>JASDDO010000006.1:42157188-43399021 GCA_030015575.1 Agapanthus africanus
TACCGGGAGAGACGAATCCCCGATGATCCGCTCACTGCCTCCATGTGGCTCGGGACTGTACCCAAAAACTACCTGTTTGCACGTCTCCTTTGAGCGTGGTAGGGTATAAATCAAAGCACAGTGGGAACTCACACGAGACAAATGACGATCTCAGGTCGACAAACTAACATGTACATATGTCACCTGGGAACTTCTATCTGACGATATGTATAATACCAACTAGCATGTTCCCGGCGAGTCCTGTCCGGTGTACTCATAACCCAATGAGCACCTGTATACATCTTAGATGATCCAACTGACACCAGTGGCTTGTGAGACCGGCCACCGCCCCTCGTTGGGGTCTCGACTGTATACTCTAGTCTACTCTGGAGTATCGATGCCCTGTCTCGAAACTCCTATGACTAGGGACTCTTTAAGGATGTGCTTACAGACCCCAGCTCCCATGTATATGATCGCCATCATATTGCTGGCAGTCACGCAAGAATCCTATGGGCTTTATCAACATGCAATAGCGAACTAAAGTATGTATACGATGATAAAGGCAAACCAGATAGCAAACTATCATCTCGAGCAAGACTGTCATATCGGTATAGGTCCTGCCTCAATCATTGCAATCACGTACCTGCGATCCAATAATTGACTTTGAGGGCACTATCTCCATCAATCTCCCACTTGCACTTAAGGCTAATTATTGCGATGTCGTATACTCACAGCCCGTGTGATACCGAACATCCAACTCCTCTACTAATCAGTTTAACAAAGCTAGTTTGTAAAACTCTTGTGTTCGAGAAATAGCCTCAGTGAGTGGATCCGCCCTGATGTTTCTTTCTTTGTCTCTCTTAATCTCAAGTTCGCGGAGAAAGCCATCTCCAGAATCGAGTAATACCTGTCTTAGAATATGTCTGAATATCTGATGGGACCTAGTTCATAAATGAACTCCAAATCCAAACTTCTTAGAATTTATTGATAACTGAACCTAATCAGTATCCAGCACCATGCCACCCACAGTATCCTCTTGGACCACCTGTCCATAATACCGTCTCTTGTCAGAGGGAAAACTATAACTCTGACAATCACTCTGTCATCCATGTCACCTTTGAAGCCTGGAATGATAACCGTCTCCCGAAGGAGGCTGCCGTCATCAAATCCGTAGAACAAGCACTTATGTTCTAAAACTGCTTCCTTATGTTTCTTCAGGATTGGATTAATATAAACTTATTGCATCAAGTGCAAAAAACAACATCTGGTGTAGTACTTTACATCTCATGATTGACTCAATTGCCTAAGCAAGTGATCTGCCAATCATGCACATCCCTCTCCCCTTTAGTCTATAAGACACCTTTAGAGAGGGTGAATCCATCACCTGCAGGTACACCACCATACCAGGAGTCATCTATTCTAAATACCATTAGAATACTGTCAAAGTACCCACATTGGGAAGCTACCCAAATCTAGATTTAAAACCATAGATCTAGTTAACCAGAATGTCTGATATTATATCCATATCCTTTGTGGAGAAACAACTATATGACGACCAAAGTACAATCGATCGTAGAATAGGAATTTTACTTCTTACTCTGTGTATGTCATCCAAATACCATGACATCACACCCTACTACCTTCTCACCAGATCCATCCCCTATTCTGATGAAGTCAAACCCATGACTTTCACATAAAAAATAAATGATCTTATCTCCGCTATATCTGCTCAAGCCTATAAATAGACATAAGCAACTTTTCCACTATGCTTCCACTGCTCCCACTGACTATGACAATCCTCTAGCAGAATAATATATACGTCAACTTCTAAATCTAGTTTAGAACGACGCTATACATATCCTCCTGCCGGGTCTCATAGTATGGAACAACAGTAGTGTCAAGTCTGGGTAAACAAGAACCTCCCTGTCACCGTCCTTGAGGCTACCGGCGTACCTCTCGGGTGTCTGAGGTTACCCACCATATCTGTGGAGTGGCTATTGGAATGTCTAAACCTGATTGAATATATAGGTCCTATTAAATTTTCCGTAATCGTTTGTGGTTCTGGAATCACTTTCAGTTCTACCATACTCCCACTATTGTTTTCTGAAAAAATCCATTTTAATAAAACTGTGGCGAGTCAAAAACAATATCACTATTGATCTTCTAGATGGTAGAAATGTCAACCCTCGTTAAAGCCAGGGTCAACCCACAAACTGCTATTACAGAAACGTGCCTTGATTTATCCAGTGTCTGGTTTTAAGCATAAGCTGGACAACTCCCCGTATCTTAACATCGTTAAGATATGAACCATTCTATATACAATATAGAAATAGAGGCACTAATTTAATTGGAACCGGATTCAAATCATGCAGCTGTCTTCAGTGCATATCAACTTAATGGAGAGAGGCTAATCAGCATTACTCAACTTAGGAATCCATCCAATTATAAGTAACCTGAAAGAGAAACAAGTTTCTCAAAAACATTACTATCTTCTGAATACCATTCACAAGAATCTACATCTTCTATCTCTTTGAAGAATCCCGATACTTGTGATACCTGGTTCCCTACTTTATTCTTATACCCACAACTTCTCAAAACTTAGACATTGTATTTCTACGAAACACTTGTCTAAAAACTAGAGAAGTCATAAGTAAACAGAACATAGTACTAGGACCAACCCCTTTGTCCTGACGGACACTGGACAACATACAATACTCTGTATAAGTCCTCTGAGTTGAATAACTCAAAACCTGTGCATCGCAGGTTGAAAACTGTACCCAGGCGATTTCCTCAAATATCACCAATTACAACGAATTCCGATATAATGAGGACGATCACCTAATTCCCAATAACTTACTCCCACTCATCATCTGTAAAACCATACAGATATGAGAATAAAACCTGGTAAATACATACCCTGGAGTAAGTATCTAATCGGGAAATCAGTTTTGCTTTAACAATGCACTGAAACATGAAAATGTTTCATAGGGGTATCCTGGTATTCATAGTAATGCCTCTTCCATAATCGAATTCATGACTTTAACCGTATATTTTATTGCCATCTCTCCAAATCCCTTTATTTGTCTTTATTCATTACCTTCTGTACACCATCGTTAGGCTAAATGGTTTTCTTCCTTCCCTGCCGTTCGGCACCAGCCTATGGTTTGGAAGAAGACTATCCAGTAAGCATAATAGGTGTACCCTCCTAAACCTAGGAGTACTCGTAGCTTGAGAGAAGGTGATGATAAAAGACAACTGAATAATACCTTATTCAATTTCTCCCGAACTGGGGAAAAAAGCAAAGGTGAAATAGGAGTGGCGATGAAGTACGCGGTTTGGTCGTGAATGATAACATCCGCAATTTACTTTGCCCTCTTTCTAATCCCTTTATTTTGTCTTTAGTTATTTCCTTCTGTACACCCTACTTAGGCTAATTGGTTTTCTTCATTCCCTACCTTTCAGCACCTGCCTATGGTTTGGAATTAGACTATCCAATAAGCGTAATAGGTGTACTCTCCTAAACTAAGGAGCCCTCGCAACCTGAGAGAAGGTGATAATAAAAGACAACTGAATAAACCAATTCTATTTCTCCTGAACCTGGATCCATCCTCGAAGAAGTCCCTTCGAGTTCGTATATAACCATACGATGGATCTATCCAATGGAAGTGGATGTCCGTAGTAATACGGGGTGTTCTGAGAAATCCAAAGGGTAAAAGAAGGAGCGACAATGACTTATGCAACTATAGACAATCCAAAAGCCAGTATTTTAAGAAGGTTCGGTCAACTTGGTCACTGAGTCATAGTCTAGGGTCGGTCAAAGGTCGCTGTCAAAGAGAGAGAGAGAAAAGAAACACACTGCGTGCACTCTAACCTAGATCAGAATGGTTATCACTTTATCTAATCAGGAAACCTCCCGCTGTAATCTCAAATTCTCCTCCAAACCTGAAAGAAGAATTAGTCAGGATGACCCGAAGAGTAAACCAACTCATCAGTGAGAATCGGGATCCAACTATCATCGCATGATAACTTGAAGGAAGCCACTCAAGTTATCACACTCCAGAAGGTATGCGCATGCCTGGCAAGTTTCCAGTATGTTTGAAACTCCCGATATGATTTTTGCATCATGCTCTTATGACCTTGACTTTAGTCAACAAATCTTAAGTCACATGTCAAGTTCTACCCATCATTATCCAGGTTGATTTGAACCCATATGTACATACCCTTGACTTTAGTCAACAAGGTAATACGACTGTCCCAAACCAACGCATCTATCTATGCAACAGATGAATACCCAGCAACTACCAAACACTATGCCTTGACTTTAGTCAACAAACATAACTTGAATACTACTAACCATCCATAAGATACGACGGAGGGCTACGACTGGTTTTTGGCGAAAAACCTTTAACGTAATGAACTTGATCTCGTTGAAGGAACCTGATAGCTTTTTATAAAAATATAGTGGCGAAAACCTTTTGCTAAAGAGGTCACTTCCGGTGAAGGGATCTCGGCTCTTTCCTCGTGGAATGAGGTGCATGATATTCTAACTGAATACCGCGATGCAAAGCAACTTGTAATCGACTATATTGAAATTATTACCCCGACGTAAACTTCTGCCCAAGGGGTCGCTCCCGGTGAAGGGATCTCGGCCCTTGCCTCGTCGAATGAGGTGCAGGATATTCTAACTGAATACCGCTATGCAAAACAAAAGGAAACCTCTTTGTAATAACACCTTTTAAAATTTGTTCCAACAACATCAAATATATATTTGTTTTATCCTTGCATTGATAAGAATCAATGGAGTCCCATCAATCAATCACACCGGAAAAGAACGAAAATAAAATGTACGTATATGCCATCCGCATTCGTCTCTGGGTCCCGTCATCACCCGTTAGGTTACTTAACTAACGACAGAGCGGGGGCTGGACTAGCGCGGGTGTAAAACATATACAACATCTAATAGTATATATACCAATATACAATATTCGCTCCAGGCGTGATAATATGCAACATTACAGAAAAGTAATAAGCATCACAGAACAATACAGATAATCTGGAATCCCCGGGTTTCACAGAGCCGCTACTGAAACCCGACGTTCCCCTGGTCATGTGGATAGCCTGTGCAATGAAACCTAGACACCTACGGGTGTGGCAAGTTACCCGCCAAAAACCTGAAGCGAGGCATCCCCCTACATCAAAATGAATGGACCACCCGGAACTTCACGGAATCCGGTAACTTGAGCACCCCTCCTTGGGTCAACCTGTACCCCCTACAAGTGCGGCGAATAGTCTGCCAATTCTAGAGTGAGGTCCCTTTGCCTCTCAAATCCATGAGATACGGACCCATTGCCCTTCAGAACCCGGCTATCCGTGCACTCCTTCACGGGATAAACCTAGTACAGAAATAAAAATATGTACAACGGGTACATCGACCTCAGCCCGGTCGTACCCCAAAAGAATATTATACAAACAGGCAGTGACGACAGTCCACATGTTCGCCCCGCAATATCAAATGTACAAATAAATCCAAACTGCACTACCATTGCACACTGCTATCCACCAAGACATATCCGCAACATCACAGCACAACACAGAACATCAACGCGAATGTCACGTTCGCAAACCCGTCTAAAAGAACTATAGCAATTAGACGCGGTCGGAGATATAAAGTAAGTACTGTATACTAACAAGTTTAAAATTTCGATCGACAAAATTTCCCGAAGTGGGTCCCACGTACATCTGATGTACAGTAACAAAATCTGGGCCCAAATGAACAGTAACAGAAACCACAATTTATCATGTAGAAACAACAGAAGAAACATGGTCCACTAAGTCACCAATACGGCCGCGGTTCCGCGGCGGTTTGGTCGACTCAGTTGGTCGTTTTTCTTCTGGTTCCTTAAAAAAGGCTGCTTAATTTTCTGGTATATGCAAAATAATTTTTAGACCCTTTTAAAAGTCGAAAGAAACTTTAACATGGAATTTTGCGGTTTTCGAAAATCCGTTCGATCGATATTTTAAACGCGTTAGCACAAGTTAGTTTAGCTTAAAGGTGAGGCTCTAATACCACTGTAAGTGCGCGGTAGCGCCCCGGCCGTCTAACAGACGCCAAATGCGGAATAAAAACTTTTTACAACTGGCGCTATCGCGTACTATAACCCGGATATGCCATTAAAGCTAAACTAACAAACTACAAAGTGGGTAGAAGAGTTATACCGAATGATCCGAGTCCTTCGGTCTTCAACCATCATCCCACACTTTGTTGCGGCTGCTCCGACCTCCTGAATCTCCAGTCTTCTCGTCCAGGTGGCACCACGTCGACGGATCTTTAAACGGGCTCCCGCCTCTGAACCGAGGCAACTCGATCGTCAAGTTTGCTAAAAGAGACGACCAAGATGATGTAGAGAATGAGTAGAACACTTTGTCTCGTTACGTCCAAAGCTATGGACGAACGGTTATTGAAGTTGCCTTTTGAATCGGGTGAAATGAGAATTGTAGCTATCTAATTTCCATGAGTCAAAATACTATCATATTCTTTTTTCCTCAAATGAACAACCTCTCTCTTGCAATGAGGGGCCGACCACATTCATATAGGAGGGAGGTGAGTGTAGGATAGAGGAGAGGGTAACCATAAGAATAATGAAGAGGATGGGTCATTTAAACACCTAGCACAAATCATTAATGAACTAATGAATCACCACCCTTAGTCACCAAAACATTAATGGAACAATTAATGCAACCATGAGTCACTAATCCTAGTCATCATCTAGAAACTTCTAGAAGCACGACTCACCCTCATGACTCACCCATGTGAAGAAAAGATAAATCCGTATTTAACCGAATGTAAAATACGGGTGATAGAAAACTGGAAACTGGAAACATCCAAAAGTGATCCTGAAATGAATTTCAGGATAACCCCGTATCAGTATAAACATACCCGCATTTGTATTACGACCGAATACAAATGCAACGGAGACAAAGATATAACATCTACACAGTATAATACTGGGATCCGGCTTAAACCAAAGCCTACCAGTATTATCTGCCCGAAAAATAACACTTGCGAAAATGCACGTGCATTTTCCGAACCCTGCCATAATACCATACGGCCTCTACAACGTTTCGCCCAAACTTGGGAAAGTGTCTGTGGGGGATTCTAATGACTCATCAATACACTGGCACTGGGTATAACCACTAGCACGTCAGAGGTACGAGCTGTACGTAACGTTTGCCTATGTATTGATTGGAAGGGAAGCTGACGAGCGAACTCATCCATAAACCCTACAGAGCCTAACAGTGACAATATCCTTACAGTCCGGTCGGTTCTTCTAAAGAGTATCGCATATCGAGTCTAGGGGGTGGATAATGTCAGACCCCTAATAACGCGATAAATCGTGTCGGCATGAAGCCCATTACCATCTGATAAACTACTGATCCAAATCAATAATTCTCCACTACCTCGGCCGGGGATTTCTAGTGATGGCCACCTGTGCACTGTGCAACATCAACCCCCAATACCGGGAGAGACGAATCCCCGATGATCCGCTCACTGCCTCCATGTGGCTCGGGACTGTACCCAAAAACTACCTGTTTGCACGTCTCCTTTGAGCGTGGTAGGGTATAAATCAAAGCACAGTGGGAACTCACACGAGACAAATGACGATCTCAGGTCGACAAACTAACCTGTACACATGTCACCTGGGAACTGCTATCTGATGATATGTATAATACCAACTAGCATGTTCCCGGCGAGTCCTGTCCGGTGTACTCATAACCCAATGAGCACCTGTATACATCTTAGGTGATCCAACTGACACCAGTGGATTGTGAGACCGGCCACCGCCCCTCGTCGGGGTCTCGACTGTATACACTAGTTTACTCTGGAGTATCGATGCCCTGTCTCTAAACTCCTATGACTAGGGACACTTTAAGGATGTGCTTACAGACCCCAGCTCCCACGTATATGATCGCCATCATACTGCTGGCTGTCAAGCAAGAATCCTATGGGCTTTATCAACATGCAATAGCGAACTAAAGCATGTATACGATGATAAAGGCAAACCAGATAGCAAACTATCATCTCGAGCAAGACTGTCATATCGGTATAGGTCCTGCCTCAATCATTGCAATCACGTACCTGCGATCCAATAATTGACTTTGAGTGCACTATCTCCAACACGAAGAACGCGGATCTATTTAGTATAACCTTTCTAACTCCTTCGCATGTTTTGTTATCTTGGCCTTATGGGTAGATCCAGGTAATTGGTTATGGTAGTGCTAAGTTTTATAAATTTTGTTCCGCATTTAGTCATGGATTGATGGTCGGGGCGTTGCCGTAACCTAAATCTTGTTCCTAAGAAAAGATCCCATTCAAGATCTTTACCTAAAAGGGATCTTTCTCACAGAGTTTAACTCTGAAGTTTCAATGAGCAGAGAACTAAGCTCTGAAAAGAGAATTAAATTCTCAGGAAAAAACTAAGGAAGAAGATGAAGAAACAGTGGCCCTTTTCAACAGCCAAGCCATCTTATTTATAAGACGTGATGGGGAACGGTTCATCTTCCCGTCCCCCTAAGCAAATCCAACGGCTGTAAGGAGGACAGTGTGGCACTCACGCGCAAACCACATGAGAACAACGCTGGGGGCATTTGTTCCCTTATATATATATATGGAATGAAAGAGGGAAAACTTCCGTTAAATAAGGGCCTCGTGTTCTAACACGTGAGGACTAAATGCAAAGTATATAGGCGCTGCATTTAAGCAATCGATAGGATAAAATTGATCCTCACGTGTAAGCACATGAGCGCCTATATACAAAGCATATAGGCACTACATTCAAACAGATGGAAAGCCAAAAAGGGTCACGTGTTAACACGTGATAGACTCATATGTTGTTACATATAAGCGAACAAGCTTAATCCCATTGGGATCACGTGATACACGTGAGTACTCCTAACACCTTCGAAGATGATAGAGTTAAATTCTAAACAGCAAGATTAAAACTGTATTTGGAAATTTTTTCCTTAAAATATGGAAAGATCCTTCTCTGACAAAGAATCTTGGATGATCTATCTGATAGAATTAAATTCTATGTGAAAAATATTTCCCTGGTCTTCCTTAAACAAGAAAGATCCTCCCTGTTAAATGGAGGGTCCTTGGATTAAAGATCCAACGGTGATCATCTGATAGAATAAAATTCTATAAAAGATATTCATATAAATAAAATTCGATGATAGAATAAAATTCTAATCTTGTTAAACTAACAAGATATTCATGTGATAGAATTAAATTCTATCTTAGGAAAATATTTTTTAATCTGGTTAAAAGTAAAACAAATAAGAAATCCGAGAGCCTTTGGATTAAAATCCAATGGTGAATAAAATTCACCGTTTGATCTAAAGATCATTCTTGATCTCTCAATCAGAGATTTGCTAAACGAGATTGATTTTTTTCTCCTCTCCTATAAATAGGAGCAAGCAAAGAAAAAGAAAGGGGTGGAAAAAAAGGAAGAAGAGAATTTAATTCTCAGAAAAGACTTGTTTCATCATAACATTCTAGATAAAAAATAAATAAATACAAAGAGATTGTTCTATCTTTTCTTGACCTTTGAAAGGGTTCAACCCTTCATATAAGAACTTAGTTTTTCTTCTGGTAGGGATTTGTAGAAGCAAATCTCCCCATAAGTTGAGAATTTAATTCTCATCGGAGAGGTTCTATCATGCAGATTCAAAATGTAGGGGAAAGAACTGAGTTCAAAGAATTTATTTCTTACAGAAATATACAGGAATTTAATTCCTCTGAAAATTAAGGTTTAACTCTACAATAAGAATTTAATTCTTACAAAAACAAGTGGCATGAGATCCTCCGAAATCCTAGCATGAGATCAAAATCTCCAAGCACTCAAAAGACTGGTGATTCATTAGTATTTAACACTACAATAAGATCTCACGTGCTCCACGTGAGCGTCTCTAATGAATAAAAAATGAAAGACATTATGGCGCTCACGTGCTCACACGTGAGCGCCATAATGACCAAGTGATTAGTACGTATAAAAAAAGAGGGGACTAAAACCCAAAAGGTGGTGCCCTACTTTGGGGCGCCTCATGTGCTTGCACGTGAGAGCCACAAGAATCAAGTGTTTAACACTTCTATAAGAAGCGGAATTAAACCAAATGTTCAAAGCCCACTTAGGGGCGCCTCACGTGTTCACACGTGAGCACCTCCAAAGTTCAGTGTTTAACACTGATTAATAGCCTTACGTAGGAATACGTGAGTGTTGAACATACACCAGTGCTTAGCACTGTGGGAAATCAACTCCAGCCCTAAATTGGATAAGTCTTCCTAATGTCAGAACCTCTTTGATCTTCAAAACAACCGAGCCTTTGTGCTCATGTTTTCCAAACTGTGCTCAGTCTCAAACATGATTGATGACATCTCAACCGATGCTATTAAAACGATATTCATCCCACATTCCCATGAAGAAATCTTAGTCTCAAAATTACGACTATGATATTTGGGTTTATCACTTATCCCTTTTTCCTCAAATATAGGAATTGGTTCAATGGTACATCTCTATATACCTCTGATACATGTCGTTGTAATTCCTCAACGTCGTCCGAGATGTGGCGGGTCCCGACAAACAACTGCTTCATGGTGCACCTCCCAAACTGACGTGCGCATCCCAAATCAAACCACACCACAAATTGGGTGCCTCTTGTATCATCGTTGTTCATCCCGTCACGTAACAAATACACGTGTGCGCAAAATGGCAACAAAGGACCGAAATGTCCTTAAACTACAACGGACCGAAATGTCCTTAAACTAAACGTTGCCTCCAACATGACGACAACGGACAGTAACATTCTTAAACTAAAACCTCATCTCCAAAATGGTGATCTACCGACCGAGATGTCCTCAAACTTAAACTTCACCTCCAAAATAGCGATAATGCACCGTAACGTCCCTAAACTAAGACAACAGAGCCCATATGCTCTCTTTTTGGATCTGAAACAAAAATAATCCTAAAACCCTATTAAGTAGATTTTAATCTCAAATTAGGCAAACGAATCTATAACAAAAAACCAATCGAACTCCAACTGCTCACATACATTTAAGTCGATCTTAATCTCAACATAGATTAACGGTCCTTAAATAATAACCCAAATCTAAGATATACGGATTTGGACTAATCCATGCCCTACGGGCGACAACAAAAATTAATCTCCATATAAAATCTACGGGCAACTTAAACAAGTAAAAACACATACGACACGAAGTGAACTTCCGGAGCAGGAGAAAGTGGTTATCGCGATGCGGTAAAGTAATTAACTGCAGGGGCTTGCGCCTGCAGGGAAGAGTGTCCCCACAGCCAAAACCCCCTCATTAAAATGAGGAGGAATCTGACGAAGTCTGCTACAACGGCCGCATCCATCCAAACCTCCGATATACGGTGCCATAAATCAACTTGGCATTTTCAGAGAGCTGGACAGATAAAACCAAATAGCATATGCCCCCAAATTTAGGCAAGACGGCCTACGCGGTTCGTCTCTGTTTTCATCGGAGAACACCACTGGAGAAAAGGTTTCATCATAGTCCACACCTGGTCTTTGATGAAAACCTTTTGCAATAAGTCTAGCCTTATAGGTTTCCACCTGTCCATCTACACCAAATTTCATTTTGTAGATCTATTTGCATCCAACGGGCTTTACCCCAGGTGGAGCAATATCCAAGGTCCACACTTTATTGGTGTACATGGACTCCATTCCGGATCGCATGGTATCCAGCCAATTATCAGAGTCCCTACTGATAATGGCCTGCCTGAAACTAGTAGGATCATCTTCTTCCAAGAGGCAATCCTCTCAATCCCCGTCTATGAGAAAATCGTAGTATCTCTCGGGTAGATAAGAAATCCTACTAGATCTGCGGAGTGGTTGAGGTTCGTCGGGTACTACTGAATCTAGGGGTTCTACAAAATCTTCGATTATAGTTTGTGGTTCAGAAATCTGTTTTAGTTCTACCGTACTCCGACTAATTTCTTTTGTAAGAAATTCTTTTTTTAAAAAGGTAGCGTGGCGAGATACAAACACCTTCTATTCTTCAGTGTCGTAGAACATATATCCCTTTGAATGCTTAGGGTATCCCACAAACTTGCACAATATAGATCTTGCCTCGAGTTTACCAGGGTCATGCTTTTTGATAAAAGCAGTACATCCCCATATCTTAATATAATTAAGACATGGTCTCTTCCTACTCCATATTTCGTATGGAGTGGTTGGCACTGATTTGGTCAGTGCTCTATTCAATAAGAATGCAGCCGATTCGAGAGCAAACCCCAAGAATGAAAGAGGCAACTCAGCATTGCTCATCATGGAGCGAACCATATACATAAGGGTACGATTCCTCCGCTCTGACACACCGTTGGGTTATGGTGTATATGGAGGAGTAAGCTAAGAGAGAATTCCATTCTCTTTTAGGCATTCTTGGAATTCCATGCTCAAGTACTCCTCTCCTTTATCAGATAGGAGGATCTCGATACTTTTGCCAATCTAGTTCTCTACTTCATTTTTGAATTTTTTGAATTTCTCAAAAGCTTCAGCTTTGTGTTTCTTAAGATACACATATCCGAACCTAGAGAGATCGTCAGTGAATGTGATGAAGTACAAGAACATACCCCTTGCATGTATAGACATTGGACCACATATATCACTGTGTATGAGTCCTAAGAGCTCTACTTCTTTTTCTCCGTGTCCGGTGAATGGAGATTTGGTCATTTTTCTTTTGAGACAAAACCGACAAGTTTCATAAGATGAAAGTTCAAACATATTCAAAAGTCCATCTTTATGCAACTTACTTAGTATTTTCTCTCCGATATGACCAAGTCTACAATACCACAAGTAGGATTCGTTCACTTCTGAACTCTTCCTTTTGCGTGTGTTTTGTACATTGATAACTGTGTTTTGATTAAGAACATAGATACCATTACACAGTGTACTTTTTGCAACCAATACCTGATTAAATTAAATGTTCATGATATTTCTATCAAGAACAAACTTATATCCATCTTTATTGAGTAAAGAAACTGATATGATATTGCAAACCATGGAAGGTACATAGTAGCAATTGTTCAAAATCATAGTATTGCCATTTGGCAATACTATGAGATATTCACCGACGGCAGAAGCATCAACTTGCGCTCCGTTCTTTACTCAGAGGGACATATCACCAGGTCCAACCATCCTACTTTTTCTCAGTGCCTACAATAAATTACAGATATGAGATCCTGATTCGGTATCTAGTACCCAGGAGGTAGGACTGACCGAAAAACAGTTCTTAATAACAAGAACACCTAAAGAAGACGCAATAGTTTGCTTCTTTGATGGGATCATCAAGGAATTCATGCAATCCTCTTTCCTCTGCTCATACTCATGACTGTTGTAATAAGTTAGAGACAAATTGAAGTTCCCCATCCCCGAATAATAATTCGGATCGGTCAAGCGATACATTTTATTATCTTTTTTAAGGCTTGAAGTGGTTGATACCTGGAGAGAGAGAAAAGAAACACTCTGGGTGCTCTCCTGCAAGATTAGATTGGTTATAAATTTACCTAATCAGGATGGCTCCCACTATTTCCTCGGATTTTTCTTCATGCCCTAAAAGAAGAATTAGCCAGGATTAATCGCACGTCACAATACTTGCACAACCTTTCGCCTAGGCTAGTGTCGGTATTTCAAGGGAGGTTTTCCAATGCTTTCACGAAGTTCCTTAATTTTGTAACCTCTTTTCCTTGAAGGCGTAGCCCGCTAACACCGTTCTAGACACCTACTAGGTTTATATCATGTTGACTATAGTGCACTCAAGTTAATTATTGGATCCCAGGCGAGTGATTGCAATGATTGAGGGATGACCTATACCGGTAGAACAGTCTTACTCGAGATAATAGTATGCTATCTGGTTTTTCTTTATGATCATGTACATATTTCAGGTGACATTACAGATCACTATTACATGTTGATAGAGCCCTTAGAATTTTTGCTTGACTACCAGCAGTATGATGGCGATCATATACGTGAGAGTTGGGTGGTCTATAAGCACATCCTTAAAGTGTCCCTAGTCGTGGGAGTTTCGAGACTGGGCATCGATACTCTAAGAGTAGACTAGTGTATACAGATTGAGACCCCGACGAGGGGCGGTGGCCAGTCTCATAAGCCATTAGTGTTATTTGGTTCACCTAAGATGTATATAGGTGCTCATTGGGTTATGAGTACACCGGACGGACTTGCCGAGAACATGCTAGTTGGTATTATACCTATTGTCAGATAGCAGTTCCCAGGTGACATGTGTACAGGTTATTCTATCGACTTGATATCATCATTTGTCTCGTGTGAGTTCCCACTGTGCTTTGATTACTACCCTACAACGGCTTAAAGGAGTCGTGCAGACAGGTTTTAGTTGGGTACAGTCCTGAGCCACATGGAGGCAGTGAGCAGATCGTCAGGGGATTCGTCTCTCCGTATATTGGAGGTTGATGTCGCGGAGTGCACGGGTGGCCATCACCAGAAATCCTCGACCGTAGATGAGAATTATTGATTCGGATCAGTAGTTTCTTAGTTGGTGATAGGTTCATACCGACACTAAATGTCAAGTTATTAGGGTTCTGAATTTATCCACCCCCTAGACTCGATATGCGATACTCAAAGACGAACGAACCGGACAGTACGGATATTGTCACTGTCAGGCTCAGTTGGGTTTCAGGATGAGTTTGCTCGTCGGCCCCCATTTCTCTCAATATCTAGGTAGCCGTTACGTACTGCTATTGCTACTGACGTGCTTGTAGTTAAACCCACTGCCAGCGTATTGAAGAGTTTTTAGAATCCCACACAGAGGGTTTCCCTTGTTCGGGCGAAATGTTGTATAGGCCGTATGTTTTTATGGCAGGGTTCGATCATATTCATGTACTTATGCACGGATCATGATCGGACGGATAATACTAGTGGGCTCTGATTTAAGCCGAATCCTAGTATTATATTGTTAGATTATTTTCGTCTCGTTGTATTTGTATTTAGTCGAAATATGGATGCAGGTATGTATATACGGATGAGGGGTATTCTTGTAATTCGTTACGAGATTACTTTAGGGTTGCCATTTCATTTGGATTTAAACATTTAGATTAAATGTTTAATTGTGTGGAAATGGTGAGTGCTAGTCTTGGCTTTGACATTCATTGTGACATGAATGTTTTTTGTTTTGGTTATGATATTTAGTATAAGATATTTGAGCAAGTGGTTGCTCACTTTTTTTCCATGGGATTTTCTTTAAGTGATAATTATATCACACACAAAAGATCAAGAAAAAGCTACTAAAGAAAAGAATAGAGAACATTTTTTTCTTTATCTCTTTTTCTCTTAGCCAAAGTCTTGAGCTCACAACTTCCTCCAATGGCTTCTTCTTCCCCTCCACCCATTCCTTCTCATGTGTTGAGAATCATTGGGTGTATTGAGACAAAATGATCACACACTCTCTTTACTTCATCTTGGCTATCTAGGCTAGCAAACTGGATGCCCGAATTGCTTCGGTTTTGAAACGGGAGCCCGTATTACTAATCATCGACGTGGATCCTCTTCGACGAGGGAGACCGGAGAGCGAACTTGTTCGAGGCAGCCGCAACGAGCTTGGGCAGAGGTTGAAGAACGAATGACACAGATCGATCGGTATAATCTCTCTAAACTCTTTTTTTTATAAAACTAGTATAGGGTAAATGGTACAATCCGTCGATTAGGGTTCCGTTAGCGCAGGGTTTTTAAAGTTTTCATTTCACGTTTGGCCACGGATTGATGGCCGGGGCGCTGCCGTAACCCTACATGGTATCAGAGCCAACCCATTAACCGCATACTAGTTGTTTAGACGGTGTTAAACTATCGAAACCGAAACAACTCCAACTCAATACCAACGATATTCTAGTTTCTGACAATTTTTTCTGAGTCTTCTAAAAATATTTTAGCAACTGCAAAAGACTACTTGTATGACCACTATACTGCACCCCAAATACAAGCCAATTCCACATTTTTTGACCCGAGCACAATGGATAAAAATCCAAGCTGGCCGTCCATTCTATTGATTCTGGATTTCGTATTTTGGGTGTGGTCTGGTCTCGGGAATATTGGTTCAGTGGTATTGCTAGTTTAGCCCAGTTTGGATATAGTTTTATCTAGTTGTTTGGGGGCTATTTAGGGTTATTTCGAAGTCGATATTTCTAACACTGTTTAAAGTTTACAGTATATACATTTCTATCTGGGACCGTGAATGTCATTAGATCGGTACAACTTGTCTAATTGCTATAGTTCTTTTAGACGTGTTTGTGAACGTGACATTCACGTTGATGTTCTGTGTTGTGTTGTATTTGTTGTGGATTTGTCGTGGGGGATAGCTTGGTTGCAATGATAGTACAGTTTAGTTTCATTTGTACATTTGATATCATGGGGCGAGCGTCCGACATGTGGACTGTCGTCACTGCCTGTTTGTTTATTATTTGTTTGGGGCTCGACCGGGTTGAGGTCGATGTCACCGTTGTACATATTTTTCTTTTCTGTACTAGGATTATCCCGCGATGGAGTGCACGAATAGCCGGGTTCTGGAGGGCAGCGGGTCCGAATCTCATGGCGTTGAGAAGGAGGGGGCCTCACTCTAGAATTGGCGGGCTATTCGCCGCACTCGTAGGGGGTACAGGATGACCCAAGGTGGGGTGCTCAAGTTAACGGATTCCATGAAGTGCCGGGTGGCCCATTCACTTTGATGAAGGGGGCTGCCTCGCTTCTGGTTTTGGCGGTTAACTTTCCGCACTCGTAGGGGTCTAGGTTTTTATTGCACATGCTATCCACACGACCAGGGGAACGTCGAGTTTCACTTGCGGCTCAAAGGAAACCCGGGGCTCTCAGATTATCTGTATTGTTCTGTGATGCTTATTGCTTATTTATGATGTTGCATTTATCACGCCTGGAGCGATTATTATATATTGATATATATATATATACACACTAGTAGATGGTGTATATGTTTTTCACCTGCGCTAGTCCAGTCCCCGCTCTGTCGTTAGTTAAGTAACCTAACGGGTGATGATGGGACTCAGTGGAGAATGCGGATGGCATATACGTACATCATATTTTCATTCTTTTGTTGTGTGATTAATTGATGGGACTGCGTTGATTCAGATCAATACAAGGAAAACATACCTATTCGATGTTGTTGGAACAATTTTAAAAAGCTGTTATTATAAGGACGTTTTCTTTTGTTTTGCATAGCGGTACTCGGTTATGAATATCTAGCACCTCATTCGACGAGGCAAGGGCCGAGATCCCTTCACCGGGAGTGACCCCTTGGGCAGAAGTTTCCGTCAGGATTATAACTTCACTATAGTCGATTACTTTTTTCTTTGCATTGGGGTATTCAGTGAGAATATCCTGCACCTCATTTTACGAGGAAAGAGCCGAGATCCCTTCACCGGGAGTGACCTCTTTAGCAAAGATTTTCGCCACTATATATTTATTAAAGCTTTCTTTCAATGATATCAAGTTCATTACATTAAAGGTTTTTCGCCAAAAACCATTCACAGTCCTCCGTCATTTCAGACGGGTAGCACTTTAGTATTCATGCTATGTTTGTTGGCCTTCATCATGGCATAGTGTATGTTAGCTATTTGTTACTTTTCTATTGCATTGATAGATGCGTTGGTTTGGGACAGTCGTACTACTATTTTGGCCTTCGTCAAGGGTATGTGTAAGTGCACGGCGGCGCCCCGGATCGAGCCATTAAACTAGATCTAGCAACTACAAGAAGGGGAAGAGATATACCGAGTGATCCGAGTCCTCCGGTCTTCTCGTCGCCGTCCCGATCTCTCGCGGAAACTCCGGTCGTTGCATCCTTGCCGGAAGGGCACCACATCGCCTGTTTCTTTTACGGGCTCCCGCCTCTATACCGAGGCAACTCGGGTGCGAAGTTGGCTGGCCGACGCGTCCAAGATTTGCTGCAGAATAGTGTAGAATAGCTGTCTCTTTGGGGTTTAGGAGGTTGCCAATTTGGAGGGATATGTACACTAGAATTTCATGGATACTTGATGGAGAAATTGAGCATGCAATGGAAATGAAATGGAGCATCCCTCAAAGATTGAGCTCGGCCACTACTGAAGAAAAAACTCACTGGAAATGTGTACATGAAGTCAATTAATTAAAAAACATCAGCCTCCACTTATGCACTCAAATGTGTATATTAATTAATTCAAACCATCTAAAACCAATCCAGCACACTCCAATCCCCAACAGTGGCCGGCCCCCCCCATTCCCAAATCACATCAAAACCCATACCCTCTCATGTCTTAATTAATGCATCATGGAGCAAAGATGCTATCATATCAAAACTTATGCAATAAACCCCTCGACAAAGTGTTATTTGCACAATTGCAAATAACCCCTTCCATCGGAAAAGTCCGGCCGGGAAAGAACAAAGGAAAAACCGGCCGGAACGGAATGCAAACTGGCAACTCCAGAAAACTGGTCCCGTAATAAATTACAGGGAAACCCCGATACTGTGCATACACACCCGCATCTGTATTCCGTCCGGATACAAATATAAAGAGACAAAACTACACTATCAAATACCAAGATCCGGCTTAAGCCAAAGCCGGCTAGTAAAAACTGTCCGATCACGATCTGTGTAATACCGCACGTATCTGATCGAACCCTGCCATATCTCCATACGGCCTCTACAGCGTTTCGCCCGAAAGCTTGAGTAACTGAAAGTGTGGTGGACTCTAAAGACTCGTCAATACTATGGCTGTGGATTTAACCACCAGCACGCCAGAGGTATAAGCCAATACGTAACGGGCCACCAGCTATTGACCAAAAGGGACGTCGATGAGCGAACTCATCCTGACACCCTACTGAGCCTGTCAGTGACAATATCCGTACAGTCCGGTCCGTTCGTCTATGAGCATCGCATGTCGGGCCTAGGGGGTTGGTAAAAGTCAGACCCCCAAAAGCGGTACAAGTCGTGTCGGAGTGTAGCCCAGAACACCCTGAGATACTACTGGAATACCTACCAGTAAATCTCCTGCCTTGGCCAAGGACTTCGTGTAATGGCTCTCCTAGACACAGCGCGACCTCACCCCCAATACCGGGAGAGACGAACCCCTGAAGATCCGCTCACTGCCTCCATGTGGCTCGGGACTGTACCCAACTAAAACCTGTTTGCACGACTCCTTTGAGCCGTGGTAGGGTAGTAATCAAAGTACTGTGGGAACTCACACGAGACAAATGACGATCCCCAGGTCGATGAACTAACCTGTACACATGTCACCAGGGAACTGCTATCTGACGTCAGGTATAAGACCAACTAGCATGTTCCCGGCGAGTCCTGTCCGGTGTACTCATAACCCAATGAGCACCTGTATACATCTTAGGTGAACCAACTGACACCAGTGGCTTGTGAGACCGGCCACCGCCCCTCGTCGTGGTCTCGACTGTATACACTAGTCTACTCTGGAGAATCGATTCCCTGTCTCGAAACTCCCACGACTAGGGACCTTTTAAGGATGTGCTTATAGACTCCAGCTCTCACTTATATGATCGCCCTCATACTGCTGGCAGTCAAGCAAGAATCCTAGGGCTCTATCAACGTGCAATAGAGACCTGTCAGGTCACCTAAAGCAGTACACGATGATAAAGGTAAACCAGATAGCATACTATCATCTCGAGTAAGACTGGCCTACCGGGATAGGTCCTCCCTCAATCATTGCAATCACGTGCCTGTGATCCAATAATTGACTCTGAGGGCACTATCTCCAACAATCTCCCACTTGCACTCAAGGCTAATTATTGCGATGTCGCATACTCACAGCCCGTGTGATACCAAACACCCAACTCCTCTACTAGTCAGTCTCATAAAGCCTGTTTGCGAAACTCTTGCGTTCGAGGAATAGCCTCAGTGAGTGGATCCGCCTAGATGCTTCTTTCTATGTCTCTCTATATCTCATGTTCGCGGAGAAAACCATCTCCCGAAATGAGTAATACCTGTCTTAGAATGTCTGGGTGTCTGATGGGACCGAGCTCATAAATGAACTCCAAATCCAAACTTCTTAGACTGTATCGTCAACTGAACTTAATCAGTATCCTGCGCCATGCCACCCTCAGTATTGCCTTAGACCACCTGTCCAAAATACTGCCCCTCGTCAGAGGGAAAAACTATAACTCTGACAACCTCCTTGTCGTCCATGTCACCTTGGAAGCCTGGAATGATAATCGTCTCCTAAAGGAGGCAGCCGTTATCATATCCCTAGAACAGCCACTTATGTTCTAAAACTGCTTCCGACTGTTTCTCCAGGATTGGATCAATATCAACTTATTGCATCTAGTGCAAGAACAACATCTGGTGTGGTACTTGACATCTCATGATTGACTCAATTGCCTAAGCAAGTGATCTGCCAATCATGCGCATTCCTCTCTACTTTAGTCTATAAGACACCTTTAGAGAGGGTGACTCCATCACCTGCAGGTACACTACCGTGCCAGGAGTCGTCCATTCTAAATATTCTTAGAATGCTGTCCAAGTACCCAGATTGGGAAACTACCCAAATCTAGATCTAAAACCATAGATCTAGTAACCAGTATGTCTAATGTAATGTCCAAGTCCTATGTGGAGAAAACACTGTGTGACGACCAAAGTATAACCGACCGTAGTATAGGAATATCACTTCCTACTCTGTGTATGTCATCCAAATACCAGGATATCACACCCTACTACCTTCTCAACTGATCCATCCCCTATTCTGATGACGTCAAACCCATGACTGTCACATCAGAAATAGATGATCTATCTCTGCTATATCTGCTTTGGTCTATAAATAGACATAAGCCTGATGTCCACCAATGCTTCCGCTGCTCCCACTGACTACGACAACCCTCTGGCAGAGTCATATAGATGTGCACTTCTAAAGCTAGTTTAGAACGACGCTATACTCATCCTCCTGCCGGGTCTCGCAGCCTGGAACAACAACAATGGCAAGTGTGGGTAAACAAGAACTTCCCTGTCACCGTCCTTGAGGCTACCGGAGTACCTCTCGGGTGCCTGAAGTTACCCACCTTATCTGCGGAGTGGCCAATGGAATGTCAAATCATATTGAATCTTCAGGTTCCTTATCAAATCTTCAGTAATCGTTTGCGGTTCTGGAATCACTTCCAGTTCTACCATACTCCCACTACTGTTTTTGAAAAAATCCATTTTTTAATAAAACTGTGGCGAGTCTAGAACAATATTTCTATTGATCTTCCAGATGGTAGAAAATCAACCCTCGTCATAGCCTGGGTCAACCCACAAACAGCCATTACAGAAACGTGCCTAGAGTTATCCAGAGTCTGGTTTTAATCATAAGCCGGACAACTCCCTGTACCTTAACAATGTTAAGATATGAACTGTACTATATCCAATATAGAACCAGAGGCACTGATTTAATTGAACCAGATTCAAATCATGCAGCTGTCTCCAGTGCATGTCAACTAAATGGAAGGAGGCCGATCAGCGTTACTCAACTTAGGATTGCGTCCAATTATGAGTAACCTGAAAGAGAAGTAATTACTATCAACTGAATACCATACACAAGTATCTACATCTTCGATCACTTTGAAGAATCCCGATACTTGCTACACCTGGTTCTCTACTCTATTCAAATACCTATAACTCCTCAAAACTCAGACCCTGTGTTTCTACGAAACACATGTCTAAGAACTAGAGAAGTTAAAAGTAAACAGAATATAGTATGAGTACCAACCCCTCTGTCCTAATGGACACTGGACAACATACAATACTCTGTATAAGTCCGCTGAGTCTAACAACTCTTTCACTGTGTGTCGTAGGTTGAAAACTGTACTTATGGTTAAGAAGAATTACACCGCTGTTTAATGCTCCTTACCTAACCATCCACTGATATAGGTAAATGTCACCGACATAATATCAAAAGGTATATCTCACTCTATGAAAATAGACGTACAGATATATCAATTTGAAATTGGTGCACAACAGCGGATATTCAAAACCAAATATTTGCCGACCGGCAAACAGCCCAGGTGATTTTCTCAAATATCACCAATTACAACGAATCCCGATATAATGAGGATGGTCACCTAATTCCCAATAACTTACTCCCACTCATCATCTGTAAAACCATACAGATGTGAGAATCATACCTGGTAAATACATACCCTGGAGCAAGTGTCTAATCGGGAAATCAGTTTTCTTTTAACAGTACACAGTGAAACTGAAACATTGAAATGTTTCGGTGGGGTATCCCGGTATTCTTAGTAATGCCTATTCCATTATCCAGATTCACAACTATAACCGTATGATTCTTTGCCACCTCTCCAAATCCCTTTATATGTCTTTAGTCGTTACCTTCTGCACACCCCTTAGGCCAAATGGTTTTCTTCCTTCCCTATCGTTCGGCACCAGCCTATGGTTTGGAAGAAGACTATCCAATAAGCATAATGGGTGTACTGTCCTAATCCTAGGAGCACTCGCAATGCGAGAGAAGGTGAAGATAAAAGACAACCGAATAAACCTTATTCCTATTTCTCCTGGACCAGAATCCATCCCCGAATTGGAACAAGTTCCTTTCGAGTTCGTATATAACCATACGATGGAGTATCCAAATAAACTGTGGATCTTCGTAGTGATACGGAGTGTCCTGGAGAAATACAAAGGTGATTTAGGATTGGCGAAGAAATACTTGGTTTGGTCGTGAATATCAGTCGCAATTTACTTTGCCCTCTTACTAATCCCTTGCTTTGTCTTAATCTTAATACCTTCTGCACACCGTTTAGGCTAACTGGTTTTCTTCATTCCCTACCGGTCGGCACCAGCCTATGGTTTGGAAGAAGACTATCCAATTTGCGTAATAGGTGTACTACTCCTAAACCAAGGAGTACTCGCAACCTGAGAGAAGGTGAAAAGAAAAGACAACTGAATAATCCTATCCGTTTTCTCCAGAACCAGAAACCATCCTCGAATTCCTTCGAGTTCGTATCTAACCATACGATGGTTTTGTCCAATGGAAGTGGACGTTCGCAGTAATACGGGGTGTCCTGGAGAAAAGGGTAAAAGTAGGAGTGGCAATGAGGTCTGCGACTCTGACAATCCAAAAGGCAGTGTTTAAGAAGGTTCGGTCAACTTGGTCACTGAGTCATAGTCTTAGGGTCGGGTCAATGGTCGCTGCCAAGAGAGAGAAAAGAAACACTCAGCGTGCACTCTATCCTAGATCAGAAAGGTTATTACTTAATCTAATCTGGAAACCTCCCACTGTACCTCAAACTCTCCTCCAAACCTGAAAGAAGAATTAGTCGGGGTCACCCGAGGAGTAAACCAACTCATCAGTGGGAATCGGGATCCAACTCTCATCGCATGATAACGTGACGGAATCCGCTCACGGTATCACACTCCAGAAGGTATGCGCATATCTGGCAAGTTTCAGTACTTTTGAAACTCCCGATGTGATTTTTACCCCATGCTCTTATGACCTTGGCGTGAGGTCAAAATATCATAAGTCACATGTCAAGTTCTACCCATCATTGTCCAGGTTAATTTGAACCCACCCGTACATACCCTTGACGTAGGCCAAAATAGTAGTACGACTGTCCCAAACCAACGCATCTATCTATGCTACAGATAAATATCCGGCAGCTACCAATCACTATGCCTTGGCGTGAGGTCAAAACACATAGCTTGAATACTACCGAATATTTAACCGAAATGATGGAGGGCTACGAATGGTTTCTGGCGAAAACCTTTAACGTACTGAACTTGATATCGTTGAAGGAACGGATAGCTTTTTAGAAAATATAGTGACGAAAACCTTTACTAAAGAGGTCACTCCCGGTGAAGGGATCTCGGCTCTTTCCCCGTAGAATGGGGTGCAGGATGTCCCAAATGAATACCACGATGCAAAGCAAAAGTAATCGACTATAGTGAAGTTAATGCCCTGACGCAAACTTCTGTCCAAGGGGTCACTCCCGGTGAAGGGATCTCGGCCCTTGCCTCGTCGACTGAGGAGCAGGATATTCCAACTGAATACCACGATGCAAAACAAAAGAGAACGCCCTTGCAATAACAGCTTTTTGAAAAGTGTTCCAACAACATCAGAATAGGTTTGTTTAACTTGCATTGATCCGAATCAACGCAGTCCCATCAATTGATCACACCACAAAGAACGAAAATATACTGACGTACGTATATGCCATCCGCATTCGCCACTGGGTCCCGTCATCACCCGTTAGGTTAGCTAACTAACGGCAGAGCGGGGACTGGACTAGCGCGGATGTAAAACATATACAACATCTACTAATATATATACCAATATATTATATTTCGCTCAAGGCGTGAAAAGAAATGCAACATCACAGAAATGTACAGCATCACAAAACAATACAGATATCTGGGATGCCCGGGTTTCACAGAGCCACTACTGAAACCCGACGTTCCCATGGTCGTGTGGATAGCCTGTGCAATGAAATCCTAGACCCCTACGGGCGCGGCAAGTCACCCGCCAAAACCTGAAGCGAGGCAGCCCCCTTCAGCACCGTGAATGGACCACCCAGCACTTCACGGAATCCGGTAACTTGGGCACCCCTCCTGGGTCAACCTGTACCCCCTACGAGTGCGGCGAATAGCCCGCCAGTTCTAGAGTGAAGCCGCCTCCGTCCCAATGCCATGAGATGCGGGCTTGTTGCCTTCCAGAACCCGGCTATCCGTGCACTCCTCCGCGGGGTAATCCTAGTACAGAAAGTAAAATATACATACAACGGGTACATCGACCGCAACCTGGTCGTGCCCCAAAAGAATAATACAATCAGGCAGTGACGGCAGTCCACATGTCGGACGCTCGCCCCGCAATATCAAATGTACATATAAAACAAAACTTTACTAACATTGCATCCAGGCTATCCCCACGACCGATCCGCAACATCACAGCAAAATCACAAAACATCAACGTGAAAGTCACGTTCGCAAATCCGTCTAACCGGGCTATAGCAGTTAGACCGAATTTACCGATCAAGTGACATTCACGGTCGCAGATATAATGTAAATACTGTGAAAAATGTGTTTAAAATATCCGATCAATCAAAAATTAACAAGTGGGCCCCCAAACAATACTGTAGCACTCACAGAAATTATGGGCCCAAATTTAACATTCCAAAGTCCCTAAAAATAGCCCAGAAGCCCACTGGGGAAAAATGATGCATTGACAACTCCAATGTGCGGCGGAACCGCGGCCCCAGGGGGGGTTTGGCCGCGGTTCCGCGCTCCAATCATCGACTGAATGCATCGAATTTTTCCAGTAGTCTTATAGTCTCCAGTCCATCAATTTTATACAACCTGAAAAATTTTTGGAGACCAAAAAATTTCAACAGAAAACTGTCGTGAACTAAAATTTAGATTTTGGAATTTTGGTCGATCGGAAATGCAAAACACATCAAACGAAGCTAGACGAAGTTAATGGCGAGGCTCTGATACCACTGTAAGTGCACGGCGGCGCCCCGGATCGGGCCATTAAACTAGATCTAGCAACTACAAGAAGAAGAAGAGATATACCGAGTGATCCGAGTCCTCCGGTCTTCTCGTCGCCGTCCCGATCTCTCGCGGAAACTCCGGTCGTTGCATCCTTGCCGGAAGGGCACCACATCGCCTGTTTCTTTTACGGGCTCCTGCCTCTATACCGAGGCAACTCAGGTGCGAAGTTGGCTGGCCGACGCGTCCAAGATTTGCTGCAGAATAGTGTAGAATAGCTGTCTCTTTGGGGTTTAGGAGGTTGCCAATTTGGAGGGATATGTACACTAGAATTTCATGGATACTTGATGGAGAAATTGAGCATGCAATGGAAATGAAATGGAGCATCCCTCAAAGATTGAGCTCGGCCACTACTGAAGAAAAAACTCACTGGAAATGTGTACATGAAGTCAATTAATTAAAAAACATCAGCCTCCACTTATGCACTCAAATGTGTATATTAATTAATTCAAACCATCTAAAACCAATCCAGCACACTCCAATCCCCAACAGTGGCCGGCCCCCCCCATTCCCAAATCACATCAAAACCCATACCCTCTCATGTCTTAATTAATGCATCATGGAGCAAAGATGCTATCATATCAAAACTTATGCAATAAACCCCTCGACAAAGTGTTATTTGCACAATTGCAAATAACCCCTTCCATCGGAAAAGTCCGGCCGGGAAAGAACAAAGGAAAAACCGGCCGGAACGGAATGCAAACTGGCAACTCCAGAAAACTGGTCACGTAATAAATTACAGGGAAACCCCGATACTGTGCATACACACCCGCATCTGTATTCCGTCCGGATACAAATGTAAAGAGACAAAACTACACTATCAAATACCAAGATCCGGCTTAAGCCAAAGCCGGCTAGTAAAAACTGTCCGATCACGATCTGTGTAATACCGCGCGTATCTGATCGAACCCTGCCATATCTCCATACGGCCTCTACAGCGTTTCGCCCGAAAGCTTGAGTAACTGAAAGTGTGGTGGACTCTAAAGACTCGTCAATACTATGGCTGTGGATTTAACCACCAGCACGCCAGAGGTATAAGCCAATACGTAACGGGCCACCAGCTATTGACCAAAAGGGACGTCGATGAGCGAACTCATCCTGACACCCTACTGAGCCTGTCAGTGACAATATCCGTACAGTCCGGTCCGTTCGTCTATGAGCATCGCATGTCGGGCCTAGGGGGTTGGTAAAAGTCAGACCCCCAAAAGCGGTACAAGTCGTGTCGGAGTGTAGCCCAGAACACCCTGAGATACTACTGGAATACCTACCAGTAAATCTCCTGCCTTGGCCAAGGACTTTGTGTAATGGCTCTCCTAGACACAGCGCGACCTCACCCCCAATACCGGGAGAGACGAACCCCTGAAGATCAGCTCACTGCCTCCATGTGGCTCGGGACTGTACCCAACTAAAACCTGTTTGCACGACTCCTTTGAGCCGTGGTAGGGTAGTAAACAAAGTACAGTGGGAACTCACACGAGACAAATGACGATCTCCAGGTCGATGAACTAACCTGTACACATGTCACCAGGGAACTGCTATCTGACGTCAGGTATAAGACCAACTAGCATGTTCCCGGCGAGTCCTGTCCGGTGTACTCATAACCCAATGAGCACCTGTATACATCTTAGGTGAACCAACTGACACCAGTGGCTTATGAGACCGGCCACCGCCCCTCGTCGGGGTCTCGACTGTATACACTAGTCTACTCTGGAGAATCGTTGCCCTGTCTCGAAACTCCCACGACTAGGGACCTTTTAAGAATGTGCTTATAGACTCCAGCTCTCACTTATATGATCGCCCTCATACTGCTGGCAGTCAAGCAAGAATCCTAGGGCTCTATCAACGTGCAATAGCGACCTGTCAGGTCACCTAAAGCAGTACACGATGATAAAGGTAAACCAGATAGCATACTATCATCTTGAGTAAGACTGTCCTACCGGGATAGGTCCTCCCTCAATCATTGCAATCACGTGTCTGTGATCCAATAATTGACTCTGAGGGCACTATCTCCAACAGTATGTACGGGTGGGTTCAAATTAACCTGGAAAATGACGGGTAGAACTTGACATATGACTTATGATATGTTGACCTTTGTCAAGGTCATAAGAGCATAGGGTAAATATCACATCGGGAGTTTCAAACATACAGGTAACTTTCTAGGCATGCGCATACCATCTAGAGTGTGATAACTTGAGTGGATTCCATCAGGTTATCATGCGATGAAAGTTGGACCCCATTCCCACTGATGAGTTGGTTTACTCCTCGGGTGATTTTAGATGATCCCGACTAATTCTTCTTTCAGGTTTGGAGGAGAATTTGAGGATACAGTGGGAGACATCCTTATTAGATAAAGTGATTGACCATTCTGATCTAGGTTAGAGTGCACGCTGAGTGTTTCTTTTCTCTCTCTCTTTGGCAGCGACCATGGCCTGACCCTAGACTATAACTTAGTAACCAAGTGAACCGAACCTTCTTAAAACATATTGACTTTTGGATTGTCAGAGTTTCATACATCATTGCCACTCCTACTTTTACCCTTTGCTTTTCTCCAGAACATTCTGTATCCCTACAAAGATCCACCACTACTACAAATAAGGGTTGCCCCTACGGATTTATCGGTAGGGGCAACGCACTGCCCCTACGGATATGTACGTAGGGGCGAAAAAAACCCCGTAGGTGCAAGTTGAGGCCCTGAACTTGCCCCTACGGACAAATTCAAGCCCCTACGGATATATCGGTAGGTGTTATAGCCCCTACGGAGTACCCCGTAGGGGTAATAAAATCATATATATAATTTTTTTTTTGAATATATTGTATATACCTACGGATATATCTGTAGGTCCTTGTTCTACCCCTACGGATACCTCCGTAGGGAATAGAAAGTAGCCCCTACGGATAAGTCCGTAGGGGCCACTCCCAACACCCTGCACTGAGATCGGGGGGAAAAATATCAGGAAACCTGATATTTTGCCCCTACGAATTTATCCGTAGGGGATAAACAGTTGCCCCTACGGACATATCCGTAGGGGCACTCCCAACACCCTGCACTGATATCAGGTGGGAAAATATCAGGTTTCCTGATAGTTTGCCCCTACGGATATGCCCGTAGGGGCAACATATATACCTACGGCTTAATCCGTAGGTACATATTGTCTGTATTTTTTTTTTAAAAAATGGGCTGCTAGATTTTTTCCCGCCCTGTGCACAATACTATATACATCAATCAAATCATATATTGCAGTATTCATAATCACATCTCACGCATATATATAATATACAAAAGAAACCCAAAAACTGAATATGATATAAATACAAACCAATATCAATATCGTTTCAAAATGTAGTACAATGTGATATAAATACATGTTTCAAAAAATAAGAACCAAAAAGCTACCCTAGTTCGGTCCAGCTCCACCTCCGAATAACGTTAGAATAACGCGCGCCTGCTCCTCGGTCAATACACTCTGCAATGCTACATATAAGGGAGTCTGAGCGGCATGTGGAGCTGGCGATGTGGTCTGCGCAGCCGCCGTCGAGGTAGTCGCTTGCGGAGCCGCGGCTGCGGGAGTCTGAGTGGGCGGTGGAGCTACAGGAGCTGTCTGCGGAACCGCAGCCGATGTAGTGGCTTGCGGAGCCGCAGCCGAAGGAGATGCATGTGGAGGCTCGGCCGATCTACCCTGTCGTGTCTGGACATAACGTGTGTAAGAAGCGTGTAAGAACTGTGTATTATTCGAATTCGTTTCATTATTAAGTTATTTCGAAACCCTGTTTGGATATCTAGTTTGGAAAAGCGTTGTTTATTTTAATTACATATGTATGTATGATTAATCAGACTTAAGTCTAAAACCAAATAAGCTCAAGCTACGTACTAATTATGGATATGTTGATATGTATATAATATGAAATGATATTTTACTATAAAGTAGTATACATACCAGCATCTTCTTCAACTCCTGAATGGTGGCCCTCAAGCTATCCAGTTCCTGATGGACATGCCGGTCACTGGAGACGGAGGAAGTAACCGCCGGGGTGGAGTCCAACCTCATATGGGCCCTGCTAGGGCCCAATCCCCGGCCTCTCTCCCAACCTCCGTGGTGCCCTCCTTGTGCGGCGTCCAGAACTGGGGTCAGCAGCCTCGGATAGTTCTGTCCGGTAAAATCGATCCCCGAGGCCTGGGCCTGCTCAACCACCCACTCCTACACCCACATTAAGCAGTAAAGTATAAGTATAAAATTTAAACTTAGAACCTTCCAAAACTAAAATTTCAAATTTGGGTAGAAAAAATATTAACACTTACGCAGTACTCCTGGGTAGCGACATCGGGACATCGAAGCTCGCCCGTGGCGGGATCTGTCGAGGTGCCGTGGACGGCAAGATATACGGACAGCACGCTCGGTGTACCACCTGACGCCACGGTCCGAGATGTCTGCAATATTAGAAAGTAACTCTTAATATTAGAAATATTAGAGAATAACTCTTAATATTGCAGAATATTAGAGAATAATTCTTAATTTACCGATAACTCCATGGCTCGAGTAATGTTCCTCGAGCCACCTGTGTAAGTGGGGCGACCCCTCTTCGCCGACTTCCTATTCTCCGTATTCTGAGCGGCCTGTTTCTGCACAACGCATTAACATTTAGTTTTCTAATTAAGAAACACAAAGAAATAAATTATATCATAAATAATGAATTAAATTTAAAATACATACTTGTTTGCGTTCGGAGTCGAAATAAGCGCACAATAGAGGCCATGTCTCTACGTCGACTCTCGCAAACGCCGGAGTAGATAGGAGGGCCGCTCTCTCTGCCTCGGGGGTCGCTATCCACAGGGAGTAGCAGTCGGCCTTCAGCTCATTCCTGTTGTATCGGACCTTGGCCTGCATGTTCTTCATCAGGCCATTGTACGGAGCATGAAGGTTGAGCACCCTCCCCGGGTGATCAGGGTCGGCTACAGGCTGAAAATCGTAATCCAACTGAAAATACAAAAAAAAAAACATTGTTATTAGATTGCAAGTGTTAATAATAAATATATTGGATAGATCAAATGAAAATATATATTAATACATACCCGAGCCTGATCAAAGAAGAGGGCGAATGAGCGCTGGTGCTGCTCGCCCCACTCAACGTGAAGTGGATAGTTCTTCACGATCCGGCTCTCGTCCCCCAAATACCGGCCGAACCTCTCGGCATGAGGACCACTATAGCGATATTCAAGGGTAAAAAATAGGGGGAATGCTGCCTCCCCCCTAGCTCTATCAGGCCTCAGCCTATGGGACTGATTCGGGCCTCGAGTCCCCCTCTGGGGATGGAGAGGCCCTGCGTCTGCACGAAATATCAAGACAATCAATAATAAGACAAAGTTGTATTAAGAAATCAAGGTTAAACAAAAATTCAAGTGTGATATATACCTCCGGTGAAAAGCGCACGAGCCTGGGCCCGAGCAGCAGCACGAGCGGGACGATAGTTCCTCCGGTGAGGAACAACCGGGGTCCCGGACCCGGACGGATCCCCTCCAACTATAAAATAAACATCGACGCTAAATCTCCATGAAGTTCATATTTATTCTATAGAGCATATGTAAAATAAATAAATATTTTAAATTTATTCATACTAACCTGCAGACGATGCGGAGGGTATGGAAGCGGCAGGAGTGGCCCCTGTGGAAGGTGTGGACGCACCACCTATAATTAGACAATTAAAAATAGATTTTATAAGTAATTGCAAAAAGAATGTGTAGATCAATAAGAAGAGGTTCTAAATCAATATGCTTGTACTATAGGACATATAAACATACCCGCAGGTGCGGTGGTGTCACTACCTACAGCTAGACAATAATAAAAATTGCTAAGTAAGAGCAAAAGGAATGTGTATATTTATGATATAGCATTCTAAATCAATATACATACACTATATGATATATAAACATACCTGGAGGAGCGGGGGTGGCCTCTGTCCCAGATGTGGACGCAGGACCAACAACTAGACAATTAAAAATAGATTTTATAAGTAATTGCAAAAAGAATGTGTAGATCAATAATATAACGTTCTAAATCAATATGCATGCACTATAGGACATATAAACATGCCCGCAGGTGCGGTGGTGTCACCACCTACAACTAGACAATAATAAAAATTGCTAAGTAGGAGCAAAAGGAATGTGTATATTTATGATATAGCATTCTAAATCAATATACATACACTATATGATATATAATCATACCTGGAGGAGCGGGGGTGGCCTCTGTCCCAGATGTGGACACAGGACCAACAACTAGACAATCAAACATTGACAATATAAGTAATTTTGACATAAACATGCATGAATATCTGTAATATTACATTGAAAATGGATATGCGTGCAGTATACCTGGAGGTGTGGCAAAATCCACACGGAAGGAGGCATCCGAAGGGGTCTCCGATCTAGGTGCAAGACCGGCCCTCTGAAGCTCCCTACGGAGCTCTCCGGGCGGCAGAACCGCTCTGCCTCTGCCTCTGCCTCTGCAGCGGCTGGAGCCCCTGCCGCCCCTCGCTGCTCCCGACATCATCATCAAATCTAGATAAACGGTTCGTGGACGCATTAGACAATCATTAAAAGTATTGACTATATATGATCTAGAGCGTAAAATGTGAAGTAATAATATAACAGTACTGATAACCTTTTTCGTTTCGTGGGCGCATCATACATATCTACTTGGATTTCATCGTCGATGTCATTTCTAACCCACGTAACTTCATGATCGGTCGAAGACAACCCGTCCTTCGAAACAGACGGTCGGAGAACTTTAAGCCTTCTCTCTTCTTCGTCCTCATCGCTGTCCTCGTATTCTAGGACATCGTAGACATCTCTAGGTTTCCATCGGCATACAACACTCCACCCCGGATGCTTCAAACACTGTGAGTAGTATACTTGGAACGCTTGGTTCGGAAAGATAAACGGATCGTCCTGACCGTAAAATCGAAGTGTGTTCACACTGGTCAATCCATATTCATCTTTCCAAGTCCCAAGACTGCTTCTCCACCTGTCTGTATCGGTTCGCGGATCGTACCAAGTACAGTGGAATATATAAAAGGGTTCTGATCGTCCGGGATAGTGGATGCCGAGTATACAATTTAAGTACCCATAGTAAATCACACCGTCCGATCCTACCGTCGCAATCCCACTATTCTGAGTGATTCTAGATGTTTCTATGTCCTTAAATTCGAATTTGTATCCAAGGACACCAAATCCTTTGTAATATGCAACCTCCATACTAGGAAATTGAGCTAAACATCTTGAATCACTCTCAAATGATGCAGACAAGTTCGGATCGTGGATCTAACAAAACAAATTTTACGATAAATACATAACGATACAAGTTTAGATTAAAACTGATAGCAATAAAATGTAATTCGAATAACTTACATGCTCTGTGACCCAATCACAAAAATTATCCTGATGGTATTTTTCCAAACGCTCTTCGTTCCAATCAGGATGCCCCTCACGCACCTCGTTAAAATGAGTTCTGTTTTCGACAAATAATTGTGACATTAATATTATGTCATTTCATACACACACAAACACAGATATAACAATTAATCCAAAAGAACTTACTCTCTAATTTGTTCAAGACATGCGCAATTAAGCAAGATAAACCGGTATATCTTGTTGATAAACATAGTGTCTACCCTCTTATACTCGGCTTTACCATATGGCCCGTCTTGAATTCTTCGTGGTCGGTTAAGCCTTGTCTCAATGTTCTCGTCCAGATAGCGGGAACAAAATGTGGTTGCTTCATCAAGAAGATAACCTTGCATGATAGAACCCTCTGGTCGATTTTTATTGCGTATATACTTCTTAAGAGTGTAAAGGTACCTAATGAGAATATGTAGAATAAATAAACACGGGCATACAGGACAAAAATAAATTTATAAATTGCGCGAAACGAAAAATTACACGTACCTCTCGACGGGATACATCCATCGATATTGTACCGGTCCGGCTAACTTCGCCTCAGTTGCAAGATGAACCGTCAAGTGTATTATGATATCGAAGAATGACGGTGGGAAAATACGCTCAAACTTGCAAAGTATCAACGCAATAGAATTTTCTAGTTTATCCAGCGTCGCAACCTCTAGTGTTTTAGCACACAACTCCCTGAAAAAACAACATAGGTCGTTGATTACTAGACCAACCGAGTCGGGGAGAGAAGTCCTGAGGGCTAATGGAAGAAGGTGCTCCACGATAACATGGTGATCATGACTTTTCAGCCCATCGATCTTGCCCTTCACAATTTTTATTTTCTTGCTGAATGATCCTGAGAAACCTGTGGGGACTTTCAAATCATGCAACACCTGCAGGAATCTTTTCTTCTCCGGTTGTGACATATGATAAGCGGCATTGGGAAGTACAAACTTGCCCGGTTTACCCGCTACCGGTTTAGGGTGCAGTTCACTTCTTATTCCCCACTCTTGTAGATCCATCCGGGCATTCATGTTGTCTTTCGATTTCCCGTCTTTACACAGAAGCAAGTTAAGTATGTGCTCTGATACTCCCTTCTCTATATGCATGACGTCCAGAAAATGACGCACTGAATTTGTAGACCAGTACGGAAGCTCGAAGAAAATGCTTAACTTGTTCCAATATTGTGGTTTGACCTGTCTCGTCGGATCCATCCCGAAGGTCACGTTATTGTAACCATCCCATTTAGCAGTCACGTCCTCTCAGGACAATGGGGATGGAGGCCCAAGAAGCTCCTGATGACCATCAAAGTGAACCGTGTCTAACCTATAGGGGTGGTCTGGAGGCAGAAAACGTCGATGGCCGCAATAACAAACCTTCCTGCTAAAATTCAAAAATTTTGATGTTGTGTGTTCATGGCAATGAGGACATACTTTGTGACCATGTACGGACCAACCTGATAGCATTCCATACGCAGGAAAGTCATTAATTGTCCACATTAAAGCCGCACGTAGTATGAAGGTTGTATTTATGTTTGAATCATATGTCTCTACACCATCAATGAACAAAGTTTTCAGCTCCTCGATCAGAGGTCGGAGATAGACGTCGATATTGTTCCCCGGTGAGTTTGGTCCGTCGATAAGAAGAGGCATCATAAAGTATGATTGGTCCATAGCCAACCAAGGCGACAGATTATAAATTATCATTACAACGGGCCATGTACTGTGACTTCCAGCCATATAGTTGAATGGGCAGAAGCCATCGGCAGCCAGTCCGAGCCGGACATTGCGAGGATCGCTACTGAATATTGTGTGCCTCCTATCGAAATCCTTCCATGCCGGTGAATCTCTTGGATGGCTCATTTTTCCATTTTCTCTTGGAGGAGCACGGTGATGCCAAATCATTGCCTCGGCTGTTTTCTTGCACCTGAATAGCCTCTGTAGCCTCTGTGTTATGGGAAAATATCGTGCTATCTTCACAGGTATATCAGGCTTCTTATCAGAATCTTTCGGCTTATACCTGGCCTCTCCGCATGTTGGACACTCTTTCAAATCTGAATTCTCTTTCCGGTCCAACACGCAATTTTTAGGACATGCTTGAATCTTCTCGCACTTTAGGCCCAAATCAGACATCATTTTCTGGGCTTCGTACCAGCTTTCGGGCACATTATTTCCCGGAGGCATAGAATCTTTCAAGAACGAAAGAAGCATTGTGAATGACTTGTTGCTCCATCCATTTAGGCACTTAATTTGGAAAAGTTGGACGAACCATGAGAGGATGGAATACTTCGCATTCTCATAAATTGGTTTCCTAGCATCATTCATGAAATTTTCATATTTATCCGCACGCGGTCCTTGACCGGAAGGAATGTCATCTTCGGTACGAATAGATTCACCTAGGGCAGCCTCTACCATATCCTCCATTTCTTCTGATGGAAATACATTTCCGTATCCTGCCGTATTACCGAATTCTTCTTCTTCTCCTGCCGCATTATCGTGTTCTCCTTCTTCTACCGCAGTACTGCATTCTTCTCCCTCCCCGTGATATTTCCAAGTTGAATAAAGTCTAGTAAACCCATGTTTTACAATATGAAGCTCTGCTAATTCTACCTTCTGCCAGTACTTATTGCCACATCTATCGCACGGACAGAGAATCTTCTCTATTATGATCTTATTATATGCTCGTGCAAATTCAAGGAAAGCAGCAACTCCTGCGACAAACTTAGGTTGCATACGTTGTTTCCAATCCACATACATCCAGTCCTTAACTCTGACGTACTCATGGGCCATGTTAGACTGAATAACATATAAATTGTAGGTTATGCTGACTATATTGAGAAATATAAGAACGGGATAGTTACTGACAAAGGAGAAAATCCATGTATATGCTTTGTGTGTGCGTTTGTCGTTGAAAAGAATAAATTATCGCACGTTATGTTGACCGATAGACGGGGACTAAGTGGCGCTTTTAGTTTCATATATGGGTATCGATGGGAATATGAAGGTTTCATATTATCATATATTGGTTTTAACCCGAACATCTCGAATCACTCTCTGATTATGCGTTTGTATGTATGTGTTCCGGCTGTCGGGGGTAGGCTTCTATCCCATTAAGAATGTATAGAGCGAACGCCCATCACTTGTGCTTTCAACCGTTTCGAGTAAATTTCGGCAGCACCTCCCCGCTGTTCTCCGAGTACACTGTAATAGAATAGATAATCATTTCAAAGCTGTGAAACAACGTTGAAATGAACATCTAATCTATCTTTGTACACGGAGAACCAGCGGAAAGATACCGACGAAATATCTCGAAACGGATGAAACACAAGTGAATGAAGGCGTTTGCTTTATACATTCTTAACTTGTCCACACGGGACAAATCTATGGGTTACCAGACGATTGAATTTTCTCGTCGCGTAGACTATACGACGGTTGTTAGTATCGAGCTATACTGTCCGATATTTAACAACCTTCGTATAGTTCTAGGTCACGACGAGCATCGCACGTATGTTAACCGATAGACGGGGACTAAGTGGCGCTTTTAGTTTCATATATGGGTATCGATGGGAATATGAAGGTTTCATATTATCATCGAGTATCATATATTGGTTTTAACCCGAACATCTCGAATCGCTCTCTAATTATGCGTTTGTATGTATGTGTTCCGGCTGTCGGGAGTAGGCTTCTATCCCATTAAGAATGTATAGAGCGAACGCCCATCACTTGTGCTTTCAACCGTTTCGACTAAATTTCGGCAGCACCTCCCCGCTGTTCTCCGAGTACACTGTAATAGAATAGATAATCATTTCAAAGCTGCGAAACAACGTTGAAATGAACATCTAATCTATCTTTGTACACGGAGAACCAGCGGAAAGATACCGACGAAATATCTCGAAACGGATGAAAACACAAGTGAATGAAGGCGTTTGCTTTATACATTCTTAACTTGTCCACACGGGACAAATCTATGGGTTACCATACGATTGAATTTTCTCGTCGCGTAGACTATACGACGGTTGTTAGTATCGAGCTATACTGTCCGATATTTAACAACCTTCGTATAGTTCTAGGTCACGACGAGCATCGCACGTATGTTAACCGATAGACGGGAACTAAGTGGCGCTTTTAGTTTCATATATGGGTATCGATGGGAATATGAAGGTTTCATATTATCATCGAGTATCATATATTGGTTTTAACCTGAATATCTCGAGTCGCTCTCTAATTATGCGTTTGTTGTGCATTCGTGTTGTATGTGTAACATGATTTTAAACCATTGAGATCAAGATTGATAGAACTGATCATCCTACATTACAATAGCATTCATCAACCAAAAGCTATTATTGGAATGGTATACATCTATAGCAATCAACAATTAAAACTACAAATATAGGATACTGATATCATAAAGCGTTTTGAGACACGTCATCTGCCATGTGTCGTGATCATGGAAATCGCTAATATTGAGCATCATCAAGATTAGATTATGGTTTTGAAGCAAGTTATTGAGAATCTTGGATTGATTGTCAAGTGTTGATTTTTATTTCAAGACTTGACAGAATGAAAATCATAAATACAGTTGCAAAATGTGTTCCTCACCCCCATAAAGTGGATCTTAACAATCCAGACAAGACCATCATTGTTCAAATTGCCAAGGTAGACATAATCTCAGCAGTTATTTACGGTTGCTAGCTTGTATTGCTTGTTGCTATTCTTTTTTTTCCTTGTCCTTTCTTTCTTTCTTTTTTTGGGGGGGTGGGGGTTGTGTTTGAAAGTTTTAACCAACTCACTGCTATTTCTAGGCAATGCAGGAATATAACTAGTTTTATCCCCCAAAAGAAAGAGCTTCAGGCTTCATGAGTCAAGCGATGTGTACGTATAATTATAGGATTTTCTTGCTAGCGGTTCATTTACAACTATTCTTTAGTCTATATACCTAGCATCTGCTACTAGATATTACATCTTGCATCAACACCCTGCATGTTAAAATCAAAATCGATTATTTTTTTCTTGATCTTTTTCTGATTTTCTACCATCTGTGTCGAGTAAATTATGATTAACATTGTATTTGTCAACTAATCAGAAGAGCCATTCAACCAGCCCTACCGTAACCCTAACCCCAGCCCCACTACCGTAACCCTAACCCCAGCCCCACCGTAACCCTAACCCCAGCCCCACCCCAGCAGCAGCCGAACCCCAACCCTAACCCTACCCCGACCACGACCCCAACCGCCACCGCGACCCCTGCCCAACCCTAACCCTAGCCCCACCCCAGCAGCAGCCGAACCCCAACCCTAACCCTACCCCGACCCCGACCCCGACCGCCACCGCGACCCCTGCCCAACCCCAACTCTCGCGCGCGCAACCCAGACCCAGCCATGAACCCTAAGCCCAAAATAATCCAAAAATGCTTTAATTTACCTCGAGATTTATACCTGAACGGCTGCTGGTGGGCTGGAGCGACGACGGTGGCGATTTGGCGACGAAACCGGCGGTGGCGACGACGGTGGCGACGAAACCGGCGGTGGCGACGACGGAGGCGACGGTGGCGACGACGGAGGCGATTTGGGGTTTTTTCTCGCGCGCGATTGAGAGAGAGAGAGAAAGTGAGCGTAGGCGATCGATCTGCGGTATTGGTAAATAGATATTTACTTGCCCCTACGGATATAACCGTAGGTCCTTTGTTTTGCGGCTCCGTAGGGGCAAACACCAAATTAAGAATTAATATTTTTATTCTTGGAGGTCTGTGCCCGTAGGGGCAACCTTTTAGCCCTACGGATTAATCCGTAGGGCCAAGTAAAATCTTCCCCTACGGATATTTTCATCCGTAGGGGCACCCCCTATTTTACTAGTGCACATTTATTGGATATGACCATCATATAGTTACATACGAACTCGAAGAAACTTGTTTCAGATTCGAGAATGGTTTCTGGTTCTGGAGAAATTAAATAGGACTATTCAGTTTTCTTTTCCATTTACCTTCTCTCAGGTTGTGAGGGCTCCTAGGATTAGGAGAGGGCACACACCTATTGCGCTTTTTGGATAGTCTTCTTTCAAACCATAGGCAGGTGCCGAAAGGTTGGTGATTGTTGGTTGTTTTCTATGCGTGCTTAAATTTTTAATTACCGCAATCAAGACGGTGTCACTTGGTAGCTAGCCGGTTGAATACGGGTCGATCCACAGGGAGATGGAATCTTTTTCTTTATGTTTTAACGAGTTAAATCCAATTAAGTCGGGTATTGTTTTAAGATCTATGAATGAGATAAAAGATGATAAAAGACTTGCTAGGGTTAAGATTAAGTTAGTTCGAGTTTAGGAAATTCTAACTTCTTTCAATGCCCTTCTGATTATAAGTGTTAAGGCAATCGGCAACAACGGGGATTAGAACGACTAGGAAGAAACTTATAAGTATAACCTAGGCTTTCCATACTTAGTTTCTTCCCTTTGGTCCTTATCCGTCCATTCTTCTCTCTTAGCCCCAACCTCCGGCTAATTCAACCACAACCGGTCTAACTAGGGAATCACTGCTATCATGTAGGATAGGGTGCCGTAGTGAGTGGATTATGGTTCAATTAAAGGGAGTCCGAATTTTAAGGTGTTAGGCAAAGAAAGGAGTGAGAGAGATTTCCTTCTCTCAAACCTTCCTTCTCCTGCCCTAACAAGTGAGGAATTACTCACCCATTAAAGATGCAAATAAAATTCGAGATAAAAAAATTGCAGATTAAATTCTACAACTAGATTTAACAAATAATAATTGCAGATAATAAAATAAGATAAAAAAATGCGGGAAAAATAAAAGAACTTACTTTTTTTTATTGATAAGCTCTCAACAATCTTTACAAGAATTGATAAAGAACAAAATTAAAATTCTAGATCTAAAAATAAAAAGAGGCCTGCAAATTTGGCTTTGAACTCTCCCATTTATAGATAGGAAAACCCTAGGTTTACATTCTGATCCATACATGAAATTACAAAACTATCCCAAGGGAGCCGAGTCAAAGCACCGACACTGCCACCGACACGTGCAAAACACGGCAGCGGAACCGCGGCAGAATTGCCTGTTTGGCCGTGGTTCCGCGGCCATTTGGTGGAATCATGAGGCCATCTTTTTAGGGCTTCTCCATGTTGCTTTTATCTTCTGTTTTATCCACTTGGTTTCTTAGAATCTATTCAATTTGCTTCCAGATTTCCAATAGTGCAAAATGACATGGACTTTTGCCTTGAGCTCCGCGTTGAAGTCTTGGATCTTGTGCTGCCGTTGTGCTTTGTGCATCGAAATGCACAATGATTTTCCATATGTCCATGAACTGGTAGGCGACATCATACGGATAGTGCGCGAAAACCCGTATTTATCTGATGTTGGTCGTAGTCCTGTATTTGTTGCGACTTTTCATGAATTTCACTGTAAAGGGATGAGAATCTGTAACCTGCAACTGTTTAGTAAACATGGATCAAAAGTACCTACTTATATTCAATGTGACTAAGAATGGGTGGTATAAAAATGGATAAATCTGATATGAACAAATACCTCCAAACTTATCTTTTGCTCGTCCCGAACAAAGCCAAATTTATTCTCAAAAATTCCTAACCTCACTTTCGCAGGGAACGCGATTGCACTGAGCTCGTGCAACAAGCCGTTAAACCTCTAGGTGTCCCTAGTAGGAGGAGTGTTTTCTCCTGAGGGTTTTCAGCGGATACTACCCATAAAATCCGATCAATTTGGCCGTTGACTCTAATTCTTCAATTCAGTATTCTAGCATGAATTTCTGTTATCTTCAACTTAGAAATCATCAACCCATATTTTTCACGCTTCCTTTTCATTTAACCCAAGATCATATATGTTTTGCCAGTTTATAAAGCTTTCAGCATCTCTTAAGTTTTCCTTCTAAGGTGCAATATTAACTCAGGAATTTTTATCATCTCTACTGAAAGTATATGCGCCATCTTTCATTCCTATCTCTTATCCAAATTTCAATCACATAACCCTACGTGTGTGTAAATGTCACCTCTACACTTAGAAATTCAATTCAAGCTATCATAGTCTTGTCTATCTTCCAAAATACATTTTAATTGGTGAATTCTAGATGAAATTGCTCACACATCCTTCATGTGATCGTTAATACTTCTTGAGATACTAAACGACCGATTACAAAATGTGCTTGCGCATTTAGGCGTAATTCCTCGTCTTGGAACACCTAAGGCTTAGCAGTGACTCCCAAACCAGTTGTTCTAAGGCACTAGGTGATAAAGCACCCTTACTATATTTTTTTTATTTATGACGCCTTAAGTAGTTACAAAAACAGTGTTCATTTTTTTATTATCTCTTTATTCACCACATATACTTTCATTTTATTTTTCTTCATATTAAGGATTTTAGACAAGAGCACTTCAAGGTATTCTCTACTATCCCAAGTTTCAAGATGTGTGATTGTGCGATTTGTAGGTTATATATTTTCAGAATTTGGACTTAAGGTTCAGAATTATTTTTCAGACTTATAATTCAAATAGAGCTTTCAATACTCTTCCCTTATTTCGATTTAGCCCAAGAACTGAACTAAAAATTTGCCTATTTCTAAATAAACAACAAGGACGTACATTTTCTACAGTTAAACTTTAAGAAATGTTATTTTTAGGGTTTTTTTAATTTACTAAGCTTAGGATCTAGTTTTCCTAACTAGTCAACCGTCTTGAGTCAAATATGGCCAAAATTGATAATTTTCAATTTTTATAATTTTTAAAAATTTTCAAATTATATATATATATATATATATATATATATATATATATATATATATATATATATATATATTTTATAAAGATGCAACGCGGAATTAAATATGCAAAAAAAAAAACAAATATGTACAAAAAATAAAAATATGCAGATGAATGCAAAGATAACTATTTACAATACCCTCACCCCCAAACTTATTAATAGTAGTGTCCTCACTGCTCCCTGCGGCGTCTACTAGACGCGGCCTCACTGGTCCCAGCCTTTCCCCTATCAACCCCCCGTCCCCTCGATCATGAGCGGGATCGTTCTCTCTGACCAGTAGGGTGGTCATTCCCTGATCCAGACCCGTCATTCGTTGATCCAAGTTGGTCATCATCCCTATCAATCGTTCTACCCCCTATGAGTTCGTCGCATCAAGCGCGCTTGCGCAGCGGGGGTAATCTTTTCGTCGCTCGCTGTCGAGCTCGAGCTAGGGGTCTTGGTCATCACGTCCTAGGCCGGCTCAGTGCGCGACCATAAATCATGTAATCGTGTATAGGACGTGGAGAAACCCACAAGAAGGGGTCGAATTGGAATCCTACCATGAATATAAAATTCAAATTTCTCAACATGGAGGAAATTACGACACAGTTTTGTCACCAACATAGGGCATGGATAATTGGCCGTCCGTTTCCCGGCACCAATCGAGTGAAGCAATACAGTGCATATGTCATAGCTTGGGTTTCGTGTCATCAATGGGTGCACTATATATAGGGATGGTGTGAAAAATGTTGTGTTGTGCGAACTACCAAAAACATTATTTTGTGCCCAACGGCACACAGTTAAAACGTTCACAAAAAGTGTGCGAGGCTGAATACCCTTTCGGGGCTCCCTAGAACAGTCATTTCCCATTATAGGTAGGTAGTCTTCAAAACGGAGGGGTTGGTCGTGAATGGGGAGTCGTGGTATTAAGGTGACTTCGTGAATGAAGTCCCTATCAATTAAAATTTCCCTATCCCCCCACATTAATCTAATGTACCCGTTTCGTGCAAGACAACCCTCCTCCATGCAGTCATAAAAATAGGCAACAGATCCGGAAGCGCGAAGGAATTCGGATGGTTAAATAAGAGAAAGTTTCATCCGCACCTTCGGATTTCATCACCGAAATAACGACCATAAATATTGTGTGCAAACAATTAGGAGAAATCCCTTTCAAAATGAAGTGTGGGTGCCATTACAGAGATTAATTGCAGAATTTCTAAATTAACAGAGAAGAGTTTAGATGATCGAACCGCCTCTGAAAATTTCAGCGGGTGACGAGGCTAAGCAGCGGCGGAAGCACGGCCTGATGCAGGGAAATGCGGCTGTTGGGCGACGTCTTGGTGAGATCTCTCTGTGCGCTCTTCAGTGGCGGTTAGGGTTTTCTGAAGGTGGAAATTAGGGTTCTGTAAAATGCAGAGAGGGGTCGGGGTGTTTTTATAGGGTTTATTTGGTTATTTGCAAAAAGCCCACCTTAAAAGAGGAATTTATCTTGTAAAAAATATTTTTGTTTTGTTTTTTTATTTTATATTTATTTAATGAAATTGAATATTTACAAAAATACCTCTGAAGTTTTTTATTTATTTTAATTATTATTTTTATTGTGAAAAATTACAAGTGGGAAAATGGTACATACATACCCCCAAACTTATTTGAAACAGTGTTTCCACTGTTTAAGACTGGATAACCGAAATTTGGGGTTAGGCGGAGGAAGATCAGTCTGTGTAAATCGGCTCCTGCAACATCAGGAGCTTCCCCGAAGGGTCGGCTGTGAGGAACGGTTTTAAGCTATGTCCGTTCACTCTGAAGAATGAATCGTCCTCAGGATTTTCTAAATCGACCGCACCGTGCGGATATACCATACGTACAAGAAATGGCCCTTTCCAGCGAGATCTGAGCTTGCCGGGATGGAAATGAAGCCGGGTGTCGTAAAGCAATACCTGCTGACCAGGTGTGAATGTTTTGCACATAAGGTGTTTATCTTGAAATATCTTCGTTCGGTTTTTGACGACAACCGTTTTCGTAAGTTTCATCCCGAAGCTCGTTCAACTCGTTTAACTGTAGCTTATGATGGCTGCCCGCATCTTCGAGAGATAGATTCAGCTCCTTTATCGCCCAAAATGCGCGATGCTCTATTTCTAATTGAAGGTGGCAAGCCTTTCTGTAAACAAGCCGATAAGGAGACATACCAAGATCGGTCTTATAAGCAGTTCGAAATGCCCAAAGGGCATTAGTTAGTTTTAAAGACCCATCCTTACGGTTTTTGGAAACCGACTTCTCTAAAATCTGTTTGATTTGCCGATTTGAAACCTCGGCTTGCCCACATGTTTGGAGGTGGTAGGGCGTTTACAGCTTATGATTGATGGAATATTTCCGCATCAAGGACTCGAAAGTTCTATTACAGAAATGAGTTCCATTGTCGGTAATGATTGCGCGGGGGTGTCCAAACCGGGAAAAGATGTTTTCCTTAAGGAATTTAACGACAACCTTGTTGTCGTTAATCTGGCTGGGCACAGTCTCGACCCACTTAGAGACATAATCAACAGCGAGAAGAATATATAAGTTCCCAAAAGAATTGGGAAACGGCCTCATGAAATCAATGCCCCAAACATCAAAAATCTCCACAACCAAGATTGGTTGGAGCGGCATCTCGTTTCTCCTGGATATCCGGCCCAAGTGTTGGCACCAGAAGCACGTCTTGCAGTAATCATGTGCGTCTTTAAAGAGTTGTGGCCAATATAAGCCACACTGCAAGATCTTCTCGGCTGTCTTTCGGGGGCCAAAATGCCCGCCACATGCTTGATCGTGGCAAAACAACAACACGCTCTTGAATTCATTGTTAGGCACAAACCGACGAATAATCTGGTCGGGAGAGTATTTAGACAGATAAGATTCGTCCCAGTAAAAGTTTTTTACCTGGGATAAGAATCGGAGTCTGTCCTGATTTAACCATTCATTCGGTAGTAATCATGTGGCCAAATAGTTCACAATATCTGCAAATCAAGGTTCACATGATACTGTCAAGAGCTGTTCATCCGGAAAAACGTTGTTTATTGGAAATTGAAGTGTCGGCGAAGAAGGGAGGCGTGAAAGATGGTCAACGACTATGTTTTCACATCCTCTTTTGTCTTTGATGACAAGGTCAAACTCTTGGAGTAAGAGAATCCAACGTATCAGCCGAGATTTAGCGTCCTTCTTCGCAAAAAGATGGCGAAGAGCTGAATGGTCCGTGTATACGATGACTGGATAGTCGATCAAGTAAGGCCAGAAATTTTCTAATGCAAACACAACAGCAAAGAATTCCTTCTCGGTTGTTGTGTAATTCAATTGGGTATCATTCAAGGTTTGGCTAGCATAATAGATTACATGCGGCATCTTATCGATGTGCTGTACAAGGACAGCACCAATGGCAAAATAAGATGCATTGCACATAATCTCAAATGGATACGTCCAGTCAGGAGAAGAAAGAACGGGAGCAGAAGTAAGCGAGCTTTTTAATGACTCGAACGCATTCATACAGCTCGAGTCGAAATCAAATGTGGTGTCCTTGGCCAGCAGAAGAGTCAACGGCCTAGCAATCTTGCTAAAGTCCTTGATGAACCGTCGATAGAAACCGCATGGCTAAGGAAGGCTCGAATGTCACGGACGCATTTGGAAGGAGGGAGATTGGAAATGACTTCAATCTTCGCTTTATCTACCTCAATTCCATTTTGCGAGATGATATGTCCTAAGACAATACTTTCGCGTACCATGAAGTGGCACTTCTTCCAATTTAAAGTAAGGTTCTTATCCTTACACCAGGTAAGGATTGAGTCGAGATGTAGAAAACACTCATCAAAGGAATCGTCGAAAATGGAGAAATCATCCATTAAGATCTCCAAGAATTTTTCCACCATGTCTGGAAAAATTCCCATCATACACCGCTGAAAGGTAGCTGGTGCATTGCATAACCCAAAGGGCATGTGGCGATATGCAAATGTACCGCAAGGATAGGTGAACGTTGTTTTGTCTTGGTCCTTTTCGTCTATGGGAATCTGGTTATAGCCGGAGTAGCCATCCAGAAATTAGTAGTACTCGTGTCCAGCCAATCGTTCAAGCATTTGGTCAATAAAAGGTAGTGGAAAGTGGTCTTTCCGTGTCGCGGCATTGAGTTTTCTATAATCGATGCATACTCACCATCCAGTTTGGGTACGAGTAGGAATTAACCCGTTCGCCTCATTGGTTATGACCGTTATGCCCGACTTCTTGGGGACAACGTGAATGGGGCTAACCCACTGGCTATCAGAGATAGGGTAAATGATACCAATATCTAGACACTTTACGATCTCCTTTTTAACAGCCTCCTTCATGACTAGGTTGAGTCGTCTCTGAGGATCCCTGGCTGTTTTAACATCATCCATCATATGAATATGATGTTCAACTATCAAGGGACTAAGCCCCTTGGTGTCTGCCATAGTCCAGCCAAAAGCTTGCCGATTGCTTTGTAACACCGTCAGAAGGGCTTTCTCTTGCTCTGAAGCTAGAGAAACCGAGATGATAACAGGGAGAGTCTCATTCTCACCTAAGTAAGCGTATTTAAGGTGAGATGGCAATAGCTTGAGTTCGAGATTTGGTTGTGAAACAATTGAAGGCAAAATCGACGAAAATGTCTCGAACTCGAAGGATTCTAACAGAGGCTCAAAACTAGTGTACGCGACCGAGTCGGATGGTTCATCTAATGCATCCGAAAATTCAAAGGATTCAAGCTCGGGTGGCGACTGGTCAAGTTCGTTCGAGAAAGTGAAACACTCATAGTCATTATCGGGAGTAAGAGCATTATCAGGGTCAAGGAGGAACGCACTAGTGGCGTTAAGATTGCTGTGATCGAACAAAAATTTCTCGAATTCACATTCCTCTGGGGTGATCTCTTGGATCGAGCAAACATCTAGTATATGAACATTAAGTTCGGAGGGCTGATTCCCAAACTTAAAAATGTTGAGTTCAATTATCATGTTTCCAAAAGATAGGTTCATCGAACCATTTCGACAATTGATCACAGCATTCGAGGTCGCAAGGAATGGTCGACCGAGTATCACCGGAATTTGATTCCGGGGGTTAGCTACAGGTTGTGTATCTAAAACAATGAAATCAACGGGGAATATGAAGTCCCCAACCTTTATTAACACATCCTCTAGCTCACCCCTAGGATGGGTGATAGATTGGTCGGTCATTAAAAGAGTACAGTGTGTGGGTTTCAACTCTCCTACACCCAATTGCTCATATACCGAATACGAAAGCAGGTTAACACTGGCACCAAGATCCAAAAGTGCACGGTTTATGTTCTTATCCCCAATAGTTATTGGAATTGTAGGACAACCAGGGTCGTTTCGTTTTTGAAGTAATGGTTGGGTAAGAGCATCACTCACTGCACTAGCTAAGAAAACTTTCTTGGGTATCTGAGATTTCCTCTTCTTAGTGCACAAGTCCTTCAAGATTTTTTCGTAAGAAGGGACTTGTTGGATTGCATCCAAGAGGGGAATGTTAATGTTAACCTGTTTAAAAAACTCCACAATCTTCTCCATTTGTGGATTTTGTTTATTGGATCTTTACCGGTTTGGAAATGGAACATTTTGGAAATTGGGTGAGTCCATTGCTTGTGGAGGAGATTGTGGAGTTGGAATGGATCCCAGTGCTGGTGTTTTCGTGGAGTGAGATGTGGGTCCATTCGGAGTAGCAAAAGAAGTAGAGCCTTATGAATAATGGAGAACAGGCTCAGAAGACGAAGAAGAAGAAGAAGCGGCCGGTGTGTCATCATCTGTGCCAACGTTGTTGTGCAGCATCCTTCTAGATCTTAACATAGTCAGGGTACTCATATTATGGTTTTGTTGTTCAAGAGCAACATGTGCATTATGTGGGTGACCAGGATTTGGGTGCATTATTCGGTAGAACAAAATTGTTTTGAGGAAAAGATTTGTTGGGTGCAGAATTGTTCGGTGGATTTTGAAAAGGTTGGGGTTGGAAAGATTGCTGATATTGAGTTTGTTGAGGAGCTTGTTGTTGAGGAGGAGGCCTCTGGAAGTTGTTGTTACCTTGGAATTGTTGTTGATTCTGATTCCAGGCGAAATTGGGGTGGTTCCTCCAACTAGGATTGTAAGTGGGAGAGTATGGATCATTTCTTTGTCATTGTTGAAATGCAGCATTGACTTGATCTTGTCCTTTAGCAGGTGGGTTGTAAAGACACTCTTCGGTCAGATGTGATAGGTCTGAACAACAAGCGCATATAGTACGAGGGGGAAGAGCAGGGGCAGAGGAAGGCGATGAGAATTTGCTCTCAATTGCTTCTAGTTTTCATGTGATCGCTGCCATCTCGGTCTTCGTTGCAATTGACATATCAAGTTGATGAACGCCTTCCCAGGATAGATCGGAAGAAGTAGACGAAGTGTTCGGTCTAGTGCTTTCCCACTGAAGCGTTTGTTCAGCAAGATCATCGAGAAATTGCCAAGCTTCCTCGTCAGATTTGGATAGGAAGTGGCCTTGAAAAATGGTTTCCAGCAATTTCTTAGTTGCTGGGTTCAGTCCTTCGTATAAGGTTGGGAAAAGTTTCCATCTCTTAATACCGTGATGAGGGCACTGAACAAGAAGGTCTTTGTATCGGTCAAAGCACTTCCAAAAAGGTTCGGCAGGAAGCTAGGAAAACTGGTTAATTTCGTTTCGTATTCTCACGGTCTTATGATTTGGGTAAAACTTTTTAAGAAATTCTTTAACAAACTATTCCAAACTATTTATGGAATGCGATGCGGTGCTATACAACCACTTTTCAGCTAGGTCACACAAAGTGAAAGGAATGACTCATAGACGTATATCATCGTCGGACAGTTGGGTTGTCTTCATCAGTGCACATAAGTTCTGGAATTTCTTGATGAAGATTTAGGCATCCTCGGATTCTAGTATGTAAAATTTAGGCAACATGTTGATGAAGTGTGGCTTAATTTCGAAATTATCTCCATTTGCCGGCGGAAGTGAATGACAGGAAGGAAGTGCGGAGCGGGTAGGATAGAAACGATCCTGGAGCGCGATTCGTTGTGGCACTTCAACAGGAGGTGGTTGCGGGTTATTCGCACCCAGTTGAGGTGGAATCAGTCCTGAGGTAGGTAAAGGGTTGTTAGGATTGAATCCTGACATCTCAGAGGAAGATGAAGATGAAGGTGTATGTGAATATATACGAACAGAATTCCGGTCAACGTCGGAGTTGGCCGGCAAAGGTAAGGATGAAAAAGGTGTGGAGGGAGTTTCGACTTCGGAGTCGATCGCGTAGTCGGTAGCAACTAACGAAACACGGACTAGACGGGTGCTAGTGTCCCGAGTCCAACCGGACATACACTAAAAGAGTATAGTAGTGTCGAAGTGTAGAATGTGAGGGTAAGAAAACGTCAATAGAGAAATGCGGATGAAAACGTGGGTGAAATGGGGTTCTAGCGAAAAAAGGGCAAGTTGTTATAAAAGTTTTTGTTTTGTTGTGTTTTTTTTTAGAGTTTTGCAAAAATATGTACAGATCTACAGCATGACTTAAACAATCACTGTTTAAATATGCACAATCACACCTAGAGCTATGGTCGTCAAAGTCCACTAAACTGCTCCTGACTGTTCCAAAGTGACAAGTTGTGAGATAACCCTCAAATCGTCTCTTCACTGCCAATTATGGTCAGGTAAGCATAAATGAAGAAAGGAGGATTCCGCTCAAGAATCATCATGAGACGGGCCTTTTAAAATTACCATTCTCACTTGTCTAGCCTAGGCACCACAAAATCAAGTTTAGATAAACGAATGAAAGCGCACAACCTTCCTCTGTCACAATAAGCACGATAGTCCTTAATTGGCCGAGTGTAGATATTTTTTAATTAATCTCAACAGTGATGCATTTTTTTAGTGATTTTTGGGGTCTTGGAAAGGGTAATGAAATCCCTACCCAATCTGAATTAGTGTTATAGCCCATTACATTCTGTATTAATTATGCAAAGCAGTAACACACCAAAAATCTAAAACACTTGCAAAAATTTTTTTTATTTGGCAGCGCAAAGAATCCTGCACAAAAACAATTTATTGGATAGGAGAAAGAGAATCTGTCCAAAGAAACCTGCAGGAAAAATATTTCAGTGGAGTTCAGAGGAGAGGAAAGGAGAAATAAGATACTTACAGAGAAAATTGGGTGCTAACGTCACCAGTTGAACGCGGTTCCGCGGTCAAACCCTTGATTCTGCCGCGGTTCCGCAGTTGTTTAGAAAGTTGACTGCTTCCAAATTTGTTCCTGTGCTGAGTTGGTTCTCCTCTTTCTGTTTAGATCCCCTGATTCTTGATTTGTTCACTGAGTTTTCTCCAGATCTGAATCAGGCCTTCTTCCAATCCTGCACACTTGCAGAAAGATTTTTCAAAAATAACAAGATGGTTTTTTTTATGTTTTTTTTAATTTTTTTAATGTTTATATTTTTAATTAACCCGAAATTTCACAAAGAAAGAAACTACCGTCTCCCCGTCAACGGCACCATTTGATTGTTGGTTGTTTTCTATGCATGCTTAAATTTTTAATTACCGCATTCAAGACGGTGTCTCTTGGTAGCTAGTCGATTGAATACGGGTCGATCCACAGGGAGATGGAATCTTTTTCTTTATATTTTAACGAGTTAAATCCGATTAAGTCGGGTTTTCTTTTAAGATCTATGAATGAGATAAAAGATGATAAAATACTTGCTAGGGTTAAGATTAGGTTAGAACGAGTTTAGGAAATTCTAACTTCTTTCAATGCCCTTCTGATTATAGTTGTTAAGGTAATCGACAATAACGGGGATTAGCACGACTAGGAAGAAACATACAAGTATGAGCTAGGTTTTCCATACTTAGTTTCTTTCTTTTGGTCCTTGTCCGTCCGTTCTTGTCTCGTAGCCTAACCTTTGGTTAATTCAACCACAACCGGTCTAACTAGAGAATCACCACTATCATGTAGGATAGGGTGCCGTAGCAAGCGGATTATGGTTCAATTAAAGGGAGTCCGAATTTTAAGGTGTTGGGCAAAAAAAAGAGTGAGAGAGATTTCCTTCTCTCAAACCATCCTTCTCCTTCCCAAAAAAGTATGGAATTACTCACCCATTAAAGATGCAAATAAAATTCGAGATAAAAAATTGCAGATTAAATTCTACAACTAGATTTAACAAATAATAATTGTAGATAATAAAATACGATAAAAATGCAGGAAAAATAAAAGAACGTACTTTTTTTTTATTGATAACCTCTCAACAATCTTTACAAGAATTGATAAAGAACAAAATTAAAATTCTAGATCTAAAAATAAAAAGCGGCCTGCTAATTTGGCTTTGAACTCTCCCATTTATAGATAGAAAAACCTTAGGTTTACATTCTGATCCATACATGAAATTACAAAATTACCCCAAAAGAGCCGAGTCAAAGCACCGACACTGCCACCGACACGTGCACAACACGGCCGCAGAACCGCGGCAGAAGTGCCTGTTTGGCCGCGATTCCACGGCCATTTGGTGGAATCATGAGACCATCTTTTCAGGGCGTCTCCATGTTGCTTTTATCTTCTGTTTTATCCACTTGGTTTCTCAGAATCTATTCAATTTGCTTCCAGATTTCCAACAGTGCAAAATGACATGGACTTTTGCCTTGAGCTCCGCGTTGAAGTCTTGGATCTTGTGCTGCACTTGTGCTTTGTGCATTGAAATGTTCAATGATTTTCCATATGTCCCTTGAACTGGTAGGTGGCATCATACAGATAGTGTGCGGAAACCCGTATTTATCTGTTGTTGGTCGTAGTCCTGCATTTGTTGCAAATTTTCTTGAATTTCACTGTAAAGAGATGAGAACCTGTAACCTGCAACTATTTAGCAGACATGGATCAAAAGTACCTACTTATATGCAATGTGATTAAGAATGGGCGGTATAAAAATGAAAAAATCTGATATGAACAGTAGGGAAGGAAGAAAACCAATTAGCCTAAGTCTGGTGTATAGAAGGTAATAAGTAAAGACAAATAAAGGGATTAGGAAGAGGGCAAAGTAAATTGCGAATGCTATCATTCATGACCAAACTGCGTATTCCATCACCACTCTTACTTTACCATTGCATTTCTCCAGAACACACCGTATCACTACGAAGATCCAAATTTATTAGATAATCCATCATATAGTTATATACGAACTCAAAGGAACTTGTTCTAGTTCGAGGATAGATTCTGGTTCAGGAGAAATAGAATAAGGTTTATTCAGTTGTCTTTTATCTTACCTTCTCTCATGTTGCGAGTGCTCCTACGATTAGGAGAGTACACCTATTACGCTTATTGGATAGTCTTCTTCCAAACCATAGGCTGGTGCCAAACGGTTGGGAAGGAAGAAAACCATTTAGCCTAAGGGTGGTGTAGAGAAGGTAATGAGTAAAGACAAATAAAGGGATTTGGAGAGATGGCAAAGGAAATATACGGTTACAGTCATGAATCTGGACAACGGAAGTGGAATTATTAGGAATACCCAGCTACCTCTTTGAAACATTTTCATGTTTCAGTTTCACTATGCGTTGTTAAAAGATAACTGATTTTCCAATTAGGTCCTTACTCCAGGATATGTATTTACCAAGTCTTGATTCTCACATCTGTATAGTTTTACAGATGATGAGTGGGTGTATGTTATTGGGAATTAGGTGATTATATTCTTATTATATTAGAATTCGTTGTAATTGGTGATATTTGAGGAAATCGCCTGGGGTATTGCCTGACGACAAATATTTGGTTTTGAATATCCGCTATTATGCACCAATTTCAATCTGATATATCTGTACGTTTATTTTATAAAGTGAGATATAATTTTTTGAAATTATGTCCGTGACATTTACCTATATCAGTTGATGGTTGGGCAAGGAGTATTAAACAGCGGTGTAATTCTTCTTAACCATAGATACAGCTTCAACCTACGACGCACAGGGTTTGAGTTTTTCAACTCAGTAGACTTATACAAAGTATTGTATGTTGTTCAGTGTCCATTAGGATAGAGGGGTTGGTCCTCGTACTATATTCTGTTTACTTTTGACTTCTCCAGTTTTAGACAAGTGTTTCGTATAAATACAAGTTCCAAGTTTTGAGAAGTTATAGGTATAAGAATAAAGTAGAGAACCATGTGTTGCAAGTATCAGGATTCTTCAAGGTGATCGAAGATGTAGATACTTGTGTTTAGTATTCAGTTGATAGTAATGGTTTGAGAACTGGCTTATCTTTCTGGTTACTCATATCTGGATACACTCCTATTTGAGTAATGCTGATCAGCCTCTCTCCATTTAGTTGAAATGCACTGAACATAGCTGCATGATTAGAATCTGGTTCCAATTAAATCAGTGCCTCTGTTTCTATATTGTATATAAAATGGTTCATATCTTAACGATGTTAAGGTATATGGAGTTGTCCGGTTTATGCTTAAAACCAGACTCTGGATAACTCAAGGCACGTTTCAGTAATGGTAGTTTGTGGGTTATCCCAGGCTATGACGTGGGTTAACTTTCTACCGTCCGGAAGATCAATAGTGATATTGATATTGACTCGCCAAAGTTTTAGCAAAATGGATTTTTTCAGAAAACAGTAGTGGGAGTATGGTAGAATTGGAAGTGATTCCAGAACCACAAACGATTACAGAAAATTTAATAGAACCTAAAAATTCAATCAGGGTTTGACATTCCATTAGCCACTCCGCAGATATGGTGGGTAACCTCCGGCAACCTTAAGGTACTTTGGTATTCTCAAAGACGGTGACAGAGAGGTTCTTGTTTACCCAAACTTGTTATTACTACTATTCTAGACTATGAGACCCGGCAGAAGGATGAATATAGCGTCGTTCTAAACTAGTTTTAGAAGTGCACGTGTATATGACTCTGCCAGAAGGTTGTTGTGTTCAGTGGGAGCAGCGGAAGCATAGTGGACAAGAAGCTTGTGTCTATTTATAGACTAAAGCAAGTATAGCGGAGATAGATCATCTATTTTTGATGTGACAGTCATAGGTTTTGACTTCATCAAAATAGGAGATGGATCTATTAAGAAGATAGTAGGGTGGTATATCCTGGTATTTAGATGACATACACTTTTTAGAAAGTGAAATTCCTACACTACGATCGGTTATATTGTGGTCGTCACACAGTGGTTTCTCCACATAGGATATGAAAATTATATAAGGATTCTGGTTACTAGATCGATAGTTTTAGATCTAGATTTGGATAGTTTCCTAATCTGGGTTCTTAGACAGTATTCTAAAGGTGTTTTAGAATGGACGACTACTGGCATGGTGGTGTACCTGCATATGTTGGAGTCACTCTCTCTAAAGCTGTCTTACAGATTAAAGGGGAGAGGGATGTTCATGATTGGCATATCACTTGCTTAGGCAATTGAGTCAATCATGAGATATCAAGTACCACACCAGATGCTGTTTTTGCACTAAATGTAATAAGTTGATATATTAATCCAATCCTGGAGAAACTTTCGGAAGCAGTTTCTGGACATAAGTGAATGTTCTAGGGATTTGGTAATGAAAGCCTCCTTCGGGAGACAGTTACCATTCCAGGTTGCTAAGGTGACCTGGATGACAGAGTGACTGTCAGAGTTATAGTTTTCTCTCTTACGAGGGGCAGTAGTTTGGACAGTTGGTCCAAGCAGATACTGAGGGAGGCATAGCGCAGTATACTGATTAAATTTAGTTGAGTCTAAGAGGTTTACTGGATTTGGAGGTCATTTGTGAGCTGGGTCAAATCAGATATCCAAGCATATTCTAAGACAGGTATTGCTCATTTCGTGAGATGGCTTTCTCCGCAAACTTGAGATAAAGAGAGACATAGAAAGAAACATTGGAGCGGATCCACTCACTGAGGCTATTTCTCGAACGCAATAGTTTTACAACCGAGCTTTGTGAAACTGATTAGCAGAGAAGTTGGGTTTTCGGTATCACACGGGCTGTGAGTATGCGACATCGCAATAATTAGCCTTAAATGCAAGTGGAATATTGTTGGCTATAGTGCCCTCAAGTCAATTATTGGACCGCAGGCGGGTGATTGCAATGATTGAGGGAGGACCTATACCGGTAGAACAGTTTTACTCGAGATGATAATATGCTATCTGGTTTGGCTTTATCATCGTGTACATACTTTAGATGACATTACAGATCACTATTACATATTGATAGAGCCCTTAGGATTCTTGCTTGACTACCAGTTCTATGATGGCGATCATATACGTGAGAGTTGGGTGGTCTATAAGCACTTCCTTAAAGTGTCCCTAGTCGTGAGAGTTTCGAGACTGGGCATCGATACTCCAAGAGTAGACTAGTGTATACGGATCGAGTCCCCGACGAGGGGTGGTGGCCGGTCTCATAAGCCATTGGTGTTAGTTGGTTCACCTAAGATGTATACAAGTGCTCATTGGGTTATGAGTACACCGGACGGACTCTCCGTGAACATGCTAGTTGGTATTATAAATATTGTCAGATAGCAGTTCCCAGATGACATGTGTACAGGTTAGTCTATCGACTTGAGATCGTCATTTATCTCGTGTGAGTTTCTACTGTGCTTTGATTACTACCCTACCACGGCTCAAAGGAGTCGTGCAAACAGGTTTTAGTTGGGTACAGTCCCGAGCCATATGGAGGAAGTGAGCGGATGTTAGGGGATTCGTTTCTCCCGGTATATTAGGGGTTGATGTCGCGAAGTGCACGGGTGGCCATCACCAAAAATCCTCGGCCGGGGTAGATGAGAATTACTGATTCGGATCAGTAGTTTCTTAGCTGGTGATAAGCTTCATACCGACACTAAATGTCAAGTTATTAGGGGTCTGACTTTATCCACCCCTTAGACTTGATATGCGATACTCAAAGACGAACAGACCGGACTGTACGGATATTGTCACTGTTAGGCTCAGTAGGGTTTCAGGATGAGTTTTCTCGTCGGCCTCCCTTTCGTTTAATACCTGGGTAGCTGTCATGTACTGCTAGTGCCACTGACGTTAAACCCACTGCCAGCGTATTGACTAGTCTTTAGAGTCCCACACAGAGGGTTTCCCTGGTTCGGGCGAAACGTTGTAGAGGCCGTATGGTTTTATGGAAGGATTTGATCATATTCGTGCAACTTGTGCACGGATCATGATCGGACGGATAATACTAGTGGGTTTTGGTTCAAGCCGAATCCTATTATTATATTGTTGTATTATTTTCATCTCGTTGTATTTGTATTCAGTCGGAATACAGATGTAAGTATGTATATACGGATGAGGGGTATTCTTATAATTCGTTACGAGATTACTTTAGGATTGCCAATTCATTTGGATTTAAACATTTAGATTAAATGTTTAATTGTGTGGAAATGGTGAGTGCAAGTCTTGGCTTAGGCATTCATTGTGACATGAATTTTTTTTGTTTTAGTTAGGATATTTTGTGTGAGTTATTTGTGTGAGCGGCTGCTCATTTTTTTGCCATGGGATTTTCTTTAAGTTCTAATTATATCACACACAAAAGATCAAGAAAAAGCAACTAATGAAAAGAACAGAGAACATTTTTTTTCTTCATCTCTTTTTCTTTTAGCCAAAGTCTTGAGCTCACAACTTCCTCCAATGGCTTCTTCTTCACCTCCACCAATTCCATCTCATGTGTTGAGAATCATTGGGTGTATTGAGAAAAAATGATCACATACTCTCTCTACTTCATCTTGGGTATCTATGCTAGCAAACTGGATGCTCGAGTTGCTTCGGTTTTGAAGCGGGAGCCCGTATTACTAATCCTCGACATGGATCATCTTCGACGAGGGAGACCGGAGAGCGAACTTGTTCGAGGAATCCGCAACGAGCTTGGGCAGTGAAGACCGAAGGACACGGATCGATCGGTATAATCTCTCCAAACTCTTTTTTATAGAACTAGTATAGGGTTAATGGTACGATCCGTCGATCAGGGTTCCGTTAGCGCCAGGTTTTTAAAGTTTTTGTTCCACGTTTAGCCACGGATTGATGGTCGGGGCGCTGCCATAACCCTACATAACATTGATTATTAAGTGAAATAATGTCCTGAGAGTAATCATACTCATCAGTTGAATCGGGATCCAACCATCATCGCGTGATAACCTAGATGGAACCATTCTAGTTACCACACTCCAGAAGATATGTAGCACCAGCAAGTTTCCTGTATATTTGAAACTCCCGATGTGGTTTTGCCCCAAGCGCTTCTGACCTTGACTTTGGCCAAGAATTCATAACGCGCAAGTCAAGTTCTACCCGTCATTGTCCATATTGATTAAGGCTCACCCGTACACACCCTTGACTTTGGCCAACAAGGTGGCACGATTGCCCTAAACTAATGCATTTATCTATGCTACGGATAAGCAACACACAGCTACCATTCACGATGCCTTGACTTTGGCCAACAAACACCGCATGAATACTATGTGCTATTTATCCGAATTGACGGAGGGCTACAGATGGTTTTTCGGCGTAAAAACCGTGAACGTATTGAACATGATATAGTTGAAGGAACCAGATAGCTTTGAAAAGGAGTGGTTTAGGCTCCGCTTTTTGAAAACTGGTCGTTTTGAAAAAACCGAGTAATCTATAGTATAAACTTTTGCTCAAGAGGTCACTCCCCGCGAAGGGATCTCGGCCCTTGCCTCCTGGAATGAGGTGATGGATATTCACAACCGAATACCACTATGCAAAGAGAAAGAATATAATTATAGTTTTTCGAAATTTGTTCAAACAACTTTTCGGTTTCTTATCTTGCATTAATCAAAATTAATGTGATCCCATCATTTAATCCTATCACACCAGAAAAGAACAAAAATACAATGTACGTATATGCCATCCACATTCACCATGGGGCCATGTCATACACAATTAGGTTACTTAACTACCGGCAGAGCGGGGGCTGGACTAGCACGGGTGAAAAACATATGCAACATCTACTAGTATATATATAAATATATAAAACATTCTTCCCAGGCATGATATAAGAAACATCACAGAATCTCAGCAAGCAATATAGAATGGTGGATAATCTTGGAATTCTGGGTTTCATTTGAGCCGCAAATGAGACCCGACGTTCCCGGTCGTGTGGATAGCCTGTGCAATGGAAACCTGGACCTCTGCGAGTGCGGCAAGTTACCCGGCAATTCCAGAAATAAGGCAACCCCAATCAACAAAGTGAATGGGCCACCCAGCACTTCACGGGACCCGGTAACTTGAGCGCCCCTCAGTGGGTCATACCTATTCCCCCTACGAGTGTGGCGAATAGCCTACCAATTCTAGAGTGAAGCCACTTCTGTCTCAACGCCATGAGATGCGGGCTTGTTTCCCTCTAGAACCCGGCTATTCATGCACTCCACCGTGGGGTAATCCTAGTACATAAAAGAAAAAATATATACAAAGGTGACATCGACCTCAACCCGGTCGTGCCCCAATAAAATAATATACAACACGGCAGAAACAACTGTCCACATGTCGGACGCTTGCCCCGCAATAACAAATATACAAACGAATATAAACTATACTAAAACATTGCACCACCGGCTATCCACCACGACAATCCAACCAGAATATCAGCACAATCATAGAACATCAACGTGAATGTCATGCTCGCAAACGCGTCTAAAAGAACATATAGCAGATAGACGGGTTATACAGATCAAATGACATTCACGGTCACAAATGCTAAACTAAGTACTTATAATCACACGCATTTTAAAATTTCGATCGACTAAAGCTTTCCGAATAGGCCCTAAGTGATAACCAGTACTCAAATAAATCTGGGCCAAAAATATACATTCTAGAAACCACAATTCCATACTATAGAACCCCAGAAGAATTTTTGAGCACAGTGGCCCAATTCCCTCCGCGGAATCGCGGCAAATGAACACATTTCGCAGCGGTTCCGCTGCAGAATTATGGGATCTTGTGTCCAAATTTCTTCTGTGTTTCTAAAATACCCTGCACGAATTTTTGATACACTGAAAATGATTTTTCCAACACTTTTGAAAATCGATAGAAAGTACAATTTTGGAATTGCGGTTTCGAAAATTTTGGTCAATTGATATTTCAAACAAGTTAGAACTAGCTAGTATAGGTTTTATGTGGTGGTTCTGATACCATTTTGGGTTACACTAACGCCCTAGCCATCAACCGTGGCGGTTTGCAGAACAAATTTTTTTTTCTATGAATGTAAAATGGCGCTAGAATAAACCAATAAATCGGATATTACAATAAACCTAACTAGCTAAACTAAGTGAGCTAACTACTATGAAAAGAAGTCTTACCAAACGATCCATATCCTTCGGTCTTCTTTCCTCATCGTTCGCTCCAAGTGGCCACCATGATCGCGCTTTATCTTCTTTGTTTTCTCCTTCAGTTCTCCGCGATTGATCTTGCTCTTCGGTCCTCCTTTGTTGTAATTGATCCATCCGAGGGATGTGATCCATGGCTCCAGCTCCACACTAAATGTCAAGTGGAGCAATTAGAGAACTTGGGATGCTAATCCAAAATCTAGGATGTAGTGTGAGGTTCTAAGTATTTTACTATCTCTATCTTGCCTCCTCTCTTGTTTCTCAACACATGAGAGTGTAGAGAGGAGGAAGATGATAAAGGTGGAGGAATTCAAGAGATGGAGAGGAGAGTGAAGCAAAAATGGTGAGCACAAAAGAAATGAGAAACAATGAGAGAGAAAATATCTCACTTGGGTTTTGTATAACAATATCCATGAATAAAGAAGTCCAACCATGCTTCAATATTTGTCATAAAAGAATTAATAATTCATTTGTCAACTATTGAAGCCATGGCTCTCACCATACCCCCTCTCCATCACTTTACACATCATTTCCATTTAAAGAATAAATGGAAAAAGCATAATGAGGTGGTCACCTTCTAGAATGTTATCCGTAACAAAATGCGGATTACAGTCTACTGTATATATATACCTGCATTCGCATAAAAACACGAATGCCCAAAGAGATAGAATAACACGAAGAACGTAATACTAGAATATACATATCGATATACATATATGTAAATTATCAAATCAATACCTGATTTAATAATCCAGCTCAAACCCAAGCCGGCTAGTATTACCAACTGTCTGATCAAAAGTCCGGGTACAAAGTACATCAATCGATCGGAACCCTGAACGTATCCAATACGACTACTACATCATTTCGTCAGAACCAGGAAAACCCACTGTATGGGACTCTAAAGACTCGAAAGTTTGCCGGCAATGTGTTACTGGATAAATCTATAACCACAAGCACATTAGCGGCATTAGTTGTACATAACGGCTACCCGGGTACTTATCGAAAAGGAAGGCCGACGGGCAAACTCATCCGGATCCCTACTGAGTCTATCTGTGACAATCTCCATAGAGTCCGGTCTTTTCGTCTGAGAATATCGCATACCGGGTCTATGGGGTCGTAAACATCAGACCCTAATAACCCGGTAATTCATGCTTATGCGGCTGAGGACCAATCCGGAAAACTACCGATCAACCTATCAGTAAATCCCAACTGCCTTGGCTAAGGTCTTATGGTCTTGACCAATCAAACACGGTGCTATATCAACTCCCTATATCGGTAGAGACGAATCCCCAACAATCGCTCACTGCCTCCATATGGCTCGGGACTGTTGATTGAAATGATTAATGTTAACCGCAATTAAGACGGTGTCGCTTTGCAGCTAGTCGCGATGAGCACGGGTCGATCCACATAGAGACGGAGCGTTTTACGTTCTTGTTCTTACGAGTAAATGCGCGGGGTGGAAAGTTCTTTATCTACCCTAAGTGTTTTATGCAAGTATAAAGTTGTTAGAAAAATATACAATAATGTAAGCTAAGGAAATCCGCACTAAAACCTTTGAGCCGAACTTAACGATTGAAGCTAAAGCAATTGGCAACAACGTGGATTAGGGTACTTAAGCACGGTATTCGTGGAATCTGTCTTATTGACCCTTGTCCGTCCGTTCTTGTCTCTTGATTTCACCTCCGGCCAATCCGAACGCAACCGGTCGTGGTTAGGAATCACCATTACCTTAGTAAGGTGAGGTGCCTAACAGAGCGCTTGCGTAAGGTTTGGGAAAAGTTTCAAATGGAAAAGACGGGAAAAGAAAATGAGGAACGAAATGTTAACTTACAATATCGGTTTCTTTTCCTAAAAACATATATTCACAACATCAACACAACAAACCAAAAAGAGCAAAGAAAAGATAAGCAAAGAAAAGAAAAGATTACAAACAAGTAATTAAATGACATGGAATTTAAATTGCAAGAATGTAAAGCATGGAATGTAAATGACATGAATGTAAAGAAAGTAATAAAAGAGAAAGAAATATAAAAGAGCAAGAATGAGAACCAAAGATCACATGACCAACCATGGTTCAATAGACCAATCTTAAACTTGCAAGCTCAATGAAGAAGTTGCAAGATCAAGAGAAAAATAAGAACCCAAGGGAAATGAAGGCACAAAAGAGAGAACTTTATTAATCTTCAAGAAGATACAACCCTTGAGATCAAATACCAACCCTTAAACCTTCAAGCTCAATAAAAAGGTTGAAAGATCAAGAGAAGGCAATGATCTCAAGAGGAAGATATGTACAAGAGAAAAGAAAACAAAAAAAATTACAAAGTGTAAAAATGAAAGATACAATGTGAGACCATAAACCCTTCCCCACTGCCTGCTATATATAGGCACAAAAGAAAAGAAAAGAAAAAATAAAATTGTGATGAGGTGGAAGCAAAGGGGGGACCACTGCAAACTGGAGGCCAGAGGAGGCAGTAGGACCGGCCCGGTCGGATCTGGGAGGGAAGTGCTCGGTTGAAATCCGAGCACTGGTGCTCGTACTTATAGTGTGGGTTGGTGTTGTCTCCAATATGACTTTTGTGTTGCTGGTTTTCTCAAATTTGACTTAGTATGCATCCAGTTCTTGGAGGGAAATAAGTAGCTATGTATCACATCACTACTTTATTGCAATAAATGCACATCATACCATATAGCTTGCACTAGCCCACATGCCATGGCTACCCCTAGGTCCATGGTCCAAGACCCAAGAGTTAGTGTGTACACATGTTATGTTGTCACAACCGGAAAGTACGGAACATGACCGGCACTTAGACTACGAACGTCTCAAGGCGTACGTATGCTAAGTAAGCCGAAACCCAGAAATCCAAACCAAGAGAAGTAGTAGAGAATAGGAATAACCATATCAAATCAACCTGTATGCAACATAATATACAACGCCTAAAGGCGAGGATCACAACAGAAATGGAACTCAACCAGCAAGAAACTCAAGAAATATAACATGCTACTCTATGGTCGAAAGAATAACATTACTGGTCTCTATCTCAAAAAATACAAGTTTGGTTGATGGAACTTCTAGATACAACTGAAATATAATATACAAGGTATAATGATGGGTAAGATACAATAAACCCACCTACTAGCAAGTCACCCGAAAAGAAACCGTGCCCGCAAAGCCGTAATGAAATCCGTACGGCAACACCTGTAAGAAACTGGGGCACAACGGGAGTGAGTTGCCAACTCGTGAGTAGAAAAAGATCTACGCACAGAAATCGCACAAATAACGCAACCTAGGTCAATGATCATAATATATCCTCAAATATATGAATAACATGTAGCCTATAACAAGGCTAGGGTAAATATCTAACCCGAGTGTAATCTCATGTGCCCGTGTCAGTGCCTCAGGTAGCAATATATCATGTGAATGAGGTATGAATGCATGAAAACAGAATACATGTAAATGAAGAAACTGTTTTCATAAATTAGTGAGATTTCCTTTGTATTTTTAAAATGAGGTATCATAAATGAAATCAGCATCAACAGTGTCTAGCATCGACACAAAACATAAATCTCAATGTCTCAAAACCTCAGGCTCCGGCCATCCGGACTGGCCTGTATCATCAAATCTCAGTACCTCAATATCTCGAAATCTCAATATCTCAATCTCAATATCTAGGGGGCCGTCAGTCCAGACCGGCCCCTACCATCCATCTCAAGACCACGACGGTATCCTCCGGATATCCGACGCGTCGGGTAAAATCACAGGTAGGTAGTCTCCCCCTGCCAGGCTCATCGTCATCACCACGAGCTTCTTGCCCCGGGGTACCTTACCGGGTCCACCATGTACCCGAAACGGTTCATCCAACTCCTCGAATCGGGTCTCCAAATCCTTCAGCAAACTCATAGTGGACGACTCATACATCATGGGAAAAACCGCGCTTTTTATTTAAAATGAGAAAGAAGAAGTTTGTATATGTTTTGCGGTTTTCCTCAAATCCAGAAAATCTCATGGAAATCCAAATCCAAAACCTCAATAGCACGTAAAAAGTGAATATATGCATGAGAATCCATGAATGCGGCATAACAATGAATAACAGTATGCATGAGGTAGCAGGTAATAACTACAATGTCTAAACTAACATATAAGGCAAGTACACTAATATCATGTCTAAACTATTAGCTAACAGGCTATGTCAAGCAATAATATTTTCTAAGGTGTACGTGACATGGCAATTACCGATGAAGATGTGTGTGAGCCGGCAAGTAAGTGTACGTGGTACATACGCATCATCGGTAATGGTGCTGGTGTCCTAACCACAAGATATCAACAGTAGAATATGAAGCATAATATAAGCATGTGATGCGGAGCAAACAACAATAATGAGCGGGAGCTGAATACTAGACGCAACGATAACTAATATGTTTTAACCTAATATAAGTCCTACAATGGTGCCTTTTGAAATAACACGAATCGTGGGGTTTTGAAAATAGGGGCTACGGTGTTTTTAAGAAAAGATACGTTTTTTGAAATATCCGTAGGATCCCTTAGGTTGTCTTTAAAAATACGCACGATTCGTAAGCTTTGAAATAGGTAGGAACCGAATCTAATCTAACAACTAACTAAACTAAAGGGCTACGCTACAAGCTAGACTACAGGTAAGGAAACCACCTAACATCTGAGTCGATACATATACATACCTGTATATATATTAGTCGGTGATCCCGCCTCAATAATATCATATCCGATACCATATCTATAATCAGACATCCCAAGTCATGAGTGCGGATCAATCATCAAGATATAGCTCGTACGTAAATCCGTCGTACGGCATCCCCAAATCTGGGTACGGGTCAATATCATATTCCTCACACTATTCCTGTGGTATCCTCTTTATCCAAGATCATAGTCTAGGGTACTGACCTATGTCTAGTACAATACTGATATCGCCTAAGTATGCATACACGTGTGTAAAAACTACGTCAAGGACCCGCTACAACGTCATGTCGTATCTAAGATACGAACCCTGCTATATCACCGATCTCACGGCCTCAAATCAAATCTCATCGACTCAGCTCAATCCCTAGTATCATCCTCAAATCCGTATGTGAACACATAGTCCCATACCCATGTGAACCCATAACTGTAAAGAATCCCATGAGCACATATCAATAGGAATGTATGCAATTATGTATGTGTGTATGTGTAGTGCAACACTACCCTAGGGTTCGCAACACTAAGGTAATCCAACACACCAATATACATCCTAAGCAACGTTATTAATCCCAAATAACATATAATAAATTTTTGGTGTGTATACGCATCCGTATACACCACCACGGACTGCGGGGGTGCTATACGCCATCCACCCGACTTCTTCCCGTAGATATAAATCTACTCACCTGGTCCTCGCTAGCCGGTGCCGACGTCGCCACGCGCTTGCTTGTCGTCTCGAAGTCCGCATGGGGTTACCTACATATCATAACACACCATATCGCATTAAAACTAAATTCGAAATCGAAACGGCATACGAAAATCAAATCGGCACGCGTATCACGCATAGGTCCAAACCTATCGCCTACGCATGCAAGAATAGTCAAACCAACCCTCGATGTCGATGTACAAACGTCAAACCATCGAGAAAAATCCAATCACACTCATTTTCACATTCACGAACACTAATTTTAATATAAACTATGTTAAAACTCACAAAAACCCCAATTTCACTTAAAAAGTCATTTTTCCGAAAATCTAGCATGCACAATTCGCCGTTTTTGTACAAAACATGATGTTTAAATGAATGTAGCGGCCAATATACTTATTAAATATCTTAAATAAGTCATAGAAACAATTTCCGGAATTTAATCTCATTAAATTCCAAAAACCCTAATATTCTAGTTTACAAAAATACCCTTTTAAACAATTTCAAAGCAAAAATGCACAAACAACAATCTAGCTTAGATTTGCATGATCTAAAGTATTAAACCACACTTAATAAAGTTAATGAAGTCATGAAAAACCTAAACACATTTTTAATCCCAAGTATTTAACCAAATTCAAAAATCTAGTAGGCAAATTAGCACATTAACACAATTTTTTTAAACTAACCATTAGCACTAGCTACTAATCTTGTATTAACATGACAAAAAGCCTAAATATAACACACAATCATACACCAATTTTACAAAACCCTAACTTGCATTCAAATTCATAACTTGAATTCCAAAACTTGCAATTAAACTCACATATCCAAATTAACACTTAATTAAATTAGCTTAAGAAATTAGTAACCAATTAAGCAACAAAAATGTTTAGAATTATACCCAAAAACATTTGAAGATCCACAAGCATCCATGGACTCCCAAAATGCTCTCTTTTCACAAAGATCCATGCTATAAGGGCTAAGCTAAAATGGGTAGGAGTCGGATTTGGGTTTTGGGATTTTTTTTTATGGATTTGAGGCAATTTTTGATGAAGTTTGAAGAGAAAAGAGATGGGAATTGGGGGGGGCTGCTGCTGCTGTAGGAGGGGGTGCTGCTGGAATGGGAGTGGGAGAGGAGAGAGAGGGAGGTAGAGAAAGTGGGGGAAGAAGTCAAAGTCAAGGTAAGGTCAAAAGTCCACCTAATTCACCCATTTTCTTTTCTTTTCTTTCATATCTTTTTCTTTGAAAATCAAGTGGGGAAAAATATGGTGGCTGCTGAATTCAGCCATGGGGAGGAGTAAGTGGGGGTGTGTGGGTGTGGGTACGGGTCTGGGGTGACGAAAAATGATAAATACAATACCCCAAGCATCCATTTACGCTAAAAAAAAGCCTTTTTTCTTCAATAATTTCTAAATCGTTTTGGAAAATGATTTCGTTCCAAAAACCACATGATAAAATTTTATTTAATGTTTTATGATGCACAAAATTTGTTTCAACTCATTCCAATTTGTAATTTTCCCTAATTAAATGTATTAGTGACGGCTTAAAATAATAATAAAATAATATTTTTTTCAGAAAATTTGAAATTTCACCAGCGGCTCAATAAACACCAAATAATATCAATTACATAGCTAGAATATGTATATTTAATTTTTATAATAAGATATTTGTATTTTGACTTTTTACAGAAAACCCCCTTATTTTACCGATTTTTCGAAATTTCACCGAAACGATTTTCAAAACGTTACAATCTTCCTCCCTTAAAGAAATTCGGTCTCCGAATTTAAATTCAAACTCCCCCAAATACTAAAACATCTAAGAAAAACTATCAAGTCGTCGGGGCTCCGAAATTGTAACTACATAAAACAAATCGTAGCGCAGCGCATGCGCTTGAAAAATGAGCATATAACTCAAATCGAAACTCCGTCAAGCATCCCGCAATCATCGGAGTCATGGAGAAGACATCAATCCCAAATCCAAATCAAAACCAATATGACATAACTCGAAACTATACATGTAAATATCGAATCTATATATGTAAGTATCTGAAGGAAATGTATGCCAAATCTCTTTAAGTCGCTGTGCAACGCGTATAACACTGCACAGTGGCGGACGTCTATCATAAGAAAATAACTATATACATATACCTTTGTTTGAAATGTACGTTCCGCCGTTTTGGAAACAATTTAGAAGGGTCTCCTTGTTTTAAACATTTTGTGTCATATCAGACACGTAGGTAAATACTGAGGCTATAGCTCGCTTTTTGGAAATCCCTTCAATAACTATCAATGCATGCAAAATATATTCAGGTACTGTCCTCTGACTAGTCCTGCTCAGTACGAAAACACATAGCAATATCATAAAAACGTACTGCTCTATACGAAATAAATCCCAAAATATGCACATGAATGCTACGTGCGTCTGGTGCGCACGGAAATCAAAATCCATGAATGTGCCATACATGCGCACAGAAACAACATCTAAGTGCGTCAGGTGTGCACGAAACATCTGTCGTAGGCAACGTGTGTGCTTGACAGCAAAATCAGGTGCATCTGACATGCACGAAAAATCTCGAATTAGTGCATCTGGTGTGCACCAAATCATATCTCGTAACAGGCGCCCAACATGCGCTAAAAATCGAAATCTGGTGCATCCATCATGCACAAAATCAACTCAACTGTATGAAACACATAAAACCATAAACATGAGAAACCAAGGCACGAAAATGATGTCAAGTCCAACAACTGTGCAAAATCGTAAATCCTCAATCATCAAAATCAAATTATGCGAATAAATCACCCAAAACATCGAAATCAAATATGACGGAATAGTACCGCTCAAGCGCATCCTCTAAGAATCTCGGGCCAACTGTCGCGGTCACTAATGGGACGTCTCGTTGATGATCATGAACTCTGGCATGCTGGTGTGCGTAACAATGACCACTCCTGGGTCCAAGTCTTCTCTATGAATTGTCAATATCACGATCAATCGGCTCATCGGCCCTGTCGGATGTGCTAACGGGGACGATTCCGTTCTGGCGCTTCTTTGGTCATCTCTCGGGCAGTCATCGCGACCACTCGTAAAGCAGCATGTCACTATCGTCGGTCTCTGGCTCTCTGAATGTACGTGACACATCTGATCCTGGATGCAAGTATCATTGCAGCAGTGTCTTGGAAGGAATCCTGCTCAAGGTCTCTTCCAAGTCTCATCTCTGCCAAATGTCCAGGAGTCATCGTCCTTACCATGTCTGCTTCTTGCTTCGTAACGGCTGCATACTCAGCGCGACTCTTTTTGGAAGGTATATCCAATAACAATGCCTCGGTATGCGCATCGCTTCTCTGATGTCAGCGGAGGGGAATGTCATTATATCCAGATCGTGTACGAACCTCTTACTCCATTTTTCTCTAATGTCGACCGCTTCGGACTCGTCTGGTCGTGGCTGCATGGACTGAGCATCCAACGGCTATCCTCGTATCTGGAGTCTCCCAAGAATTGCATCTCACCATCTAGCATCCGAATTAAGTCGAGCCATCCGATCGAGTCGTCAAAACCTCATAATCCCCCAAGAGCTCAACATCTTGGGTACGGTATAATAGTATCGAGTACATACCACAGCATCGGTGGTCCAGCTGTAGAAGGGCAAACCCAAGCCTCACTAATGGCGCCGCAGAACTGCCGCAAACCCTAAGGTTCAAAGGCTTTCACACGGTCATTAAGTCGAGTTAGGGTTTTATTCTTCTAGAGGGACCATAGAATTGCCTGCATGTCTTTCCGAATACTTTAAACTTGGAATAATAGGTTACTGACTTTCGATCATCTCTGTCGACTCTCAACGTCTCCGCGTGAAGTCGTCTCTAGCTGGAATCAATCTATCGATGACCTCGCAACGGGGTAGCGAAAAATCCACATATCCTAGTCATTCATCCTCGGTGACTAGTGATCTCCTATAATCTCTTAGTACAACCTCGTACTGCAATAGCTCCAACATCTGGGCAAAATCCCGTCGTTCGCAGCAATAACTGGCTCACTCGTCTGCACGCTGAACAATGCCTCAATCATCATGAATGAGCAATACATCAACGATCATCAGTATCTGGCTGGCCTCTGTCAGTGGCTCAATCCACTAGTGCTGATCGGCACGTCCAAGTAATCTCATACAGCGATCCATCAAACGCTCGTGGCGCAAAACATAATCAAGACACATCTCTGCAGACGTGTGTCTCCGGAATAATGCTCTAGTCAGTCCTTGTTTATAACGAGCTCATGCTGACCGCAACTCTAACCGTAGTTCTCCCTGCTCGTAACCGTAGCAGCAAAACCAAACTGGTACCGATGAGTCTAGATCAGGAAGGAATATAATACTGAACAAGGAAATGTACATCCTAAGGCTTCATAAGTGGAGTGGCGTGTCGTAAATATGCCGCGGAACATATCAACGGTACGTCACTCTACTTTAGTCACATATTCCATCAACCAAGGGTCATCCTATACTCCTAAGGTAAAAACCTAACGCTCTGATACCAACTTTGTCACAACCGGAAAGTACGGAACATGACCGGCACTTAGACTACGAACGTCTCAAGGCGTACGTATGCTAAGTAAGCCGAAACCCAGAAATCCAAACCAAGAGAAGTAGTAGAGAATAGGAAGAACCATATCAAATCAACCTGTATGCAACATAATATACAACGCCTAAAGGCGAGGATCACAACAGAAATGGAACTCAACCAGCAAGAAACTCAAGAAATATAACATGCTACTCTATGGTCGAAAGAATAACATTACTGGTCTCTATCTCAAAAAATACAAGTTAGGTTGATGGAACTTCTAGATACAACTGAAATATAATATACAAGGTATAATGATGGGTAAGATACAATAAACCCACCTACTAGCAAGTCACCCGAAAAGAAACCGTTCCCGTAAAGCCGTAATGAAATCCGTACGGCAACACCTGCAAGAAACTGGGGCACAATGGGGGTGAGTTGCCAACTCGTGAGTAGAAAAAGATCTACGCACAGAAATCGCACAAATAATGCAACCTAGGTCAATGATCATAATATATCCTCAAATATATGAATAACATGTAGCCTATAACAAGGCTAGGGTAAATATCTAACCCGAGTGTAATCTCATGTACCCGTGTCAGTGCCTCAGGTAGCAATATATCATGTGAATGAGGTATGAATGCATGAAAACAGAATACATGTAAATGAAGAAACTGTTTTCATAAATTAGTGAGATTTCCTTTGTATTTTTAAAATGAGGTATCATAAATGAAATCAGCATCAACAGTGTCTAGCATCGACACAAAACATAAATCTCAATGTCTCAAAACCTCAGGCTCCGGCCATCCGGACTGGCCTGTATCATCAAATCTCAGTACCTCAATATCTCGAAATCTCAATGTCTCAATCTCAATATCTAGGGCACCGTCAGTCCAGACCGGCCCCTACCATCCATCTCAAGACCACGACGGTATCCTCCGGATATCCGACGCATCGGGTAAAATCACAGGTAGGTAGTCTCCCCCTGCCAGGCTCATCGTCATCACCACGAGCTTCTTGCCCCGGGGTACCTTACCGGGTCCACCATGTACCCGAAACGGTTCATCCAACTCCTCGAATCGGGTCTCCAAATCCATCAGCAAACTCATAGTGGACGACTCATACATCATGGGAAAAACCGCGCTTTTTATTTAAAATGAGAAAGAAGAAGTTTGTATATGTTTTGCGGTTTTCCTCAAATCCAGAAAATCTCATGGAAATCCAAATCCAAAACCTCAATAGCACGTAAAAAGTGAATATATGCATGAGAATCCATGAATGGGGCATAACAATGAATAACAGTATGCATGAGGTAGCAGGTAATAACTACAATGTCTAAACTAACATATAAGGCAAGTACACTAATATCATGTCTAAACTATTAGCTAACAGGCTATGTCAAGCAATAATATTTTCTAAGGTGTACGTGACATGGCAATTACCGATGAAGATGTGTGTGAGCCGGCAAGTAAGTGTACGTGGTACATACGCATCATCGGTAATGGTGCTGGTGTCCTAACCACAAGATATCAACAGTAGAATATGAAGCATAATATAAGCATGTGATGCGGAGCAAACAACAATAATGAGCGGGAGCTGAATACTAGACGCAACGATAACTAATATGTTTTAACCTAATATAAGTCCTACAATGGTGCCTTTTGAAATAACACGAATCGTGGGGTTTTGAAAATAGGGGCTACGGTGTTTTTAAGAAAAGATACGTTTTTTGAAATATCCGTAGGATCCCTTAGGTTGTCTTTAAAAATACGCACGATTCGTAAGCTTTGAAATAGGTAGGAACCGAATCTAATCTAACAACTAACTAAACTAAAGGGCTACGCTACAAGCTAGACTACAGGTAAGGAAACCACCTAACATCTGAGTCGATACATATACATACCTGTATATATATTAGTCGGTGATCCCGCCTCAATAATATCATATCCGATACCATATCTATAATCAGACATCCCAAGTCATGAGTGCGGATCAATCATCAAGATATAGCTCGTACGTAAATCCGTCGTACGGCATCCCCAAATCTGGGTACGGGTCAATATCATATTCCTCACACTATTCCTGTGGTATCCTCTTTATCCAAGATCATAGTCTAGGGTACTGACCTATGTCTAGTACAATACTGATATCGCCTAAGTATGCATACACGTGTGTAAAAACTACGTCAAGGACCCGCTACAACGTCATGTCGTATCTAAGATACGAACCCTGCTATATCACCGATCTCACGGCCTCAAATCAAATCTCATCGACTCAGCTCAATCCCTAGTATCATCCTCAAATCCGTATGTGAACACATAGTCCCATACCCATGTGAACCCATAACTATAAAGAATCCCATGAGCACATATCAATAGGAATGTATGCAATTATGTATGTGTGTATGTGTAGTGCAACACTACCCTAGGGTTCGCAACACTAAGGTAATCCAACACACCAATATCCATCCTAAGCAACGTTATTAATCCCAAATAACATATAATAAATTGTTGGTGTGTATACGCATCCGTATACACCACCACGGACTGCGGGGGTGCTATACGCCATCCACCCGACTTCTTCCCGTAGATATAAATCTACTCACCTGGTCCTCGCTAGCCGGTGCCGACGTCGCCACGCGTTTGCTTGTCGTCTCGAAGTCCGCATGGGGTTACCTACATATCATAACGCACCATATCGCATTAAAACTAAATTCGAAATCGAAACGGCATACGAAAATCAAATCGGCACGCGTATCACGCATAGGTCCAAACCTATCGCCTACGCATGCAAGAATAGTCAAACCAACCCTCGATGTCGATGTACAAACGTCAAACCATCGAGAAAAATCCAATCACACTCATTTTCACATTCACGAACACTAATTTTAATATAAACTAGGTTAAAACTCACAAAAACCCCAATTTCACTTAAAAAGTCATTTTTCCGAAAATCTAGCAAGCACAATTCGCCGTTTTTGTACAAAACATGATGTTTAAATGAATGTAGCGGAAAATATACTTATTAAATATCTTAAATAAGTCATAGAAACAATTTCCAGAATTTAATCTCATTAAATTCCAAAAACCCTAATATTCTAGTTTACAAAAATACCCTTTTTAACAATTTCAAAGCAAAAATGCACAAACAACAATCTAGCTTAGATTTGCATGATCTAAAGCATTAAACCACACTTAATAAAGTTAATGAAGTCATGAAAAACCTAAACACATTTTTAATCCCAACTATTTAACCAAATTCAAAAATCTAGTAGGCAAATTAGCACATTAACACAATTTTTTTAAACTAACCATTAGCACTAGCTACTAATCTTGTATTAACATGACAAAAAGCCTAAATATAACACACAATCATACACCAATTTTACAAAACCCTAACTTGCATTCAAATTCATAACTTGAATTCCAAAACTTGCAATTAAACTCACATATCCAAATTAACACTTAATTAAATTAGCTTAAGAAATTAGTAACCAATTAAGCAACAAAAATGTTTAGAATTATACCCAAAAACATTTGAAGATCCACAAGCATCCATGGACTCCCAAAATGCTCTCTTTTCACAAAGATCCATGCTATACGGGCTAAGCTAAAATGGGTAGGAGTCGGATTTGGGTTTTGGGATTTTTTTTGATGGATTTGAGGCAATTTTTGATGAAGTTTGAAGAGAAAAGAGAAGGGAATTGGGGGGGGGGCTGCTGCTGCTGTAGGAGGGGGGGCTGCTGGAATGGGAGTCGGAGAGGAGAGAGAGGGAGGTAGAGAAAGTGGGGGAAGAAGTCAAAGTCAAGGTAAGGTCAAAAGTCCACCTAATTCACCCATTTTCTTTTCTTTTCTTTCATATCTTTTCCTTTGAAAATCCAGTGGGGAAAAATATGGTGGCTGTTGAATTCAGCCATGGGGAGGAGTAAGTGGGGGTGTGTGGGTGTGGGTACGGGTGTGGGGTGATGAAAAATGATAAATACAATACCCCAAGCATCCATTTACGCTAAAAAAAAGCCTTTTTTCTTCAATAATTTCTAAACCGTTTTGGCAAATGATTTCGTTCCAAAAACCACATGATAAAATTTTATTTAATGTTTTATGATGCACAAAATTTGTTTCAACTCATTCCAATTTTTAATTTTCCCTAATTAAATGTATTAGTGACGGCTTAAAATAATAATAAAATAATATTTTTTTTCAGAAAATTTGAAATTTCACCAGCGGCTCAATAAACACCAAATAATAGCAATTACATAGCTAGAATATGTATATTTAATTTTTATAATAAGATATTTGTATTTTGACTTTTTACAGAAAACCCCCTTATTTTACCGATTTTTCGAAATTTCACCGAAACGATTTTCAAAACGTTACATATGTGGACCAAAATATTGTGCATACACTTGTTTGCAAAATAACTAATGGGATATCGGTCGGTTTGCGGTTCTGGTTGCAGTGTCAGCTCACAAATGATATATCCGTGATTATGAATGTATTTCTAGTGTTTGTCACGGATGCCTGTAATCTGTATTACTGAGCACACACTGGTTAATAGTACCGATATATACAAAAAATAGATAATGAATGAGCGGTATTTCTGGTATGAACAATTGTACCCAACCAAAACCTGTTTGCATGACTTAGTAGAGCCATGGTAGGGTAGTGATCAAAGCACGGTGGGAACTCACACGAGAAAAATGACGATCTCAGGTGTAAAGACTAACATGTACTCATGTCACCTGAGAACTTCCATCTGACGATAGGTATAGTACCATCTGGAAGTTCTCGGTGAGTCCGTCCAGTGTAATCATACCCAGTGAGCACCTGTATACGATCTTAGGTGAGAAAGACCAATGGTTGCAGGACCGTACCATCGTCCCTCGTCGGGGTCTAGAAACGTATACACTAGTCTACTCTGGAATATCGATGCCCAGTCTCGATACTCCCATGACTAGGAACCTTTTAAGGATGTGCGTACCGACTACCTAGCTCCCATAAATATGATCGCCATCATAACACAGGTATTCTAGCAATGATCCTACGGTCTTTATCAACATGTATGAATGATATATAAAAGCAAGTAAAACATATGCACATGTTAAGATAAAGACAAACCAGATAGCATACTATCATATCGAGCAAGACTGTCTTGTACATATATATGTCCAAGCATCCACATGTATACATAAACAATAATGGCCTCTACGGCATACATATCTAACAGATTTACTCACCTGCTATCCTTGCTCTAGTCGAAGTCGATGAACATCTTGTTCTCCTTCGTCGTCTCAGAAGTCCATGCAAGGATACCTACAAATCAATACACATCGTAACGAGATCAAAACCAAATCTGAAAACCGATATGGCATGCGAAGTTCACATAGATTAGAACCTATGGCCCACGCATGCAATAAAAACCAAACAACCCTCAGCGTTGACGTAAGAACATCCAACGACCGTGTCAAAACTCAAATACCAAAATTAAGTTTTCAAAAGTCGGAAGCTCAAAATCAGCAACCTGGAAAAACACTCCCAGATTTTGACTCAGGTAAAATTATGAGATTTTGTATATAAGGTTGGTCTATACAATAGATGACAGAGCTATGCACCAAAACCTAAACCTAGACTCAATAATGTGGCCGCAATTTGCTGCCATTCCTAATAAATCTACAGCCTGAACATGAAGATGGGGGCTCGGGTCTCTGGGGTATATTCCAAATAGCCTGCACAGCTCTCTGTATTGGAAACTTAGTTTTTAGAGCTCTCGAGTCATAGCAGATTCTATATAAACATCACAATTCGTCAAAAACCCGATATCAGAAAATTCCAAGTTCGTGTTTTGGGGTTTCTAGTCTCAAGTTTTTCCAGAATTCTATCACTAAGGGTTTGTGGTCACTAACTAAACCTCAATTGCATATCTAAAACTCAAATCATCCTAGAATTTTCCACGATCACTAATCTAGCATAATTAAACTTTAAATATATGCAGGAGGCTAAGAAACATAAGAATAGGAAGGAAAGAGAAGATTTTACCTCTTAGAAGCAACTTAAGAAAGTTCTTTGATGGTCCAAGGTGCTCATAATCCTAACTTAAACTCACTATGGGGTGTAGGATGAGGTTGTGCACATTTTTTGTTAAGGAGGTATGGGGATTTGAGGTGGTTTGGATGATGTTGTAAGATGGTAGTATAGGTGGAGGATGAGGAGAAGGCATAAGATGAAGGAGATGAAAGAAAGAAAAGAATGAAGGAAGAACGGTGGAGGAGCCATAGTTGTAGAAAAGCCCCTTCTCTCTCTTGCACATGCTCTCTTGTCCCCCTCATAATTTTCTCTTTTCTTTTTCTTTTTCTTCCTTTTCTTTTTAAAACCAAATGACAACAACAATTGCAAATGAAACCAATATGTAACAAATTACAATATGTCATGGTGCATTAGTCAGGGTTACACAAAAGTGGATTTTTCTTAATGCATGATTAGTAGTGCACTAATCAAGTTTAAAATAACTTGTATATAAGTAATTTATAAAATGTCCAAATCCAATAAATGCCTTCATAATTAATAATTCATATAAATTTCCAATATTTTCCAAAATATGGGTATATATATACCATTTTACAAAAACCCAAATTCATCCTTGTATAGTTATTGTGAAATTTATTATTTAAATTCCAAAATAATATTTTATATTTCTAAAATGTTACAACCCGGCCCCCTAACCCCCAACCCAACTCAAACCCAAACCCTAACTTTTTCACAACAGCGAAAGAAATAAGAACATCAGTAGAAACAAGAACAACAAACCCAAAGCTTAATTTTTGGGAGCAAAAAATTTAAAATTACCCAAAAATAAAAAAATAAACTTTCCTTTTGAGGGCTTCGATTGGCGGCGAGCAGAGGGAGGAACACTTCAACGAGCTGGCGGCGAGCTTCGACGAGCACCGACAAGCTCGATCTCGGCCTAGGGCGATCTAACGGCGAGTGTTGGATATATGTATGTCCTAGAGACTATTATTTGATAGTGGATGTATAGACATGTGTGTGTGTATATATATATATATATATATATATATATGTATATATATTCAAAGGACATTCTTGCTCGACATGATATTATGCTATCTAGTTACTCTTTATCTTAACATGTTCATTTGATACATGTTGATAAAGCCCTTAGGATATTTTCTTGACTACTATGATTATGATGCAGATCATACTAGTGGGACATGTGTAGTTTATATGCATATCCTTAAATGTTCCTAGTCATGGGTTTATTGGGACGGGGCATCGATATTCCAGAGTAGACTAGCGTATACGTTTCTTGACCCATATGATGGGCAATGGATGATCCCATATCCATTGGTGTTTGATATCAAAGATTGTATACGGGTGCTCAGTGGAGACTGGGTACACTTAACGGAATCTCTGAGAACACCTATATAGTATTATATCTATCGTTGGATAGCAGTTCTCAGGTGACAATTGTACAGGTTAGTCTGTAGACCCGAGATCGTCATAGAGTCTTGTGTGTTTCATTATTAAGTAAAGAAGGATATAATTTTGTATTACAGGATAATGTTATGAACGTTTTTTTGAATCAAAAGTTGATTGGATCAGGCACGTTGTGCAATGGCATATATTTTCTAAATCAAACAACAATTCTAAGTGTACAGAACACACACAAGAGGAAGAGTTCAGAAATGAACGAATCCATCTTGTGGCTTTGTAGACTAGGTCATATCAATGCGACACGACTAGCTAAGTTACATAAGGATGGATATTTGAATTCATTCGAATTTTCAACTTATGATACTTGCCAGTCATGTCTTAAAGGTAAGATGACCAAAAGTCCGTTTACTGGACACGGAGAAAGAGTTATGGAACTATTGGGACTGATATATAGTGATATATGCGGTCCCATGTCTACACATGCTAGGGATGGTTCTTCATACTTTATTACATTTGTTCATATCAGATTTTTGCATTTTTATACAGCCCAATTTTTATCACATTGCTTAACGGTAGGTACTCTTGAGCCGTGTTTGCTAGTCAATTGCAGGATACAGGTTCTCAGCTCTAAACAGTGAAATTCATGGAAAAACACGACAAATTCCGGATTACTGCCAACCACAGATAAAACACGGGTCTCCGCTTTCTATCCGTATGTTGCCGCACACCAGTTTAAGGGACAAAATGGCAAATCGATGTCATTTTCATGCACAAAGCTCAATGTCAACACAAGATCCAACATATCTACGCGGAGCTCGAGGAAATCATGGCAAAAGATCCACATCACATCACCTTTTGATCTACTAAAATTCTGGAAGAATTTTGAAGAGCTTCTGAGAAAAGTACTATACCAAAGTGAAGATAACAGCAAACAAGGGAATCTGTCCAAACCTAAGGGCCCAATTCCCCAAAAAGGCCGCGGAACCGCGGAATAAGCATGCTTAGGCCGCGGAACAGCGGCCGTACGACTTCGGCAGAAGGTCATCTTTTGGGGGCAGATTGGTCATTTCATTTTTGTTCTGAATGTTGCCCTAGAGTTTCTGTTGCCTGCCTATAAATAGTCCAGATCTTGCCAAAGCCAAGGGTGCTTATTCTTGTATTTAGATTTTAGAATACATGTTGTTCTTCTTCCTCTTCTCATCTCTTCTCCATTAAAACCTTGTAGTGAGCTTTTGTGAGCTAAGTGATGAATAAAGAGTTCTTTTTGTTACTATGCTTGTCTTATTGTTAATTATAATTGCTTGTAATTTTCATTTTGCTAATCTAGTTGTTGTTATTTGTTGTTTGTTTCTTTCTTCTTCTAGTTTTTCTTTATCCTTAACAACAATGATGCTTAAGCTTGATCCTTGCCAAGGTGAGGTCTCAAATAGCTAGTTGTAATCTTCTAACCTCTTTCTTTCTATCTTCCTCCTTTTGTTTTATTTTCTTTTTCTTATAATGGGTGAGTAGTTTTCATACTTGTTAGGGTAGGATAAGGAAAGTTTGAGAGAAGGAAATCTCTCTCACTCTTTTCTTGCCCAACATCTTAATTCGGACTCCCGTTAATTGAACCACAATCCGCTCCCTACGACACCCTATCCTACATGATAGTGGTGATTCCTTAGTGAGACCGGTTGTCGTTGAATTAACTGGATGTTAAGGCTAAGAGCCAAGAACGGACGGACAAGCACCAAAAGGAAAAACTTATGCGTTGGAAAGCCTAGCTTATACTCGCAAGTTATTTCCTAGTCGTGCTAATCCCCGTTGTTGCCGATTACCATAACACCGATATTAAGAGTGGCAACGAAAGAAGTGAGTGACTCCTAACTCAAACTAACCTAATCCTAACCCTAACAAGCTCTCGTTATATATCATTTTATCACATAGTTAATCTCAAAACAAACCTGGACATTTGGACTTAACTCGTTAAAGCACATAGAAAAAGATTCCCATTTCCCTGCGGACGACCCGTAATCAACCGGCTAGCTACAAGCGAAACCGTCTTGATTGCGGCAATTAACTAAGCATGCAAAAACACTATCAATCAAATGGCGCCGTTGCCGGGGAGACGGTAGTTTATTTCTTTGTGTAATTTCGGGTTAGTTTGTGAATATAAATATAACCGAAAAAACAAACAAAAAAATATACATTGTAAAAAACCATCTTGTTATTTTTGATTAGTTTTTGTGCAAGTGTGCAGGATAAAAAGACGGTCGAGTTCAGTGCCAAAGACGTGGGAAGTTAGACCCATATCTCGCCGCTACACCGTGTTTGATCAAAACGGAACCAACGGTCTACTGTAAAATTCTGGAGCAGATACAGTGAGCAAATCAAGATTCAGGACCTCCATACAAGAAGAGGACAGCCAAGGAAGCAGCTACAAGAAAAATTAAGCGCCAAGCCCAACATAAAGCCGCGGAACCGCGGCATAAGCGAGCTTAGGCCGCGGAACCGCGGCCCCTAGCTGGCCTTAGGTTGTCAAATTTTCTGCAAGTGTCTCTAACTTCCTCCACACTCCTCTGGACTCCACTGAACTGTATTTTCTGCAGCATTCTTTGCGCAAATTCTCTTCCCCCTTCCAATAAATTGTTTTTCTGCAGGATTCTTTGCGCCGCACTAAAAAAATAAAAAAATTTGATTGCAGTTGATTGTTACTGCTTTGCATTATATTAATACGGACTTTAAGGGGCTTGAAACCAATCCAGATTGGGTGGGGATTTCTTCACCCTTCCCAGGACCCCAGAAATCACAAAAAGCATATGCATTGACCATTGTTTAATTAAAAAATACTAGACTCAGCCCTAAGGACTTCGCACTCAATAGGACAGAGGACTAGTTACAGGCATCGGCCGTTTATCCTATCCTGACTTTGCGGTGTCTAGGCAAGTGTGTCCAAGGCAAGTGGTTACTTAATTAAGACCACTACATACGTAGTGGGGAGCCTCCTACTTACCTGGCACTTACCTGGCCGCAATTGGAGGAGAAGAGGCGGTTTGAGGTCTTATTTCTAGCCCTTTGGAACAGTTAGGAGCTGTCTAGCTGAACTAGGTGACCCTAGATCTAGGTGTGATTGTGCATATCTTGTTTGTGATTGCTTTAAGCCGTAAGTCCGTACATATATCTGTAAAGCTCTTTTTAAAAAAAACACAAAACCAAAAACTTTTATAAAAACTTGCCCTTTGTCGCCAAAATCCCATTTTTCACCCACCACCCATCGTATCTCTCCATTGACGTTTTCTTACCCTCACCTTCTCCGCTTTGACTATACTAAACTCGTTTAGTGTATGTCCGCTTGGACTCGGGACACTAGCGCCCGCCTAGTCCGCGTTACGTTAGTCGCTACCGAATACGCGATCGACTCAGACGTCGAAACTCCGTCCACGCTTCTTTCACCTTTACCTTTGCCGGCCAACTACGACGTTGACCGGAATTCTGTCCATACATCCTCACCTTCACCATCACCAACCTCTTCTTCCGCGATGTCAGGATTTAGTCCAAACATCTCTTTGACTCCCCCGGGATTGATTCCACCTCCTATGGATGCGAATAACCCACCACCACCGCCCGTTGTAGCGCCGCAGCGAATCGAGCTCCAGGATCGTTTCTATCCCACCCGCTCTGCACTTCCCACCAGTCTTTCTCTTCCACCAGCCAATAGGGATAATTTTGAAATTAATCCCCGCTTCATTAACATGCTTCCGAAATTTCATGGGCTTGAGTCTGAATATGCCAATATCTTCATCAACAAGTTCCAAAATGTTTGTGCCATGATGAAAACTACCCAGCTGTCAGACGATGCTATATGGCTATGGGTCATTCCGTTCACTTTGTGCGATCTTGCTGAAAAATGGATGTATAGCACCGCTTCCCACTCCATAACTAGTTGGGACGAGTTTGTGAAAGCGTTTCTCAAGAAATTCTATCCGAATCATAAAACCGCAAGGATCCGTAACGAAATCAACCAATTCTCTCAGCTTCCTACTGAACCCTTCTGGAAGTGCTTTGACCGGTATAAAGACCTTCTTGTTTAGTGCCCTCACCAAGGTATCGAGAAATGACAACTTTGCCAAACCTTATACGAGGGCCTGAACCCAGCAACCAAGCAGTTGTTGGAAACCATTTGTCAGGGCCACTTCCTATAGAAATCTGACGAGGAAGCGTGGAAATTCTTCGACGACCTTGCGGAACAAACACTTCAATGGGAGAGCACCAGACCAACTTCTTCTTCTTCTTCCTCAACCTCTACTGGTCAGTCTAGGTTAGGAATTCACCAACTTGATGTCTCTATTGCGATGAAAGCTGAAATGGCTGCAATAACGAGAAAACTTGAAGCTATAGTGAGCAAATTTTCATCTCCTACTCCTGCCCCTGTTCTTCCCCTTCGTACCATTTATGCTTGTTGTTCCGATTGTTGGAGATAGTGCCCTCAGAGTCAATTATTGGATCACAGGCACATGATTGCAATGATTGAGGGAGGACCTATTCCGGTAGGACAGTCTTACTCAAGATGATATTATGCTATCTGGTTTATCTTTATCATCGTGTACTGCTTTAGGTGACCCGACAGGTCACTATTACACGTTGATAGAGCCCCTAGGATTCTTGCTTGACTGCCAGCAGTATGAGGGCGATCATATACGTGGGAGCTGGTAGTCTATAAGCACATCTATAAAAGGTCCCTAGTCGTGGGAGTTTCGAGACAGGGCATCGATACACCAGAGTAGACTAGTGTATACAGTCGAGACCCCGACGAAGGGCGGTGGCCGGTCTCACAAGCCACTGGTGTCAGTTGGATCACCTAAGATGTATACAGGTGCTCATTGGGTTATGAGTACACCGGAAAGGACTCGCCGGGAACATGCTAGTTGGTCTTATACCTGACGTCAGATAGCAGTTCCCTGGTGACATGTATACAGGTTAGTTCATCGACATGAGATCGTCATTTGTCTCGTGTGAGTTCCCACTCTGCTTTGATTACTACCCTACCACGTGCAAACAGGTTTTAGTTGGGTACAGTCCCGAGCCACATGGAGGCAGTGAGCGGATCTGCAGGGGTTCGTCTCTCCCGATATTGGGGGTGAGGTCGTGCAGTGTCTAGGAGAGCCATTACACGAAGTCCTTGGCCAAGGCAGGAGATTTACTGGTAGGTATTCCAGTACTATCTCAGGGTGTTCTGGGCTATACTCCGACACGACTTGTACCGCTTTTGGGGGTCTGACTTTTACCAACCCCCAAGGCCCGCGATGCGATGCTCATAGACGAACGGACCGGACTGTACGGATATTGTCACTGACAGGCTCAGTAGGGTGTCAGGATGAGTTCGCTCATCGACATCCCTTTTGGCCAATAGCTGGTAGCCCGTCACGTATGGCTAATACCTCTGACGTGCTAGTGGTTAAGTCCACAGCCATAGTATTGACGAGTCTTTAGAGTCCCCCACAGAAAGTTGCTCAAGTTTCGGGCGAAACGCTGTAGAGGCCGTATGGAGATATGGCAGGGTTCGATCAGATACGTGCGGTATTGCACGGATCAGGATCAGACGGATAATACTAGCGGGCTTTGGTTTAAGCCGGATCCTAGTATTGTACAGTGTAGATTTTTTCTCATTGCATTTGTATTTCGGTCGGAATACAAATGCGGGTATGTATATACAGTAGAGGTGTTTTCCTGTAATTTATTACGAGATCAGTTTTTTGGAGTTGCCAGTTTGTTTTCCGTTTCGGCCATATTTCTTTGTATCTTTCATTGGCTGAAGATTGGTGGAGGAGGGCTTATTTGCATTTTTGCAAATAAGCATTTTGGAGGGTGGTCTTTGCATATTATTGCTTCATGATGGTTGCACCCTCATTTGACTTCATTTGACTTCTTCTTCTTTTCATCATAGCTTGACTTTTGGAGTCATCATGGTTGTTGATGATTAGGTTATTGGAGTGTTGGTTTTGGAGCAATCATCGTTGTTGATGATTGGGTTTTGGAGTGACCCTTTCTCTCTCTTGGATTATGCTTGTGGCTACCTCTTTCACACTCCACACTCTCACTCACTCTCTAACTCCCCTCACCATTTTTTGGCCGGCCATGATAGAGGGAGGGGCTGCCTAATATTTGGGTGGGGATTTTTGGTTATATTGTGCTTGCAAAAAATCCCCAACTTCATCTCCAACATGTTATCATATCAATCCTCCACCAAAGGCAACTTCAAGTAACCCCAAATGAGACATAGAGCACTACACGTATTCTACAGCAAACCTTGGGTACGTCGGCTCGCCAACTTCGTGCCCGAGTTGCCTCGGTCCAGAGGTGGGAGCCCGTAAAAGAAGCCGGCGACGTGGTGCCCTTCCGGCGAGGAGATGAAGACCGGAGATTCCGCGGGGAGATAGGGACGACGACGAGAAGACCGAAGGACACGGATCGCTCGGTATATCTCTCTACCCGTTCTTTAGTTAGCTAGGACTAGATTAATGGAACGATCCGGGTTTATAGTGCGAGGTGGTGCCTGTTTACAAGTAAGTAAAAAGTTTCGTTTCCGCATTCCAGCGTCGGATTGACGGCTGCGGCGTCGCCGTGCACTTACAGTGGTATCAGAGCCTCGCCATTAACCTAGTCTAGCTTTTTCTAATGTGTTTACATTTCCGATCGAACAAAATTCCAAAAACCGCGTTTTCATGTGCATCAGTTTCTGTCGAATTTTTTTTAGCTCCAAAAATTTTTCAGGCTGTCGAAGAATGATGTTCAGGGAATTCTAAGACTTCTGTAGAAATTTGATCACGTGAACACACTATACGACCGCGGAACCGCGGCCAAGCCCATGCTTGGGCCGTGCTTCCGCCGCAGTCTTTACTGTTCAGTGTATCAAATTTCTACAGAGAGTCTCTGTGTTGAAAATAAGGGTTTTGGAACATTCTTTTTGGGCCCAGATTTTCTGTGAGTGCTACAGTAGTGCTTGGGGCCCACTTGGGTAAATTTGATCGATCGAATATTTTAAACACATTAGTTCACAGTATTTACATTATATCTGCGACCGTGAATGTCACTTGATCGGTAAATCCTGTTTAACTGCTATAGCCCGGTTAGACGGATTTGCGAACGTGACATTCACGTTGATGTTCTGTGTTGTGCTGTGATGTTGCGGATTGGTCGTGGGGGATAGTCTGGATGCAATGCTAGTACAGTTTTGGTTGTATTATGTACATTTGATATTGCGGGGCGAGCGTCCGACATGTGGACTGCCGTCACTGCCTGATTGTATATTATTCTTTTGGGGCACGACCGGGTCGAGGTCGATGTACCCGTTGTATGTATATTTTACTTTCTGTACTAGGATTACCCTAAGGTGAGGTGCACGGATAGCCGGGTTCTAGAGGGCAACGGGCCCGCATCTCATGGCATTGAGATAGAGGGGGCCTCACTCTAGAATTGGCGGGATATTCGCCGCACTCGTAGGGGGTACAGGTTGACCCAGGAGGGGTGCCCAAGTTACCGGATTCCGTGAAGTGCTGGGTGGTCCATTCACGTTGCTGAAGGGGACTGCCTAGGTTCAGGTTTTGGCGGGTAACTTGCCGCGCCCGTAGGGGTCTAGGATTTCATTGCACAGGCTATCCACGCGACCAGGGGAACGTCGGGTTTCTGTAGCGGCTCTGTGAAACCCGGGGATCCCAGATATCTGTATTGTTCTGTGATGCTTATTACATTTCTGTGATGTTGCATTTTATCACGCCTTGAGCGAAATATTATATATTGATATATATACTAGTAGATGTTGTATATGTTTTGCATCCGCGCTAGTCCAGTCCCCGCTCTGTCGTTAGTTAAGTAACCTAACGGGTAATGACGGGACCCAGTGGCGAATGCGGATGGCATATACGTACGTCATTATTTTCGTTCTTTATTGGTGTGATCAATTGATGGGACTGCGTTGATTCGGATCAATGCAAGTTAAAAACAAACCTATTCTGATGTTGTTGGAACACTTTTCAAAAAGCTGTTATTGCAAGGACGTTCTCTTTTGTTTTGCACAGTGGTATTCAGTTGGAATATCCTGCTCCTCAGTCGACGAGGCAAGGGCCGAGATCCCTTCACCGGGAGTGACCCCTTGGACAGAAGTTTGCGTCAGGGCATTAACTTCACTATAGCCGATTACTTTTGCTTTGCACCGTGGTATTCAGTTGGAATATCCTGCACCTCATTCTACGGGGAAAGAGCCGAGATCCCTTCACCGGGAGTGACCTCTTTAGCAAAGGTTTTCGTCACTATATTTTTAAAAGCTATCAGGTTCCTTCAACGATATCAAGTTCTTTACGTTAAAGGTTTCACCAGAAACCATTCGTAGCCCTCCGTCGTTTCATATGGATAGTCAATAGTATTCAAGCTATGTTTGTTGGCCAAAGTCAAGGCACAGTGTTTGGTAGTTGTTGGGTATTCATATGCAGCATAGATAGATGCGTTGGTTTGGGGCAGTCGTATAGCCTTGTTGGCCAAAGTCAAGGGCTTGTACGGGTGGGCTCAAATTAACCTGGAGAATGACGGGTAGAACTTGACATGTGACTTATGATTTGTTGGCCAAACTCAAGGTCATAAGAGCATGGGGTAAAAAGCCACATCGGGAGTTTCTAAAGAAACTGAAACTTTCCAGATATGCGCATACCTTTTGGAGTGTGATGATGTGAGCGGATTCCGTCACGTTATCATGCGATCATAGTTGGATCCCGATTCTCACTGATGAGTTGGTTTACTCCTCGGGTGATCCCGACTAATTCGTCTTTCAGGTTTGGAGGAGAATTTGACGTTACACTGGGAGGTTTCCAGATTAGATAAATTGGTAACCATTCTGATCTAGGTTAGAGTGCACGCTGAGTGTTTCTTTTCTCTCTCTCTTTGGCAGCCACCATTGACCCGACCCTAAGACTATGATTCAGTGACCAAGTTGACCGAACCTTTTAAAACACTGGCTTTTGGATTGTCAGAGTTGCAAACCTCATTGCCACTCCTACTTTTACCCTTTTCTCCAGGACACCCTGTATTACTACGAACGTCCACTTCCATTGGACAAAACCATCGTATGGTTATATACGAACTCGAAGGAATTTATTCGAGGATGGTTTCCGGTTCTGGAGAAAACGGATAGGACTATTCAGTTGTCTTTTCCTTTTACCTTCTCTCAGGTTGCGAGTACTCCTTGGTTTAGAAGATAGTATACCTATTACGCAAATTGGATAGTCTTCTTCCAAACCATAGGCAGGTGCCGACCGGTAGGGAATGAAGAAAACCAATTAGCCTAACGATGGTGTACAGAAGGTATTAAGTAAAGACATATCAAGGGATTAGTAAGAGGGCAAAGTAAATTGCGATTGCTATTCACGACCAGACCAAGTATTTCTTCGCCAATCCTAAATCACCTTTGCATTTCTCCAGGACACTCCGTATCACTACGAAGATCCACAGTTTATTGGATACTCCATCGTATGGTTATATACGAACTCGAAAGGAACTTGTTCCAGTTCGGGGATGGATTCTGGTTCAGGAGAAATAGGAATAAGGTTTATTCGGTTGTCTTTTATCTTCACCTTCTCTCGCATTGCGAGTGCTCCTAGGATTAGGACAGTACACCCATTATGCTTATTGGATAGTCTTCTTCCAAACAATAGGCTGGTGCCGAACGGTAGGGAAGGAAGAAAACCATTTAGCCTAAGAGGGTGTGCAGAAGGTAATGACTAAAGACATAGAAAGGGATTTGTAAAGATGGCAAAGAATTACACGGTTACAGTTGTGAATCTGGAGAATGGAAGAGGCATTACTAGGAGTACCGGGATACCCCATCGAAACATTTCAATGTTTCAGTTTCACTGTGTACTGTTAAAAGAAAACTGATTTCCCAATTAGACACTTGCTCCAGGGTATATGTTTACCAGGTATGATTCTCACATCTGTATGGTTTTACAGATGATGAGTGGGAGTAAGTTATTGGGAATTAGGTAATCATCCTCATTATATAGGGATTCGTTGTAATCGGTGATATTTGAGGAGATCGCCTGGGTTGTTTGTCGGACGGCAAATATTTGGTTTTGAATATCCACTGTTATGCACCAATTTCAAATTGATACATCTGTAAGTCTATTTTTATAGAGTGAGATATACCTTTTTGAAATTATGTCTATGACATTTACCTATATTAGTGGATGGTTAGGTAAGGAGCATTAAACAGTGGTGTAATTCTTCTTAACCATAAGTACAGTTTTCAACCTACGACACACAGGGATTGAGTTGTTAGACTCAAGGGACTTATACAGAGTATTGTATGTTTTCCAATGTCCATTAGGACAGAGGGGTTGGTCCTCGTACTATATTCGGTTTACTTATGACTTCTCTAGTTTTTAGACAGGTATTTCGTAGAAACACAAGGTCCGAATTTTGAGAAGTTATAGGTATTTGAATAAAGTAGAGAACCAGGTATTGCAAGTATCGGGATTCTTCAAAGTGATCGAAGATGTAGATACTTGTGTATGGTATTCAGTTGATAGTAATGATTACGAGAACTTGCCTCTCTTTCAGGTTACTCATAATTGGAAGCATTCCTAAGTTGAGTAACGCTGATCGGCCTCTTTCCATTTAGTTGACATGCACTGGAGACGGTTGCATGATTTGAATCTGGTTCGATTAAATCAGTGCCTCTGGTTCTATATTGGATATAGAACAGTTCATATCTTAACGAAGTTAAGGTACGGGGAGTTGTCCGGCTTATGCTTAAAACCAGACTCTGGATAACTCTAGGCACGTTTCTGTAATGGCTGTTTGTGGGTTGACACAGGCTATGACGAGGGTTGACATTCTACCATCTGGAAGATCAATAGAGATATTGTTCTAGACTCGCCACGGTTTTAATAAAAATGGATTTTTTCAGAAAACAGTAGTGGGAGTATGGTAGAACTGGAAGTGATTCCAGAACCGCAAACGATTACTGAAGATTTGATAAGAACCTAAAGATTCAATATGTTTTGACATTCCATTGGCCACTCCGCAGATAAGGTGGGTAACCTCAGGCACCCGAGAGGTACTCCGGTAGCCTCAAGGACGGTGACAAGGAGTTTCTTGGTTACCCACACTTGCCATTGTTGTTGTTCCAGGCTGCGAGACCCGGCGGGAGGATGAGTATAGCATCATTCTAAACTAGCTTTAGAAGTGTACGTGTATATGACTCTGCCAGAGGGTTGTCGTAGTCAGTGGGAGCAGCGGAAGCATTGGTGGACAGGTGGCTTATGTCTATTTATAGACTAAAGCAGATATAGCGGAGATAGATCATCTATTTCTGATGTGACAGTCATAGGTTTGACTTCATCAGAATAGGGGATGGATCTGTTAAGAAGGTAGTAGGGTGTGATGTCCTGGTATTTGGATGACATACACAGAGTAGGAAGTGATATTCCTATACTACAATCGGTTATACTTTGGTCGTCACACAGTGGTTTCTCCACATGGGACTTGGACATTAAATCAGACATTCTGGTTACTGGATCTATGGTTTTAGATCTAGATTTGGGTAGTTTCCTAATCAGGGTACTTAGACAGCATTCTAGAGGTACTTTAGAATGGACGACTCCTGGCATGGTGGTGTACCTGCAGGTAATGGAGTCACCCTCTCTAAAGGTGTCTTTCAGACTAAAGGGGAGAGGGATGTGCATGATTGGCAGATCACTTGCTTAGGCAATTGAGTCAATCATGAGATGTCAAGTACCACACCAGATATTGTTTTTGCACTAGATGCAGTAAGTTGACATTGATCCAACCCTGGAGAAACAGTCGGAAGCAGTTTTAGAACATAAGTGGATGTTCTAGGGATATGATAACGACAGCCTCATTCGGGAGACAGTTATCATTCCAGGCTTCCAAGGTGACCTGTACGATAGGGAGGTTGTCAGAGTTATAGTTTTCCTTCTGATGAGGGGCAGTATTTTGGACAGGTGGTCCAAGGCGATACTGAGGGAGGCAAGGCGCAGGATACTGATTAAGTTCAGTTGACGATACAGTCTAAGAAGTTTGGATTTGGAGTTCATTTATGAGCTAGGTCCCATCAGACATCCAGACATATTCTAAGACAGGTATTACTCATTTCGGGAGATGGCTTTCTCCGCGAACTTGAGATATAGAGAGATATAGAAAGAAACAACAAAGCGGATCCACTCACTAAGGCTATTCCTCGAACGCAATAGTTTCGCAAACTAGCTTTGTGAGACTGACTAGTAGAGGAGTTGGGTGTTCGGTATCACACGGGCTGTGAGTATGCGACATCGCAATAATTAGCCTTGAGTGCAAGTGGGAGATCGTTGGAGATAGTGCCCTCAGAGTGAATTATTGGATCACAGGCACGTGATTGCAATGATTGAGGGAGGACCTATTCCGGTAGGACAGTCTTACTCAAGATGATAGTATGCTATCTGATTTATCTTTATCATCGTGTACTGCTTTAGGTGACCCGACAGGTCACTATTACACGCTGATAGAGCCCCTAGGATTCTTGCTTGACTGCCAACAGTATGAGGGCGATCATATACGTGGGAGCTGGTAGTCTATAATCACATCCTTAAAAGGTCCCTAGTCGTGGGAGTTTCGAGACAGGGCATCGATACTCCAGAGTAGACTAGTGTATACAGTCGAGGCCCCGACGAGGGGAGGTGGCCGGTCTCAGAAGCCACTGGTGTCAGTTGGATCACCTAAGATATATACAGGTGCTCATTGGGTTATGAGTACACCGGACAGGACTCGCCGGGAACATGCTAGTTGGTCTTATACCTGACGTCAGATAGCAGTTCCCTGGTGACATGTGTACAGGTTAGTTCATCGACATGAGATCGTCATTTGTCTCGTGTGAGTTCCCACTGTGCTTTGATTACTACCCTACCACGCTCAAAGGAGATGTGCAAACAGGTTTTAGTTGGGTACAGTCCCGAGCCACATGGAGGCAGTGAGCGGATCTGCAGGGGTTCGTCTCTCCCGGTATTGGGGGTGAGGTCGCGCTGTGTCTACGAGAGCCACTACACGAAGTCCTTGGCCAAGGCAGGAGATTTACTGGTAGGTATTCCAGAAGTATCTCAGGGTGTTCTGGGCTACACTCCGACACGACTTGTACCGCTTTTGGGGGTCTGACTTTTACCAACCCCCTAGGCCCGCGATGCGATGCTCATAGACGAACGGACCGGACTGTACGGTTATTGTCACTGACAGGGTCAGTAGGGTGTCAGGATGAGTTCGCTCATCGATGTCCCTTTTGGTCAATAGCTGGTAGCCCGTCACGTATGGCTAATACCTCTGACGTGCTAGTGGTTAAGTCCACAACCATAGTATTGACGAGTCTTTAGAGTCCCCCACAGACAGTTGCTCAAGTTTCGGGCGAAACGCTGTAGAGGCCGTATGGAGATATGGCAGGGTTCGATCAGATACGTTCGGTATTGCATGGATCAGGATCGGACGGATAATACTAGCGGGCTTTGGTTTAAGCCGGATCCTAGTATTGTACAGTGTAGATTTTGTCTCATTGCATTTGTATTTCGGTCGGAATACAAATGCGGGTATGTATATACAGTAGCGGGGTTTTCCTATAATTTATTACGGGATCAGTTTTTTGGAGTTGCCAGTTTGTTTTCCGTTTCGGCCATATTTCTTTGTATCTTTCATTGGCTGAAGATTGGTGGAGGAGGGCTTATTTTCATTTTTGCAAATAAGCATTTTGGAGGTTGGTCTTTGCATATTATTGCTTCATGATGGTTGCACCCTCATTTGACTTCATTTGACTTCTTCTTCTTTTCATCATGGCTTGACTTTTGGAGTCATCATGGTTGTTGATGATTAGGTTGTTGGAGTGTTGGTTTTGGAGCAATCATGGTTGTTGATGATTGGGTTTTGGAGTGAGGTTCTTTGATTGTGATCATTGCCTATTATCATGACCCTTTCTCTCTCTTGGATTATGCTTGTGGCTACCTCATTCACACTCCACACTCTCACTCACTTTCTCACTCCCCTCACCATTTTTTGGCCGGCCATGATAGAGGGAGGGGCTGCCCAATATTTGGGTGGGGATTTTTGGTTCTATTGTGCTTGCAAAAAATCCCCAACTTCATCTCCAAAATGTTATCATATCAATCCTCCACCAAAGGCAACTTCAAGTAACCCCAAATGAGACATAGAGCACTACACGTATTCTACAGCAAACCTTGGGCACGTCGGCTCACCAACTTCGTGCCCGAGTTGCCTCGGTCCAGAGGTGGGAGCCCGTAAAAGAAGTCGGCGGCGTGGTGCCCTTCTGGCGAGGAGATGAAGACCGGAGATTCCGCGGGGAGATCGGGACGACGACGAGAAGACCGAAGGACACGGATCGCTCGGTATATCTATCTACCCGTTCTTTAGTTAGCTAGGACTAGATTAATGGCACGATCCGGGTTTATAGTACGCGGTGGTGCCGGTTTACAAGTAAGTTAAAAGTTTCGTTTCCGCATTCCGGCGTCGGATTGACGGCCGGGGCGCCGCCGTGCACTTACACCGATCCTTCTCACTTAACCGAAGAGTGTCCTTACAACCCACCATCTCAAGGACAGGATCAGGATAATGCTGCATTTCAGCAAAGACCAAGAAATGATCCATACTCTTCCACCTACAATCCCTGTTGGAGGAACCACCCCAATTTCGTCTGGAATCAGAATCAGCATCAATTCCAAGGCAACAATTTCCAGAGGCCTCCTCCTCCGCAATAACAAGCGCAACAACAAAATCAACATCAGTTTCAGCAGCCCTTCCAATGCCAATCTTTTCAAAATCAGACGAACAACTTTGCACCCAACAATTCTTTTCCGCAAAACAACTTTGTTCCGTCAAACAACGATAAGGTTTCCTCGCTAGAACGAAGTCTGGAGGCGTTCGTTAAACAATCGACACAATCCACCGCAAACATCCAGTCGTCTATTCAGTCTTTGGTGCAACACACTGCTGCACACGGGCAAAGCATCAAGACCATCGAAGCCCAGATTGCACAGCTGAATGCGGCGTTAAGCGAGCGAGAAAAGGGGAAGCTTCCATCTCAACCACTCCCAAATCCCGGTCACCCACATAATGTACATGTTGCTCTTGAACAACAGAACCATAATGTGAATGCCGTGACTACATTGAGATCAGGAAGGATGCTGCACAACAACATCGGCAAAACAATTGAGGATAATGACACCCCGGCCGCTTCTTCTTCTTCTTCTTCTTCGTCTTCTGAGCCTATTCTCCATTCATCAAAAGGCTCTTCTTCTTCTTCTTCTTCTCTGAACGGACCCACTTCTCACTCCACGAAAACACCAGCTCTGGGATCCGTTCCAACTCCACAATCTCCTCCACAAGCATTGGACTCAACCAATTTTAAAAACGTTCCATTTCCAAACCGGTTGAGGTCCAATAAACAAAATCCACAAATGGAGAAGATTCTGGAGTTGTTTAAGCAGGTTAACATCAACATTCCCCTTTTAGATGCTGTCCAACAAGTCCCGTCCTACGCTAAAATCTTAAAGGACTTGTGCACGAAAAAGAGGAAATCTCAGGTACCCAAGAAAGTTTTCTTGGCTAGTGCTGTGAGTGATGCTCTTACCCAATCTTTTCCTCAAAAACGGAAGGACCCTGGCTGTCCTACGATTTCTATTACCATTGGGGATAAGAACATCAACCGCGCACTATTAGATCTTGGTGCCAGTGTTAACCTGCTTCCGTACTCAGTATATGAGCAATTAGGTGTAGGAGAGCTGAAACCTACACACTGTACTCTCCAAATGGCCGACCGATCAATCACCCATCCTATGGGTGAGCTAGAGGATGTGTTAATCAAGGTTGGGGACTTCATATTCCCCGTTGACTTCATTGTATTAGACACACAGCCTGTAGCTAACCCCATCAAATTCCGGTGATACTCGGTCGCCCATTTCTTGCAACCTCAAATTCTGTGATCAATTGTCGCAATGGTTCGATGAACCTATCATTTGGAAACATGACAATTGAACTCAACATTTTTAGGTTGGGGAATCAGCCCACCAAACCTAATCCTCATATACTAGACGTTTGCTCAATCTAGGAGATCACCCCAGAAGAGTGTGAATTCGAGGAGTTTTTGTTCGATCACGATAACCTTAACGCTACTAGTGCGTTCCTCTTCGAACCTGCTGCTGTTTCTGCACCCGACAATGACTACGAGTGTTTCACTTTCTCGAACGATCTTAGCCACTCACCACCCGAGTTTGAATCCTTCGAATTTCTGGATGAGTTACCTGAACCATCCAACTCGGTCGCTTACACTCGTTTTGAACCTTTGCTGGAATCCTTTGAGTTCGAGACCTTTTCACCAATCTTTCCTTCAATCGTTTCACCTCCAACGCTCGAACTCAAGCCTTTGCCGTCTCACCTTAAGTACGCTTACTTGGGTGAGAACGAGACCCTCCCTGTTATCATCTCGGCTTCTCTAGCTCCAGAGCAAGAGAAAGCCCTTCTTGCGGTCTTGCACAGCAATAGGAAAGCTTTTGGCTGGTCCATGGCGGACATCAAGGGGATTAGTCCCCTGATCGTTGAACATCACATTCATCTGATGGATAATGCCAAACCAGCCTGGGATCCACAAAGGCGACTCAATCCAGTCATGAAGGAGGCTGTGAAAAAGGAAATCATAAAGTGTCTGGATAGTGCTATCATTTACCCTATCTCTGATAGGCAGTGGGTAAGCCCCATTCACGTTGTCCCCAAGAAATCAAGCATAACGGTCATCACTAACGAGGCAAACGAGTTAATCCCTACTCGCACCCAAACTGGGTGGCGAGTATGCATCGATTACAGAAAACTCAACGCCGCAACACGGAAGGACCACTTTCCGCTACCTTTCATTGACCAAATGCTTGAAAGATTGGCCGGATACGAGTACTACTGCTTTCTTGATGGCTACTCCGGCTATAATCAGATTCCCATCGCCGAAAAAGACCAGGACAAGACCACATTCACTTGTCCTTTCAGCACGTTTGCATATCGTCGCATGCCCTTTGGGTTATGTAATGCGCCCGCTACCTTCCAGCGGTGTATGATGGGAATCTTCTCAGACATGGTGGAAAAATTCCTGGAGAATTTCTCCATCTTCGGCGATTCCTTTAACGAGTGTTTACTGCATCTCGACGCTGTCCTTACCCGATGTAAGGACAAGAACCTCACTTTGAATTGGAAGAAGTGCCACTTCATGGTACGCGAAGGTATTGTCTTAGGACATATCATTTCGCAAAATGGCATAGAGATTGACAAAGCGAAGATTGAGGTCATTTCCAATCTCCCTCCTCCCAGATGCGTCAGAGACATCCGAGCCTTCCTTGGCCATGCCGATTTCTATAGACGGTTCATCAAGGACTTTAGCAAGATTGCTAGGCCCTTGACTCTTCTGCTGGCCAAGGACACGCCATTCGACTTCAAATCGAGCTGTGTGACGGCGTTCGAGTCATTAAAAAGCTCACTCACTTCTGCTCCCGTTCTTTCTTCACCTGACTGGACGCACCCATTTGAGATTATGTGCGATGCATCTGACTTTGCCATTGGTGCTGTCCTTGGACAACACATCAACAAGATGCCGCACGTAATCTATTATGCTAGCCGAACCCTGAACGACGTCCAACTGAATTATACAACAACTGAGAAGGAATTCTTGGCTGTTGTATTTTCTTTAGAAAAATTCAGGCCCTACCTCATCGGCTCTCCAGTCATTGTCTACACAGACCATTCTGCTCTGCGCCATCTTTTTGCAAAGAAAGATGCAAAATCTCAGCTAATACGTTGGATCCTCGAGCTTCAAGAGTTTGACCTTGTCATCAAGGACAAAAGAGGATGTGAAAACGTAGTCGCCGACCATCTCTCACGACTTCCTTCTTCACCGTCGCCTCAACTTCCGATCAACGACGTTTTTCCGGATGAACAACTCTTGACAGTATCTCGCGAACCCTGGTTCGCAGATATTGTGAATTATTTGGCCACAGGATTACTACCGACTGAATGGTCAAGTCAGGACAAACTTCGATTCTTATCCCAAGTAAAACACTTTTACTGGGACGAACCCTATTTGTTCAAGTACTGTCCCAACCAGATTATTCGTCGGTGTGTCCCTGACGATGAATTCAAGAGTGTGTTGTCATTTTGCCACGATCAAGCATGTGGCGGGCATTTTGTCCCCAGAAAGACAGCTGAGAAGATCTTGCAATCTGGTTTCTACTGGCCACAACTCTTCAAAGACGCTCATGACTATTGCAAGACTTGCTCCTGGTGCCAACACTTGGGCCGGATATCCCGGAGGAACGAGATGCCGCTCTAACCAATCTTAGTTGTGGAGATTTTCGACGTTTGGGGGATAGATTTCATGGGGACGTTTCCCAGCTCTTTCGGGAACTTGTACATCCTTCTCGCTGTTGATTACGTCTCTAAGTGGGTCGAGACTGTGCCCAGCCGGACTAACGATAACAAGGTTGTCGTTAGATTTCCTAAAGAAAACATTTTCTCCCGGTTTGGGCACCCCCGAGCGATCATTAGCGACAATGGAACTCATTTCTGCAATAAGACTTTCGAGGCCTTGATGCGGAAATATTCTATTAATCATAAGCTATCTACGCCCTACCACCCCTAAACGTGTGGGCAAGCCGAAGTTTCAAATCGGCAAATCAAGCAGATACTGGAGAAGACGGTTTCAAAGAACCGTAAGGATTGATCGTTGAAACTCACTAATGCCCTTTGGGCATTTCGAACCGCTTATAAGACCGATCTTGGCATGTCTCCCTATCGGCTTGTGTACGGAAAGGCTTGCCACCTCCCTGTGGAAATAGAGCATCGCGCATTTTGGGCGATAAAAGAGCTGAATCTGTCTCTCGAAGATGCGGGCAGCCATCGGAAGCTGCAATTGAACGAATTGAGCGAGCTTAGGGATGAGGCTTACGATAATGCGGTTGTCGTTAAAAACCGAACGAAGATGTTTCACGATAAAAACCTTTTGCGCAAAACATTCGCACCTGGTCAACAGGTACTGCTTTACGACACCCGGCTACATTTCCATCCAGGAATGCTCAGATCTCGCTGGAAAAGGTCGTATTTTGTGCGGAATGTGTATCCGCATGGCGCTATGGATTTGGAGAATCCAAAGGACGGTTCATTTTTCAAAGTAAACGGACACCGACTTAAGCCGTACCTTAGCGCCGAACCAACAGAGGAGCTTCTGGTCTTACAGGAGCCGGTTTACCCTGCATAATCTTCCTTTGCCTACCACCAAACTTCAGTTATCCAGCCAAGAACAGTGGACACTGTTCCAAATAAGTTTGGGGGTATGTATATACAATTTTATATTTGTGGATATTCTTTTCCTTTCTTACTATTTTTCTTTAAAAACAAAAAAAAATTGTGTATATCTAACCGACAATTTTGACCCTTCAATGATCTCTTCATGCAATGACAGTGAGGACACTGTCCAGTTTAAGTTTGGGGGTACGCTCGGTACGCATTTCTAACCTTCGCATTCATATGTATATTTTGCATCTGCATACTAAAATCCATAAAATGCATAAAAATCAGAAAATTTTCTAAAAACTTTTTTGTCAAGTTAGCTAGTGGGAGAACTCTGATTCAACATTTCGACGGTTTTGTTTGATAGGACAAGAATAACTAAATCTTATTTTTAGATTTTGAAAACCTGAAAGATAACTCTCCTTTGAACTTAACTATAGCTGATATACGTCTTTACATCACACTACACGTGTCGTGAGTTTTGGAAATTAGATGACAAGTCTTTTATGTCTAAAAACTTTTAAATGGATAAATGATTTTCTGAGGATCAAATAGGTTTGTTCTGAAATAAATAATATCAAGAATAGTTTATGAAGTGAAGTGAAGCGAATATGAAGGAATGTTATTGATGCCTTAATTGGAACTAATTCTGAAAAATAACCCATCTGAAACTTGTTTGGAATGATTACACACCTAACCCACTAAACACGTCTTTTATCCAAAAATAATAATTGAACTGCCGGTTATATCTCCGTTCACATTGAATCATCATGATTTTCACGCTAAATTGTCTTTTGTTTTTGGGCCTAGGTAACTTGAGTAATTAAGTCCGCTGGGGTGTCTCTACACCTAATGCCCTACAGCCAACTGGTTTGGGTGCATTGGCCCAAAGCTCGTTAAGAAGCCTAGAAAGTCCAGATTAAAACAAAGTCAAGCAAGTGTTCTCTCCGAGTTAAAATTCCTAACGGTTCTTTGTGTGAGAATAATCTTGACAAAAGACAGGTTTTTATAAAAAATATTTCTAGCAGAGATATGAAGGTTTTATTCTATGATAAAGACTATTGCACATTCACAGAGGTGTGTATGAAATGAAAACAAGAAAAAGGTGGAGTGAAAAATAAGACCTAGTTTCCTGTTAGGGAAGATAGAAATTCTGAAGTTGAAACTTTACTGGAAAACGAAACTTGAAAAAAAAATGCTTAACTCTTTATAAAACTTATGTGATCCTTTTAAAATTTTTATCTGGGCTTTATTGTATGACATGATGACTTTAATCGATCCTTCTGGAACTAACGACACTATTTGCACTGCACGTAAAGACATATAAAATCTTAAGTTAAATAAGAAGCGAGGTGTGAAAAATAAAGGTTCGATAGTCTAGACTTAGGATAATAGAATTGTTATTTTCTGAAACAAAACTTTAGGGTTTGAATCATAGTTATTTTGCAAAACTAGCTTGACCGGATTTTGTGGGTAGTATCCGCTGAAAACCCTCAGGAGACAACACTCCTCCTACTACGGACACCTAGAGGTTTAAACGGCTTGTTGCACATGCTCAGTGCAATCACGTTCCATGCGAAAGTGAGGTTAGGAATTTTTTGTGAATAAATTGGCTTTCTCGGGACGAGCAAATGATAAGTTTGGGGGTATTTGTTCATATCAGATTTTTGCATTTTTATACCGCCCAATTTTTATCACATAGCTTATCGGTAGGTACTCTTGAGCCGTGTTTGATAGTCAATTGCAGGATACAGGTTCTCAGCTCTAAACAGTGAAATTCATGGAAAAACACGACAAAATCCGGATTACTGCCAACCACAGATAAAACGCAGGTCTCCGCTCTCTATCCGTATGTTGCAGCACACCAGTTTAAGGGACAAAATGGCAAATCGATGTCATTTTCATGCACAAAGCTCAATGTCAACACAAGATCCAACATATCTACGCGGAGCTCGAGGAAATCATGGCAAAAGATCCACATCACATCACCTATTGATCTACTAAAATTCTGGAAGAATTTTGAAGAGCTTCTGAGAAAAGTACTATACCAAAGTGAAGATAACAGCAAACAAGGGAATCCGTCCAAACCTAAGGGCCCAACTCCCCAAAAAGGCCGTGGAACCGCGGCATAAGCATGCTTAGGCCGCGGAACCGCGGCCGTACGGCCTCGGCAGAAGGTCATCTTTTGGGGGCAGATTGGTCATTTCATTTTTGTTCTGAATGTTGCCCTAGAGTTTCTGTTGCCTGCCTATAAATAGTCCATATCTTGCCAAAGCCAAGGGTGCTTATTCTTGTATTTAGATTTAGAATACATGTTGTTGTTCTTCTTCCTCTTCTCATCTCTTCTCCATTAAAATCTTGTAGTGAGCTTTTGTGAGTGAAGTGATGAATAAAGAGTTCTTTTTGTTACCATGCTTGTCTTATTGTTAATTATAATTGCTTGTAATTTTCATTTTGCTAATCTAGTTATTGTTATTTGTTGTTTGTTTCTTTCTTCTTCTAGTTTTTCTTTATCCTTAACAACAATGATGCTTAAGCTTGATCCTTGCCAATGTGAGATCTCAAATAGCTAGTTGTAATCTTCTAACCCCTTTCTTTCTTTCTTCCTCCTTTTGTTTTATTTTCTTTTTCTTATAATGGGTGAGTAGTTTTCATACTTGTTAGGGTAGGATAAGGAAAGTTTGAGAGAAGGAAATCTCTTTCACTCTTTTCTTACCCAACATCTTAATTCAGTCTCCCGTTAATTGAACCACAATCCGCTCCCTACGGCACCCTATCCTACATGATAGTGGTGATTCCTTAGTGAGACCGGTTGTGGTTGAATTAACCGGAGGTTAAGGCTAAGAGCCAAGAACGGATGGACAAGCACCAAAAGGAAGAACTTATGCGTTGGAAAGCCTAGCTTATACTAGCAAGTTCCTTCCTAGTCGTGCTAATCCCCGTTGTTGCCGATTACCGTAACAGCGATATTAAGAGTGGCAACGAAAGAAGTGAGCGACTCCTAACTCAGACTAACCTAATCTTAACCCTAACAAGCTATCTTTATATATCATTTTATCACATAGTTAATCTCAAAACAAACCTGGACATTTGGACTTAACTCGTTAAAGCACATAGAAAAAGATTCCCATCTCCCTACGGACGACCCGTACTCAACCGGCTAGCTACAAGCGAAACCGTCTTGATTGCGGTAATTAGCTAAGCACGCAAAAACTCTATCAATCAACATTCACTGACGATCTCTCAGGATTCCGACATGTGTTCCTGTTGAAACACAAGTCTGAAACTTTTAAGAAATTCAAAGAATATAAGCATGAATTAGAGAACCAGACGTGTAAAAGTATTAAAAACATTTGATCTGATCGGGGAGGAGAATACTTGAACATGGAGTTTCTGGATTATCTAAAAGAGAATGGGATTATCTATGTGCTTACTCCTCCATATACACCACAGCACAACGGTGTATCGGAGCGAAGGAATCGCACCCTATTAGATATGGTGCGCTCTATGATGAGCACTGCCGAGTTAACTATTTCCTTTTAAGGTTATGTGCTTGAGACAATAGCATTCCTATTGAATCATGTTCCATCTAAATTTATGCCTACTACTCCATATGATATATGGAGTGGAAAGAGACCGTATCTTAAACGAGTTAAGATATAGGGTTGTCCTGCCTACGTCAAAAGATCAAATCCGGACAAACTCGAGACACGATCAGTTCTTTGCAAATTTGTAGGATATCCGAAGAATTCACATGGATATATTTTCTACCACACTGAGGAACAAAAGGTGTTTGTTTCTCAATATGCCACCTTTTTGGAAAATGAATTTCTTGTAAAAGAAATTAGTGGTAAAGAGGTAGGTCTGGAAGAAGTTCCAGCCACACAAACTACAACTGATTATTTAATAGAACCAGAGGATTCAGTAGTCCCCGACGAACCTCAGCCTCTCTGCCGATCAAGTAGGGTTCTTCATCCACCTGAGAGATACTAAGGTTTTCTCATTGATGGTGGGAGCAAGAATTGCATCATGGAAGATGATGACCCAACTAGCTTCGAGCAGGCCATAACGAGTAGGGACTCTGTGAAATGGCTGTATGCAATGCGATCTGAGATGGAATCCATGTACACCAACAAAGTATGGACTTTGGAAGATGCTCCTGGAGTGGTAAAAACCATTTGGAGCAAGTGGATCTTCAAGAAAAACATGGTGTAGATGGAAAAGATGAGACTTTCAAAACTAGACTTGTAGCAAAAGATTTTCGTCAACGTCCAAGTGTGGATTATTATGAAACTTTTTCTCTAGTGGTTATGCTTAAGTCCATCCAGATCCTGCTTGCCATCGCTGTATACCATTACTACGAAATCTGGCAGATGGGCGTCAAGACCACTTTTCTAAATGGTGATTTATAAGAAAGCATGTATATGACTCAGCCAGAAATCTTCGTTGACAGTGGGAGTAGCAGTAAGGTATGCAAGATGCTTAAATCAATTTACAGGTTAAAGAAGGCATCGTGGAGTTGGAATATCTGTTTTGATATCGCAGTCAAAGAGTTTGACTTCATCAAAAACGTAGATGAACCTTGTGTATACAAGAAGGTTGTAGAGAGTAAGGTCATATTCCTCGTATTGTACGTGGATGACATACTCTTGATGTGAAATGATGTTCCTAAGCTGCACCAGGTCAAGCTCTTCTTATCACAAAGATTCTCAATAAAAGATCTAGGTGATGCCTCTTACATCTTGGGAATTAAGATCTATAGAGATAGATCTAAGCGGAAGTTGGGATTGTCCCAATCCAGGTACATTGACACCGTACTAAAGAGATTTAGTATGGAAGATTCCAAGCATGGGAATTTACCCACAATCTCAGGAATCACTATCTCCAAAGAGATGTCCCCCAAGACTAATTTGGAGAGGGCTCGCATGCAAGGGATACCCTATGCTTCGGCAATAGGCTCTATCATGTATGCGATGTTAAGTACCAGACTAGATGTGGCATACTCACAAGGTGTAGTGAGTAGGTATCAAGCAGATCCTGGAAAGAATCACTGGACAGCTGTGAAGAACATTCTTAAGTATTTGAGAAGGACTAAAGAATTGTTCTTAGTGTATGGTAACAGTGAATTTCAAATGGAGTCCTTTACCGATTCGAGCTTCCAGAGTGATAAGGACGACTCTAATTCGGTCTCGGGTTTTGTCTTTACCCTCAATGGAGTGGCGGTTTAGTGGAAGAGTTCTAAGCAAGAAACTGTGGAAGATTCGACGATAGAGGCTGAATACATCGCTACTAACGATGCTGCCAATGAGGTTGTCTGGATGAAGAAGTTCATAACTAAACTTGGTGTGGTTCCGTCCATCGAGCATCCAATACCATTGTATTGCGATAACAATAGTGCAGTGTCATTGGCCATGGAACCCAGGTCCCATCAGAGATCCAGCCATATTCTAAGACGGTATCACCTGATCCGGGAGATAGTTGATCGTCGGGAGATCGACGTCGGGAGAGTTGACACGAGAAATAACACTGCGGATCCACTCACGAAGGCATACCCCAGACATAATTTGAGAGACTCTTCGGGATGTTGGGTATGAGATGCTACAAAAATTGGCCTTAGTGCAAGTGGGGGATTGTTAGTTGTATGTATGCCGTAAAGACCATTATTGTAAATGTGATGTATATTATAGTGGATGCTTGGACATATATAGAGAGGAATTTCTTGCTCGACATGATAGTATGCTATCTGGTTGTTCTTTATCTTAACATGTAAACTTGTATTATGATATTGTCTTGCTCTCACATGTTGGTAATGCCCTTAGGATGTATACTTGACTACCAGGATTATGATGCAGATCATACTAGTGGGGCCATGGTATTCCATAAGTTCATCCTTTAATTGTTCCTAGTCATGGGTGTATCGAGAAGGGGCATCGATATTCCAGAGTAGACTAGCATATACGTTTCTTGACCCATATTATGGGCGATGGATGATCCCACTTCCATTGGTGTTTGACATCAAAGATTGTATATGGGTGCTCAGTGGAGACTGGGTACACTGAACAGGATTCGCCGAGAACTCCTAGATGGTATTATACCTTACGTCAAATAGCAGTTCTCTGGTGACACTGGTACATGTTAACCTGTTGACCTGAGATCGTCATAGAGTCTTGTGTGATTCTTATTGTGCTTTGATTTCCACTTTACCACGTTCAAGAGAACGTACAAAACGGTGGTTTTTGTTGGAGATAGTGCCCTCAGAGTCAATTATTGGATCACAGGCACGTGATTGCAATGATTGAGGGGAGGACCTATCCCGGTAGGACAGTCTTACTCGAGATGATAGTATGCTATCTGGTTTATCTTTATCATCGTGTACTGCTTTAGGTGACCTTACGAGTCGCTATTGCACGTTGATAGAGCCCCTAGGATTCTTGCTTGACTACCAGCAGTATGAGGGCGATCATATAAGTGGGAGCTGGGGTCTATAAGCACATCCTAAAATGGTCCCTAGTCGTAGGAGTTTCGAGACAGGGCATCGATACTCCATTAGTAGACTAGTGTATACAGTCGAGACCCCGACGAGGGGCGGTGGCCGGTCTCACAAGCTACTGGTGTCAGTTGGTTCACCTAAGATGTATACAGGTGCTCATTAGGTTATGAGTACACCGGACAGGACTCGCCGGGAACCTGCTAGTTGGGATTATACCAGACGTCAGATAGCAGTTCCCTGGTGACATGTGTACAGGTTAGTTCATCGACCTGAGATCTTCATTTGTCTCGTGTGAGTTCCCACTGTACTTTGATTACTACCCTACCACGGCTCAAAGGAGTCGTGCAAACAGGTTTTAGTTGGGTACAGTCCCGAGCCACATGGAGGCAGTAAGCGGATCTTCAGGGGTTCGTCTCTCCCGGGTTTGGGGGTGAGGTCGTGCTGTGTCTAGGAGAGCCAGAACATGAAAAGTCCTTGGCCAAGGCAGGAGATTTGCTGGTAGGTATTCCAGTAGTATCTCAGGGTGTTCTGGGCTACACTCCGACACGACTTGTACCGCTTTTGGGGGTCTGACTTTACCAACCCCCTAGGCCCGCCATGCGATGCTCATAGACGAACGGACCGGACTGTACGGATATTGTCACTGACAGGCTCAGTTGGGTGTCGGGGTGAGCTTCCTCATCGACGTCCCTTTTGGTCAATAGCTGGTGGCCCGTCACGTATTGGCTTATACCTCTGACGTGCTAGTGGTTAAATCCACAGCCATAGTATTGACGAGTCTTTAGAGTCCACCACACAGACAGTTACTCAAGTTTCGGGCGAAACGCTGTAGAGGCCGTATGGAGATATGGCAGGGTTCGATCAGATACGTGCGGTATTGCACGGATCATGATCGGACGGTTTTTACTAGCCGGCTTTGGCTTAAGCCGGATTCTAGTATTTGATAGTGTAGTTTTGTCTCTTTGCATTTGTGTTCAGTGGGAATACAAATGCGGGCATGTATTTGCAGTAGCGGGGTTTTCCTGTAATTTATTACGGGATCGGTTTTCTGGGGTTGCCAGTTTGCATTCTGTTCCGGCCGGTTTTCTCTTTTTCCTTCCCGGTCGGACTTTTCGTTGGAGGGTGTTAATTGCAAGTCTGCAATTAACATTTAGTGGAGGACTTTCTTGCATATGTGGCTATTTGATGAGACTAGCATCATGAGATTCCTTTTCTTTCTCTTCTTATGCATTAATGAGAAAAGGGGTTGATTTGTTTTTGATTGGATTTGGATGTGAGATAAATTGATCTTATCTACACATATTGTTATGCCATTTTATTTTTCTCTCTCCAATCGATTCTTGTATTGTGAGGGGCCGGCCACTTGAAGAGGGGGAGAATGAGGGTTTCATTTTTAGATGAGGAAAATGTTTCATCTCATTATTCATGCTAGAAATTCCTCTCATCACAAAAGGGTTCAAAGTTCATTTTCTTTTCTTCCATCCATCCATGGCAACTTCAAGAACCCAAAGAGACAAGTTCACTACACTATTCTATAGCCAACCTTGGACGCGTCGGCTAGCCAACTTCGCGCCCGAGTTGCCTCGGTCAAGAGGCGGGAGCCCGTAAAAGATTCCGGCTACGTGGTGCCCTTTCCGACGAGCGAGGAGGTGACGGACATTCCGCAGGAGATCGGAATGGAGACGAAGACCGAAGGACACGGATCGCTTGGTATACTTCTCTACTCTTTTCTTATTTTGCTAGCTTGCTAGGTTAATGGCCCGATCCGGGTAAAAAGTCCGCGGTGGTGCCGTTTTGCAAAGTTCGCAAAGTTTTTGTTTTCCGCGTTTCCGGCGTCGGATCGACGCCCGGGGCGCCCCCGCGGGCTTACAGTTTTTGGGTACAGTCCCGAGTCATATGGAGGCAATGAGCGATAGGAGGGGATTTCGTCTCTCCCGTTATTGGGGGTTGATGATGCGTTGTGCTCGATTGACCATAACAGGAAATCCTTGGCCAGAGTTACTGAGATTTACTGGTCAGTGTTATCAGTAGTTTCTCGAACCGTTATGAGCCTCACATCCACATGATTTATCAGGCTATTGCGGTCTGACGTTTACCACCCCCAGGCTAGATATGCGACATATCAGACGAAGAGACCGGACTGTACGGTAGTCTTACTTATTGGATTCACAGTAGTATGAGCAGGCATGCTTATTGATCTTCTGATTGCTCAATACCCGGATGGCCGTTACGTGCAGCTAGTACCGCTGACGGCTTGTGGGTGGCTGATATGATCATTACCTACTGGCGGCGTATTGACGAATCTTTAGAGTCCTACACAGAGGTTTCCTGGTTCAGGCGAAACGAAATAGGAGCTCATATGTGATATGTGCCGGACCGAGATTAATACGTGTATATGATACCATATTCTATTCTCGCGATATGTGATATCGGTCGGTTATATGTGATATAGCCAGGTTATCGAATCAAGTGTTAATTCGATAAGTTGATATAAATGATATTAGTCGGTTTTATGTGATATAGCCAGATTATTAAATCAAGTGTTGATTTAATAATTTAATGTATAATTATATATTTGATATATTAATTTACATTAATTAATATTAGCTCAAGAATTTCTTTATCTCACTTATACACATTTAATATATATGTGATATATATTATTGGGTCATGCTTGTTGCTACATGCTACATGGGTGTATGAGACTCACACCATTTCTAAGATAATGTAAGGTTTTATTTATTTAAAGTAAATCAAAATAAGGTCGAAATTAGTCATTGTTTACTGGAAGCTTGTAGAAACCATTGACTTAGTCCACTAATTTTATCTTACTTAAGATATTTATTAACCCAAGCATTATCTTTAGACATGGTTAAGTCTCTACATGAGTTATATGAGATATTATCTCACCTATGGTTGTGATTCTCACTCATTCCATTCTCCACTTCATCTTCTTCTTCATCTCCAAAAGCTCTCTAGATTTTTAGGAGGTGAAGAAAATTAGTGAAAAAAATAATTCTAAAGTGAGAAAATATCCTACTTCATCAACCTACACTAGACTAGCCATTTAGTATAAGTTGTTTGCTTCACTAGTTCTCAATTAGTGAAGAGGTAGCTTGAGTTGGTGTCCCCTTGACGTAGATCATTTTCGGTCTCGAAGACTTCAAGCAAGTTTGTTCATTTCACCTTGTGGAGCCTAACTTGAGTCCGGAAGATCACCACTTGGAGCGAAGGGACTACAACACGGAGCTATTGAAGTGAAGGACTGGTCTACAAAGGTTGTATTTCTCATTCACTTAGATGTAAATTTGTTTACATTCTAGCATAACCCTAATTCTCTAGTTAAGATCTTGCGTTAGGGTTCGTTAGCACTCTAAATTTTTTGAAAACGGCATGGTAAATGCCTCACGGAAACTTGCAGTCATGCTAGGGAACCCATCATCTTCCCCCAAGCTCTCTATCTTTTTCTAGTGAGTGAAGAAAAAGAAAAAGAAAGATTTTTTTATGAGATTATTACCCACTTCACCAATCTATTTTAGTCTAGCCTACTAGTGTAGGTTGTTCGCATCACTTCTACTTAGGTCAAGTGAAGCAAAGAGCTTGAGTATAGGAACTTTATGGTGGATCATCGTGGACTTCGAAGGCTTCAAGTGGACCCGTTCAAGATTCGAGTAGAACCAAGGAGTCAAGGAGGAGAGGTCTAAAAAGGTTGTATTTCTTTCCTCTTAGTGTTAGACACTTGTATGTGATACTTGAATGATAAACACTAATACTCTAGTTCGATCCTAGGTTCGGTTTGGTTAGCACCCTAGATTTTTAAAGTTGCATGTTTGATGCTTGTTAAAACCTAGTGAGGATGCTAAGCAAACCCCTGCAGCAAGGGCTTCGATCAAGGGAGAGGGAGGTTTCAAGAGGGACAACGGAGCTTCGACGGCAACTAGGGTAAGGAGGGAGGCACGCGGCGGGAGAAATTTGGATGCAAATTTTAGGGGAAGAGGGAAATTTAGGAGGGGGAATTTGGGTATCAAAGTAAAATTTGGGATGAGGGAGGGTTTTACCGCGCCAGGGGAATTGGGGCCCGCCACATAATGCAATTGGTCACGGTTCTAACTGTTACCAATTCGACCGTTACTCAAATTTGGTCACGGTTTAAACCGTGGCCAAATTCCCGTTACCATTGAGCACTTTTGTAGTAGTAGGCGTACCCTACAGATGAAAGTTTGTATTTTCAGATAGCGTTTGCTTTCGATCTGTGAAGCACATGCTTCTTTAGTTTGATTAAAAATATTATTTTAATCTTCAAGACTTTGTATGTTCGATTTTTTCAAAAAAACCTATTACATACATACATACATACATACATACATACATATATATATATATATATATAATTCTATGGATCTCTGGATTTTGAGGAAGGAAATAAAAGGATACAAAAATAAAATCTCTCTCTTTCGTCTCTTGAGGTTTGACGTGGGGTTAATTCCCCCATCTTTTAATAGTTTTGGAATCTAAATTTTTTTTAAGAGAGGAGGCAGAGAGAAGAAGAGAAACCTTGAGAGGAAAAGAGAGAGAGAGAGAAGGGGGGGGGGGGGAGAACCAGAGGTGGCTCCGAACCTTAAAATTTTCGGGGAATGAGAATTCCCTTTATTTTATCATGGGGTTGGCTTTTTATTGCCTTTTTACTTTACATTTGGGCCCCTAGGGCTTTATAATTTTGGCTTTTCTCCCATTATTTTACATTTATTCATAAAAAGTACATTAAATTTATTTATTGCATAATCTTTTTCTTCTCTTGGCATGGGGACGACCCCTTGCTTGTGTTCGCTATAGTGCCTTCAAGGCAATTGTTGTAATCGTAGGCAAGCAATTATGATGATTGAGGGAGGACCTATAAGGGTAGAACAGTCTTACTCAAGATGATAGTATGCTATCTGGTTCATCTCTATCATCATGTACATGTATTATATGGTATTATGGATCACTATTACAAGTTGATAGAGCCATTAGGATTAATGCTTGACTACCAGGGTTATTGTGGTGTTCATACTTATGAGAACTGTGTAGTCTATAAGCATATCCTTAAATGTCCCTAGTCATGGGAATATTGAGACCGGGCATCGATATTTTAGAGTAGAGTAGTGTATACGTTTATTGACCCTGACAATGGAAGATGGCCGGTCTCACAGCCATTGGTGTTAGTCACCAAAGATTGTATACAGGTGCTCATTGGCTTATGAGTTATATTGGACGGACTCGCCCGAAACATGTTTGATGGTATTATACCTATTGTCAGGTAGCAGTTCTCTAGTGACATGAGTATATGTTAGTCTGTCGTCCTGAGATCATCATTTGTTTCATGTGAGTTCCCACTGTGTTTTGATTACTACCCTACCACGGTTCTACGGAGTCATGCAAATTTCTTTTAGTTGGGTACAGTCCCAAGCCATATGGAGGCAGTGAGCGGGTCGTCTGGGATTCGTCTCTCCCAGTATTAGGGGTAGATATTGCTCTGTGCACGGGTAGCCATCACTAAAAATCCTTGGCCAAGGTGGACAAGATTTACTAATTTGGATCAGTAGTTTCTCAATGGGTGATGAGCTTCACACCAACATGACTTATCACGTTATTAGTGGTCTGACTTTATCCATCTCCTAGACCAGATATGCGATACTCTTATACGAACAAACCAGACTATATGGAGACCATCACTTTCAGGCTTAGTAAGGATATAGACAAGTTTTCTTGTCGGTCTTCTTTTCGTTCAATACCTGGGTAGCCGTTACATACAGGTAGTGCCACTGACGTTCTTATGGTTAAACCCACTGCCAGCTTATTGTCGAGTCTTTAAAGTCCCACACAGAGGGTTTCCCAGCTCAAGCGAAAGGATGTAGTGTACGTATTTTGATACGTACTTAGGTTCGATTGAAACACGTGTTTTTGCATACGTACTTTTAATCAGACATTTTGTTAATACTAGCCGATTTGAAAGATAGCCAGATTATCACATTTGATAAAATGTAAGCTAGTATTATATATCTCTTTTTAGTATCTCTCTTTTCGGTATTCGTATTTTGACAGAATACAATATTTATACGAATATGGTTATTTGTATAAATATGTGTATTTGTGTCTTGATATGAATATGTGTATTTGTATCTTAATATAAATACGGGTATTCATATTTTGATACAAATACGGGTGTATGTATTCGTAGCATATACTTGTATTAGTATATGTATATATATTTATATATGTTTGTGTGTGTGTGTGTGTATATGTATGCATATATGTACATGTGTGAGGTGGCTCTCTTCTCTTCTCATCTTTTCTTGGTTATGTTAGCATGTTGCGGGCTTGTGACTCACCATGGTGAGTCACAAGTCCACTCATTCAAAACATAAAAGAAAAGAAGTAAAAGAAATGAAGAGATAATTCTTTAGACATGCTTGCTTCCTCACTTGCTCTTCACCCTTGAGCTTCTTCCTCCTCTCTTGATTTTTCTAAGATGAGAAAGAAGAAAAGAAAATAGAGAATATTTACATATTAGCCACTACTACATCGTAGTGATCAATTCTTAGAAAATTTTGATCACTAGTCATTTCACTTGGTGTTTAATGTGAAGCTAGAGCCTTAGCTAGTGTTCTCTAGGGTGGATCATCTTCGACGAGGAAGACCGACTACTAAGCTCATTTCCAATGACCTAAGAGCTAAAGAAATGGCACAGAAGATGAAAGACACGACTACAAAGGTTGTAATTACTAACCGAGTAGTTAAACTCATTCAAGTGTTTGCTAGTTTAGTGTTTGGATTCGATTATAGGTCGTATAGTTCGTGCTCTTGTTTCAAAAAATTTCGTTTTGTATTTCGCATGCGCCGCAAGTTAGCGGCATGAGCACGAGTGTCTACCAACATGGTATCAGAGCCAAACCAAACACTAGAACTTCAATAGACGATATTTTAGTTTCGAGACCGAAAATTTACCTGTATTTAGTTACGAATTCCAAGTTTCTGTCCATTTCAAAACTGAACCTGAAATTTCTTTTGTATATTTCAGTGGGTTACTCTTTAAGAAAAAAAACTTGGCATAAAATTTGAGGAGAAACGAACAATTTTAGGCCGATTTTTGGCCGAAAATAGCGGCCCAATTTTTTCTGTTTAGCTCCAAATTTTGTCAGCTTCTTGGAATTATAGAAACTAGATTTTTGGTATACATCTTTTTGCCCCAGATTCTGTTTTGTAATTTTTGTGGATACAGGCAATTCGGGATTGTTTTCAGTCGAAATTTTAATATCGTTTATGTTTGTCTCTTTGTATATGTCGTCTAATTGGTATAGGTCAATTAGACGGGGTTGCAAATACTTACTTCCTCCGTGATGATGTATATCTTGCAATAGTTTATCGGATAGTCATTGTGGATAGCCCCTCATCGTAGAATGTTTGTATATTCGTTTATTCGGGACGAGCGGCCGGATTGTACCTGTCGTTACCACTTGATATATATTCTTTTATTAGAACACGACTGGGTTGAGGTCGATATTACTATTGTATATTCATTCATTCTTGTATTAGGATAACTCATTGAGAAGTTTTTGAATAGCCGGATTTTAGAGTATGCTAGGTTTTCGTCTCATAGTGGCGAGTTCGAGCCGCCTCGCTCTAGATTTGACGGGCTACTCGCCACACTTATAGGGATTTGGGATAGACCCGTAGAGGAGTACTCAAGTTACCTGATTCCATCAAGGTGGTGGGATGCTTACTCAAGTCATTTAGTGATGGTTGCCTCACTTCTAGAATTTACGGATAGCTTGCCGCGCTCTTAAGGGTCTTTGGTTCAGGTGATGTTCAAGTTATCCAACGACCGAGGAACGTTGGTTTTTGTTTACGGTTCAAACTAGACACGGGGCTCCTAATTTATTTGCTATTCTATCTTGTTTATTGCATGCCTGTGATGTTTATGACCTGCATGTGATGATATATATAAATGTTGTATATGTTTTGCATCCGCGCTAGCCCTTCCTATACACTGGAGTACGTTAAGTAACCTTACGGTAAAGTCCCCGAACCCCGTGGCGAATGCAGGTGACATATACGTACATTTTACTTTGGTCGTTTCTGTGATGCATAAGAACTTAATTGATTGGATCATATTATAGGTTTAATGCAAGGAAAACATTCCTAATTAATTTTGTCGGGACAAAATTTTAGAACTTCTTGGTTTTCTTCAAAACCACTTGTTCTAAAAGCGGAGCCTAAACCACTCCTTTTCAAAGCTATTCAGTTCCTTCAACGATATCAAGTTCATTATGTTCTTGGTTTTTCGCCAAAAAATATCAGTAGCCCTATGTCATTTCAGATAAGTAGCACATAGTATTCATACGGTGTTTGTTGGCAAAAGTCAAGATATTGTGAATGGTAGCTATATGTTGCTTATCCATAACATAAATAGATGCATTGGTTTAGGACGGTAGTACTACCTTGTTGGCTAAAATCAAGGGTGTGTATGGGAGGGTCTAAATTAATCTGGATAATGACGAGTAGAACTTGATTTGTGTGTTATGATTTGTTGGCCAAAGTCAATATCAAAAGCGCTCGGGGAAAAAAACCATATCGGGAGTTTCAAACATAAAGGAAACTTGCCTAGTATACGCATACTTTCTATAGTGTGGTAATTTTGGTCGGTTTCCATCAAACTTATCACACAATGATAGTTGGGTCCCGATTGTCACTGTGAGTAGTAATTACTCTTCGGGAGATTTTTCACTTCACAATTAGCTAACCTATTAAGTGTCTAGAAAGTGTTAACAAGATTACACCTTCTCGGAAATGAGATTATTTAATTAGGTCTGTACGAAAGCACGAGGAGCCTCCCTCGGAGTACCAACACTGTCCTGGCTGAACGGTTAGAGAACTTGTAAGGTGTAAATGATCCCGACTAGTTCTCCTTTAGGGTGTGAAGGAGAATTCGAGGAAACAGTGCGAGCCATTCTTATTAGATAAAGTGATTAACCAATCTAATCAATGCTAGAGTGCACGCTGAGTGTTTCTTTTCTCTCTTTCTCTTTCTATCTTTGGCAGCGACCATGACCCGTCTTAAACTAAAACTCATAAACCAAGTTGATCGAACCATTTTACAAATATAGCTTTGTTTTGTCACAATTCATGACAAAGTCACATATATCCATGCCACTCCTGCTTTACTCTTTGCTTTCTCCAGAATATTCTGTATCCGTAGAAAGATCCATATAGAATGGATAAAACCATCTTGTATAGTTACATACGAACTCATAGAAATTTATTTCAGTTCGAGGATGGAGTTCGGTTCTGGGGAAATTGAATAGGATTATTCGGTTGTCTTTTCTATTTACCTTCTCTCAGGTTGCGAGGGCTTCCAGTATTAGGAGAGTATACCTATTACGCTTATTGGATAGTCTTCTTCCAAATCTTAGGCAGGTGTCGAAAGGTAGGGAAAGAAGAAAACCAATTAGCCTAAGAATGATGTACAGAAGGTAAGAAGTAAAGACATATAAAGGGATTAAAGTAAGGGCAATGGAAATTATAACTAATGTCAGGAGTCTGGTATTGGAAGAGGTATTGCTTGGAATACCCGGACACCCAACGAAACATTTTCATGTTTCGGTTTTACTGTGCGGTGTTAATTGAAAACTGCTTTCCTATTTAGATTCCGACTTCAGGGTATGTATTTACTGGAATTGATTCTCACATCTGTATAATGTTACAGATACTGAGTGAGAGTAGAATATTGGGAATTGGGTGATTAGATTCTCAAAATCAGAATTCTTTATAATTGTTGATTTTGAGGAAATCACCTAGGTTTTGCCTAATGGCAAATATTTGGTTTTGAATATCCATTGTTATACACCAATTTCAAACTGATATATCTGTACGTTTATTTTATAAAGCCAGATATTAACATTTTGAAATTATTTTTATAACATTTACCTTTATCAATTGATACTTAGGTAAGGTGCATTCAATAATGGTGTAATTCTTCTTAACAATAATACAATTTTCAACTTACAACACACAGGGTTAAATTTATTAAACTCAGAGGACTTATACAAAGTATTTTATATTGTCCGTTATCTATTAAGACGAGGGGTTGGTACTCGTACTATATTCTGTTTACATGTGACTTCTCTGGTTTTAGATACTTATAAAATGAAATACAAGTTCCAAATTTTGAGAAGTTACAGGTATAAGAATAAAGTAGAGAACCATGCGTTGAAAGTATCAGGATTCTTTGAGATAATAAAAAATGTAGATACTTATGCTAGGTATTCTGTCATAGTAATTTTGAGAACTTGCTTCTCTTTCAAATTACTCATCCGTAAGTGCGCTCTTTGATGAGCAATGTTATATGGCCTTTTCCTCTTTGGTTATACACTGGAAACAACTACATAATTTTTGAATCCGGTTCCAATTAAATTAGAGCCTTTGTTTCTATATTGGATATAGAATAGATTCATATCTTAACGATATTACGGTATATGGAGTTGTCCGGTATATGCTTTAAACCAGAATCTGGATAAACTCAAGGCACGTTTCAGTAATGGCATTTTGTGGGCTATCCCGGGCTTAGACAAGGGTTAACATTCAACCATTTGCAGGATCAATAGTTATATTGTTCTTGACCCGCCACCTTGTTTTTAGTAAAGTGAATTCTTTTTAGAAAATATTAGTGAGAGTATGGTAGAACTGGAAGTGATTCCAAAACCACAAACGGTCAATGAATATTTAGTAGAACCTAAAAATTCAATTGGATTCGACAATCTATTAGCCACTCCGCAGATTTAGTGGGTAATCTCAGCTACCCGAGAGGTACTTCGGTCTCCTCAAAGACGGTGACAGAGAGGTTTTGATGACCTAATCTTATCACTACTGTTTTTCTAAACTGTGAGATCCGGCAGGTGAATGACTATAACGTCATTCTAAATTAAATTTAGAAGTGCACATGTATATGATACTGCCAGAAGGTTGTTATAGTCAGTGGGAGAAGCGGAAGCATGGTGGGCCAGTAGCTTATGTCTATTTATAGACTAAAGAAAATATAGCGGAGATGGGTCATCTATTCTTGATGTGACAGTCATAGTGTTTGACTTCATTAAAAATGACAGATAGATCTGGTAAGAAGGTTGAGTGAGGAGTACTGTCCTGATTTTTGGATGACATACTCTTAATAAGAAGTGATGTTCTTATACTACGATCGATTACACTTCGGTTGTCACAGATGTTTCTTCACATAGAAACTGGATAAAATATCAGGTATTCTGATGATTAGATTTATGGTTTTAGATCTAGATTTGGGAAGCGTCCCGATTCAGGTACTTTGACACTATTCTAAAGTGTTTTAGAATGGATGACTCCTGGCGTGGTGGTGTACCCGCAGGTGATGAAGTCACCCTCCCTAAAGGGTGTCCTTTGGACTGATGAGGAGAAGGATTTGCATGATTGACATATCACTTGCTTAGGCAATTGAGTTAATCATGAAACGTCAAGTACCACATCAGATATTGCTTGTGCATTAGCTGCAATAAGTAGATATTAATCCAATCCTAGAGAAACAATAGGGAAGCAGTTATGAACATGTGAGAATGTTCTTGGTATATGGTAACGACAATCTCCTTCAGGAGGCGGTTATCATTTTAGGCTTCCAAGGTGACCTGGACGTCAGAATGGTTGTCAGAATTAAAGTTTATCCTCTTCTGAGGTGCAGTATGTTAGACAGTGATCCAAGCGGATACTGAGGTAGGCATGACGCGTGATACTGATTAAATTCAGTGGATGATACAGTCTAAGAAGTTTGTTGGATTTGGAGTTCATTTATGAACTTGGTCTCATCAGATATCCAGAAAATTTCTAAGACGGGTATCGCTCATTTCGGAAGATAGTTGTTTTCTCGGAAATTGAGATATAGAAAGATAAAGATAGAAATATTGGAGCGGATCCACTCACTGAGGCTATTTCTTGAATACGAATGTTTCGCAAACATTCTTTGCGAAAATGATTAGTAGAGAAGTTAGGTGTTTGGTAGCACACGGGATGCGAGTATGCGACACCGCAATAATAAGCCTTAAGTGCAAGTGGGAGATTGTTAGCTATTTATTCCGAGGCGAAGCATAAATCCGACGTGGGGGCAGACATTCCTAGGCGGAGCATGTTGGATACGTTTGACCTAGATGCCATTATTGTATATGTATACATGTGGATGCTTGGACATATATATATATATATATATATATATATATATATATATATATATATATATATATATATAGGATAGTCTTGCTCAATGATACTATGCTATCTGGTTTGTCTTTATCTTAACATGTGTATATATTTTACTTGCTATTACATATCATTCATACATGTTGATAAAGCCCGTAAGATCATTGCTAGACTACCTGTGTTGTGATTGCGACATACTTGTGGGAGTAGGGTAGTCGGTACGCATATACTTAAAAGGTCCCTAGTCGTAGGAGTATTGACACTGGGCATCAATATTCCGGAGTAAACTAGTGTTACGTTTCTAAACCCTGACGAGGGGCGATGGTACGGTCCTACAACCATTAGTCTTTTTCACCAAAGATCGTATACAGGTGCTCACTAGGTGTGAGTACACTGGACGCACTCGCCGAGAACTTCTAGATAGTACTATACCTATCGTCAGGTGGAAGTTCTCAGGTGGCATGAGTACATGTTAGTCTTTAGACCTGAGATCGTCATTTGTCTCATGTGAGTTCCCACTGTGCTTTGATCACTACCCTACCACGGCTCTACTAAGTCATGCAAACAAGTTTTGGTTGGGTATAGTCCCAAGCTATATGGAGGCAGTGAGCGATTGTCGGGGATTTTTCTCTCCCAGTATTGGGTGTCCATATCGTGCTGTGTTTGATTGGTCAGGAAAATAAGTCCTTGGCCAAAGCAGTTAGGGTTTACTTATAGGTTGATCAGTAGTTTTCCGGATTGGTCCTGAACCAAATCAGCATGAATTATCGAGTTATTAGGGTCTGATGTTTACCACCCCCTAGACCCGGTATGCGATACTTTCAGACGAAAAGATCGGACTGTACGGAGATTGTCATAGATAGGCTCAGTAGGGATTCGTATGAGTTTGCTCATTGGCCTTCCTTTTCGACAGGTACCCGGGTAGCCGTTACGTACAGCTAGTGCCGCTAATGTGCTTGTGGTTATGGATTTATCCAGTAACTCACAGCCGGCGTACTGTCATGTTTTTAGAGTCCCACACAGAGTGTTTCCCTAGTTCAGGTGAAATGATTTAGTAGCCTTATTTGATACGTGCAGGGTTCCGATCGATTGATGAACTATGTACCCGGACTTTCGATCGGACAGTTGGTAATACTAGCCGGCTTGGGTTTGAGCCGGATTATTAAATCACGTATTGATTTGATAATTTATATATATATATATATATATTTTGATATGTATATTCTAGTATTACCTTCTTCGTGTTATTCTATCTCTTTAGGCATTCGTGTTTTTATTCGAATGCTGGTATATATATATACGGTAGACTTTAATCTGTATTTTATTACGAATAACATTATAAAAGGTGGACACATCATTAGTCTTTTTCCATTTATTCATAAATGGAAATGAGGTCTAAATTGAAGGAGAGGGGAGGTATGGTGAGAGCCATGGCTTCAATAGTTGACAAATGAATTATTAATTCATTTGTGGCAGCTATTGAAGCATGATTGAAATATTATATTGATGGATATTATTTTACAAAACCATGGCCATCATTTTCCTCTCACATGCTTGCTCATTTTTCATTTGTTCTCATTATTTTGCTTCACATCCTTCTCCTTCTCTTGAGCTTCACCACCTTCATCATCTTCCTCATCTCTACACTCTCATGTGTTGAGAAATAAAAGAGGAGGTAAGAAAGAGATAGAAAGTCACTTAGAACCTCACACTGTAAGTGCACAGCGGCGCCCCGGCCGTCAACCCGACGGCCAAACGCGGAAACGGTGATAAACTTAAAATTTTGCGGACTTAGCAAACCGGCACCACCGCGCACTAAAACCGGATCGGGCCATTAAACTAGTCTAAGCTAAGTAACAAGATGGGTTAGAGATGTACCGACGATCCAAGTCCTCCGGTCTTCATCTCCACTCCGATCTCCTCGCGGGATCTCCGTCCGTCTCCTCCTCGTCGGAAAGGGCACCACGAAGCCGGGTACTTTTACGGGCTCCCACCTCGATACCGAGGCAACTCGCGCATGAAGCCGGCTACTCGACATGCTCAAGATTTGCTGTAGGAATATAGTGTAGAATCATAGTCTCTCTTTTGGGGTTTGGTTGCCATTTGTGGATGATGGAGGAATGGTGTATAGAAAATTGGTGCTTTCAATTTTCTAGCAATGGAATGAGATGAAGAATGATATGCACAAAATGAATCACTCTCATTTTTCTTCCTCACTTCTCTTTTCTTCTTCTCTCTTTCTTTTTTCTTAACCATTTCATCAAGTGAGAGCAAGAGGGTGGAGGAATGAATATGAAGCATAAACATGAAGGGAGGTGAGTGTAGGAGATAATGAAGGGTGACCACAACCAAGACATAATCATCACAAAACTCACATCAACTCTTCTTATCAAATCTAATCACATAAAGCAAATGATAATGAAGGATAAGAAAGGCATCAAAAGATGCTTTCATAATAAACCATCTTACAAATAAAACCTCCACAATATGTAATTTGCAAAACTGCAAATTACCCCCTCCATCAGAAAAGTCCGGCCGGGAAAGAACAAAGGAAAACCGGCCGGAACGGAAAGCAAACTGGCAACTCCAGAAAACTGGTCCCGTAATAAATTACAGGAAAACCCCCATACTGTGCATACACACCCGCATCTGTATTCCGACCGGATACAGATGCAACGAGACAGAATCTACACTGTACTATACTAGGATCCGGCTTAAACCAAAGCCGGCTAGTAAAATCCGTTCGATCCTGATCCGTGCAATACCGCACGTATCTGATCGAACCCTGCCATATAACCATACGGCCACTAGTACAAACTGTCCGATCCTGATCCGTGCAATACCGCACGTATCTGATCGGACCCTGCCATATCTCCATACGGCCTCTACAGCGTTTCGCCCGAAAGCTTGAGTAACTGAAAGTGTGGTGGACTCTAAAGACTCGTCAATACTATGGCTGTGGATTTAACCACTAGCACGTCAGAGGTATAAGCCAATACGTGACGGGCCACCTGCTATTGACCAAAAGGGACGTCGATGAGGAAGCTCACCCCGACACCCAACTGAGCCTGTCAGTGACAATATCCGTACAGTCCGGTCCGTTCGTCTATGAGCATCGCATGGCGGGCCTAGGGGGTTGGTAAAAGTCAGACCCCCAAAAGCGGTACAAGTCGTGTCGGAGTGTAGCCCAGAACACCCTGAGATACTACTGGAATACCTACCAGTAAATCTCCTGCCTTGGCCAAGGTCTTCGTGTAATGGCTCTCCTAGACACAGCGCGACCTCACCCCCAATACCGGGAGAGACGAACCCCTGAAGATCCGCTCACTGCCTCCATGTGGCTCGGGACTGTACCCAACTAAAACCTGTTTGCACGACTCCTTTGAGCCGTGGTAGGGTAGTAATCAAAGTACAGTGGGAACTCACACGAGACAAATGACGATCCCCAGGTCGATGAACTAACCTGTACACATGTCACCAGGGAACTGCTATCTGACGTCAGGTATAAGACCAACTAGCATGTTCCCGGCGAGTCCTGTCCGGTGTACTCATAACCCAATGAGCACCTGTATACATCTTAGGTGATCCAACTGACACCAGTGGCTTGTGAGACCGGCCACCGCCCCTCGTCGGGGTCTCGACTGTATACACTAGTCTACTCTGGAGAATCGATGCCCTGTCTCGAAACTCCCACGACTAGGGACCTTTTAAGGATGTGCTTATAGACTACCAGCTCCCACGTATATGATCGCCCTCATACTGCCGGTAGTCAAGCAAGAATCCTAGGGGCTCTATCAACGTGCAATAGTGACCTGTCATGTCACCTAAAGCAGTACACGATGATAAAGGTAAACCAGATAGCATACTATCATCTCGAGTAAGACTGTCCTACCGGGATAGGTCCTCCCTCAATCATTGCAATCACGTGCCTGTGATCCAATAATTGACTCTGAGGGCACCATCTCCAACAATCTCCCACTTGCACTCAAGGCTAATTATTGCGATGTCGCATACTCACAGCCTGTGTGATACCGAACACCCAACTCCTCTACTAGTCAGTCTCACAAAGCATGTTTGCGAAACTATTGCGTTCGAGGAATAGCCTCAGTGAGTGGATCCGCCTTGAAGTTTCTATCTATGTCTCTCTATATCTCAAGTTCGCGGAGAAACCCATCTCCCGAAATGAGCAATACCAGTCTTAGAATGTGTCTGGATGTCTGATGGGACATAGCTCATAAATGAACTTCAAATCCAAACTTCTTAGACTGTATCATCAACTGAACTTAATCAGTATCCTGCGCCATGCCATCCTCAGTATTGCCTTGGATCACCTGTCCAAAATACTGCCCCTCGTCAGAGGGAAAAACTATAACTCTGACAACCTCCTTGTCGTCCAGGTCACCTTGGAAGCCTGGAATGATAACCGTCTCCTAAAAGAGGCAGCCGTTATCATATCCCTAGAACAGCCACTTATGTTCTAAAACTGCTTCCGACTGTTTCTCCAGGATTGGATCAATATCAACTTATTGCATCTAGTGCAAGAACAACATCTGGTGTGGTACTTGACATCTCATGATTGACTCAATTGCCTAAGCAAGTGATCTGCCAATCATGCACATCCCTCTCTACTTTAGTCTAAAAGACACTTTTAGAGAGGGCGACTCCATTACTTGCAGGTACACTACCGTGCCAGGAGTCGTCCATTCTAAATACTCTCAGAATGCTGTCTAAGTACCCAGATTGGGAAACCACCCAAATCTAGATCTAAAACCATAGATCTAGTAACCAGTATGTCTGATATAATATCCAAGTCCTGTGTGGAGGAACCACTGTGTGACAACCAAAGTCTAACCGATCGTAGTATAGGAATATCACTTCCTACTACCTTCTCAACAGATCCATCCCCTATTCTGATGACGTCAAACCTATGACTGTCACATCAGAAATAGATGATCTATCTCCGCTACATCTGTTTTAGTCTATAAATAGACATAAGCCTGATGTCCACCAATGCTTCTGCTGCTCCCACTGACTACGACAACCCTCTGGCAGAGTCATATAGACGTGCACTTCTAAAGCAAGTTTAGAACGACGCTATACTCATCCTCCTGCCGGGTCTCGCAGCCTGGAACAACAACAATGGCAAGTGTGGGTAAACAAGAATTTCCCTGTCACCGTCCTTGAGGCTACCGGAGTACCTCTCGGGTGCCTGAAGCTACCCACCTTATCTGCGGAGTGGCCAATGGAATGTCAAATCAGATTGAATCTTTAGGTTCCTTATCAAATCTTCAGTAATCGTTTGCGGTTCTGGAATCACTTCCTGTTCTACCATACTCCCACTGCTGTTTTTGAAAAAATCCATTTTTAATAAAACTGTGGCGAGTCTAGAACAATATTGCTATTGTTCATCCAGATGGTAGAAAGTCAACCCGCGTCATAGCCTGGGTCAACCCACAAACAGCCATTACAGAAACGTGCCTTGAGTTGTCCAGTGTCTGGTTTTAAGCATAAGCCGGACAACTCCCCGTACCTTAACAACGTTAAGATATGAACTGTTCTACATCCAATATAGAACCAGAGGCACTGATTTAATTGAACCAGATTCAAATCATGCAGCTATCTCCAGTGCATGTCAACTAAATGGAAGGAGGCCGATCAGCGTTACTCAACTTAGGAATGCTTCCAATTATGAGTAACCTGAAAGAGAAACAATTTCTCTTTATCATTACTATCAACTGAATACCATACACAAGTATCTACATCTTCGATCACTTTGAAGATTCCCGATACTTGCTACACCTGGTTCTCTACTCTATTCAAATACCTATAACTTCTCGAAATTCAGACCCTGTGTTTCGAAGAAACACCTGTCTAAAAACTAGAGAAGTCATAAGTAAACAGAATACAGTACGAGGACCAACCCCTCTGTCCTGATGGACCCTGGACAACATACAATACTCTGTATAAGTCCCTTGAGTCAGATAACTCATTCACTGTGTGTCGTAGGTTGAAAACTGTACTTTTGGTTAAGAAGAATTACACCGCTGTTCAATGCTCCTTACCTAACCATCCAATGATATAGGTAAATGTCATCGACATAATATCAAAAAGGTATATCTCACTCTATGAAAATAGACGTACAGATATATCAATTTGAAATTGGTGCACAACAGCGGATATTCAAAACCAAATATTTGCCGACCGGCAAACAACCCAGGTGGCATCCTCAAATATCACCAATTACAACGAATCCCGATATAATGAGGATGATCACCCAATTCCCAATAACTTACTCCCACTCATCATCTGTAAAACCATACAGATGTGAGAATCAAACCTGGTAAATACATACCCTGGAGTAAGTATCTAATCGGGAAATCAGTTTTCTTTTAACATTACACAGTGAGACTGAAACATTGAAATGTTTCGATGGGGTATCCCGGTATTCCTAGTAATGCCTCTTCCAGATTCACGACTGTAACCGTATAGTTCTTTGCCACCTCTCCAAATCCCTTCATATGTCTTTAGTCTTTACCTTCTGTACACCCGTTTAGGCCAAATGGTTTTCTTCCTTCCCTACCGTTCGGCACCAGCCTATGGTTTGGAAGAAGACTATCCAAAAAGCATAAAGGGTGTACTGTCCTAATCCTAGGAGCACTCGCATCGCGAGAGAAGGTGAAGATAAAAGACACCTGAATGCACTTTATTCCTATTTCTCCTGAACCAGGATCCATCCCCGAACTGGAACGAGTTCCTTTCGAGTTCGTATATAACCATACGATGGATTATCCAATAAAATGGGATCTTCGTAATGATACGGAGTGTCCTGGAGAAATACAAAGGTGATTTAGGATTGGCGAAGGAATACATGGTTTGGTCGTGACTAGCAGTCGCAATTTACTTTGCCCTCTTACTAATCCCTTACTTTGTCTTAATCTTAATACCTTCTGCACACCGTTTAGGCTAACTGGTTTTCTTCATTCCCTACCGGTCGGCACCAGCCTATGGTTTGGAAGAAGACTATCCAATTTGCATAATAGGTGTACTACTCCTAAACTAAGGAGTACTCGCAACCTGAGAGAGGGTGAAAAGAAAAGACAACTGAATAATCCTATCCGTTTTCTCCAGAACCGGAAACCATCCTCGAATTCCTTCGAGTTCGTATCTAACCATACGATGGTTTTGTCCAATGGAAGTGGACGTTCGTAGTAATACGGGGTGTCCCGGAGAAAAGGGTAAAAGTAGGAGTGGCAATGAGGTCTGCAACTCTGACAATCCAAAAGCCAGTGTTAAGTAGGTTCGGTCAACTTGGTCACTGAGTCAAAATCTTAGGGTCGGGTCAATGGTCGCTGCCAAAGAGAGAGAGAAAAGAAACACTCAGCGTGCACTCTAACCTAGATCAGAATGGTTACCAATTTATCTAATCTGGAATTCTCCCACTGTACCTCAAATTCTCCTCCAAACCTCAAAGAAGAATTAGTCGGGGTCACCCGAGGAGTATACTAACTCATCAGTGGGAATCGGGATCCAACTCTCATCGCATGACAACGTGACGGAATCCGCTCACGGTATCACACTCCAGAAGGTATGCGCATATCTGGCAAGTTTCAGTACTTTTGAAACTCCCGATGTGATTTCTGCCCCATGCTCTTATGACCTTGACTTTGGCCAACATATCATAAGTCACATGTCAAGTTCTACCCGTCATTCTCCAGGTTAATTTGAATCCACCCGTACATATCCTTGACTTTGGCCAAAATGGCAGTACGACTGTCCCAAACCAACGCATCTATCTATGCTGCATATGAATACCCCAATAGCTACCAATCACTGTGCCTTGACTTTGGCCAACATACACAGCTTGAATACTATTGACCACCCATATGAAACGACGGAGGGCTACGAATGGTTTCTGGCGAAAACCTTTAACGTAATGAACTTGATATCGTTGAAGGAACGGATAGCTTTTTAGAAAATATAGTAACGAAAACCTTCGCTAAAGAGGTCACTCCCGGTGAAGGGATCTCGGCTCTTTCCCCGTAGAATGGGGTGCAGGATATTCCAAATGAATACCACGGTGCAAAGCAAAAGTAATCGGCTATAGTGAAGTTAATGCCCTGACGCAAACTTCTGTCCAAGGGGTCACTCCCGGTGAAGGGATCTCGGCCCTTGCCTCGTCGACTGAGGAGCAGGATATTCCAAATGAATACCACGATGCAAAACAGAAGTGAACGTCCTTGCAATAACAGCTTTTAGAAAAGTGTTCCAACAACATCAGATTAGGTTTATTTTTAAACTTGCATTGATCCGAATCAATGCAGTCCCATCAATTGATCACACCAAAAAGAACGAAAATATACTGATGTACGTATATGCCATCCGCATTCGCCACTGGGTCCCGTCATTACCCGTTAGGTTAGCTAACTAACGACAGAGCGGGGACTGGACTAGCGCGGATGCAAAACATATACAACATCTACTAATATATATACCAATATATTATATTTCGCTCAAGGCGTGAAAAGAAATGCAACATCACAGAGAATGAACAGCATCACAGAAACAATACAGATATCTGGGATCCCCGGGTTTCACAGAGCCACTACTGAAACCCGACGTTCCCCTGGTCGTGTGGATAGCCTGTGCAATGAAATCCTAGACCCCTACGGGCGCGGCAAGTCACCCGCCAAAACCTGAAGCGAGGCAGCCCCCTTCAGCTCCGTGAATGGACCACCCAGCACTTCACGGAATCCGGTAACTTGGGCACCCCTCCTGGGTCAACCTGTACCCCCTACGAGTGCGGCGAATAGCCCGCCAATCCTAGAGTGAAGCCCCCTCCGTCTCAATGCCATGAGATGCGGGCTTGTTGCCCTCTAGAACCCGGCCATCCGTGCACCCCACCGCGGGGTAATCCTAGTACATAATGTAAAATATACATACACCGGGTACATCGACCGCAACCAGGTCGTGCCCCAAAATAATAATACAAACAGGCAGTGACGGCAGTCCACATGTCGGACGCTCGCCCCGCAATATCAAATGTACATAATACAACAATACAGTACTAGCATTGCATCCAGGCTATCCCCCACGACCGATCCGCAACATCACAGCATAAACATAGAACATCAACGTGAAAGTCACGTTCGCAAATCCGTCTAACCGGGCTATAGCTGTTAGACAGGATTTACCGATCGAGTGACATTCACGGTCGCAGATATAATGTAAATACTGTGAAAAATGTGTTTAAAATATCCGATCGATCAAAAATTAACAAGTGGGCCCCCAATCAAAACTGTAGCACTCACAGAAACCCTGGGCCCAATTTTAATATTCCAAAACCCATATTTTAAGCCCAGAAGGCCTCTGAAAAAATTTGGTGATGTGATGTGAATAGTGCGCGGCGGAAGGGCCGCACGAGGGGGGGTTTCGCGGCGGATCCGCGCTCCAACTGTGGAGTTACATCGTCAAATTTTTACAGAACTCTTAGATTTTCCAGTACATCAATATTTTACAACCTGAAAAATTTTTCGAGACCAAAAATTTTCAACAGAAACTGATTCGAACTATAATGCAGTTTTGGAACATTCGATCGATCGAAACAGAAAAAAACATTACACCACGCTAGACTATGTTAATGGCGAGGCTCTGATACCACTGTAAGTGCACGGCGGCGCCCCGGCCGTCAACCCGACGGCCAAACACGGAAACGGTGATAAACTTAAAATTTTGCGGACTTAGCAAACCGGCACCACCGCGCACTAAAACCGGATCGGGCCATTAAACTAGTCTAAGCTAAGTAACAAGATGGGTTAGAGATGTACCGACGATCCAAGTCCTCCGGTCTTCATCTCCACTCCGATCTCCTCGCGGGATCTCCGTCCGTCTCCTCCTCGTCGGAAAGGGCACCACGAAGCCGGGTACTTTTACGGGCTCCCACCTCGATACCGAGGCAACTCGCGCATGAAGCCGGCTACTCGACATGCTCAAGATTTGCTGTAGGAATATAGTGTAGAATCATAGTCTCTCTTTTGGGGTTTGGTTGCCATTTGTGGATGATGGAGGAATGGTGTATAGAAAATTGGTGCTTTCAATTTTCTAGCAATGGAATGAGATGAAGAATGATATGCACAAAATGAATCACTCTCATTTTTCTTCCTCTCTTCTCTTTTCTTCTTCTCTCTTTCTTTTTTCTTAACCATTTCATCAAGTGAGAGCAAGAGGGTGGAGGAATGAATATGAAGCATAAACATGAAGGGAGGTGAGTGTAGGAGATAATGAAGGGTGACCACAACCAAGACATAATCATCACAAAACTCACATCAACTCTTCTTATCAAATCTAATCACATAAAGCAAATGATAATGAAGGATAAGAAAGGCATCAAAAGATGCTTTCATAATAAACCATCTTACAAATAAAACCTCCACAATATGTAATTTGCAAAACTGCAAATTACCCCCTCCATCAGAAAAGTCCGGCCGGGAAAGAACAAAGGAAAACCGGCCGGAACGGAAAGCAAACTGGCAACTCCAGAAAACTGGTCCCGTAATAAATTACAGGAAAACCCCCATACTGTGCATACACACCCGCATCTGTATTCCGACCGGATACAGATGCAACGAGACAGAATCTACACTGTACTATACTAGGATCCGGCTTAAACCAAAGCCGGCTAGTAAAATCCGTTCGATCCTGATCCGTGCAATACCGCACGTATCTGATCGAACCCTGCCATATAACCATACGGCCACTAGTACAAACTGTCCGATCCTGATCCGTGCAATACCGCACGTATCTGATCGGACCCTGCCATATCTCCATACGGCCTCTACAGCGTTTCGCCCGAAAGCTTGAGTAACTGAAAGTGTGGTGGACTCTAAAGACTCGTCAATACTATGGCTGTGGATTTAACCACTAGCACGTCAGAGGTATAAGCCAATACGTGACGGGCCACCAGCTATTGACCAAAAGGGACGTCGATGAGGAAGCTCACCCCGACACCCAACTGAGCCTGTCAGTGACAATATCCGTACAGTCCGGTCCGTTCGTCTATGAGCATCGCATGGCGGGCCTAGGGGGTTGGTAAAAGTCAGACCCCCAAAAGCGGTACAAGTCGTGTCGGAGTGTAGCCCAGAACACCCTGAGATACTACTGGAATACCTACCAGTAAATCTCCTGCCTTGGCCAAGGTCTTCGTGTAATGGCTCTCCTAGACACAGCGCGACCTCACCCCCAATACCGGGAGAGACGAACCCCTGAAGATCCGCTCACTGCCTCCATGTGGCTCGGGACTGTACCCAACTAAAACCTGTTTGCACGACTCCTTTGAGCCGTGGTAGGGTAGTAATCAAAGTACAGTGGGAACTCACACGAGACAAATGACGATCCCCAGGTCGATGAACTAACCTGTACACATGTCACCAGGGAACTGCTATCTGACGTCAGGTATAAGACCAACTAGCATGTTCCCGGCGAGTCCTGTCCGGTGTACTCATAACCCAATGAGCACCTGTATACATCTTAGGTGATCCAACTGACACCAGTGGCTTGTGAGACCGGCCACCGCCCCTCGTCGGGGTCTCGACTGTATACACTAGTCTACTCTGGAGAATCGATGCCCTGTCTCGAAACTCCCACGACTAGGGACCTTTTAAGGATGTGCTTATAGACTACCAGCTCCCACGTATATGATCGCCCTCATACTGCCGGTAGTCAAGCAAGAATCCTAGGGGCTCTATCAACGTGCAATAGTGACCTGTCATGTCACCTAAAGCAGTACACGATGATAAAGGTAAACCAGATAGCATACTATCATCTCGAGTAAGACTGTCCTACCGGGATAGGTCCTCCCTCAATCATTGCAATCACGTGCCTGTGATCCAATAATTGACTCTGAGGGCACCATCTCCAACACACACTACATCCCAGACTTCATGGATTAGCAACCCAAGTTCTCTAGTTTCTCCGCTTGACATTTAGTGTGGAGCTAGAGCCATGGATCACATCTCACGGATGGATCATCTACGACAAAGGAGGACCGAAGAACATGATCGATCGCGGAGAACCGAAGAAGCTAAAAAGTAGATCAAGCGCGATCATGGTCACCACTTGGAGCTAACGATGAAGAAAGAAGACCGAAGGACTTGGATCGTTTGGTGAGACTTCTTTTCATAATAGTTAGCTCTCTTTGTTTAGCTAGTTAGGGTTATGGAAAGATTTGGTTTAATGGGTTATTCTAGTGCCGTTTTTAAACTTGTAGAAAAACATTTGTTCCGTAAACTGCCACGAATGATGGCTTGGGCGTTAGGGTAACCCAACATGGTATCAAAGCCAGCCCATAATCCCTATACTAGCAGGTTTAAGCAATGTTAAAGTAACGAAACCGAAATAACTCCAAAACACGAAACGAAAATCCAAGTTTCTGTCAAAATTTACAGAAGCTCTAAATTTTTTTTAAACAATTACACAGTGGTCATTTGCTTGTAGATAGAACACCATTGAAAGATGAGGCCAAGAATCAAAACCATGTCCAGGCGCATGAGTGTTTTTCCCGGCCTGGCCGGCCAAGTGATGAGATTTGGTGTCGTAATTTTTTTGGTGTTCCAGTCTCTTGGATTTAGGGTTTCAGGATATGTTTGTTTTTGCCCCGAATGGATATTCTGTTATCTTTAAGTTTGGGGATTTACGGGGTATTTCGAAGTCGTTATTTTTAACACTGATTAATATTTATTAGTACTTAGTTTAGCATCTGCGAACGTGAGTTTCATTTGATCGGTATAACCCATCTATCTGCTATATGTTCTTTTAGACGAGTTTGCGAAGATGACATTCACGTTGATGTTCTGTGATTGTGTTAATATTGTGGTTGGATTGTTATGGTGGATAGACGGTGGTGCAATGGTTTAGTAAAATTTATATTCATTTGTACATTTGTTATTGCGGGATGAGCGTCCGACTTGTGGACAGCCGTTTCTGCCGTATTGTATATTATTTTATTGGGGCACGGCCGGGTTGAGGTCGATGCCACATTTGTACATATTTTTCTTTTCTTTACTAGGATTACCTCACGGTGGAATGCACGAATAGCCGGGTTCTAAAGGGCAACAAGCTCGCATCTCATGGCGTTGAGATGGAGAGGGCTTCACTCTAGAATTGGCAGGCTATTCGCCGCACTCGTAGGCGGTATAGGTATGACCCACGGAGGAGCTCTCAGGTTACCGGGTCCCATGAAGTGTTGGGTGGCCCATTCACTTTATTGATTGGGGTTGCCTCACTTCTGGGATTGGCGGGTAACTTGCCGCACTTGTAGAGGTCCAGGTTTCCATTGCACGGGCTATCCACACGACCGGGAACATCGGGTTTTATTTGCGGTTCAAATGAAATCCAGGGCTCCAAGATTATCGACCATTATGTGTGCTTGCTGAGATTCTGTGATGTTGTTTATATCATGCCAGGGGTAAATGTTATATATATTTATATATATACTAGTAGATGTTGTATATATTTTGCAGCCGTGCTAGTCCAGCCCCCGCTCTGTCGTTAGTTAAGTAACCTAATGGGTGATGACGTGCAAGGTTGCCTAGGTCGGCAGCAAGGTTTCGAGAGGCATCGTCCATGCCGTTTTCAAAAAATTTCCTTCCTAGCTAACACTAACCATAGAAACTTAACTAGAAAATCCGTCGAAACAACATGTAAACAACTTTACATCTAAGTGAATGAGGAATGAAACCTTTGTAGACACGTCCTTCACTTCTAGTGCTCCGTGTAGTAGTCCCTTCACTGCAAGTAATGAACATCCGAACTCTAGAAAGGGTTCACTTGAAGAAATGAACAAGCTTGCTCGAAGTCGTCGAGACCGAAGATGATCTACGTCGAGGAGACTCAAGCTCATGCTACCTCTTCACTAATGGTAGATTAGTGAAGCAAACACCCAAAACTAAATGGCTAATAGTAGAGGATGATGAAGTAGGAAGTGGGCTCACTTCAGATTTATTTTTCTCACAATATTTTCTCACCTTGAGAAAAGCTAGCAAGCTTTCTCAATAAAGAAGAAAATGAAAAATGAATATGAGAGAATAAACTCCTGAGGTGAGAATAGAAACCATAGGTGAGTTAGTGTCATACACTAACTCATGTAGGGAATAAACCATGGCTAACTAATAATGGTTAGGTTAATAAATATCTACAAGTAAAACAAAATTAGTGGACTTGGTCAATGGTTCTACAAGCTTCAACCATGTGACTGATTTCCACTAATTTAGTTTACTTTAAATAAATAAAAACCTTACATTATATTAAGCATGGTGTGAGTCTCATACACCCATGTCACATGTGGCATCAAGCATGACACAATAGTTGTACATTAATATATATCATATATATACTAAGTGTACACTTGTGAGAAAAAGAAATGTTTAAGTGAGCTAATATTAGTTAATGTAAATTAATATATCACATATATAATTATACATTAAATTATCAAATCAACACTTGATTTAATAATCCGGCTATATCACATACAACCGAGTAATATCAATATAATATCTTATCGAATCAATACTTGATCCGATAACTCGGATATATTTCATATAACCGACCGATATCACAAATCGCGAGAATAGAATGCGGTATCACATACACGCATTAATTTCGGTCCTGCACATATCACATATATGCTCCTACTTCGTTTCGCATGAACCAGGAAACCTCTGTGTAGGACTCTAAAGACTCGTTAATACGCTGGCAGTAGGTGATGATCATATCAAACACCCACAAGCCGCAAGCGGTCTGCTAAATGTAATGGCCACCCAGGTATTGAGCGATCAGAAGATCAACAAGCAAGCCTGCTCATACTCCTGCGAATCCAATCAGTAACACTATCGTACAGTCTGGTCTCTTCATCTGATATGTCGCATATCTCTCCTGGGGATGGTAAACGTCAGACCCCAATAGCTTGATAAGTCATGCCGATGTGAGGCTCATAACAGGTCCAGAAATTAATGATAACACTTACTAGTAAATCTCAGAAACAACCCTGGCCAGGGACTTACTATTATGTCCAATCGAGCACGGCGCAATATCAACCCCCAATACCGAGAGAGACGAAATACCCTCCTATCGATCATTGCCTCCATGTAACTCGGGACTGTATCCAAAAACCACCGTTTTGCACGTTCTCTTAAATGTGGTAAGGTGGAATCAAAGCACAGTAGGAATCACACAAGACTCTATGACGATCTCGGGTCGACAGACTAACCTGTACCAGTGTCACCAGAGAACTTCCATCTGACGTGAGGTATAATACTATCTAGGAGTTCTCGACGAGTCCGTCCAGTGTACCCAGTCTCCACTGATCACCCGTATATCATCTCTGATGTCAAACACCAATGGATATGGGATCATCCATCGCCCATCTACATGGGTCGAGAAGGTATACGCTAGTCTACTCTGGTATATCGATGCCCCGTCTCGATACACCCACGACTAGGGACATTAAAGGATGTACTCACGGACTACCTTTGTCCCACTAGTATGATCCGCATCATAATCTAGGTAGTCAAGTAAGCATCCTAAGGGCTTTATCAACATGTAACAGAGAGACAATCAGTGTACATGTTAAGATAAAGATTAACCAGAAACCATACTATCATGTCGAGCAAGAAAGTCCTCCCTATGTATGTACAAGCATCCACTATAATATACATCATATGTACAATAATGGCCTCTAGGGCATACATATAACTAACAATCTCCTACTTGCACTTGGGCCATATGTTGTAGTATCCAATACCCAAAAATCAGCAGTGGTTGTGGTGTCTCATACTCAACCATCCCATAAAAGTCTTTCTTCGGAAAAGGCCTTTGTGAGTGGATCTGCCGTGTTATCCTCTGAGTCTACTCTCCTAACCTCGATCTCCGTGGAGATCAACCATCTCCATGATCAAGTGATACTGCCTTAGAATGTGTCTGGGTCACTTATGGGACGGGGGTTCCTAGGCATAAGCCACAACTTCATTGTCACATAATGGTAGGAACGAAGTTCAACTCATGAACTAATATAAACCCAGACTGCCTCTTTGGTAGCATCTTTGGTAGCGATGTATCCAGCCTTTATCGTCTATTTTGGTATGGTATCTAGCTTGGAACTCTTACAACATGTCGTCCCTCCACTGAGGGTAAAGACAATGCTTGTGACTGACATTCAGTCGACCTTACCACCTTTGAAGCTATCCAGTGATTCTCCCCAGGACCGATTGATACTATTTCACTGCACCTAGTGAGAATCCTAACATCCACTTAGATCTATTTAGGATGTATCACCTCGATCCTTTATGGAGAATCCTTATGATAAGAGGAGATTGACCGAGTGTAGCATAGGAAACACCTTCCCTATCAAGAGTATGCCATCTACGTACAATACGAAGAAGACCACCTTACTCTCTGCCACCTTTCTGTATATACAAGGTTCATCTACCATTTTGATGAAGTCAAACACTTTGACTACCACATCAAAACAGATGTTCCAACTCCGCGATTCCTGCTTTATCCCGTGAAGCAACTTGCACACGTTCTCGTTGCTCCCAATGACTACGAAGCCCTCTGGCTGTGTACTTATAGATGCTCTCTTCTAACAGTATTTAGAAAAGCAGTCATAACACCCAACCAGCAGATATCGTATTCAAGGTGTGTAGCAATGGCAAGTAGGATCCATATGGACTTAGCATAGGTACTGGAGAAGAGGTTTCATCATAATCCACACATGGTCGATGACGAGAACCTCTTACAACATGTCTAGTTTTGAAAGTCTCAACTTTTCTATCTACACCAAGTAATCTTCTCAAGTTATACTTGCTCCTGATGGGGATTTAACCCTTCAGATATAGCAACCAAAGTCCATACTTTGTTGGTGTACATAGATTCCATCTTAGATCGCTTAGCATCCAGCCATTCTTACAGAGTCCCCACTCTTGATAGCCTGCTCGAAACTAGTTGGGTCATCATCTCATGATGCAATCCTCACTCCCAGTGCCATTGAGAAAACCGAAGTATCTTTCAGGCGGATGAGGAACCCTACCAGATCGGCGAGAGGCTGAGGTTCTTCGGGAACTATTGAATCCTCCGGTTCTACCAAATCATCAGCTATAGTTTGTATAGCTGGAACTCCTTCCAGTTCTACCTCATGTCTGCAAATTTCTTACATAAAAAATTCCTTTTCTAAATAGGTGGCATGCCGAGAAATAAAACACCTTTTGTTCCTCGGTGCGGAAGAAGATATTCCCTTGCGAATGCTTAGGATATCCAACAAGGTTCCATAGAATTGACCTTGTCTCGAGCTTGTTCAGATTTTGCTTTTAGACATAGGCCGGACAACCCCAAATCATAACTTATTTAAGACATGGGCTCTTCCCACACCATATCTCATATGGAATGGCAGGCACCTGATTTGGTTGGAACCTTATTCAATAGGTATGCAACTTCTTAAGTGCATAATTCCTAAAAAGGAAATAGGTAACTCAGTAGTACTCATCATAGAGTGCACCATATCTAATAGGGTGCGATTGCTCCATCCTGATACACCGTTGTGTTATGGTGTATGCGGAGGAGTAATGCCGAGAGAGAATCTCATTCTCCTTTTGAATTGTCCAGGAACTATGTGCTCAAGTATTCTCCTCCCTGATCACATCAAAGAATATAATACTTATACCCATTTTGGTTCTCTACTTCAGACTTATATTCTTTGAATTTCTCAAAAGCATCAGACTTTTGTTTCAACAGGAACATATGTCTGAATCTTGAGAGATCATCAGTGAATGTAATGAAGTACAAAGAACCAATCCTGGCATGTGTAGACAGGGGACCTACATACATCATCATGTATCAATCCCAAGAGTTCACTAACTCTTTCTCTGTTTCCAGTAAACGGAGCTATGGTCATTTTATCTTTATGATATGACTGGCAAGTTTCACAAGATATAAATTCAAACTGATTTAAATATGCATCTTAATATAACTTAGCTAGTCGGGTCGCATTGATATGACCTAGTCTACGATGACTCAAGAAGAATTCGTTCATTTCTGAACTTTTCCTCTTGTGTGTGTTTTGTATGTTAAGAAGTGCAGTTTGATTTAGAACGTATATGCCATTAGATAACGTGCCTGATCCGATCAACTCTTGGTATAGGAAATGTTTAAAACATTATCTATCAATACAAAATTATATCCTTCTTTACTAAATAAAGAGACTGATATCATGTTGCATATCAGGTTCGGTATCTAATAACATTTGTTCAGAATCAATGTATTTGATAATACAGGGTGATAACCGCCAACGACTTTGGCTGAAACAATTGCACCATTTCCAACTCTTGAAACATATCACCCATTCTCAGTTCTCTATCTATCTGTAGCCCTTATAATAGATTACATATGTGGGATCTGATCCGGTATCTTATACCAAGGACGTAGAGGATACTGAAAAAAAGTTCTCTGTAACGAACACACACGAAGAAGATGCATCATCATGCACTTTCTTCGTTTGGGCGGCACGGGAATCCTGGTAATCCCCTATCTCCTGCTCGGTCTTATAACAATTATAAGGTAGAGCGGGACCAACGTTCTCCGGCTCAGTATAATAAGCGGGTCCGGTCAATACATCCATATTATTATCTTAATTAAGGCGTTACATGGTCGCTACCAGGAGAGAGAGAGAGAGAGAGAGAGAGAAGAAAACACTCTGCGTGCGCTCTTGCAAGATTAGATTGGTTATTATTTTATCTAATAAGGATGGCTCCCACTGTTTTTATCAAATCTTCTTTCAGACCCTAAAAGGTAAGACTAGCCGGGATTAATTACACCCTATAAGTTCGCCAATCTTTCAGTCAGGCCAGTGCCGGTACTTTGAGGGAGGTTCCCAGTGCTTTCGCACAGACCTAATTAAAATAAACCTCATTTTTCCATGTGCGTAACCCCGTTAACACCTTTCTAGACACCTACTTGATCGGCTAATTGTAATGTGCAAAAATCTCCCAGGAGTAATTCTTACTCGCAGTGGGTATCGGGATCCAACTATCTCATAGAAGGTATGCAATCTCATTGCAAATTTCAACACTTGAAATTCTCGATAATATTTTGCCCTTAGCAACTTATGACCTTAACAAGGTCAACAAATCATAAGCGCTAGTCAAGTTCAACCCGTCATTTCTTGATTGAATTAAACCCACCCACACGACCCTCAACATAGTCAACAAAGTCGTACGACTACCCTAATCCAATCTCATCATATGCTTAATCAGATAAGCACTAATCGGCTACCGCACACTACGCTTTAACATAGTCAACAAACGTAGCACGAATACTAAATAGTACTTATCTGAAATAACGGAGGGCTATGACAGGTTTTTAAGAAAACGTTTTGCGTAATGAACTTGATATCGTTGTAGAATCGAGTGATTTTGAAAAGGAGTGTTTTTAGGCTTTTACTAGTTTCGCTAAAGAAGTCACTCTCGGTGAAGGGATCTCGGCTCTTTCTTTATCGAATAAGATGCAGGATATTTAATAAATACCACTATGCAAAGCAAAAACTATAGAAGCAATCAAAAAACAATTATACGTGATTGCAATTATTGAGGGAGGACCTATCCCGGTAGGACAGTCTTACTCAAGATGATAGTAAGCTATCTGGTTTATCTTTATCATCGTATACAGCTTTAGGTGACCTGACAGGTCGCTATTATACGTTGATAGAGCCCTTAGGATTCTTTCTTGACGGCCAACAGTATGATGGCGATCATATACGTGGGAGCTGGGGTCTATAAGCACATCCTTAAAAGGTCCCTAGTCGTGGGAGTTTCGAGACTGGGCATCGATACTCCATTAGTAGACTAGTGTATACAGTCGAGACCCCAACGAGGGGCGGTGGCCGGTCTCATAAGCCACTGGTGTCAGTTGGTTCACCTAAGATGTATACAGGTGCTCATTGGGTTATGAGTACAACGGACAGGACTTGCCGGGAACCTGCTAGTTGGGCTTATACCAGACGTCAGATAGCAGTTCCCTGGTGACATGTGTACAGGTTAGTTCATCGACATGAGATCGTCATTTGTCTCGTGTGAGTTCCCACTATGCTTTGATTGCTACCCTACCACGGCTCAAAGGAGTCGTGCAAACAGGTTTTAGTTGGGTACAGTCCCGAGCTACATGGTGGCAGTGAGCGGATCTGCATGGGTTCTTCCCTCCCGGTATTGGGGGTGAGGTCGCGCTGTGTCTAGGAGAGCCATTACAAAAAGCCCTCGGCCGAGGCAGGAGATTTACTGGTAGGTATTCCAGTAGTATCTCAGGGTGTTCTGGGCTACGCTCCGACACGACTTGTACCGCTTTTGGGGGTCTGACTTTTACCAACCCCCTAGGCCTGCCATGCGATGCTCATAGACGAACGGACCGGACTGTACGGATATTGTCACTGACAGGCTCAGTAGGGTGTCAGGATGAGTTCGCTCATCGACGTCCCTTTTGGTCAATAGCTGGTGGCCCGTCACGTATTGGCTTATACCTCTGATGTGCTAGTGGTTAAATCCACAGCCATAGTATTAACGAGTCTTTAGAGTCCACCACACATTTAGTTACTCAAGTTTCGGGCGAAACGCTGTAGAGGCCGTATGGTTATATGGCAGGGTTCGATCAGATACGTGCGGTATTGCACGGATCAGGATCGGACGGATATTACTAGCCGGCTTTGGTTTAAGCCGGATCCTAGTATAGTACTGTGTAGATTTTGTCTCTTTGCATTTGTATCCGGTCGGAATACAGATGCGGGTGTGTATGCACAGTATCGGGGTTTTCCTGTAATTTATTACGGGACCAGTTTTCTGGAGTTGCCAGTTTGCATTCCGTTCCGGCCGGTTTTCCTTTGTTCTTTCCCGGCCGGACTTTTCCGATGGAGGGGGTTATTTGCAAGTTTGCAAATAACATTTGTGGAGGGGGTTTCTTGCATTTGTGGCATTATGAAAGGTTAAGTATCTTTGCTTTTCATGATGGCATGATTTTTTGAGATTAGAAAGGATTAGGATGGATTTGATGTTGATATGATATTGTTATCATAACCTTTTGCTTATGGTCACCCATTCTTTTTTCCTACACTCACCTTCCTTCTTGTTTTGTTTTTCCTCCACCATTTGTTCAAGGGGGGGGGGGGGGGGGCGGCCACTCTTGAGTGAAGATGAGAGAAATTTTCACTTTTGTGGTGGCACATATTTCTTCATCTCATTCTTCTTGTTTTGGAAAAATGAAAGCACCATTTTTCCTTAACCTCATTCCTCCATCATCCATGGCAACTTCACCACCACAAATGAGACAACCATTCTACACTAGCCTACAACACTTCTTGGACGCGTCGGCTAGCCAACTTCGCGCCCGAGTTGCCTCGGTCCAGAGGTGGGAGCCCGTAAATGAAATCGGCTACGTGGTGCCCTTTCCGACGAGAAGACGACGAATGGTGATTCCGCGGGAGATTGGGACGACGACGAGAAGACCGAAGGACACGGATCGCTCGGTATACTTTTCTACCCTTCTCTTGATAGCTAGCATTATGTTAATGGTTACGATCCGGGTTTATTGTCCGCGGTAGCGCCAGTTTAAAAGTTAAGAAAATTTTTGATTCTGCATTTTGGCCTCGGATAGACGGCCGGGGCGCTGCCATGGCGCAACATGGTATTAGAGCCTCTCCATTAACATTGTCTAGCTTTGTCTAATGTGTTTTACATTTCCGATCGACCAAAATTCCAAAAACCCGCGTTTTCTTCACATCAGTTTTCTGTCGATTTTTTTCTGGCTCTAAAAATTTTTCAGGTTGTAGAAAACTGATGTACTGGAAGTCCTAAGAATTCTGGAGAAATTCGAGACATTGATCCTTCAAGGAGAGCGCGGAACCGCGGCCAAACACTACTTGTTGCCGCGGTTCCGCCGCAGTATGGAGGGATCAATGCGTCAAATTTTTCCAGTGGGCCTCTGGGGTGAAAATAGGGTTTCTGGAATATTATTTTTGGGCCCAGAATTTCTTGTTGTGCTACAGTAGTACTTGGGGGCCCACTTGGTAAATTTGTTCGATCGGAAATTTTAAACACATTAGTTCACAGTATTTACATTATATCTGTGACCGTGAATGTCACTTGATCGGTAAATCCTGTCTAACTGCTATAGCCCGGTTAGAAGGATTTGCGAACGTGACTTTCACGTTGATGTTCTATGTATTGCTGTGATGTTGCGGATCGGTCGTGGGGGATAGCCTGGATGCAATGCTAGTACAGTTTTTGTTGTATTATGTACATTTGATATTGCGGGGCGAGCGTCCTACATGTGGACTGCCGTCACTGCCTGATTGTATTATTCTTTTGGGGCACGACCTGGTTGCGGTCGATGTACCCGGTGTATGTATATTTTACTTTCTGTACTAGGATTACCCCGCGGAGGGGTGCACGGATAGCCGAGTTCTAGAGGGCAACGGGCCCGCATCTCATGGCATTGAGACGGAGGGGGCTTCACTCTAGGATTGGCAGGCTATTCGCCGCACTCGTAGGGGGTACAGGTTGACCCAGGAGGGGTGCCCAAGTTACCGGATTCCGTGAAGTGCTGGGTGGTCCATTCACGGTGCTGAAGGGGACTGCCTCGCTTCAGGTCTTGGCGGGTGACTTGCCGCGCCCGTAGGGGTCTAGGATTTCATTGCACAGGCTATCCACACGACCAGGGGAACGTCGGGTTTCAGCAGCGGCTCTGTGAAACCCGGGGATCCCAGATATCTGTATTGTTCTGTGATGCTGTACATTTCTGTGATGTTGCATTTTATCACGCCTTGAGCGAAATATAATATATTGGTATATATATTAGTAGATGTTGTATATGTTTTACATCCGCGCTAGTCCAGTCCCCGCTCGGTCGTTAGTTAGCTAACCTAACGGGTAATGACGGGACCCAGTGGCGAATGCGGATGGCATATACGGACATCAGTATATTTTCGTTCTTTGTGGTGTGATCGATTGATGGGACTGCATTGATTCGGATCAATGCAAGTTAAAAACAAACCTATTCTGATGTTGTTGGAACACTTTTCAAAAAGCTGTTATTGCAAGGACGTTCTCTTTTGTTTTGCATCGTGGTATTCAGTTGGAATATCCTGCTCCTCAGTCGACGAGGCAAGGTCCGAGATCCCTTCACCGGGAGTGACCCCTTGGACAAAAGTTTGCGTCAGGGCAATAACTTCACTATAGCCGATTACTTTTGCTTTGCATCGTGGTATTCAGTTGGAATATCCTGCACCTCATTCTACGGGGAAAGAGCCGAGATCCCTTCACCGGGAGTGACCTCTTTAGCAAAGGTTTTCGTCACTATATTTTTATAAAAACTGTGTAGTTCCTTCAACGATATCAAGTTCATTACGTTAAAAGTTTTTCGCCAAAAACTAGACGCAGCCCTCCGTCACTTCATACAAGTATTACTTAGTATTCGTGCTACGTTTGTTGACTGTGTCAAGGCGTAGTATGCGGTAGCTAAGCAGTGTTTGTTTGCAGCATATTAATGGGATTGGTTAGGACAGTCGTGCGGCCTTGTTGACTGTGTCAAGGGCTCGTACGGGTGGGTTTAATGCAATCCAGGATAACGACGGGTTGAACTTGACTAGGACTCTTTGATTTGTTGACTGTGTCAAGGTCACTTGGGTCCTAGGGGTAAAAATCCACATCGGGAGTTTCAAAAGAACTGAAACTTGCCAGATATGCGCATACATTCTGGAGTGTGATGACGTGAGCGTATTCCGTCACGTTATCATGCAATGATAGTTGGATCCCGATTCCCACTGATGAGTTGGTTTACTCCTCGGGTGATCCCGACTAATTCTTCTTTCAGGTTTGGAGGAGAATTTGACGGTACAGTGGGGGGTTTCCTGATTAGATAAATTGGTAACCATTCTGATCTAGGTTAGAGTGCACGCTGAGTGTTTCTTTTCTTTCTCTCTCTTTGGCAGCGACCTTTGACCCGACCCTAAGACTATGACTCAGTGACCAAGTTGACCGAGCCTTCTTAACACTGGCTTTTGGATTGTCAGAGTCGCTAACCTCATTGCCACTCCTACTTTTACTCTTTTCTCCAGGACACCACGTATTACTACGAACTTCCACTTCCATTGGACAAAACCATCGTATGGTTAGATACGAACTCGAAGGAATTTATTCGAGGATGGTTTCCGGTTCTGGAGAAAACGAATAGGACTATTCAGTTGTCTTTTCCTTTTACCTTCTCTCTCAGATTACGAGTACTCCTTGGCTTAGGAGATAGTACACCTATTACGCAAATTGGATAGTCTTCTTACAAACCTTAGGCTGGTGCCAAACAGTGGGGAATGAAGAATACCAATTAGCCTAAACGGTGTACAGAAGGTATTAAGTAAAGACAAAGAAAGGGATTAGTAAGAGGGCAAAGTAAATTGCGACTGCTATTCACGACCATACCAAATATTTCTTCGCCAATCCTAAATCACCTTTGTATTTCTCCAGGACACTCCGTATCACTACGAAGATCCACAGTTTATTGGATACTCCATCGTATGGTTATATACGAACTCGAAAGGAACTTGTTCCAGTTCGGGGATGGATTCTGGTTCAGGAGAAATAGGAATAAGGTTTATTCGGTTGTCTTTTATCTTCACCTTCTCTCGTTTTGCGAGTGCTCCTAGGATTAGGACAGTACACCCATTATGCTTATTGGATAGTCTTCTTCCAAACCATAGGCTGGTGCCGAACGGTAGGGAAGGAAGAAAACCATTTGGCCTAAACGGGTGTACAGAAGGTAATGACTAAAGACATAGAAAGGGATTTAGAAAGATGGCAAAGAATTACAAGGTTACAGTTGTGAATCTGGATAATGGAAGAGGCATTACTAGGAATACCAGGATACCCCATCGAGACATTTCAATGTTTCAGTTTCACTGTGTAATGTTAAAAGAAAACTGATTTCCCGATTAGATACTTACTCCAGGGTATGTATTTACCAGGTATGATTCTCACATCTGTATGGTTTTACAGATGATGAGTGGGAATAAGTTATTGGAAATTGGGTGATCATCCTCATTATACCGGGATTCGTTGTAATCGGTGATATTTGAGGAAATCACCTGGGCTGTTTGCCGGTCGGCAAATATTTGGTTTTGAATATCCGCTGTTATGCACCAATTTCAAATCGATATATCTGTACGTCTATTTTCATAGAGTGAGATATACTTTTTGAAATTATGTCAGTGACATTTACCTATATCAGTGGATGGTTGGTAAGGAGCATTAAACAGTGGTGTAATTCTTCTTAACCATAAGTACAGTTTTCAACCTACCAAACGCAGTGAATGAGTTATCTGACTCAAGGGACTTATACAGGGTATTGTATGTTGTCCAGGGTCCATCAGGACAGAGGGGTTGGTCCTCGTACTATATTCGGTTTACTTATGACTTCTCTAGTTTTTTGGCAAGTGTTTCGTGGAAACACAGGGTCCGAATTTTGAGAAGTTATAGGTATTTGAATAAAGTAGAGAACCGGGTATTGCAAGTATCGGGATTCTTCAAAGTGATCGAAGATGTAGATACTTGTGTATGGTATTCAGTTAATAGTAATGATTAAGAGATCTTGCTTCTCTTTCGGGTTACTCATAATTGGAAGCATTCCTAAGTTGAGTGACGCTGATCGGCCTTTTTCCATTTAGTTGACATGCACTGGAGACAGCTGCATGATTTGAATCTGGTTCAATTAAATCAGTGTCTCTGGTTCTATATTGGATATAGAACAGTTCATATCTTAACGATGTTAAGGTACGGGGAGTTGTCCGGCTTATGCTTAAAACCAGACACTGGACAACTCAAGGCACGTTTCTGTAATGGCTGTGTGTGGGTTGACCCAGGCTATGACGAGGGTTGATTTTCTACCATAAGAAAGATCAATAGTGATATTGTTCTTGACTCGCCACAGTTTTAAAAAAAATGGATTTTTTCAGAAAACAGTAGTGGGAGTATGGTAGAACTGGAAGTGATTCCAGAACCACAAATGATTACTGAAGATTTCACAGGAACCTAAAGATTCAATCTGGTTTGACATTCCATTAGCCACTCCGCAGATATGGTGGGTAACCTCAGGCACTCGAGAGCTACTTCGGTATGCTCAAGGACGGTGGCAGGGAGGTTCTTGTTTACCCAGACTTGCCATTGCTGTTGTTCCAGACTGTGAGACCCGGCAGGAGGATGAGTATAGCGTCGTTCTAAACTAGCTTTAGAAGTGTACGTGTATATGACTCTGCCAGAGGGTTATCGTAGTCAGTGGGTGCAGCGGAAGCATTGGTGGACATGTGGCTTATGTCTATTTATAGACTAAAGCAGATGTAGCGGAGAAAGATCATCTATTTCTGACGTGACAGTCATAGGTTTGACTTCATCAGAATAGGGGATGGATCTGTTGAGAAGATAGTAGGGTGTGATGTCCTGATATTTAGATGACATACACAGAGTAGGAAGTGATATTCTTATACTACGATCGGTTATGCTTTGGTCGTCACACAGTGGTTTCTCCACATGGGACTTGGACATTATATCAAACATACTGGTTACTAGATCTATGGTTTTAGATCTAGATTTGGGTGGTTTCCCAATCAGGGTACTTAGACAGCATTCTAAGAGTATTTAGAATGGACGACTCCTGGCACGGTAGTGTACCTGCAGGTGATGGAGTCACCCTCTCTAAAGGTGTCTTACAGACTAAAGGGGAGAGGGATGTGCATGATTGGCAGATCACTTGTTCAGGCAATTGAGTCAATCATGAGATGTCAAGTACCACACCAGATGTTGTTTTTGCACTAGATGCAATAAGTTAATATTGATCCAATCCTGGAGAAGCAGTCGGAAGCAGTTTTAGAACACAAGTGGATGTTCTAGGGATTTGATAACGGCAGCCTCCTTCGGGAGACGGTTATCATTCCAGGCTTCCAAGGTGACCTGGATGGCAGAATGGCTGTCAGAGTTATAGTTTTTCCTTCTGACGAGGGGCAGTATTTTGGACAGGTGGTCCAGGTGGATACTGAGGGAAGGCATGGCGCATGATACTGATTAAGTTCAGTTGACGATACAGTCTAAGAAGTTTGGATTTGGAGTTCATTTATGAGCTAGGTCCCATCAGACATCCAGACATTCTAAGACAGGTATTGCTCATTTCGGGAGATGGATTTCTCCGCGAACTTGAGATATAGAGAGACATAGAAAGAAACTTCAAGGCGGATCCCCTCACTGAGGCTATTCCTCGAACGCAATAGTTTCACAAACGAGCTTTGTGAGACTGACTAGTAGAGGAGTTGGGTGTCCGGTATCACACGGGCTGTGAGTATGCGACATCGCAATAATTAGCCTTGAGTGCAAGTGGGAGATTGTTGGAGATAGTGCCCTCAGAGTAAATTATTGGATCACAGGCACGTGATTGCAATTATTGAGGGAGGACCTATCCCGGTAGGACAGTCTTACTCAAGAGGATAGTATGATATCTGGTTTATCTTTATCATCGTGTACTGCTTTAGGTGACCTGACAGGTCGCTATTACACGTTGATAGAGCCCTTAGGATTCTTGCTTGACGGCCAGCAATATGATGGCGATCATACACGTGGGAGCTGGGGTCTATAAGCACATCCTTAAAAGGTCCCTAGTCGTGGGAGTTTCGAGACTGGGCATCGATACTCCATTAGTAGACTAGTGTATACAGTCGAGACCCCGACGAGGGGCGGTGGCCGGTCTCACAAGCCACTGGTGTCAGTTGGTTCACCTAAGATGTATACAGGTGCTCATTGGGTTATGAGTACACCGGACAGGACTCGCCGGGAACCTGCTAGTTGGGCTTATACTAGACGTCAGATAGCAGTTCCCTGGTGACATGTGTACAGGTTAGTTCATCGACCTGAGATCGTCATTTGTCTCGTGTGAGTTTCCACTGTGCTTTGATTGCTACCCTACCACGGCTCAAAGGAGTCGTGCAAACAGGTTTTAGTTGGGTACAATCCCGAGCCACGTGGAGGCAGTGAGCGGATCTGCAGGGGTTCGTCTCTCCTAGTATTGGGGGTGAGGTCGCTCTGTGTCTAGGAGAGCCATTACATAAAGCCCTCGGCCGAGGCAGGAGATTTACTGGTAGGTACTCCAGTAGTATCTCAGGGTGTTCTGGGCTACGCTCCGACACGACTTGTACCGCTTTTGGGGGTCTGACTTTTACCAACCCCCTAGACCTGCCATGCGATGCTCATAGACGAACGGACCGGACTGTACGGATATTGTCACTGACAGGCTCAGTAGGGTGTTAGGATGAGTTCGCTCATCGACGTCCCTTTTGGTCAATAGCTGGTGGCCCGTCACGTATTGGCTTATACCTCTGATGTGCTAGTGGTTAAATCCACAGCCATAGTATTGACGAGTCTTTAGAGTCCACCACACATTCAGTTACTCAAGTTTCGGGCGAAACGCTGTAGAGGCCGTATGGTTATATGGCAGGGTTCGATCAGATACGTGCGGTATTGCACGGATCAGGATCGGACGGATATTACTAGCCGACTTTGGTTTAAGCCGGATCCTAGTATAGTACTGTGTAGATTTTGTCTCTTTGCATTTGTATCCGGTCGGAATACAGATGCGGGTGTGTATGCACAGTATCGGGGTTCTCCTGTAATTTATTACGGGACCAGTTTTCTGGAGTTGCCAGTTTGCATTCCGTTCCGGCCGGTTTTCCTTTGTTCTTTCCCGGCCGGACTTTTCCGATGGAGGGGGTTATTTGCAAGTTTGCAAATAACATTTGTGGAGGGGGTTTCATGCATTTGTGGAATTATGAAAGGTTAAGTATCTTTGCTTTTCATGATGGCTTGCTTTTTTGAGATTAGAAAGGATTAGGATGGATTTGATGTTGATATGATATTGTTATCATAACCTTTTGCTTATGGTCACCCATTCTTTTTTCCTACACTCACCTTCCTTCTTGTTTTGTTTTTCCTCCACCATTTGTTCAAGGAGGGGCGGCCACTCTTGAGTGAAGATGAGAGAAATTTTCACTTTTGTGGTGGCACATATTTCTTCATCTCATTCTTCTTGTTTTGGAAAAATGAAAGCACCATTTTTCCTTAACCTCATTCCTCCATCATCCATGGCAACTTCACCACCCCAAATGAGACAACCATTCTACACTAGCCTACAACACTTCTTGGACGCGTCGGCTAGCCAACTTCGCGCCCGAGTTGCCTCAGTCCAGATGTGGGAGCCTGTAAAAGAAATCGGCTACGTGGTTCCCTTTCCGACGAGAAGACGACGAATGGTGATTCCGCGGGAGATTGGGACGACGACGAGAAGACCGAAGGACACGGATCGCTCGGTATACTTCTCTACCCTTCTCTTGATAGCTAGCATTATGTTAATGGTTACGATCCGGGTTTATTGTCCGCGGTAGCGCCAGTTTAAAAGTTAAGAAAATTTTTGATTCCGCATTTTGGCCTCGGATAGACGGCCGGGGCGCTGCCGTGGCACAACAGTAGCATCTGCTAGTTTCCCTGAAGAGGTCACTCTTGGTGAAAGGATCTCGGCTCTTTCCTTATCGAATAAGGTGCTGAATATTCTACAAGGAATACCGCTATGCAAAGCAAGAAATAGAGCTACCGGTTTTTAAAACAAGTTTCTACAACATATTTAGGTTTCTTTTATTTCATTAATCTCATTAATGAAGTCCCATCAATTATGCTTCCTAAGCATCCCAGAAGAAACGAAAGCAGCAATATTTATTATATATCATATATACAATATAAGCATTCGTCTCAACATATCAAGTGATCATATCATAGAATATCAGTAGCAGAAGAACACATATGAAATATTGGATATACTAAGAATTCCGTGTTTTATTTAAGCCAATAAAAAATGCGGATTCCGCGGTCGCGATGAATAGCCAAACCCATATCCCTAGATCCCTATGAGAGCGGCAAGCAACCCTACCAATTCTTGAGTTAGGATACCCGGACTCGACGTCTCAAGATGGTCTCCTACTGGACTCTAGAACCTGGTTACTTGTGCTCCCATCCTTGGGTCTATCCTAATGCGGAAAAGTAAATAATATACATCAATGGTGACATCTTCCTCAACCAGGAAGTGCCCCAATAAAAGAATATTACATACAAGTTTTTACATGAATGAAAATGAAAAAATCTCATCTCACATAAAAAAAACCCGGCTATTCAAACTCGACGATCCAATATATCATATCCCAGCAACACGTAACATCACATGTCATCAACGTAAGTAAATATGCATATCCCAATTGTCGTTGACGTATAGCAACGAAACCGGCGATACACCACATTTACAGTTACGGTTGTAGAAAAGAAAGTGAAAACTACAACAATTGGAATCGGCAAGCACCTTAGACATCATAAACCCGAAGTATCTCATATTCCGGATTATGTGCCAAACCAAATGAATTCGTTAGACATCGCATGCCTAACGATTATAAACCACGCATTTTAGTCTCGATATCGAAAACACTTTTCAATATCAAATTGGGCAATTCAACAAGATTCCTGACATCCTGATCGAATGCTCGTCAGAAACTTTAGTAGATGGCGGCACCCCCCATACCGTCGACGAAGTGCACTTAGGTGGAACACCGCGGCCGCGAGCATCCGGACATATGCTTTTGGCAATGGGGTTCTCCTACAGTCACTTGGTCGGGGCTATGGGGCGTGGCTATCTAATAAGGTTACCCAGCGAGTATCCGCGTACGCTACGTGATTGCGACAGACTTTTGATCACATCAAAATCCCTTGGCAACCGATCAAATGAGACTAAATTGCTAGATTTATAAAATTCAAATTAGTTTTCTTATGGATTCCAAGTATTGTATCCCATCATATGATATCCAGACGACGTTAAACTTCGATCGACTCATCAAAGTCCTACAATTCCCTGAGAGCTCAACACTTGAGCACAGTTTAAAATTACCCAGAATATGCCACAGTATCTATGGACCAACCGTAGAAGGGCAGACCCAAGCCTCATTAATGGTACCGCGGAACTGCCGCAAACCCTAAGGTTCGTAAGCGGTTCCATGGTCATTATGTCGAGTTAGGGTTTCATTCTTCTAGAGGGTCTACAGAATTACTTCCATGTTTTTCCGAATACCTTAAACATGGAAAAATGGGTTTTTGACATTCGTTCGAACTTTTTAACTTCGCCTAGAAAACATGTGAATACCCGAAATGGTGTTTGAATTATGAATACGAAACAATCCGAATTGCTTTTGCACAAAGATAACATCACATGCAAATATAGCAAAAACTAGCAACACCTGAAACACCAAAACCCAGATCCTGGAACACCATGAAAATTTGTAGTCAAAATACCTTAATGGAACCAAGCAGGCCGGTTTTGGTGCCTATGTGGCCGGCCATATCATGACCAAATTGCTACAAATTTCCACAGTGTTCATGTTATATCTCATATAACATTCTCCAGTTGCTAAAAAAATTTTTAGAGGCTATTTAAAATTCAACAGAACCTTGATTTCAATGTTTCATGTTATGGAGTAGTTTCGGTTTCATAATCTAATAAACATCATCTAATTCTCTAGCATGGCTTTGATACCACAGCAGGGTTGCTTAGGTCAGAAGCGCGGTTTCGGGAGGCATCGTCCATGCCGTTTTAAAAAAAAATTCGTCCTAGCTAACCCTAACCCTAGAATCTTAACTAGATAGTCCGACGAGATAACATGTAAACAACTTTACATCTAAGTGAATAAGGAATACAACCTTTGTAGACCGGTCCTTCACTTCTAGTGCTCCTTATAGTAGTCATTTCGCTGCAAGTAATGAACATCCGAACTCTAGAAAGGGTTCACTTGAAGAAATGAACAAGCTTGCCCGATGTCTTCGAGGCCGAAGATGATCTATGTAGAAGAGACTCAAGCTCATGCTACCTCTTCACTAATGGTAGATTAGTAAATCAAACACCCTAAACTAAATGGCTAATAGTATAGGATGATGAAGTAGGAAGTGGGCTCACTTTAGATTTATTTTTCTCACAATATTTTCTCACCTTGAGAAAAGCTAGCAAGCTTTCTCAATGAAGAAGAAGATGAAGAATGAATATGAGAGAATGAACTCATGAGGTGAGAATATCAACCATGGGTAAGTTATTGTCGTACACTAACCAATATAGAGAATAAATCATGGCTAACTAATAATGGTTAGGTTAATAAATATCTACAAGTAAAACAAAATTAGTGGACTTGGTCAATGGTTCCAAAAGCTTCTACAAGCTTCAACCATGTGACTAATTTCCACTAATTTGGTTTAATTTAAATAAATAAAAACCATACATTATATTAAGCATGGTGTGAATCTCATATACCCATGTCACATGTAGCATCAAGCATGACACAATAGTTGTACATTAATATATATCACATATATACTAAGTATACACTTGTGAGAAAAAGAAATGTTTAAGTGAGCTAACATTAGTTAATGTAAATTAATATATCACATATATAATTATACATTAAATTATCAAATCGACACTTGATTTAATAATCCGGCTATATCACATACAACCGACTAATATCAATGTAACATCTTATCAAATCAACACTTGATCCGATAACCCGGATATATCTCATATAACCGACCGATATCACAAATCGCGAGAATAGAATGCGGTATCACATACACACATTAATATCGGTCCCGCACATATCACATATGTGCTCCTAGTTCATTTCACATGAACCAGGAAACCTCTGTGTAGGACTCTAAAGACTCGTCAATACGCCGGCAGTAGGTGATGATCATATCAAACACCCACAAGCCGCAAGCGGTCTGCTAAATATAACGTCCACCCTGGTATTGAGCGATCAGAAAATCAACAAGCAAGCCTGCTCATACTCCTGCGAATCCGATCAGTAACACTACCGTATAGTCCGGTCTCTTCGTCTGATATGTCTCATATCTCGCTTGGGGGTGGTAAACGTCAGACCCAATAGCTTGGTAAGTCATGCCGATGTGAGGCTCATAACGGGTCGAGAAACTACTGATAACACTTACCAGTAAATCTCAGAAACAGCCCTGACCAGGGACTTACTGTTATGGCCAATCAAGCACAGCGCAACATCAACCCTAATACCGGGAGAGATGAAATCCCCTCACATCTCTCATTGCCTCCATGTGACTCGTGACTGTATCCAAAAACCACTGTTTTGCACGTTCTATTGAACGTGGTAAGGTGGAAATCAAAGCACAGAAGGAATCACACAAGACTCTATGATGATCTCGGGTCGACAAACTAACCTTTACCAGTGTCACCAGAGAACTGCCATCTGACGTGAGGTATAATACCATCTAGGAGTTCTCGGCGAGTCCGTCCAGTGTACCCAGTCTCCACTAAGCACTCGTATATCATCTCTGATGTCAAACACCAATGGATATGGGATCATCCATCGCCCATCTATATGGGTCGAGAAGGTATACGCTAGTCTACTCTGGTATATCGATGCCCCGTCTCGATACACCCACGACTAGGGACATTAAAAGATGTACTCACGGACTACCTTTGTCCCCACAGTATGATCTGCATCATAATCCAGGTAGTTAAGTAAACATCCTAAGGGCATTATCAACATGTAACAGAGAGACAATCAGTATACATGTTAAGATAAAGAGTAACCAGATAGCATACTATCATGTCGAGCAAGAAAGTCTTCCCTATGTATATCCAAGCATCCACTATAATATACATCTTATGTACAACAATGGCCTCTAGAGCATACATATAACTAACATGACGGGGCCCAGTGGCGAATGCGGATGGCATATACGTACATTGTATTTTCGGTCTTTTGTGGTGTGATAGGATTAAATGATGGGACCGCATTAATTTTGATTAATGCAAGATAAGAAACCTAAAAGATGTTGTTGGAACATATTTTGAAAAACTATAGTTATATTCTTTCGCTTTGCATAATGGTATTCGGTTGTGAATATCCAGCACCTCATTCCAGGAGGCAAGAGCCGAGATCCCTTCGTGGGAAATGACCTCTTGAGCAAAAGTTTATACTATAGATTACTTGGTTTTTTCAGAACCATAAGTTTTCAAAAGCGGAGCTGTTTACCGCCGAAAATAAAGATGAAACCGGGTAGGTTGTTGTTTCCCCCAATCAGAGCAAAACTCTGTTTGGATTTCAAAAATTCAAAATTCGAAGCAACGCTTCAAATTCCTTGCGTAGTGCACAACGCGCCACGTGTCAAAGGCTGATACGTCAGCGCAGCGCCCAAAGCAGCGCGCCCAATCAGAGCAAGGCTCTATTTAAAACAAAAATTAAAGGAAGCAACGCTTCAGTTGCGCAGGCGCTGCGCTGCGCGACACGTGTCAGCGCAGTTGCGCAAGCGCAGTTGCGCTGCGCTGTGCGCTGCGCGACACGTGTCAGCGCAGTCGCCCTGCGCGACACGTGTCAGCGCAGTCGTGCTGCGCTGTGCGCTGCGCGACACGTGTCATGCGCTGGGGCGATTGCGCCAAACAGAATTAAATTCTAGTAAGATTTTTCTGTTCTTGTTAAAACAAGAAGATTGCCTTCTGTAAAACAGTAGCTCTTGGATCAAAGATCCAACGGTGGGGAAAATTCCCCAAATCACTCAAAGAAAGATCTCTTTAACAAGTTTAACAAATTTATGGGCACTATATAAAGGCCCCTAAACCTCAATTCAAAGGATCATCAATATTGTGAGAGATTAAGAACCTCAAAAACAGAGAGAACTCTGAAGAAAGTTCAAGATAAATGTAAAAACCTTCACAAAATAGAAGAATTTCTTCTAATAGATCATTGATCTAAGAACAAGATCAATGGTCTTCAAATAATAATAAGTGCCTTTCACTTTTTTATGAACCACTGTTTCTCTGAAAACAAGAAAAACTTGTTTTCTTTGATCTAAATTGGATCAAGAAATCAAACAGTGCCTTGCACTTTTTTTTTTTTATGAACCATTGGTTCTGGAATCTTAAAGATTCTCAAAGATTATTGAAATAGTGCGTTGCACTTGCAAAAACTGCACTGTTGCGCTCCTGGATTGGCGCAAGCCACCAGAGAGCGCCACGTGTCAGCACCTGAACCACTTGCGCTATGCGCTTTTAAGAAAGAGCCTTGCTCTCTGAAATTGGTGCAACTCACCAGAGCGCGCCACGTATCAGCAGCGCAAGCGCAGCGCACTGGCGCAGCGCACTGCGCTTGCGTGACACGTGTCATCACCACAAGCGCTTGCGCTCATTAATTGGCGCAAAGCACCTGACAAATGCAATGCATTGTTCATTAAAGGGCCAGGCCCAAATCAAAAAGGGCTAGTAGGACAAAATAAATTGCAATGCAATAAAAGGGCAGAGCCCAAATAAAATTGATGCTCTGTATCTTTTATAAAAGGGCAGAGCCCAAACAAAATAAAATGCAATGAAAGGGCAGAGCCCAAACAAAATTGATGCTCTGCATCATTTATAAATGGGCAGAGCCCAAACAAAATTAAAAAAAATTCAATGCATTACTTTAACATGGGCAAAGCCCTAGCACAGGCCTAATAGGCCAAAAACAAATAAAAGAGTTGAACATTTTTCAACTGGACTTGCCCAATCATGGCCGTAAGTCCTCAAACTAAATTGATGGAGCATAACTGCTCTCTTAAACCAATTTACATCCGGTTCGAGGGTACATCTCCGAACTCCTCTGACACCTATCGTTGTAATCCTTCAACGACGTCAGAGAGGCGACGGGTCCCGACAACCATACATCAACACGGACTGTGGGGTCCTTAAACTCATGGACTCAAGCGTCCTTAAACCAAAACACGGATTGTGGGATCCTTAAACCCGCGGACTTATGCGTCCTTAAACTAAAACACGTACTGTGGGGTCCTTAAACCCATGGACTTAAGCGTCCTTAAACTACTAATGGACCTCTATGTCCCTACACTGGAATATGGACCACCATGTCCCTAAACTAGAATATGGACCGAAATGTCCTTAAACTACCTATGGACAACTATGTCCCTAAATTGGAACAATAAAGCCCCCAAACGCTCTTTTGTCGGATCCAAACGATCCCGTTAAGTTGATCATAGTCTCAAATCAGACTAACGTATCCTTAACGAACGTTTAAGTTGATCTTAGACTCAATATGGTCAACGTATTCTTAAACTAAAACACCAAACCCAAATCTAAGTAAATACGGATTTGGAATAATCCACGTCCTACGGGCGACGGCATAACTTAGTCTCCGTATACAATCCACGGGCATCGAAAAACAAAACAAACACACACGATACGAAGTGAAATTCTGGAGAAGGAGAAAGTTGTTACCGCGATGCGGTAGCGTAATTAACTGCAGGGGCTTGCGCCTGCAGGGAAAAGCGTCCCCACAGTCAAAAAACCCTCAAACGAGGGGGAATCTGACGAAGTCTGATACATCGGCCGCATCCGTCTAAACCTCCGATACACGGTGCCATAAATCAACTTGGCATCTTCGAGAGTTAGACGGATAAAACCAAATAGCATCTGCCCCGAATCTTAGGCAAGACGTCTTCACGTCGTCGCCTTCTTTCGGAGGGGAACAAATTCTGGCACGCCCGGTGGGACTTTTTCCTCTTTCCACTCCACACTTCGTGTGTCGTATTCGCGAACGAATCGCGGTTTGTTAATGGTTGCCCTTAGGTTTCAAGTTACTAAGATTTGGTCTCTTGCTTGACGCAGAAAACAAAACAGCAATGGCATTCACCTGTTCGAAGTGCTCCAACTGCAGCTGCAGCTCGCGTCCTGCCTCAACTGGGGGCATAACCTACGGGCCCCAAGCGGCCTCTTTGATCACGATGCCCGTGGAGCAGATTACTCAAGCCACCACAGGGCTGTTTTTCGAAACCATGCTTCCTCCAACAAGCTTCAACACCCCCATGCCCGTACCAGAAGCTCCTAAGAAGTCGTTCTTCGATCGACTTACAGTTACTGCGGCCCCTCTCAACGGGTCGCCCAACACTAGCGCCTTGGTCATCTCCAGACAGGGCCAAAACTCTTGCGGGCCCACAATGAAGCTTGCGGTCCCAGAAAAGGTTATTCCAAAAAGAGTAGCCAAACATGCTCCTGATGTCGTCAAGGCGGCTTCTCCTACTAAGAGATCGGTCTTTACAAGGCTGACCGTACCAACTCCCACTCCTGCTCCTGCAACTCAAAAGACATCAGTCTTCAATAGGCTGACGCCGGCAACAGCCCCACACCTGAACAGGGGGCAAGAAGAAGATGTTTCTGTCTCTGAACCAATACCGACGACTCGTCGCGCCCGACGACGCCACTGGCGCTGGATAAGGAAGACTGGGGGCAACTCCCCCTCTGGGATAACTCCGCCAGCTCCAACGATGGAAGTTAACTCTGCTGTTCCAACCGGGAACAGCTTTGAGCTGCTGAACAGGGTACACAGAAACTCGCCAACTGCGGTGCTCAAAAGATCGCCTCCACCGGTAGAGACCGCCGTGGTAGCCGAAAAGCCGGAGCAGTCTCCTCAATCGCTGTCCTCCAGGATTTACAAGACATGGCGACGAGTACGAGAATCTATGATCGATCCTAATTTCTCTCGCCAACATAAGAAGTCAAAAGTTCGGCACGAAGAAAATCCCCCGGTCAAGCAACGAAAGGCGACGACCACTTGGGTGCCCAAAACAACGGCCCCTCAACTTCAACGGCCCATAAGAGAAGAAGGCCGGAGAAAGTCCTCACGCCGACGACGAATATTAAAGGTGGTGAACCCAAACTCCTTAAGTCCGGGGGCATCGTCGTTCATACCGTCTACATGGCGTCCGGTAAAGAGGACAGCCACATATCCACAGGTCATCGATCGCTTACGCGATCGGTGACCAAAGCGCAGCAGCAGCAGCAGAAGCTCCAAGATATGATGAACGCAATGACCGCACTTACTGGGCCAAAGGAAAGCCCTGAAATGTCCTCGGATGAACGCCAAGAGCAAAAACTGACGCCGAATTCCTTCGTCGGATATTGGAGAAGAAGGATAAAGAGGCTGCTGAACAAGCAGCCAACATAAAGCGTATGGGCCTCCTGTTCTAAGACATGGTGGGGATGATGATCCAACAAGATCCTCCGGCCGAAGATCCCCCGATCGTCCTTGAAGACGATAGGGAAGAAACGTCGAATCCTCCGCCAGCTTTGTCAACGGCTAAGGAGGAGACAATCTCCAAAGCTGACTTGGATGAGTACATAGCTCAGCAGATCCGGGTTCATCAGGCGACTGAGGTAGCCGGTCAGGTCGTAAAAACAGGACGACCATATCCGAGCTGGTACGATCAGATAAAGTACCCGCCGGGCTATACAATACCCAGATTCCATATCTATAAAGGGACGAGCAATCCCCACCAGCATGTTACCCAGTTCAGGGCGCTTTGCGGCAACACCGGCGGTGATGATAAATTGTTGCTTCGCCAGTTCGTCAGCAGCTTGTCAGATACAGCGTTCGAGTGGTACTCCGAGCTCCCAAATGATTCTATCAAGACCTTCGCGGAGATGGAACTGCTGTTTACCCAGCGTTTCGCAAGCGCCAGCGAACGCACCCCGATGACAGCATTGATTAATGCCATAGTGAAGCCGGGCGAGACATGGGTCCAATATGCTATACGGTGGCGGAACTTATGGTCAAAATACGAGCAACGCATCGAAGAGGCTCCTCAGTAGGCATGTTTGTGGGAACCCTTGATCCGCAAGAAATCATCTCGCAATTCATGATGTTCTTCAAGACGACTACCTTCCAGGCCCTAATCGACAATCTAGCACAAATGGATCAGAAGGGCCATAGACCTTCCCTTCCAAAGCCGGACTCCCGAAATGAAAAGGGGAAGGGGAAAGCGATCGTTGTCGCTAATGCTCAACAGCAGCCGAGCAACTTGAAGCCGGTTTTCCGTCAAAATAATATGTGTCCGCACATGCCCCTTAAGGAGAGGCTAGGACGTCCTTACTCGTTTCCCCGAGATAAAACGAGAAGATTATTCGAGCTCGCAACAGACTCATAAGTCTGCCGGATCCAAAACGTTCGTCGCAACCAAATGATGTCAATGAGCCCAACTACTGTCCCTATCACCGAGTACTGGGTCATCCGATCGTAGATTGCTACGTCTTCAAAAATTGGATTGAAGACCAGTAGCAACATGGCAAGTTCGCATTGTCCGACAGATGGAAGGTGAATCCGCCGCAGCCTCACACCTCTAAAAGGATGAATACGCCGGGGGCAACGTGCTCTCTCGTTGAAAAAGCTCCATGGGAGGTCGTGCATTCATCCAAAACAAAGAGAATGCTGAACGATCTTCAAACATGCCCAGCGATCAGGTGGAAGAACCCGTTGGAACCTAAGATCATTGAAGGGATGTTGAAGCCACGCCCAACTCCAAAGAGCGATGGTGTTGGCCCAAGCACTCACAACCAGCCATCAAAATCTTCAAAGAAGAAGAAAAAGAAATCCAAGAAGCCCGTGAAGCCTGGCGACAAGCACATGGACTTACAGAAACAAATTGACGCGCTGGAGGAATATAACCAGAAAACACGGACTCCCATCACACTTCAAGGTTCCTCAAACACGTCTTTCAAGAGGAAGATGAGGGGGAAAGTTCGTTGGATGAATATGAGGAATACGTGGCGAGATGCCATATGATCTCCTATTCGTTTACGGACGATGAGGAGACTCCTTGCACTGAGAAGCTGGGGGAAGATTCTGAACCAAAAATTCTGGGGCTATCAGAAGAAATGATTGACGCATTCCTCCACGAAGCTCTGTTGAAAAGTAAAGCTGATCGGGAACGCGAGACGACTATATTTGAAAGGGCCAAGCGCCGGCGACTTGACGAAAGAGCTGAGAAACTTCCGCTGGAGCAAAATACATCCACTATGGACAAAAGCAAATTCAAGACGAGGAAAAGGTTTGCTAAGTCCATATCAATGGGCATGAAGCTACCATCCTCTAAAGGAAACATTACTGGTGAAGTGGAAATGCACCCCTCCTATTGCTTATATCATCGGAAGATTTCGCACCCCACTGAAGAGTGCAAAGCTTTCAATAGATGGTGGCAAGGATATGTTGCTCATCAACAGCATTTTACGCTGAAGAAGCGCAAAGCTCGTCGGGAGTGGAAAAATACGACCGAAGGGCTTAAAAGGACTACCGGCGATTGTCGCATGGTTAACTCCTGGAGATCACAAGTGCTTACATTCGGGAGCGATTCTGATGAAGAGCTGGAGCTTGGCCCTCTCTTTAAAGAGTCCACCTCGGGAAAAGAAGAAGAGCCGAAGGTCTGCGAAAATATCCGGCTGCGTAATCGGACGCTGCCCGAAAAGAATCTCGGACCCTCAAACAAAAAAGATAAAGGGAAAGAAAAGGTCTCTGAAGATATCGTCTTAGATGACCAAGTTGTGGAGGAGCTAAGTGCTAAGGACCTACCAAAGAGAAATAAGGTGGACTACAACGTTCTAGCGCATCTGAGAAAGCTACCCTCGCAGCTCAGCATTCTTGACGCCCTTTTACTATCGAAAGAGGCGAAAGATTCGTTAATCAAGGCACTACAGGAACCGGAACAATTCCAAGCTTTCCTGGCTGAGGAAAAGATAAAAGATGAATTGGAGAAAGTGCACGTGGCCGATGTCACTTTTGGTGATGAAGACCTTCTCCTTGGGACATGCGAACACAATCGCCCCCTCTATGTCTCAGGATACTGCCATGATATAAAGATAGGCAAAATCCTGATCGACAATGGATCCTCCGTTAATCTCCTCAATGTGCGGGTGTTAAAAGAAATCTGCATGAGCGTCCAACACCTTGCTCGGGACAAGATCACCATCTCCGGGTTCGACTCCCAATCATCAAGAACTCTTGGGTCTGTGATACTGACGCTACGCTTTGGGCTTCTCGTCACACACATTAAGTTCCACGTCATAGACGCCAAGACTTGCTACAATGCTCTGCTCGGCCGACCATGGTTACACGAGTACAACATCATCCCTTCTACACAACATCAGTGTATGAAGCATTTTAAGGATGGTTTCGAGTATACCGTGACGGGAAAACTGAACCCGTTCTCTGTGAACGAGGTCCGCAAATATGAAGATGCCAAATACTTATTACCGGATTTCGAAGACACGGAGAGGTGTCACAAGCCGGAAAACAAAGCCGCTGCCACCATTCCTGTTTTCGGGAGTGATACCGAAGAAAAAGAAGAGATAGTTTACTCTGTGCCGTCTAGACACAACAAGCCAGGACCATCCGCTCCTACGTTGATCTTTGTTAGCGACTCGGAAGATGAGGTCCATGCTGTATTCTCTGCTCGACCTTCAATACAAACGTCCGCTGACGAGGAGCAAAGTCTGCAAGTCGCCATGGTTCCACTTAAACACCATAAAGAACTGGATGCACTTGATACCTACAGTGTAGAGGAGTTGCGGACATTCTGAGTTGCTCCCAGGAGAAGAGGTGAAAATGCAATTCTATTCTACCGCTCTGGGGAAACCAAAGTGGAGAAAGAAATCTGGCATGGTGCGGATCCTGCGCTTGACAGGTTTCAACCCATCCGTTTGCCCAGATATTATACAGAAGGCTTGAAAAGGCTGTTGAAGCGCCAGGGGATATCCCTTAAACAGACCGCTCGGAAAACCAAATTCTATGACAGGGTGTGGAACGTTCTCGGGACTCAACACAAGCTGCCTAATGGGAGAATGGAAACAATCCGGCTTGGATACATTCGATCCAAGAAACGTGGGCTACTCCATGGTTGCTACGTCGTGCATGACTTCGATGAAGAAGCGGATACTCAATGGGAAAATGCTAATCCTGAACCAGTAAAAGTTCCAGATGCAAAAGTGTCATGTCCGTCGTTCGAAGAACAAATGGACAAGCTTATAAGGGAAGCTGGTCAAAAAGTCCGAGACGATCATAACCGTGAAATGGCCATCTACGAGAAAGCCAAAACGCAACGCCTCCTCCAACAGGACATGAAAGTTGAAAGTGCCACTCCTTGTCAACCCGTTGTAAAAAAGGCTCGACGCAGAGGCAGAAATAAGTCGAAACGCGAAAACGACGCTCAATAGCAACAAAGCGGGACTAAGAGGCCACACAAGCGGGAATCGAGCGGTTCCGATTTATCCCTCATAAGGAAAATGGGACGAGCGTACTCTTTTCCTCGGGACAAGACGAAGAAAATACTTGGCCTCACTCTAAAACATCAGATGCTTACACTGCCGGAGTCTAAACACCCCGAACAAGCAAGTGAAGTCTCACACCCAGACTATTGCTTTTATCACCGAGTGATAGGGCACCCTCTCGAAGACTGCTTCACCTTCAAGAATCGGGTCGAAGATCAGTATCAGCTTGGCAAGTTCGCTCTGTCCTACAACTGGAGGGTAGCACCGCCACAGAAGCACGAACCCAAGGCCACGAAAGAAGAACCAGTTCCACATTGGGATTGGAAGCGAATTCGTACTTGTCACATGATAACAATATCAAAGGAAGAGCCCGAGAACATGGATGACCTTCCCAGGTGCTTCGAAAATAGCAACGATGAGGTGATCTTGGAGTTTCCACCAGCGCCGAAAGAGCTGGAAGATGGAATCCATACCACTGCGGATAACCTTAAGAAAATTGAGCTGGGGACGGAAAATAACCCACGACCGACATTCGTCAGCGAGTTGCTGTCTAAAGAGAGGGTGGCTTCATTAAAGGACCTGCTTATGCAACATAGAGATTGCTTCGCATGGAACTATTTCGAAATGCCAGGACTAGATCCAGAAATTGTTGTGCACAAATTGGCAATATCCCCGGACGTCAAGCCAGTCAAACAGGCACCGAGAAGAATGCGGCTCGAGCTTGAGATGAGCATCAACGCCGAGGTCAAGAAGCTGATCGACTCTGGCTTTATCCAGGAGGTTCAATATCCTGAATGGATCGCCAACATCGTCCCAGTGATGAAGAAAAATTGAACAGTGCGCATATGCGTGGACTTCCGGGATCTCAATAAAGCCTGCCCGAAGGATGATTTTCCAGTGCCAGTCACCGAACTGATGATAGACAATACGTCCACTCATGTGGTTTTCTCCTTCATGGACGGCTCGTCAGGGTATAATCAGATAAAGATGCATCCCGAAGACCAGAAGCACACCGCTTTTCGGACTCCTTTGGGTATATTCTGCTACAAGGTGATGCCCTTCGGTTTAAAGAATGCCGGTGCTACCTACCAGAGGGCCATGACGAAGATCTTCGATGACCTTATACACGAAATCGTCGAATGTTATATCAACGATCTCGTGGTTAAAAGCAAATCATACGAAGAACATCTTGAGCATCTGAAGACCGTATTTCAACGCCTTCGGCAATACAACTTGAAAATGAACCCTCTCAAGTGTGCATTCGGAGTTTCCTCGGGCAAATTCCTGGGATTCATCGTCCGACATCGAGGTATTGAGATAGATCCGTCAAAGATCAAGGCGATCATGGAAATGTCTCCGCCAAGGACTCTTAAACAGCTGCGGTCTTTCCAAGGGAAGCTCGCGGATATACGGCGATTTATAGCCAACCTTTCAGGAAAGTGCCGTCCTTACAGCCACCTGATGAAGAAGGGAACCCCGTTCGTCTGGGACCAAAAATGCCAAAGCGCACTAGACGAGATCAAGCAATACCTGCAGAACCCGCCAGTGTTGGCTGCTCCGGTCAAGGGAAAGCCCCTCATTCTTTATACAACCGCCCTCGAAGGTTCCTTAGGCGCATTATGGGCGCAAGAGAACGACCAAGGGAAGGAAAGAGCACTCTATTACTTGAGTCGAGTCCTACTGGGGGCAGAAAGAAACTATTCCCCCATTGAGAAACATTGCCTGGCTTTGATCTTCGCGATAACAAAGCTCAAGCACTATGCGTTGGCGCATGAAGTCCGTCTCATTTCGAAGGTGGACCCCCTTAAATATTTAATGTCGAAGGTCATATTAATGGGGCGACTCGCTAAATGGGACCTGCTCTTGATGGAGTTCTCGATAACCTATCAGCCTCTCAAGGCAGTGAAAGGCCAGGCCATCGCCGACTTCCTCGCTGAGCATCCGATACCCGCCGATTCTCCTTTAAATTGCGATCTTCCAGACGAACATGCGTTTGATGCGATCGACGGTGGTGATACTCGATGGGAGCTTTATTTCGATGGAGCATCTTCCGTGAAGAAGCGCAAACAAAGTACCCCTATAATCAAATCGGGGGTAGGACTCATCTTTGTAACTCCACAAGGAGGGATAATGCGCTTTGCTTTCTCCCTAACAGAGCCGAGGACAAACAATGAAGCCGAATATGAAGCATTGATAGCAGGCCTCGAGATCGCCATCGACATGGGAATTGAAAACCTCCTCATATACGGAGACTCCCAGCTGGTCGTTAGTCAAGTAAACGGCGACTATCAAACGTGCAAGCCAGAGTTGGTGAAGTACGGCGAAAAGGTGCAACAGCTGTTGGCCCAAATTCCCTCCTATACTTTGGAAAGCATACCGCGCGCGGAAAACAGCAAAGCGGATGCATTAGCCAAGCTCGCAAAAGAATTGGCTGACGAGAACCTCGATGACGTCAGAATTGCAGTACAAAGCCGTCGGGTACTTGCCCCAGCGGAAATATCGCCGGAATCATCCGAAGAAAAGGGAGCGGCTGAGCAGACGACCCTGCAGATAAAAGAATGGGAAAATACCGAGGATTGGAGAGAAGTCTTTATAGACTACTTCAATTACCGTCAAACGCCCGAAGATGCGTCCTCAAGACATCAGCTTATGAAACGAGCTCTGTCTTTCGCCTTCGTCAATGATACTCTGTACAAGAGGTCGTTCGATTCTTTGTGGTTGAGATGTCTGGGACCTGACGAAGCGAAAAGAGTCGTTCAAGAAGTTCATGACGGACTCTGCGGTTCTCACCAAGCAGGCCCAAAGATGAAGTTGAAGATCAAACGGATGGGCTACTATTGGCCCACGATGATTCAAGACTGCCTTGAGTATGCGAAGCAATGCCACTCGTGCCAAATTCATGGGGACTTCATCCACCAACATCCAAATCCACTCCATCCAACAGTGGCTAGCTGGCCGTTCGAAATGTGGGGAACTGACATAGTCGGCGCCATCGAACCAGCATCGTCCAGAGGACATCGTTTCATCCTGGCGACGACTGACTACTTCTCCAAATGGGCAGAGGCAGTACCGCTGAGGGAAGTGAAGACGGAGAATATCCTCCACTTCTTCAAGATGCAAGTCATATATCGGTTTGGAACTCCGAGACGGATTATCTCCGATAACGGGACAGCCTACAGAAGCCACAAAATCAGTCGCTTCGCGCAACAGCATAATATAGACTGGAGATATTCCTCAGTTTATAATCCGCGAGCTAACGATCTAGCTGAAGCCTTCAACAAGACCTTGACAAAGATCATAAAGAAGATGGTGTTCCGAAATAAGAAGGACTGGCATGAGAGACTGCAAGAAGCTCTCTGGGCGTTTCAAACTACGTTCAAGACAGCTACGAACACAACGCCATATGCGTTGGTATTCAGTACAGAAGCAGTACTCCCCCTCGAGATAGAGTTACCCTCTCTACAAGTGGTAGTCCATTACCAGCTGACGGACGAAGAAAATGCTCACCTTTTGCTTGAGGAGCTTGATGCCCTTGATGAGACCTGGCTCACAGCGCAACAAAATCTGGAAGCTTATAAAGCAAAGATGACGCGCTCGTATAAAAGATTGACCCGGCCGAGGACATTCCGCTAAGGCGAACTCGTGCTAGTGGTCAAAAGGCCTATGATCCCCAATCGCGCCAAACGGGGAAAATTCAAGCGAAACTATGAAGGCCCGTACATCATAGACAAGTTCTACCAGGGCGAGGCCTATCTACTCATGGATATGCACGGTGAAAGGCCTTACAGGCCAATAAATGGTCAATTCCTAAAGAAATACTACACTTAGCGGGTTACCGCCTAGGTCAATGATAGATGACGACGACTATGTCCGCTCGCTATCTTCCTAAGCTCAAACTTTATAAGCGGTAGCCAGCCTTCTCGTGGACGGACCGAAACGTCCTTAAACTAATGGTGGACCGAAACGTCTTTAAACTACTACCGCAGCATCCTTAAGCTGACGAGATAAATAAAAAAATATATATATATAAAAAATAAAATATAATAAACGGTATGTCCATAAGCAAAATGGGCACGGATGAAAACCCAAAAGGGCTCCGTGAGTAAAAACAGCAGGGCTACCGGCGAATGTTCGTGAAAACCCAAAAGGGCGCGACCTCGTAATAAAAAAAGAGAAGAAGTGAATTAAAAGGAAAAAAAACGGTATGTCCATAAGAAAAATGGGCACGGATGAAAACCCGCAAGGGCTCCGTGAGTAAAAACAGCAGGACTACCGGCGAGTGTTTGTGAAAACGTGAGAGGGCGCAACCTCGTTAAAGGACACTTACAGTGTCATCTCGACCTTGTAAGGAGAAACCACCCGCGTGAGATCCTTACGACTCATAAGAGAGCAATACACTTAGGGATCCTCACGATTCCTAAGGAGAAAATACACTTGCGAGATCCTCACGACTCGTAAGGAGAACTCTCTTATGGGACCCTCACGGCTCATAAGATTTGAAAGTCTTAAGTTACAGAGACCTAAACCTGTGCTTAAGCAAACCCCACAACTTTCGATATTGCCCTACAAGTGGCTCAATACTGACCCTTGTATACAATCCACGGGCGCGAATAAACGTTTCCCTAACCAAGTCCCATCCGTGACTGGGGATATGTACGCATGATGAACAACCCTTATAAGTCCTCTCGACTTACAAGGAGAAAACCCTCTTTTAGGATCCTTACGACTTACAAAGGAACATACACTTAGGAATCCTCACGGTGCCTAAGGAGAAAACACACCTACGAGATCCTCACGACTTGTAGGGAGAAATACCTTTGTTAGACCCTTAAGGCTCATGAAGTTAAAAGCCTTAGTCGACAGAACCTTAACCCTGTTCGCTAAGCCACCTTTGTTCGACATCGACAGAGGCAAATGATGATTCGCTCCTGGCAACATTCCAGTTGTAGCGATGCTGATGCCGAAATTGATGTCTAATTTCAGGTTTACGGCGAAAGGCTGGTAGGCCGTACATGCATACGAAATAGCCGAAATGATGGGGCAACTTGCAATAAAAAGAAGCAAGTAAGAACGTATGCATATAAAACAGCCGAAATGATTGGGCAACTCGTAATAAAAAGCAGCAAGTAAAAATAAAATAAATAGCCGAAATGATTGGGCACCGCGAAAAATAGCGGAAATGATTGGGCAATCGCGACTTTCGCGATGTAAGAAGCTGAAATGATAGAGCCTCGCAAAAAGAAATGAAAAAAAATGAAAGAATGAAACTTTTGCCCTGCAGGTAAGTCCATAGTGACCCCTGTATACAGTCCATGGGCATAAACAAATAAAAAGGGAAAGGGGACTACATTTCCCCACCAGGCTGCGTCAAAGGGAAGTCAGAACTCGACGACCACATCTACAGCCTGGAGACCAACAGCGGCGTTCCTCCTCATTCCAGCAGGACAAGGACGTGACATCACCAATCGGAGCTACGACAAAGTCCCCAGTTCCAAGGCTCTACGATTCACAGACAACCTAGAGTCAGCCAATGACCTCCGTAGTGGAAACAAGTCAGCAAATGATCTCCGCCGCGGAAACAAGTCAGCCAATGACCTCCATCGTGGAAACAAGTCAGCAAATGACCTCCGTCGCGGAAACAAGTCAGCCAATGACCTCCGTCTCGGAAACAAGTCAGCCAATGGCCTCCGTCATGGAAACAAGTCAGCAAATGACCTCCGTCTCGAAAACAAGTCAGCCAATGACCTCCGTCTCGGAAACAAGTCAGCCAATGGCCTCCGTCGTGGAAACAAGTCGGCAAATGACCTACGTCGCGGAAACAAGTCAGCCAATGACCTCCGTCGCAGAAAAAAGTCAGCCAACGACCTTCCTCTCGGAAACAAGTCAGCCAACGACCTCCGTCTTGGAAACAAGTTAGCCAATGACCTCCATCTCGGAAACAAGTCAACCAACGACCTCCGTCTCGGAAACAAGTCAACCAACGACCTCCGTCTCGGAAATAAGTCAGCAAATGACCTCCGTCTCGGAAACAAGTCAGCAAATGACCTCCGTCTCGGAAACAAGTCGGCCAACCACCTCCGTCGCGGAAACAAGTCAGCCAACCACCTCCGTCTCGGAAACAAGTCATCCAACGACCTCCGTTTCGGAAACAAGTCAGCCCACGACCTCCCCGTCGGAGCAATACTTCGACTCGGAAACAAGTCAACTCACCAACTGTTCATACCATAATATTGCATTTTATATTCCCCATTCTTATGCATTTTATAATGAAAACAGGTGCTTTTGACCCATGTCTGCTACATGTTACAGGTTACAGGTTCTTGGAGCAAAAACAGTGAAAAAGACAAAAGACGACACAAAAATGGACTTTTGACCAACAAATAGACGGATCCGAGTCAAGCCTAGACGAAGAGCAGTTCACAATCAACAAGGCAACCGGTTAAAAGATCACTACAAATTGTTCACTGAAGATCTGGAACCAACGTAGGAGCCAACTGGAGAAAAGAATGAAAGAAATAACAATCCCAAAGAACTCTGAGGCAACCCAGGAAAATGCATAAGCTGAACTCATCAATGGGCCACGGAACCGCGGCCCAAGCCCGCCATTGTCGTGGTTCCGCGGCCGTATAAAGCCCGTACTTCGAGAAAATTTTACCAAAATGCGTTGGCGGCTCTGAAAAGATTTCCTAGGGGTATATTTATAATTGTAGACATGCGGATCAATTGTAAACCTAGGGTTTCTATGTCCTATAAATAGAACCCAAACCCTTGTATTTTCCTATGCCTCTATTCATCAATAAAATTCTGTTTTCTTTGAAGTTTGGAGCGCATCAATCGTAAGTAGGTTATTTTTCTGCCCTAGTTCTAATTTCAATTTCTGCCTAGGTAAATTCTTTACTTACCCTAGTTTAATTTAGTTTAGAATTTTATTAACTTGCAATAGATGTTTCTTCTCTTTAATAAAAACAAAAAAAAATTATGTCTTTCTTAATTCCCTCAATGAGCGAGTAGTTTCCTCGCTTGTTTGGGTTAGGAATAGGGAAGGGTTTGAGAGACGAAGATCTCTCATCTCTTTTCTTTGCCAATCTATTATGAACATTAGGACTCCATGCATACTCTCATCTTCCGCTCCCTACGGCACTCTACCCTCGAGGTAACGGTGATCCGTAGTATAAAAGACCGGAGTTTTGAGTTTTCCATGGAGGTTAGGGTAAAGGTTAAGAAAGGAAGGACAAGGATCTAGATGAAGAAACATCTTCCCAATCATCCTAATCCCCTTTATTAAAATTTACCATAACCCCTAATATCAAATCTAAATTAAGACATTTAAAAGAGGTGTGGATCTTTCTTTACCAAACTTTACCTAAACCTAATCCTAGTAAGTTTCTAATCCTAGTATAACACAACTTCGTTTTAGATCTAATTAAAAGACCAAACACCATTTGGAATTAGCTCGTAAGAACTTTAAGGAGAATTACAACATCCCTGTGGACCGACCCGTATTCACCGGCTAGCTTCATGCGACGCCGTTCTTAATTGCAGTAATTAATTTTTTATCGACAAAACCACTTTAAATCAAATGGCGCCGTTGCCGGGGATGGCGTAAAATTTCCTTCTTGTAATTTCGGGTTAATAAAAAGAAAAAAAAATCATAAAAATTTGAAAAATTCAAAATAAAAAATTTATAAAAATTCTACCATCCTTTATTGGTTGAAGGGTTTTCTTTGCGAATCTTTGCAGGATTGACGGATCTGAAACAACACATAAGGCGAATCAGAAAAGGGTACATCAGAACAAAGGGAGATTGCCACAACAGAGACGTACAAATTTTTTCAAATCTTGATCTCCTATTCTCACCGCGAAACCGCGGCCTGGAGGTGGAATTTGCGGCGGAACCGCAGTCTCCCTGACGCATCATCTCGCAATTTTTGCACGGTTTGTTTCCTCATTCTCCCCTCTACAAATTCCCATATATCTTCTGTCAAATCTTCTGCAGGATTCTTTACGCTAAAAATCTTCTTCCCCCTTCCAATAATTGATTTTCTGCAGGATTCTTTGCGCTGCGCTAAATAGCAAATTGATTACAAGTGATTTACTGCTTTGCATATTTTAATCTGACTTTAAGGGGCTATTGACCAATTCAGATTGGGTGGGGATTTCATCACCCTTCCCAGGACCCCATAAATCACTTAAAGCATTTGCATTGACCACTCTTAATTAAAAAATATTAGACTCAGCCCTGAGGACGTCGCGCTCAATAGGACAGAGGACTAGTATAGGCATCGGCCGTTTATCCTAATCTGTCTTTGCGGTGCCTAGGCAAGTGTGCCAAGGCTAGTGGTTTTTAATTAGGCCCACAGTGTGGTTCCTTCCCACTTACCTGGCACTTACCTGGCCGCAATTGGCGGTGAAGAGGCGGTTTGAGGTCCTATCTCTGGCCCTTTGGAACAGTTAAGAGCTGTCTAGCTGACCTAGGTGACCCTAGACCTAGGCTTGATTGTGCATTTGTGGTTAATTGCATTTGTGTCACAAGTCTCTTTTCAAAAAAAATCTTTTTGCAAAAGCTCACATAAAAAAAGAAAAAGGAAAAATCTTTTCAAAACTTGCAACTTGTCGCTAAAGAAATCTTTGCACTCACTTACACCACTTCTTCTCATTGACGTTTTCTTACCTCCACATTCTGCCTTTCATCTTTCGACTGCACTAACCCTCTTAGTGTATGTCCGGTTGGACTAGGGACCCTAGCGCCCGATTAGTCCTTGTTTCGTTGGTACCGACCGACGAACCTTTCGACTCCGAAGTCGAAATCCTTTCCACTTCTTCACTTTCACCATCACATTCTTCTTCCGAAGGTATGTCGGGATACAATCCTAGCAATACCTTACCGACGGGTATGATTCCACCTCCGTTAGGTGCGAATTACCCGAATCACCCGCCTGTTGAAGCGCCCGCACGAGTCGCGCTCCAGGATCTTTTTTACCCCGTCCGCACCGCCCTTCCTACTTGTCTTTCCCTCCCACCCGCTAATGGGGACAATTTTGAGATCAAACCCCACTTCATCAATATGCTGCCTAAGTTTCACGGTTTGGAATCCGAAGATGCATATATCTTTATCAACAAATTCCAAAACGTTTGCGCCATGATGAAAACTACACAATTAAGTGATGACGCTATAAGGCTAAGGGTCATTCCTTTCACCTTATGTGACTTAGCCGAGAAGTGGCTATACAGCACAGCATCACATTCAATTAGAAATTGGGATAAGTTTGTGAAAGCTTTTCTTAAAAATTTCTATCCTCATCACAAAACTGCTAGAATCCGTAACGAGATTATACAATTTTCTCAGCTTCCGTCGGAACCATTTTGGAAGTGTTTTGAAAGATTCAAAGACCTACTCGTTCAATGTCCTCATCATGGGATCGGAAGTTGGCAACTCTGCCAAACATTATACAAGGGATTGAACCCGGCAACGAAGCAGTTGCTAGAAACCATCTGTCAAGGTCACTTTCTAACCAAATCAAGTGAGGAAGCGTAGCAGTTTCTTGAGGACCTTAGTGAACAAACAATTCAATGGGAGAGCACCAAGACCACATCATCTTCTTCTAGTGGTCAATCTAGGGCAGGCATACATCAATTAGATATATCGATTGCTATGAAGGCCGAGATGGCCGCTCTTACGAAAAAGCTAGAAGCGATTGAGACCAAAATCTCGTCGCCTTCTCCTGCCCCCGTTGCGCCTCCACAAACTGTTTGTGCTTGTTGTTCGGATCCATCACATCTCACCGAAGAGTGTCCTCACACTGCATCTACTCAAGGATAAGATCAAGTCAATGCTGCCTTTCAGCAACGACAAAGAAATGATCCATACTCTTCGACATACAATCCGGATTGGAAGAGTCATCCAAATTTCGCTTGGAACCAAAATCAACAATCCCAAGGAAACAACAATTTTCAAAGGGCTCCTCCTCCACAACAACAAGCACCTCCACAAACTCAATTTCAGCAACCTCTCCAACAACAACCTTACCCTAATCAAATGAACAATTTTGTACCCAACAATTTTGTTCCCCCTCAAAATGCTGTTAGCTCGCTCGAAAGAAGTCTAGAAGCGTTCCTAAAGCAATCTACACAGTCCACAGCTAGGATAGAGACTTCTTTTCAATCTTTGGTGCAAAACAGTACCTCACACGATCAAAGCATCAAATCTATTGAGGCACAAATTGCACAACTCTATGCTGTGTTGAAAGAGAGAGAAAAAGGAAAGCTTCCGTCTCAACCATTGCCAAATCCCGGTCACACACATGTTGCATATGAACAACAGAATCATAACGTAAATGCTGTGACCACGTTGAGATCCGGAAAAGTGTTTCAAAACAATGTGGGTATTAACCATGACACCCCTGCCGATGGTCCTTCTTCATCTTCTTCAGCTTCTTCTTCTTCTTCTTCTTCTTCTTCTTCTTCGTTAGAGCCTATTCTCCATCCTTCACATGGCTCTACTTCTTCTAGCTCGAACGGACCCACTTCTCACAACACGAACACATCAACACGGGGTTCCATTCTAACTCGACAATCTGATCCGCAAAAATTGGACTCAACAACCTTTCAAAATGTTCCTTTTCCAAATCGGTTGATATCCAATAAACCAACTCCACAGATGGAGAAGATTGTAGAGTTGTTCAAACAGGTTAGCATAAATATCCCTCTTTTGGATGCAATCCAACAAGTTCCTTCATATGTAAAAATCTTAAAGGACTTATGCAACAAAAAGAGGAAGTCACAAGTACCAAAGAATGTTTTTGTGGCTAGTGCTGTTAGTGATGCTCTTGTCAATTCTTTACCCCCAAAGCACAAGGACCCCGGTTGTCCTACTATTTCGATCACAATTGGGGACAAGAACATCAATAGAGCACTATTAGATCTTGGTGCGAGTGTCAATTTGCTACCTTATTCGGTGTACGAACAATTAGGCATTGGAGAGCTTAAGCCCACTCATTGTACTCTCCAGATGGCCGACCGATCAATCACCCATCCTAGGGGAGAGTTGGAGGATGTGTTAATTAGAGTAGGGGATTTCATTTTCCCCGTTGACTTTATTGTTATGGATACGCAACCTGTCGCTAACCCCCGTAATCAAATTCCGGTGATACTTGGTCGACCATTCCTCGCGACTTCTACCGCGGTAATCAACTGTCGTAACGGTTCAATGAATCTATCTTTTGGCAATATGACAGTTGAACTAAACATTTTCAAGTTAGGAAGTCAGCCTTGCGAGCCTAATTCTAGCGTACTTGATGTTTGCTCGATCAATGAGATCGCGGAAGAGGACTGTGGGTTCGAAAATTTTATGTTTGATCACAGCAATGATGACGCCACTAGTGCGTTCCTCCTAGAATCCGACACAGCTTTCACGACGGACAAAGATTATGAGTGTTTCACCTTTGTAGACAATTTTGAAGACTCTCCACCCGAGTTTGAGTCTTTTGCTTTTTCGGATGAGTTAGTTGAACCATCCGACTCAGTTGCGTACACTCGTTTTGAACCTTTGATGGAATCCTTCGAGTTTGAAACAGTTACTCCATTGTTACCATCTATTGTTTCACCTCCTAAACTCAAACTAAAGCTTTTGCCATCGCATCTAAAATATGCTTATCTAGGTGATAATGAGACCTTACCCGTTATCATATCGGCCTCTCTAGATCTTGAGCAAGAGAAGGCCCTTTTAATGGTCTTAGAGAATAATCGGCAAGCTTTTGGCTGGTCTATGGAGGACATCAAGGGGATTAGTCCCCTTATAGTCGAACATCATATACACTTGATGGATGATGCCAAGCTGGCAAGGGATCCACAAAAACGCCTCAACCCCATTATGAAAGAGGCTGTTAAGAAGGAGATTGTTAAATGTCTTGATAGTGGTATCATTTACCCTATCTCGGATAGCCAATGGGTTAGCCCCATTCATGTTGTGCCAAAGAAATCGGGCATCACGGTCATTACCAATGAGGCAAATGAGTTAATTCCCACTCGCACCCAAACTGGGTGGCGAGTTTGCATCGACTATAGAAAACTCAATGCCGTGACAAGGAAAGACCACTTTCCTTTACCTTTCATTGACCAAATGCTAGAACGATTGGCTGGGCATGAGTTCTACTGCTTTCTAGACAGCTATTCCGGCTATAACCAAGTCCCTATAGCCAAAGAGGATCAAGACAATACCACCTTTACTTGTCCCTTTGGCACTTTTGCTTACCGTCTCATGCCCTTTGGGTTATGCAATGCACCTGCTACATTTCAGCGGTGTATGATGGGGATCTTTTCAGACATGGTTGAAAAGGTTTTGGAGATCTTTATGGATGATTTCTCCATTTTTGATGACTCCTTCGACGAGTGCTTACGACATCTTGACGCAGTTCTTACCCGCTGTAGGGATAAGAACCTAACGTTAAATTGGGAGAAGTGCCACTTTATGGTACGAGAAGGCATTGTCTTAGGACATGTCATCTCGCAAAATGGCATAGAGGTTGATAGAGCCAAAATTGAAGTCATTTCCAATCTTCCTCCTCCTAAATGCGTCAAAGACATCCGAGTTTTCCTTGGCCACGCTGGTTTTTATAGACGGTTCATCAAGGATTTTAGCAAGATTGCTAGACCCTTGACTCTCTTATTGTCCAAGAACACAACATTTGATTTTGACTCAACTTGCATGGAGGCGTTCGAGTCTTCAAAACACTCTCTCATTTCTGCGCCCATTCTTTCATCTCCAAACTGGACGCATCCTTTCGAAATTATGTGCGACGCATCAGATTTTGCCATTGGTGCTGTCCTTGGACAGCACATTAATAAGATGCCGCATATGATTTATTACGCTAGCCGTACATTAAATGAGGCCCAACTAAACTACACAACAACATAAAAAGAGTTTTTAGCAGTTGTGTTTGCACTTGAAAAATTTCGGCCTTATTTAATCGGCTCTCCAGTTATAGTGTACACGGATCATTCAGCTCTTCGCCACCTTTTTGCGAAGAAGGATGCTAAGTCGAGGCTAATACGTTGGATCCTTTTGCTACAAGAGTTTGACCTTGTCATAAGGGACAAAAAAGGATGTGAAAACGTAGTGGCCGATCACCTTTCACGACTTCCTTCTTCGCCTACACTAGAACTTCCAATCAACGATGTTTTTCCCGATGAGCAACTTTTAACCGTTTCTTGCGAACCGTGGTTTGCCGATATTGTAAACTACTTAGCAACCGGCTTGATACCTAAAGATTGGTCGAAACAAGATAAACTTCGATTCTTGTCCCAAGTAAAGCATTTTTACTGGGATGAACCTTAACTTTTTAAATACTGTTCCGACCAAATCATTCGTCGGTGTGTACCGGAAAATGAGGTTAAGAGTGTGCTTTCATTTTGTCACGATCAAGCATGTGGCGGGCACTTTGGCCCAAAGAAGACAGCCGAGAAAGTTTTGCAGTGTGGTTTCTATTGGCCGCGACTCTTCAAGGATGCATATGAATACTGCAAGACTTGCTCCCGGTGCCAACACTTGGGCCGGATATCGCGGAGAAACGAAATGCCGCTCCAACCAATTTTGGTTGTAGATATTTTTGATGTTTGGGGTATAGATTTCATGGGACCATTTCCTAACTCTTTTGGAAATGTGTATATTCTTTTGGCTGTTGACTACGTTTCAAAGTGGGTCGAGGCTGTGCCGAGTCGAACGAATGACAACAAGGTTGTCGTTCGATTCCTTAGAGAACACATCTTTTCTCGATTTGGGCACCCTCGCGCGATAATAAATGATAATGGTTCTCACTTTTGCAATAGGACTTTTGAGTCCTTAATGCGCAAATATTCTATCACCCATAAGCTGTCAACGCCATACCATCCCCAAACATGTGGGCAAGCCGAGGTCTCGAATCGGCAAATTAAGCAAATCTTGGAGAAAACGGTTTCCAAAAACCGTAAAGATTGGTCACTCAAATTGATCGATGCACTATGGGCTTTCCGTACTGCATACAAGACCGATCTTGGTATGTCTCCATACCGGCTTGTTTACGGGAAGGCTTGCCACCTCCCAGAAGAGATTGAGCATAAGGCATTTTGGGCTATCAAAGAGCTGAATTTATCTTTAGGAGATGCGGGCAGCAATCGAAAGCTGCAGTTGAATGAACTAGAAGAGCTGCAGGATGAGGCGTATGATAATGCCATAATTACTATAAACCGAGCTAAGGTGTTCCACGATAAACACCTTTTGCGAAAAACATTTAAACCTGGCCAACAGGTTTTACTCTATGACACTCGGTTACATTATCACCCAGGCAAGCTCCGTTCTAGATGGAGATGACCTTTTGTAGACCGCACCGTTTATCCGCACGGTGCGGTTGATCTTGAAAATCCAGAGGACGGTACTTTATTCAAAGTGAATGGGCATCGATTGAAACCGTTCCTCACAGCGGACCCATCGGAGGAGCTCCTGTTTTTGCAGGAGCCGATCTACACCGATTAAATCTCCTCCACTTTCACCCCCGAATTTCCAATTAACGTTTTCAAAACTTTATTTCAAATAAGTTTGGGGGTGTGTATAATATGTAAATATAATAATAAGCAGGAAATTGCCGACATTATCTACCCACTTGGTGCAGCATGACAGTGAGGACACTGTCCAGTTTAAGTTTGGGGGTATGCTCGGTAAGTTTTCTTTCTTCGCATTCATATGTATACTCTTGCATTGCACCTTTATATAAAAATCATAAAAATTTGAATGAAAAAAAAAATTTAGAAAATAAAAAAAAATTGAAAAATTTCAAAAAATTATAAAAATTAATGTACTCAATTCTGGTTAATTGACTTGAGTTTGATAAATAGGTCAACTGGCTAGGAAAAACTAGATCTTAGACTTAGTAAATTAAAAACCCTAAAAATAACCTTTCTTAAAGTTTAACGGTAGGAAGTATATGTCTTTGTAAGTTATTTAGAAATAGGAAAATTTTGAGTTCACTTCTTGGGCTAAGTCGAAACAAAGGAAAAGTATTGATGTTCTTATTAGAGTATAAGTTTGAAAAATAGTTCCTAACTTAAGTCTAGATTCAGAAAACGTATACCCTACAATTGCACAATCACGCACCTTGAAACTTGGAATAGTAGAAGAGACCTTGAAATGCTCTTGTCTAAAGTCCTTAGTACGAAGAAAATAAAAAAAAAAGTGTGAATCACTAGTAAAATAAGGGGTTGCCCCTACGGATAATATCATCCGTAGGGGCAATAAAAGTTTGGCCCTACGGATTAATACGTAGGGCAAAGTGGTTGCCCCTACGGTCGTTCAATATTTATTTAAAATTTATTAAATCTTAAAGAGTTTTTTGCCCCTACGGTGGCGCAAACCAAGCACCTACGGGTATATCCGTAGGGGCATATAAATAGGGATTTAAGAGATCGATCCCTACGCTGATTATTTCTTTTTCCTATTCTCGCGCGAAACCAAATTTTCCCAAATCGAGATCGTCGTCGCCGCCGCCGCCGCAGTGATCTCGTCGTCACCGAATCCAAGCCGAATCGTCGTCGCCACACCTGCGCAGTGATCTCGTGGTCGCCACCGTGCTCCGTTCTCGTTGTCGCCACCGCCCTTGTCGTCGCCGATTGCGTCTCCGTCGTAGCCTACAGGTAATTAGTTAAACATTATTATAATGATGTTAGGGTAGCGATCAATGAGGGTTAGGATTAGGTATCGGTTGTGGTTAGGGTTAGGATTAGGGTTAGGGTACGGGTTCGATCGGCGGTTGGGGTTCGACGACTGGTGTTGGGGTTAGGGTTAGGGTTAGGGTTTTGGTTGGGGTTTGGTGTTGGGGTTGGGGTTCGGCTGGGGCTGGGTTGGAGTTAGGGTTAGGCCGGGTTAGGGTTTGGTGTTGGGTTGGGGTTCGGCTGGGGCTGGGTTGGGGTTAGGATGAGTTGGAGAGATTGAAGGCGGGCTGGGTTTTAGGAGAAGAGAAGGAAATGGCACTGCTTGCTGCTTCAATTTTTTGATATAGATAGGATCGGTATCTTTCCGCTGGTTCTCCGTGTACAAAAATAGATTAGATGTTCATTTCAACGTTGTTTCACAGCTTTGAAATGATTATCTATTCTATTACAGTGTACTCGGAGAACAGCGGGGAGGTGCTGCCGAAATTTACTCGAAACGGTTGAAAGCACAAGTGATGGGCGTTCGCTCTATACATTCTTAATGGGATAGAAGCCTACCCCCGACAGCCGGAACACATACATACAAACGCATAATCAGAGAGCGATTCGGGTTGTTCGGGTTAAAACCAATATATGATAATATGAAACCTTCATATTCCCATCGATACCCATATATGAAACTAAAAGCGCCACTTAGTCCCCGTCTATCGGTCAACATAACGTGCGATAATTTATTCTTTTCAACGACAAACGCACACACAAAGCATATACATGGATTTTCTCCTTTGTCAGTAACTATCCCGTTCTTATATTTCTCAATATAGTCAGCATAACCTACAATTTATATGTTATTCAGTCTAACATGGCCCATGAGTACGTCAGAGTTAAGGACTGGATGTATGTGGATTGGAAAAAACGTATGCAACCTAAGTTTGTCGCAGGAGTTGCTGCTTTCCTTGAATTTGCACGAGCACATAATAAGATCATAATAGAGAAGATTCTCTATCCGTGCGATAGATGTGGCAATAAGTACTGGCAGAAGGTAGAATTGGCAGAGCTTCATATTGTAAAACATGGGTTTACTAGACTTTATTCAACTTGGAAATATCACGGGGAAGGAGAAGAATGCAGTACTGCGGTAGAAGAAGGAGAACACGATAATGCGGCAGGAGAAGAAGAAGAATTCGGTAATACGGCAGGATACGGAAATTTATTTCCATCAGAAGAAATGGAGGATATGGTAGAGGCTGCCCTAGGTGAATCTATTCGTACCGAAGATGACATTCCTTCCGGTCAAGGACCGCGTGCGGATAAATATGAAAATTTCATGAATGATGCTAGGAAACCAATTTATGAGAATGCGAAGTATTCCACCCTCTCATGGTTCGTCCAACTTTTCCAAATTAAGTGCCTAAATGGATGGAGCAACAAGTCATTCACAATGCTTCTTTCGTTCTTGAAAGATTCTATGCCTCCGGGAAATAATGTGCCCGAAAGCTGGTATGAAGCCCAGAAAATGATGTCTGATTTGGGTCTAAAGTGCGAGAAGATTCAAGCATGTCCTAAAAATTGCGTGTTGTACCGGAAAAAGAATTCAGATTTGAAAGAGTGTCCAACATGCGGAGAGGCCAGGTATAAGCCGAAAGATTCTGATAAGAAGCCTGATATACCTGTGAAGATAGCACGATATTTTCCCATAACACAGAGGCTACAGAGGCTATTCAGGTGCAAGAAAACAGCCGAGGCAATGATTTGGCATCACCGTGCTCCTCCAAGCGAAAATGGAAAAATGAGCCATCCAAGAGATTCACCGGCATGGAAGGATTTCGATAGGAGGCACGCAATATTCAGTAGCGATCCTCGCAATGTCCGGCTCGGACTGGCTGCCGATGGCTTCTGCCAATTCAACTATATGGCTGGAAGTCACAGTACATGGCCCGTTGTAATGATAATTTATAATCTGTCGCCTTGGTTGGCTATGGACCAATCATACTTTATGATGCCTCTTCTTATCGACGGACCAAACTCACCGGGGAACAATATCGACGTCTATCTCCGACCTCTGATTGAGGAGCTGAAAACTTTGTTCATTGATGGTGTAGAGACATATGATTCAAACACAAATACAACCTTCATACTGCGTGCGGCTTTAATGTGGACAATTAATGACTTTCCTGCGTATGGAATGCTTTCAGGTTGGTCCGTACATGGTCACAAAGCATGTCCTCATTGCCATGAACACACAACATCAAAATTTTTGAATTTTAGCAGGAAGGTTTGTTATTGCGGCCATCGACGTTTTCTGCCTCCAGACCACCCCTATAGGTTAGACACGGTTCACTTTGATGGTCATCAGGAGCTTCTTGGGCCTCCATCCCCATTGTCCGGAGAGCACGTGACTGCTAAATGGGATGGTTACAATAACGTGACCTTCGGGATGGATCCGACGAGACAGGTCAAACCATAATATTGAAAAAGTTAAGCATTTTCTTCGAGCTTCCGTACTGGTCTACAAATTCAGTGCGTCATTGTCTGGACGTCATGCATATAGAGAAGGGAGTATCAGAGCACATACTTAACTTGCTTCTGTGTAAAGACGGGAAATCGAAAGACAACATGAATGCCCGGATGGATCTGCAAGAGTGGGGAATAAGAAGTGAACTGCACCCTAACCGGTAGCGGGTAAACCGGGCAAGTTTGTACTTCCCAATGCCGCTTATCATATGTCACAACCGGAGAAGAAAAGATTCCTGCAGGTGTTGCATGATTTGAAAGTCCCCACAGGTTTCTCAGGATCATTCAGCAAGAAAATAAAAATTGTGAAGGGCAAGATCGATGGGCTGAAAAGTCATGACCACCATGTTATCGTGGAGCACCTTCTTCCATTAGCCCTCAGGACTTCTCTCCCCGACTCGGTTGGTCTAGTAATCAACGACCTATGTTGTTTTTTCAGGGAGTTGTGTGCTAAAACGCTGGAGGTTGCAACGCTGGATAAACTAGAAAATTCTATTGCGTTGATACTTTGCAAGTTTGAGCGTATTTTCCCACCGTCATTCTTCGATATCATAATACACTTGACGGTTCATATTGCAACTGAGGCGAAGTTAGCCGGACCGGTACAATATCGATGGATGTATCCCGTCGAGAGGTACATGTAATTTTTCGTTTCGCGCAATTTATAAATTTATTTTTGTCATGTATGCCCGTGTTTATTTATTCAACATATTCTCATTAGGTACCTTTACACTCTTAAGAAGTATATACGCAATAAAAATCGACCAGAGGGTTCTATCATGCAAGGTTATCTTCTTGATGAAGCAACCACATTTTGTTCCCGCTATCTGGACGAGAACATTGAGACAAGGCTTAACCGACCACGAAGAATTCAAGACGGGCCATATGGTAAAGCCGAGTATAAGAGGGTAGACACTATGTTTATCAACAAGATATACCGGTTTATCTTGCTTAATTGCGTATGTCTTGAACAAATTAGAGAGTAAGTTCTTTTGGATTAATTGTTATATCTGTGTTTGTGTGTGTATGAAATGGCATAATATTAATGTCACAATTATTTGTCGAAAACAGAACTCATTTTAACGAGGTACGTGAGGGGCATCCTGATTGGAACGAAGAGCGTTTGGAAAAATACCATCAGGATAATTTTTGTGATTGGGTCACAGAGCATGTAAGTTATTCGAATTACATTTTATTGCTATCAGTTTTAATCTAAACTTGTATCGTTATGTATTTATCGTAAAATTTGTTTTGTTAGATCCACGATCCGAACTTGTCTGCATCATTTGAGAGTGATTCAAGATGTTTAGCTCAATTTCCTAGTATGGAGGTTGCACATTACAAAGGATTTGGTGTCCTTGGATACAAATTCGAAGTTAAGGACATAGAAACATCTAGAATCACTCAGAATAGTGGGATTGCGACGGTAGGATCGAACGGTGTGATTTACTATGGGTACTTAAATTGTATACTCAGCATCCACTATCCCGGACGATCAGAACCCTTTTATATATTCCACTGTACTTGGTACGATCCGCGAACCGATACAGACAGGTGGAGAAGCAGTCTTGGGACTTGGAAAGATGAATATGGATTGACCAGTGTGAACACACTTCGATTTTACGGTCAGGACGATCCGTTTATCTTTCCGAACCAAGCGTTCCAAGTATACTACTCACAGTGTTTGAAGCATCCGGGGTGGAGTGTTGTATGCCGATGGAAACCTAGAGATGTCTACGATGTCCCAGAATACGAGGACAGCGATGAGGACAAAGAAGAGAGAAGGCTTAAAGTGCTCCGACCGTCTATTTCGAAGGACGGGTTGTCTTCGACCGATCATGAAGTTACGTGGGTTAGAAATGACATCGACGATGAAATCCAAGTAGATATGTATGATGCGCCCACGAAACGAAAAAGGTTATCAGTAATGTTATATTATTACTTCACATTTTACGCACTAGATCATATATAGTCAATACTTTTAATGATTGTCTAATGCGTCCACGAACCGTTTATCTAGATTTGATGACGATGTCGGGAGCAGCGAGGGGCGGCAGGAGCTCCAGCCGCGGCAGAGGCAGAGGCAGAGCGGTTCTGCCGCCCGGAGAGCTCCGTAGGGAGATTCAGAGGGCCGGTCTTGCACCCAGATCGGAGACCCCTTCGGATGCCTCCTTCCGTGTTGATTTGGCCACACCTCCAGGTATACTGCACGCATATCCATTTTGAATGTAATATTACAGATATTCATGCATGTTTATGTCAAAATTACTTATATTGTCAATGTTTGATTGTCTAGTTGTTGGTGATGCGTCCACATCTGGGACAGAGGCCACCCCCGCTCTTCCAGGTATGTTTATATATCATATAGTGTATGTATATTGATTTAGAATGCTATATCATAAATATACACATTCATTTTGCTCTTACTTAGCAATTTTTATTATTGTCTAGCTGTAGGTGGTGACACCACCGCACCTGCGGGTATGTTTATATGTCCTATAGTGCATGCATATTGATTTAGAACGTTATATTATTGATCTACACATTCTTTTTGCAATTACTTATAAAATCTTTTTTTAATTGTCTAGTTGTTGGTCCTGCGTCCACATCTGGGACAGAGGCCACCCCCGCTCCTCCAGGTATGTTTATATATCATATAGTGTATGTATATTGATTTAGAATGCTATATCATAAATATACACATTCCTTTTGCTCTTACTTAGCAATTTTTATTATTGTCTAGCTGTAGGTGGTGACACCACCGCACCTGCGGGTATGTTTATATGTCCTATAGTGCATGCATATTGATTTAGAACGTTATATTATTGATCTACACATTCTTTTTGCAATTACTTATAAAATCTATTTTTAATTGTCTAATTATAGGTGGTGCGTCCACACCTTCCACAGGGGCCACTCCTGCCGCTTCCATACCCTCCGCATCGTCTGCAGGTTAGTATGAATAAATTTAAAATATTTATTTATTTTACATATGCTCTATAGAATAAATATGAACTTCATGCTCTGTACAATGGCCTGATGAAGAACATGCAGGCCAAGGTCCGATACAACAGGAATGAGCTGAAGGCCGACTGCTACTCCCTGTGGATAGCGACCCCCGAGGGAGAGAGAGCGGCCCTCCTATCTACTCCGGCGTTTGCGAGAGTCGACGTAGAGACATGGCCTATATTGTGCGCTTATTTCGACTCCGAACGCAAACAAGTATGTATTTTAAATTTAATTCATTATTTATGATATAATTTATTTCTTTGTGTTTCTTAATTAGAAAACTAAATGTTAATGCGTTGTGCAGAAACAGGCCGCTCAGAATACGGAGAACAGGAAGTCGGCGAAGAGGGGTCGCCCCACTTACACAGGTGGCTCGAGGAACATTACTCGAGCCATGGAGTTATCGGTAAATTAAGAGTTATTCTCTAATATTCTGCAATATTAAGAGTTATTCTCTAATATTTCTAATATTAAGAGTTACTTTCTAATATTGCAGACATCTCGGACCGTGGCGTCAGGTGGTACACCGAGCGTGCTGTCCGCATATCTTGCCGTCCACGGCACCTCGACAGATCTCGCCACGGGCGAGCTTCGATGTCCCGACGTCGCTACCCAGGAGTACTGCGTAAGTGTTAATATTTTTTCTACCCAAATTTGAAATTTTAGTTTTGAAAGGTTCAAGTTTAAATTTTATACTTATACTTTACTGCTTAATGTGGGTGTAGGAGCGGGTGGTTGAGCAGGCCCAGGCCTCGGGGATCGATTTTACCGGACAGAACGATCCGAGGCTGCTGACCCCAGTTCTGGACGCCGCACACGGAGGGCACCACGGAGGTTGGGAGAGAGGCCGGGGATTGGGCCCTAGCAGGGCCCATATGAGGTTGGACTCCACCCCGGCGGTTACTTCCTCCGTCTCCAGTGACCGGCATGTCCATCAGGAACTGGATAGTTTGAGGGCCACCGTTCAGGAGTTGAAGGAGATGCTGGTATGTATACTACTTTATAGTAAAATATCATTTCATATTATATACATATCAACATATCCATAATTAGTACGTAGCTTGAGCTTATTTAGTTTTAGAATTAAGTCTGATTAATCATACATACATATGTAATTAAAATAAACAACGCTTTTCCAAACTAGATATCCAAACAGGGTTTCGAAATAACTTAATAATGAAACGAATTCGAATAATACACAGTGCTTACACGCTTCTTACACACGTTATGTCCAGACGCGACAGGGTAGATCGGCCGAGCCTCCACATGCATCTCCTTCGGCTGCGGCTCCGCAAGCCACTACATCGGCTGCGGTTCCGCAGACAGCTCCTGTAGCTCCACCGCCCACTCAGACTCCCGCAGCCGCGGCTCCGTAAGCGACTACCTCGACGGCGGCTGTGCAGACCACATCGCCAGCTCCACATGCCGCTCAGACTCCCTTATATGTAGCATTGCAGAGTGTATTGACCGAGGAGCAGGCGCGCGTTTTTCTAACGTTATTCGGAGGTGGAGCTGGACCGAACTAGGGTAGCTTTTTGGTTCTTATTTTTTGAAACATGTATTTATATCACATTGTACTACATTTTGAAACGATATTGATATTGGTTTGTAATTATATCATATTCAGTTTTTGGGTTTCTTTTGTATATTATATATATGCGTGAGATGTGATTATGAATACTGCAATATATGATTTGATTGATGTATATAGTATTGTGCACAGGGCGGGAAAAAATCTAGCAGCCCATTTTTTAAAAAAAATACAGACAATATGTACCTACGGATTAAGCCGTAGGTACATACGTTGCCCCTACGGCGTTATCCGTAGGGGCAAACTATCAGCAAACCTGATATTTTCCCACCTGATATCAGTGCAGGGTGTTGGGGGTGCCCCTATGGATATATCCGTAGGGGCCACTGTTTATCCCCTACGGATAAATCCGTAGGGGCAAAATATCAGGTTTCCTGATATTTTCCCCCCGATCTCAGTGCAGGGTGTTGGGACGGCCCCTACGGATCTATCCGTAGGGGCTACTTTATATCCCCTACGGAGTTATCCGTAGGGGTAGAAAAAGGACCTACGGATATATCCGTAGGTATATACAATATATTCAAAAAAAAATTAAATATATGATTTTATTACCCCTACGGGGTACTCCGTAGGGGCTATAACACCTACCGAGATAACCGTAGGGGCATAAATTTGTCCGTAGGGGCAAGTTCAGGGCCTCAACTTGCACCTGCGGCCTTTGCACCTACGGGGTCTTTTTTCGCCCCTACGTATATATCCGTAGGGGCAGTGGGTTGCCCCTACCGAGAAATCCGTAGGGGCAACCCTTATTTGTAGTAGTGAATAAAGAAAAAAAATGGACACTGGTTTTTGTGATTATTTAAGGCTGCAAAAAAAAATAGAAAAATATTTAGCGAGGGTGCTTCATCACCTAGTGCCTTAGACCAACTGGTTTGGAAATCACTGCTAAAGCCTTGGGTGTTGCAAGACTAGGAAGTACGCTTTAAAGTGCAAACACATCTTGTAATCGGTTGTTGGTACCTCAAGAAGTATTGACAATCGCATGAAGGATGTGTGAGCAAAATTCAATTAAATTCACCAACTAATGAGTACTTTGGACAACGGACGAGAGTATGATTACTTGATTTGAATTTCTAAGTGTAGGGGTGATTTATACACACACGTGGGGATATGTGATTGGGATTTAGATGAGAGAAAGGCATGAAAAATATGACTTGTATCTTTAGTAAAGTTGATAAAAATTCCTAAGTGGAGATGGAACCCTAGGAGAAAAACTTAAGAAATGCCGAAAGCTAAGTAAGTCTATAGAACATATATAATCTTAAGTTAAATAATGAGGAAGTGTGAAGAATATGGGTGGATAATTTGCGGGTCGACAATAATAGAATTCCTTGTTAAAAAACCTAATTGGAAAACAAAAGTCGAACAGCCGAATTGATAGGATTTTGTGGGTAGTATCCCCTGAAAACCCTCTGGAGACAACACTCCTCCTACTAGGGACACCTAGAGGTTTAACGGCTTGTTGCACGAGCTCAGTGCAATCGCGTTTCCCTGCGAAAGTGCGGTTAGGTTTTGTAGAGAATAAAAATAAGTTTGCTCGAGGACGGGCAAAAGATAAGTTTGGGGGTATTTGTTCATACCATAATATTGCATTTTATATTCCCCATTCTTATGCATTTTACAATGAAAACATGTACTTTTGACCCATGTCTGCTACATGTTACAGGTTACAGGTTCTTGGAGCAAAAACAGTGAAAAAGACAAAAGACGACACAAAAAGGGACTTTTGACCAACAAATAGACGGATCCGAGTCAAGCCTAGACGAAGAGCAGTTCACAATCAACAAGGCAACTGGTTAAAAGATCACTACAAATTGTTCACTGAAGATCTGGAACCAACGTAGGAGCCAACTGGAGAAAAGAACGAAAGAAATAACAATCCCAAAAAACTCTGAGGCAGCCCAGGAAAATGCATAAGCTGAACTCATCAATGCGCCGCAGAACCGCGGCCCAAGCCCGCCATTGCCGCGGTTCCGCGGCCGTATAATGCCCGTACTTCGAGAAAATTTTACCAAAATGCGTTGGCGGCTCTGAAAAGATTTCCTAAGGGTATATTTGTAATTGTAGACATGCGGATCAATTGTAAACCTAGGGTTTCTATGTCCTATAAATAGAACCCAAACCCTTGTATTTTCCTATGCCTCTATTCATCAATAAAATTCTGTTTTCTTTGAAGTTTGGAGCGCATCAATCGTAAGTAGGTTGTTTTTCTGCCCTAGTTCTAATTTCAATTTCTGCCCTAGGTAAATTCTTTACTTGCTCTAGTTTAATTTAGTTTAGAATTTTATTAACTTGCAATAAATGTTTCTTCTCTTTAATAAAAACAAAACAAAAATTATGTCTTTCTTAATTTCCTCAATGAGTGAGTAGTTTCCTCGCTTGTTGGGGTTATGAATAGGGAAGGGTTTGAGAGATGAAGATCTCTCATCTCTTTTCTTTGCCAATCTATTATGAACATTAGGACTCCATGCATACTCTCATCTTCCGCTCCCTACGGCACTCTAACCTCGAGGTAACGGTGATCCGTAGTATAAAAGACCGGAGTTGTGAGTTTTCCATGGAGGTTAGGGTAAAGGTTAAGAAAGGAAGGACAAGGATCTAGAGGAAGAAACATCTTTCCAATCATCCTAATCCCCTTTATTAATATTTACCATAACCCCTAATATCAAATCTAAATTAAGGCATTGAAAAGAGGTGTGGATCTTTGTTTACAAAACTTTACCTAAACCTAATCCTAGCAAGTTTCTAATCCTAGTATAACACAACTTCGTTTTAGATCTAATTAAAAGTCCAAACACCATTTGGAATTAGCTCGTAAGAACTTTAAGGAGAATTACAACATCCCTGTGGACCGACCCGTATTCACCGGCTAGCTTCATGCGACGCCGTTCTTGATTGCGGTAATTAATTTTTGATCGACAAAACCACTTTAAATCACCAACCACTTACGAGTCCTCTCGACTGGTAAGGGAGAAAATTCTCTTATGAGATCCTTACGACTTATAAGACAAAACACACATAGGAATCCTCATGATTCCTAAGGAGAAAATACACATACGAGATCCTCTCGATCCGTAGGGTGAAAAGTCTCTATGAGACCCTCACGGCTCATAGAGTTGAAAAGTTTTAGGCAGCAGATCTGAACCTGCGGCCTGAGCCATCGCTATCTCTAGGCAAAAACTAAGACGCTTACTCTATTATCTGCCAATTATGTTTATCAAGACAGCATGCTGATAATAAGCGAAGAGAGAAAGTAAAAGAGCACATAAGACATTGCAAAGAAAAAATGTGTATCTTTATTTATTAATTTCAGTCAAATACAAGGTGGATCGTACAAAAGAATAAAGAATGGATACATATTATTTGAAAAAAGAAAAAAATTTACAATTGTATTGATACAAGGGGAACTACTGGCAAGGAAGCGTCTTGCATAGCTCTAGCAATTGTTCGCGCACCTCCTTCCACGCTTTCTCCTGATCGGCCACCACCGCCAGTTCTGCCTCCACTTGAGCCCGCTGCTGCAAGAAAGATGCAAGCTGCTCCCCAACGGCCTAATGAGCAGCTTCGCGGCCCGAGGTGTCACGCTCGGCGACATCAAGCTTTCGCTTCAAGTTTAGCCCATGAGAGATGCGTTCCAGGAGGCCCTCAAAGATAGCCTTCACTTGGGCAGCATTCGCCTCAACCTCAGCACGCAGACGAGCCGTCTCGCTTGAGGTCTCTCGGTATTCCCTCAGCCTTAAAACCGCTTCTTGTTCCAAGTGGTGGAAGTAAGAAGCGCTTTGCTCAATCCATGCTGCTCTTTGAGTGCTCACGGCCAGAACCTCAGGGGCAGGACGTATCGACTCCAGCTGAAGTAGGCGAGCCTCGATCTCCCTGCAATGATTAACCCAAGACGCAACAATGCCCTCGTCATGGAAATTTACGAGTATCACCAGCATCGGGTTAACCGCCGTACCGAAATCTACAGCAAACGTAGGAGTCTCGATGTAGTCGCTCAACATACGCAGACTGTTCGCGGCGCCTTTCGAGGATGGACGTCTCAGGAAAGGGCCTGCCGGCATTGTGATGCGAGGCTCGACGGGCGCCGAGACCGGAACGACAGCTGAAAAAACAAGATACGATCAGATAACAGTTCAAGAAATATGAAAAGGTCATTGATGAGATAGTCTACTATACCAGCTGCAGCAGGTGGCGAGGCCGGAAGGGCCGGTGGCACGACCGATCTTTTGTCTCCTCCCTCGATTTGTAGCACTGCAATCATGACAAGGGAAAATTAGAAATAATTCTATTACTAAAAAAAGAAAGACATCAGTTGGAGACTATACTCACCAGCGCCACCAGAAGGAGAAGCGAACTCAGATGGGAAGGAGAAGTGTGGGAGCAACACCTGATAAAGATGGTCAAAAAGCACTCCTGAAAAAGACACAACAGTAAGTCTTTAGCACATAAATTATGCGTCTAAAAAATAAGACTTATAAGTTGCAAACCCATACCTTCCAACATCTTCGATGGTACGAGAGAGGGCTAAGAGGTGACCACCGCCAAGGTAGTAGTTGAAGGCGCTCCCTCAAGCAATGGAACATCGGCACTGTCCGCACCTGCGTTAAAAAAAATAAGGGAAAACCTGTCAGGAAAGATTGCAAGAAAAAAAAAGGGGACGGTAATCCGAAATTTACCTGATGAGCCTCCAGCCGAGACGGAGGCGTCTCCCTCCTCAATCGACATAAGTCCACCACCCGTGGCCTCATCCCCAGACTCCACGGGGGCTGTCGTCGTGCTTGCGAGGCCAGGAGGCGGCGGAGGGCCATAGGCGGGGAGAGCTATGACCGGAGCATTACCAGACTCCTGAGAAGGAGCGGTCGGCTCGTCCTCAGGAATCATGTCCACCTAACCCGCTACTCCCTCGGGCTCAGCAGTCACGGTTGTCTCGTCCACCGTCGCCACGAAGTTATCGTTCTCAGGCGCTCGGTCCGCTGCTACCTCGGGCTCGGCATCAATCACTTGCTCAGGCATAGTGGACGTGACTATTTCGTCAGCCACTAGCTCGGGCCCAGCAATCCCGGTTGTGTCATCCGCAATTGGCTCGGCTTCGACCAGTACCTCTCCCTCTATCCCCTCAGGTTCGACGGTCTCCGCCTCCCCTCGGTTGGACTTGGCCCTGCAGAATAGAATATATAAGAACCGACAGCTTCATAATTCTTACAACAAAATTCTGAAAGAAATATTACCTGAGATGGACTTATCGTTACCCTCTCTATTGGCACGCACCGCCTGTCTATGAGCTGTAGAAAAGGCGACCGGGGGCTCTTCTGACGGAGTATCGGCACAAGGGACGGTGCTTGGGCCCGCTCCAATGGCCAAAGCGGCCCTGTGTGCCTTCGCTTCACGCCTCAACCGCTTCCTCTTCTCCCGGGCCGTCGCGATAGACCTCTTCGACGCTTCCTTAATTAAGGTGCCGTCGTCCTCGTTTAGATTTTCCTCCAGAGCCTTTAAGGCATCTCTCATCGGCTGTTCAAGACGGACTTCTCGCGGTAGCCCTGAGGAAGCATAAGCATCGGCAGCTGGCCGGGGAAGAGTCTCTACGTCACCTGGCGGGATCAGCATTGTGGTTCCTGCGATAAAAAGGGGGAGATTAGATCTACCATAACACAAGAAAAATGAAGACTTGATGAATTGAAATTTACCAAGGCCTAAGGACGCCCTAAGGCGTTCCTCCTCTTGGAAAGTCTTGAAGGAAGCAGCAATGGCTTCTTCAGTGGTGATGCCTGTTGAAAAGAAGAAGGAAAAAATGTTAGTCAAGGGAAATAATAAAGATATGATACAATAAAAAATGCGACTAGTGGTTACCTGATTGTGCAAGCTTAGCTAGCTACGCGTCGCGCCTCGCCAACCGCTCTGAAGCTACGAGAGCGGCCTCCAAGTCCGTGTCATCCGGCGGCATGACTAACCCCCTGTTGGTCCCGTATTCACTCAGGACCTCACCATAGGGAGCGTGGGGTTCCTGACCGAATGCGACGTCAGCAGCAAAGAGCGACTTCTTTTTCTTCTTCTGCCCACCAACCCTAGGTGCACCCGGGATCGACTTGCGCTTTGCAGGCACCTTGGGGCGTCGGGTCCCGATGTCCGCACCCACACCAGACTCCGGCGAGGCTACAACCACTGTCTCCACTGGAGCACAGGGCGCTGGTGCTGCATCCACAATATCGGGAAGCGGCAATCCGCGTGGAGGACTCTGCGCACGCGATGGTCCGGCTCTAGCATCTTTTAGAGGGGGAACTACCGGGGTCCTTGGCACTAAAGGAGCGTTGTGGTCGCTACCTGGAGTCATACCCTTACGGTCGACCAGCAATCACTTTTCCTCCTTTATGACGGCTCCCGTTGAATGACTGTACCATTCTGTATATACCTTGAGGAGTCGTGGGGCGCAAGCCAGCTCACTGATGAAAAAGTGGGAACCCGTATTCAGACGCATGAAGTGATGCAGCACGCTCTCCATTCCTTCTTCGGTAGCAGCCGGTTCCGATAGGAAAGCCTCCAGTGGTACCCCTTGATTGTAGCTCAGTTATTGGGCGAAACGATGCGGGTTGTATCTCATGAAAATTGCCGCACCGTTCTGCCTGAACACCAGGAAGCCCGGTCTGATAGAATATAAGTGGAGGGTCTCCCGGGCCTTTAAAACTGAGGCTCCATCTTTGAAAGTATCTTGCAATGGCCGCACTGCAGTGGTAGATGCCTTTCCAATAGTCAACACTTTGTCAATGAAAGACACCCCGTCTCCAACGGTGTGGGGGCGAAGGAGCAAACCCCTGGCATTCCGTGGCGATGGAGTCACGATTGAGGCGCCAATCAACTGTATGATGCGAGGGAAGCTGCACCTGTCATAGAACGAGGGCCTTTTGTGCATACCGAAGACGCCCGATGTGTGTAGCTTGAACCACGACACGAAGTAGTGCATCGGGAAGATCACGTGCAGTACCCCAGGCTCATTAGCATCCACCGCTCGACTGAGGCCATGATACAAGTGTGCCAAGCCGGCGATCCCAACGGCCAATTTTACCCCGATGGTCATCCGGTGAGCTGGGTAAAAGACAGAGGGCCGCATATGGCGAGAATGCATCGGGAGCGCAAACCAACTCAGCCATAGCCCAAGAAATCCTAAGAAGAAGGCCTCCTCGTCCATCCCGGGGGCTGCAACTTCCGCAAAAGATATAGTCGGGGAGTTAGGAAGGAAAAAACCCTTTTGGTCTATTTCCTTCGCCGGTAGGTTATCCAAACCTAAACCGAAAGGGTCATCAAGGGTGGCAAACTTGGCAGCTTCTGCCGAGAGGACATTTGGGTGAAGGAACCGAGCGATGAAATCCTCGAAGCTAACTCCGCGACTCCCACGTTCGATGAAAAGGGCCTCATAGATGTTCAACACTTTGATCAAACTTGGGAATTGGTGTTGAACAGCATTCTCCGGGGTGAGGCCCCTTACTGCCGGCTTAGCACCGAAGACATACTCGTCTGTCGGAAGCAACTCCTCATAGTGCTCCCTATAACCGGTGACCTCTGTGAATTCCTCCAAAGAAATTGACACTTCCCGGTCCATTGCGATGAAAGTGTGAGTAGGAATGTTCCACTTCTCCAAGAAAGCTTTGAACCACCAGGTGGGAAGCGTGTGATACTGGAAGAGGGAGACGTAAACCGCAGTGTACAGCCCTAACCTTATCAACTGCGACTTCTTCGCCGACAGGATATAGCGAGCCCACGGCAGATAGCCGATCGGATGGCGAGGGATCAGACCTATGTTATATGATTGCCCCCAAGGTCGCGCCTCGCCTTGACAGATACGGCGTCCCAGGATATCCAAAACCATAGGACGCTGAACCGGAATTGCATCTATGGCAGGATGAAGAAAGCCCTTTGAGGTCCAATCAACCATCTCCACGGCATACTGCACCGGGGGTGGGCTGGCATAATGGATCGCCATAATGGGCTCTGTCAAACTGCGCACGTGAAGCTCCGTCGACCCATGATAATCTGGTTATACCACGACCCCCAAAGTTGGAGATTCTTATATTCCGGGTCGTGGTCCCTGATCATAGCTAGGACTTCGCGGTCCAAGGGCGTTTCAGGAAATCCTTCCTCCGAACGAGCAAACGGGAATGAAGTATCGAAAGACATAGTCGCTGCAAGGGAACAAAAGTAGCCGTTAGTGTTGCAATTCCAACGCTTGGCGTTTAAATTTTTTAATTAATTAATTAATTAAATTAAAAATTAATTAAAATTAATTACACCACACTGAAGTGCAGTGGGTAGGAGACCACAGGGGGACCCACAAAATCTGGATGACAATGCATCAGTTAATAAGACAACCTCATCATTGGATGGGATTGTCAGTTAAACCCTAAGAGAACATTCTCATCAATAATAAAAAACCCCTAGAGACAAGGAGAAAATCTCCTCTTTCAAAGCAAAGCTCTGTCACAGAGTGACACTTGTCAAACTCTGGTCTCAGGGAAATAAAATTCCTTAAAAAGAGCCTAGCTCTGTAATAATGATAAAAAAATTCCATCAAAGAAAAAATTAATTAATTCCTAAAAAAATTAAAGTTCTGGGATCTTAAAGACCCATATAAAAAAAACTCTTAAGAGTTCATCATCAGAAGATCAAAAGATCTATATTTTGTCAGTGAGCAAAGCTCTGTTCAAGGGTTAAGAGACCCTGAAACAAATTCTTGAGAGCAAAGCTCTCTTTATGAAACCCCAAATGGGATTTCTTTAGATCAAAAGATCTATGAGAGCAAGGCTCTGTTGGTTAAGATTGATTTAAATTAATTTAAATTAATTTTACCTAAAGTTTTTCTAACGTTGGAAATGAGAGCAAAGCTCTAGAGTTCTGGAAGCAAGAGCAAAGCTCTGAAGTTCTTAAGCTTGGAAAATGGTAAAAATTTTCTCAGGGTCAGGGGCCCTATTTATAAGGCGCTTGCGCCCCTTCAACTACTGAGTTGATCTGCGGTCAGGATCTTGCCACCGCTGCACTCACGTGCGCGCCACGTGAGGGCAACGGTGGGGGGGCATTTGTTTCCCCCAATCAGAGCAAATCTCTGTTTGAATTTCAAAATTCAAAATTCGAAGCAACGCTTCAAATTTCTTGTGCTGCGCGCAACGCGCCACGTGTCAAAGGCTGATACGTCAGCGTAGCGCCCAAGGCAGCGTGCCCAATCAGAGCAAGGCTCTATTTAAAACAAAAATTAAAGGAAGCAACGCTTCAGTTGCGCAGGCTCTGCGCTGCGCGACACGTGTCAGCGCAGTTGCGCTGCGATGTGCGCTGCGCGACACGTGTCAGCGCAGTTGCGCAAGCACAGTGGCGCTGCGCTGTGCGTTGCGCGACACGTGTCAGCGCAGATGCGCTGCGCTGCGCGACACTTGTCACGCGCTAGGGTGTTTGCGCCAAACAGAATTAAATTCTAGTAAGATTTTTCTGTTCTTGTTAAAACAAGAATATTGCCTTCTGTAAATCAGAAGCCCTTCGATTAAAGATCCAACGGTGGGGAAAATTCCCCAAATCACTCAGAGAAAGATATCTTTAACAAATTTAACAAATTTATGGGCACTATATAAAAGCCCCTAAACCTCAATTCAAAGGATCATCAACATTGTGAGAGATTAAGAACCTCAAAAACAGAGAGAATTCTGAAGAAAGTTCAAGATAAAGGTAAAAAACTTCACAAAATAGAAGAATTTCTTCTAATAGATCATTGATCTAAGAACAAGATCAATAGTCTTCAAATAATAATAAGTGCCTTGCACATTTTTATGAACCACTGGTTCTCTGAAAACAAGAAAAACAAGAAAAACTTGTTTTCTTTGATCTAAATTGGATCAAGAAATCAAACAGTGCCTTGCACTTTTTTTTTATGAACCATTGGTTCTGGAATCTTAAAGATTCTCAAAGATTATTGAAATAGTGCCTTGCACTTGCAAAAACTGTACTGTTGCGCTCCTGGGTTGGTGCAAGCCACCAGAGAGCGCCACGTGTCAGCACCTGAACCACTTGCGCTATGCGCTTTTAAGAAAGAGCCTTGCTCTCTGAAATTGGTGCAACTCACCAGAGCGCGCCACGTGTCAGCAGCGCAAGCGCAGCGTACTGGCGCAGCGCACTGCGCTTGCGTGACACGTGTCATCACCACAAGCGCTTGCGCTCATTAATTGACGCAAAGCACCTGACAAATGCAATGCATTGTTCATTAAAGGGCCAGGTCCAAATCAAAAAGGGCTAATAGGCCAAAATAAATTGCAATGCAATATAAGGGCAGAGCCCAAGTAAAATTGATGCTCTGTATCTTTTATAAAAGGGCAGAGCCCAAACAAAATTGATGCTCTGCATCATTTATAAATTTGCAGAGCCCAAACAAAATAATAATAAATGCAATGCATTACTTAAACATGGGCAAAGCCCTAGCACAGGCCTAATAGGCCAAAAACAAATAAAAGCGTTGAACATTTTTCAACTAGACTAGCCCAATCATGGCCGTAAGTCCTCAAACTAAATTGACGGAGCACAGCTGCTCTCTTAAACCAATTTACATCCGGTTCGAGGGTACATCTCCGAACTCCTCTGACACCTATCGTTGTAATCCTTCAACGATGTCAGAGAGGCGACGGGTCCCGACAACCACACATCAACACGGACTGTGGGGTCCTTAAACTCATGGACTCAAGCGTCCTTAAACCAAAACACATATTGTGGGATCCTTAAACCCGCGGACTTATGCGTCCTTAAACTAAAACACGGACTGTGGGGTCCTTAAACCCACGGACTTAAGCGTCCTTCAACTACCTATGGACCTCTATGTCCCTAAACTGGAATATGGACCGAAATGTCCTTAAACTACCTATGGACCACTATGTCCCTAAACTGGAACAATAGAGCCCCCAAACTCTCTTTTGTCGGATCCAAACGATCACGTTAAGTTGATCTTAGTCTCAAATCAGACTAACGATCGCACGCTTTTGGCGTGTCGGATGTTCAAAGAATTAAAGTATAACCGCGATCAGGACGGTGTCGCTATGCAGCTAGCCGGTTGAGCACGGGTCGGTCCACAGGGAGATGGTGTTATCTTACCTTCTTGTCTTAGATGAGTCAATAAAGAATCTGTATGTTTGTTCGATTCTAACCTATGTGTTTTATCTGCAAGTATAAAGTTGTTAAGAAAAAGATACGAGATTATAAGCTAAAGAAATCCGTACTCAAAACCTTTGAGCCGAGTCTTGACCAATTGAAGCTAAGCAATTGGCAACAACGTGGATTAGGAGATTTAAGCGCGGTATTCGTGGAATCCGGCTTATTTACCCTTGTCCTTCCGTTCTTGTCTCTTGCTTTCGCCTCCGGCCAAACCGAACGCAACCGGTCGCGGTTAGAAATCACCGTTACCTTGTCAGGGTACGGTGCCTAACGGAGCGCTTGCGTATGGTTTGGGCGGAGTTCAATGGAAAATACGGGAAAAGGAAATGGGCAAAGAAAACTTAACTTATAATACCGTATTTTATCTTAACAATAATAATTACATCATTCACAAAAATGAACAAAAGAGAACAAAAAGAAAAGAACAAAGAAAAGAAAAGATTACAAGAAAGAAAGTGCATGAATAAAATTGCAAATAATTAAAGACAAGGTAATAAAAAGCAAGTAATAAAAAGCGATAAAAAGAATACGAAACTAGGACTCAAGACAAGCATGTGATCAATAGCCAACCCTTAAACTTGCAAGCTCAATGAAGAGGTTGCAAGATCAAGGGAAGGGTAGAGAACGCATGTGAAATGAAGTGCTAGTCCCGTGAGAAAATACGACCCTTGAGATCAATAACTAACCCTTAACCATTCAAGCTCAATGAAGAGGTTGAATGAGCAAGAGAAAGCAAGAATCTCAATGGGGAGCAAACTAACAAGAAAGATAAAAAAAACCCTCATCTTCATTAATCTTCCACTCAAAAAGCTCTCACTACAATTTTAATGGAGAAAGAATGAAGAAGAAGAAGAAAAGAACAAAACTACACAAAAAAGAGGCTAAAGAAAAGCTCCCTTGGCTTTGATCAGATCTGCTGTATTTATAGGCAGGAGAATGGAGTTCTAGGGCAACCAGAAGACCACATGTGAAAAGACCAAAACACCCCAGAAAAACGTCAGAGAGAGGGCCCCATCTAGCCGCGCATGCGCGGCCAATACCCCCTATTGGCCGCGCATGCGCGGCCGTACAGTGGAATTGGGTGTTAGTCTTTTGTCTTCTTCCCTGGTTTGGTTTTTCCTCGTGTTTGCAATCTTCAAAATGCGCAAAACTCTTCAGAATATTTCCAGATTTCCAAGTCCAAGATTGCATTATCTTTGTTTACTTTTGACTTTATCTCCCTCGAGCTCCGCGCACCCATTGATTCTTGTGCAGCCCCCTCGTGCTCTGTGCTTGTCCCAGACACGAATGACTACTGTCACATGTCTTGTATAGGGAATCGGTACTCGGCACTGGACGGATATGGATGACCGGTACCCGGCTTTTATCTGCTGTCGACAGATGTTCTGCTTTTGGCGTAACTGTGGAGATTTTATCCTGATTTGCAATATTTGTACTGGAAACCTGTATTCTGTAAACATGTAACAAACACGGATTAAAAGCACTACCAATAAACAACCGAGCGTAAGAATGGGCGGTATAAAATGCAGTATTCTGTGATGAACAAATACCCCCAAACTTAACTTTTGCTCGTCCCGAGCAAAACCAATTATTCACAAAAATAAAATGATAACCGCACTTTCGCAGGGAACGCGATTGCACTGAGCGCGTGCAACAAGCCGTTAAACCTCTAGGTGTCCCTAGTAGGAGGAGTGCTGTCTCCTGAGGGTTTTCAGCGGATACTACCCACAAAATCCGGTCAAGTTGGTTTTGTAAAATAACTAAGATTCAAACCCTAAAGTTTTTGTTTCAGAAAATAACAATTCTATAATCCTAGGTTTAGACTATCGAACCTTTATTTTTCACACCTCGCTTCTTATTTAACTACAGGTTTTATATATCTTTACGTGTAGTGCAAATAGTACCGTTAAGTTCCAGAAAGGTCGATTAAAGTCATCATGTCGCACAATAAAGCCCAGATAACAATTTTAAAAGGATCACATAAGTTTTATAAAGAGTTAAGCATTTTTCAAGTTTCGTTTTCCAGTAAGGTTTCAACTTCAGAATTTCTATCTTCCCTAACAGGAAACTAGGTCTTATTCTTCACTCCACCTTTTTCTTGTTTTCATTTCATACACACCTCTGTGAACGTACAATAGTCTTTATCATAGAATAAAACCTTCATATCTCCGTTAAAATTTTTTATAAAAGCATGTCTTTTATCAAGATTATTCTCACACAAAGAACCGTTAGGAATTTTAACTCGGAGAGAACACTTGCTTGACTTTGTTTTAAATTGGACTTTCTAGGCTTCTTAGCGAGCTTTGGGCCAATGCACCCAAACCAGTTGGTTTTAGGGCATTAGGTGTAGAAACACCCCAGCGGACTTAATTACTCAAGTTACCTAGGTCCAAAAACAAAAGACATTTTGACGTGAAAATCAGATGATTCAATACGAACGGAGATATAACCGGTAGTTCAATTATTTTTTTGGATAAAAGACGTGTTTAGTGGGTTTGGTGTGTAATCATTCCAATCAAGTTTCTAATAGGTTATTTTTCAGACTTAGTTCCAATTACGGCATCAATAACATTCCTTCATATTCGCTTTACTTCATAAACTATTATTGACATTACTTATTTCAGAACAAACCTATTTGATCCTCAGAAAATCATTTATCTGTTTAAAAGTTTAAACATGAAAGACTTGTCATCTAATTCCCAAAATTCACGACACGTGTAGTGTGATGTAAAGACGTATATTAGCTATAGTTAACTTCAAAGGAGAGTTATCTTTCAGGTTTTCAAAATCTAAACATAAGATTTAGTTATTCCTATTTTTTTCAAACAAAAACCGTCGAATGTTGAATTAGAGTTCTTCCACAAGCTAACTTGACAAAAAAGTTTTTATATTTTAAGAAAATTTTCAGATTTTTATGGATTTTATGGATTTAATATGAAGATGCAAAATATACATATGAATGCGAAGGAAGAAAGCTTACCGAGCACACCCCCAAACTTAAACTTGACAGTGCCCTCACTGTCAGGCTATACCAAGAGGGTCAAAATTGCCGACGCTCCCTAAAAACAAATTATATACAAAACAAAAAGGAAAACAAAATATATACAAAAAAAAAGAGTCCCCCCCAAACTTAAGTGAAACAGTGTTTCCACTGTTAAGCGATGAAGTTCAGGATTAAGGGGGAAAGAACAGCATCAATCTATACAAGGCCTTACACACGCCAAAACTTAACACCAACCATTCAAAGATTTTATCATGGTAAAGCAGTGGTTGGTGAAAGAAGGTGAAGAGGAAGGAAATGGAGAATACGCGAGACCGTTTGTGGAGAGAAGTGGAATGCGGTCTCGGTAGATGAGAAGAATGGCGGAAGGGAAAAAGAAGTGGAGTACGAACTTGAGGGTGCAAATGGAGTGAATAGATTAGCACAATTTGTGATGAGCGATGTGTGAAAAGTGATTGTGCTAATATATTTACTCGTCGAGAAATTGGGTCGAATCCCTCAAGATTCGTAAGAAACCATGGGTACGCCAAACTTGGTAAACCAGACACCGGAAGTGAAAATGATACGGGTTCTTGCAAGGTCGGAACGATGGAAATGATGGAGGAAGGTGGTTGAGGAAGGGTATCGGTTAAGGGTTCTGGAGGGTGTACACAGTCAGTGAAAGGAACAGGATGAATTGGAAAATCCGACTCATCAATTAAAACTGGTTCATCCTCAAAACTATCCTCAATATTCTCCTCAAAATTTAGCACATCCATGCACTTCTCTTCAAATTCCGGACGTATATGGGGTTCGGAAAAAACATTTAATGACTCGGGATGATGATTTGAAGAGACAAACTCAGCCAAATCTACGGGTTCATCATCCAAAATATCCCCAGCGTCAACATCCTCAATCAAGTGAAAATCAAAATTCTCTGACACCTCATCAAAAGCATGGATATTAATCGATTCTGGTTCTAAGATATAGGTGTAGAGGTCAAAAGGATTAGGTATGGTTTCACTTGGAAGGGACCCTTCACAATCGGGCAAATCAAACACTACGAAGTCGTACAACTCATTCATCATTCCATCTTCAATTGATAAATCATGTGGAACACTAGATAGACATTCAAAATCAGAGTTGTGGGAGTCAATGTGGACCGGGTAGGCTTGATTCGGAAGGGGGTACAACTCACTCTCTCCACTCAAATTCACAGCCTGTCCTACCGCCTCTTCATACATTGGAAAATTTAGAGCTAGTTGAAAACTAGCTACCGGGTTACTAGGTTGTATGAGGGTGGCCATGGACGCATTCAAATCCATCATCTGTTGGCTTGACGCTACCCTAAAGTCTTCCAAGGATTGTTCTAAACTAGACATTGGTTGTGAAGGGGTTTCAGTAAAAGATTCAAAGTTGTTTGGATACTGAAAACTCCCAAAAGGCGGTTCTGAAGCAATGTCTAGGGAAGGTGTAAAAGTTGGGTAGGACTGGTAGGAATTGAATGGCTGGACAGGAGTGGGATCAACATTGGGATAAGAAGGCGAATGGAATTGTTGATCCCAAGAATTTGTAGTGGTGAAAGGAGTGAAAGATCGGCTACGAGATTGCTCAATACGTTCAGCAATAGACATAGGTCTCGGGGTTACAACTGGATTTTCAAAAGGGGTATCAACGCAAGAAGGGGTGAATGTTTGAAACGGTTGATACGAAGTGGATTGCGGGGTCCAGTTGTTCGTCCTAGACGCGTCTATCCGATCTTTCAAAGAAATTTTGGGCATGGAGGGATCGTTCGAAGTTCGACCAAAACAAGAACCGTAAGAAGTTATGTCTGGTTGTGGGTACCAAAGTTCGGCAAGAGTTTTGCGAGGTGGAGTACCCATGATATGAAGAGAGAGAAAGAAAGGTAGAGAAAAGGAGGGGAAAAAAGAATGTGATAATTTTTTTAATTTTTTTTTATATTAACAAAAGAATGAAGTATACACAAAAAGAATATGGAAAAAAATAATCACGACACAAAAATACCACACACCTAATCGTTCTAGGGTTCACCTAGGTCAACTAGACCTGCTCGAGAACTTGATTGTCGAAGTAAAACTGTGTCGAGAAACAGGCTCATGATACACTGATCACGAGGCCAGGTAAGTGCAGAGATAAAGGGAGGTTTTCCAACGCTTTCGCGAAGTTCCTTAATTAAATAACCCTTTCTCTTTTGGCGGTTTCGCCGTTAACACTTTCCTAGACACCCCGTAAACAATATACCGTTAAGCAAGGTTCTAAACACAGTTAACTTCTCCTAGTGAGCGCGAAGTCCTTAAGGCTTAAAGTCTAGTTTCTTTTAAAATTTGTGTGGGTAAACGTTATGCTCAAGTTCGTGATTTGTGGGCCACGGAAAAGGTGATGAAATCCTTTACCGTATATTGTGGGGTTCGCTTGCCCTTAAGTCCGTATTAATGTATGCAATGCGCAATTCAATAAAAATTCTATAAAGAATAAAACAATCGTTTTTTAGTTTAAGCGCGGCACTGCAACAAATACGGGTTAGTCAAGTTTTTAGCGTTTGCTAGCGAACTTGCAAAGAATCCTGCAAAGAATAGTATATTGGAAGCGTCGGATTTGAGAAGAAGGTGTTAGTAAAATACGTACCGTTAAGTTTTGGGTTAGGAAACCCCCGTTGAATCAAATCCGGTCAGCTTGAAAAGTTCGCTTGCGCGGGTCAAACTACCCGGATCTTTGGCACTGTACTTCGTAATCACCCTTGCCTTGAATGCACACTTCGCTCCCCACAATCGCAGTTTGCAAATACGAAAAATCTGCACTCTTGCCCACAAAAATGATCAAAAAAAAAAAGAGTTTTTTTTTTATATATACAAAAAGAATATTAACCCGAATAACAAGAAAGAAAATACGCTACCGTGTCCCCGGCAACGGCGCCATTTGATCGCACGCTTTTGGCATGTCGGATGTTCAAAGAATTAAATTATAACCGCGATCAGGACGGTGTCGCTATGCAGCTAGCCGGTTGAGCACGGGTCGGTCCACAGGGAGATGGTGTTATCTTACCTTCTTTTCTTAGACGAGTCAATAAAGAATCTGTATGTTTGTTCGATTCTAACCTATGTGTTTTATCTGCAAGTATAAAGTTGTTAAGAAAAAGATACGAGATTATAAGCTAAAGAAATCCGTACTCAAAACCTTTGAGCCGAGTCTTGACCAATTGAAGCTAAGCAATTGGCAACAACGTGGATTAGGAGATTTAAGCGCGGTATTCGTGGAATCCGGCTTATTTACCCTTGTCCTTCCGTTCTTGTCTCTTGCTTTCGCCTCCGGCCAAACCGAACGCAACCGGTCGCGGTTAGGAATCACCGTTACCTTGTCAGGGTACGGTGCCTAACGGAGCGCTTGCGTATGGTTTGGGCGGAGTTCAATGGAAAATACGGGAAAAGGAAATGGGCAAAGAAAACTTAACTTATAATACCGTATTTTATCTTAACAATAATAATTACATCATTCACAAAAATGAACAAAAGAGAACAAAAAGAAAAGAACAAAGAAAAGAAAAGATTACAAGAAAGAAAGTGCATGAATAAAATTGCAAATAATTAAAGACAAGGTAATAAAAAGCAAGTAATAAAAAGCGATAAAAAGAATACGAAACTAGGACTCAAGACAAGCATGTGATCAATAGCCAACCCTTAAACTTGCAAGCTCAATGAAGAGGTTGCAAGATCAAGGGAAGGGTAGAGAACGCATGTGAAATGAAGTGCTAGTCCCGTGAGAAAATACGACCCTTGAGATCAATAACTAACCCTTAACCATTCAAGCTCAATGAAGAGGTTGAATGAGCAAGAGAAAGCAAGAATCTCAAGGGGGAGCAAACTAACAAGAAAGATAAAAAAAACCCTCATCTTCATTAATCTTCCACTCAAAAAGCTCTCACTACAATTTTAATGGAGAAAGAATGAAGAAGAAGAAGAAAAGAACAAAACTACACAAAAAAGAGGCTAAAGAAAAGCTCCCTTGGCTTTGATCAGATCTGCTGTATTTATAGGCAGGAGAATGGAGTTCTAGGGCAACCAGAAGACCACATGTGAAAAGACCAAAACACCCCAGAAAAACGTCAGAGAGAGGGCCCCATCTAGCCGCGCATGCGCGGCCAATACCCCCTATTGGCCGCGCATGCGCGGCCGTACAGTGGAATTGGGTGTTAGTCTTTTGTCTTCTTCCCTGGTTTGGTTTTTCCTCGTGTTTGCAATCTTCAAAATGCGCAAAACTCTTCAGAATATTTCCAGATTTCCATGTCCAAGATTGCATTATCTTTGTTTACTTTTGACTTTATCTCCCTCGAGCTCCGCGCACCCATTGATTCTTGTGCAGCCCCCTCGTGCTCTGTGCTTGTCCCAGACACGAATGACTACTGTCACATGTCTTGTATAGGGAATCGGTACTCGGCACTGGACGGATATGGATGACCGGTACCCGGCTTTTATCTGCTGTCGACAGATGTTCTGCTTTTGGCGTAACTGTGGAGATTTTATCCTGATTTGCAATATTTGTACTGGAAACCTGTATTCTGTAAACATGTAACAAACACGGATTAAAATCACCTACCAATAAACAACCGAGCGTAAGAATGGGCGGTATAAAATGCAGTATTCTGTGATGAACACTAACGTATCTTTAACGAACGTTTAAGTTGATCTTAGCCTCAATATGGCTAATGTATCCTTAAACTAAAACACCAAACCCAAATCTAAGTAAATACGGATTTGGACTAATCCACGTCCTACGGGCGACGGCATAACTTAGTCTCCGTATACAATCCACGGGCATCCACAAATAAAACAAACACACACGATACGAAGTGAAATTTTGGAGAAGGAGAAAGTTGTTACCGCGATGCGGTAGCGTAACTAACTGCAGGGGCTTGCGCCTGCAGGGAAAAGCGTCCCCACAATGAAAAACCCCTCAAACGAGGGGGAATCTGACGAAGTCTGCTACATCGGCCGCATCCGTCTAAACCTCCGATACACGGTGCCATAAATCAACTTGGCATCTTCGGAGAGGTAGACGGATAAAACCAAATAGCATCTGCCCCGAATATCAGGCAAGACGTCTTCACGTCGTCGCCGTCTTTCGGAGGGGAACAGTCGTCTTGCCTGAATTTAGGGACATATGTTATTTAGTTTTATCCGTCCACCTCTCCGATGATGCCAAGTTGATTAATGGCACCATATATCGAAGGTTTGGACGGATGCGGCCGTGGTAGAAGACTTCGTTAGATCTACCCTCATTTTAATGAGAGGTTTTTGATTGTGGGGACGCTCTTGCCTGCAGGCGCAAGTCCCTGCAGTTAATTACGTTATCGCATCGTGATAACCACTTTCTCCTGCTCCGGAAGTTCACTTCGTGTCGTATGTGTTTGTTTCATTTTAGGTTGCCCGTGGATTGTATATGGAGACTAATTTATGTTGTCTCCTATATGGCGTGGATTACTCCAAATCCGTATATCTTAGATTTGGGTTTGTTTTATTTAAGAATCATTAATCTAGTTTGAGATTAAGATCAACTTAAATGTATGTGAGCAGTTGGGGCTCGGTTGGTTTTTTTAAGGATACGTTAGTCCAATTTGAGACTAAGATCCACTTAACAATTATTTTAGGATCACTTTTGTTTCAGATCCAACAAGAGAGCATTTGAGCTCTGTTGTCTTATTTTAAGGACATTTCGGTCCATTGTCATAATTTTTGAGGTGAAATTTTAGTTTAAGGACGTCTCGGTCCGTTGTCACCATTTTTGAGGTGAAGTCTTAGTTTAAGGACTTCTCAGTCCGCTGTCACCATTTTTTAGGTGAAGTCTTAGTTTAAGGACTTTTCGGTTCATTGTCGCCATTTTCGAGGAGATGTTTTAGTTTAAGGACGTCTTGGTTCGTTATCCATCTTCCGTGCACGTGTATTTGTTACGTGACGGGATGAACAATTATGGTATGGGATGCACCCAGTTTGGGGTGCGGTCTAATTTGAAGTGTGCACGTCAATTTGGAAGTGCACCAAAAAGCTGTTGGTTGTCACGACCGACCACCTCTCTAAAGACGTTGTGAAATTACAACAACGTGGATCAGAGGTATGGAGAGATATACCCTTGAACCAATTCCCGTATTTGAGGAAAAAGGGGATTAGTGGTAAACCCAAAAATCTTTATTCATATTTTAAGACTAAGATTTCTTCAGGGGAATGTGAAACGAATATCGTTTTGGATATCATCTGTTGGGAGATCATCAGTCATGTTTGAGACTTGGATCAATTTGGGCAATCATGAGCATATGGGCTCGATTGATTTGAATCAGGGAGGTTCTATCCTCAAGGGACCTGACCAATTTAGGATTGATCCACTCAGTTTTTTTCTTTTTATTGAAAAGTGCTAAGTACTTGTTTGGGCTCTGTTTAATCAGTCCCCTTTTTGTGCAAAAAGTGCTGAGCACTTATGTAAGTTCTGATGCCCACATATAATCATGTGCGGATTTCAGTTATGGGGATTGCCCAATAAGTGTTAAACATTTTACCCCTTTTGTCTTTATATGGAGTGCTAAACACTCTTTATGGCGCCCACGTGTGAAGCACTTGAGGGCTGGGCATTAGGCGCTGCCTAGTGAGTGCTAAGCACTCCTCCATTTTGTGGCGCCTATGTGAGAGACACGAGAGGCGCTAGGCGCCGCTCAATGAGCTCTATGTTAGTGTTATATGCCCTAGAGGCCATTATTATATCATACTGGTTTGTATATTACTTAATGGAAGCTTGAGATATACACGGATATAGTAACAGTCTTGCTCAAATTGGTAGTATGCTACCTGGATTTTTTCTACCTCAATATGTGCATGTGTTTCTTAGTATATCGCTTATACAAATTGGTAGAGCCATTAGGATCTTTACTTGATTACCAGCGTTGTGATAGCAGTCACACTAGTAGGGGCTGGATAGTCAATAAGCACATCCTATACAGGTCCCTAGTCGTAGGATTATCGAGACGGGGCATCGAAACTCCAGAGTAGACTAGTATATACGCTTCTCATTCCAGCAGAGGAGATGGTCTGTCCCACAGCCATTAGTACGTCGTATTGGAGATAGTATGCAGGTTCTCATTAGGTTATGAGTACACCGGATAGGACTCGTAGGGAACTGCTGGTGGGTATTATACCTATCGTCGGGTGGCAGTTCCCAAGTGACATGAGTACAGCTTGGTCCGTCGACCTGACACTGCTACTTCGCCTCGAGTGTGTTCCCACTGTTCTTTGATTACTATCCTAACATGGCACAAAAGAGTCATGCAAACAGGTAGTAGTTGGGTGCAGTCCCGAAGCACTTGGAGGCAGTGGTGGTTAGATAATATTCATCTCTCCCAGTATTGGGGGTTGATATCACACTGTGTTCGGAAGGCTATTACACAAAGTCCGTGGCCAAGGCAAGCGAGATTTACTAGTCGGTACTCCAGTAGTTTCTCAGGGTGTTTTGGGCTATTCTCCGACATGACTTATTGCGCTATCGGGGGTCTTACGTTTACTGCCCCCTAGGCCCGATATGCGATAATCTTAGAAGAACAGACCGGACCGTATGAAGATTGTCACAGATAGGTACAGTAGGAGTTCGGATGAGTTTGCTCATCGGCCTTCTTATCGACATGTACCTGGGGGTTGTTACGTGTAGCTAGTACCGCTTGCGTCCCATGGTTAAACCCACTTCCAGCGTAGTGTCGAGTCTTTAGAGTCCCACACAGAGGGTTTCCCTGCATCGAGCAAAAGATGTAGAGGTTGTATGGTTTTACGACAGGGCTCGATCGCGTACATGTACTTATGCACGGATGATGATTCGGTAAGATAATATTAGTGGGCTTTGGTTTAAACCGGATCTTAGTATTATACCGATGGATAATTTTCGTCACTTTGTATTCGTATTTTTCGGAATTCGGATACGGGTATGTATATACGAATGATTTGTAATTTGTTCAAAGATATTTCTAGAAGAGATACCTTATAATTTTATTTATCATTTTAGTTTAAATGATTATTCATTTTATGAGTGGAGGAAATGAGGTGTATTTTGCATAAAATTGTGCATGGCTTTTGGTGACGCTTGTGGGGTTTTCATCCCATGACTCACCAAGTTGATATTGAAAAATATTTCATTTCCAATATGATTTATTCATTAGGAAAAGAGTATGGTTCAGTTTGGAGATAAGAAAGTCCATGCTCTTTTTCTTATGCAAACTTTCTGACTGGCTTCTTCCTCAAGGGTTCTTCTTCTACTTACCTCAAGCCATTCTTGTCTCATGAGTTGAGAATCCTATGGCAAAGAGAGACAAACCATTCCATCTACATTCCCTACATCGTCTATGACATCTAGTGTAGTGAACTAGGCCCCCTTGTTACTTTCGTTGAGATGGGAACTCGATGCACATACTCTCGGGCGGATCATCTTCGACATGTGAGGACCGACGAGGAGGCCCGATCCGAACGATCCATGGAGCTTATGACGAGAAGAAGGACGGCGACAAGAAGACCCGAAGGACATGGTTTCATGAGGTATAACTTCTTTCCGAGTAGTTAACCTCTTAACCGTTTTGCTAGTTATGGTCTAGAATCGATCCTAGCGCTCGAGTCTCTGTCGCGACGCATTTGAAAATCGTTTTTTGAATATTCCGACTCCCTGCGAACCCGCGGGGTGCGCGACATGGACTTACAGTGGTATCAGAGCCTACTAAACCTTTACTAGCTCGTTTACAAGTGTTAAAACTTCGATCGTCGAAAAAACCGGAAAACAAAACACTGAAACCCTTACATTCTGTCGATTTTGAAAACTGTCGAAGAAATTATTTCAGTAGCATGAAAAAGCAAAAGAAAAACGAGTCACTGAATTGCCAGGAACGCGGCGGAACCGCGGGGAAACGGTGTGATTCGCTTCCGTTTCGCGGCCTATTCATGTCCGATTCAACTCAGATTTCTTCTGTTATTCTTAGTTTTTGGTGTATTATTTTCTGGAATATTTGGTTTCTACCCAGTATTTTTTGGTGTGCTGGTTTGCACTTGGGGTAGACACGGAAAATATATTTCGATCGAAATTCTAAATGTTCTTGTCTGACCGGTTCTTCTGTGTTGTTATATGTGTTTTTAAACTTCAGCTAATTGCTATATGTCAGTTAGTTTGGAGTTGCACATATTTGTTGGTTTATGTATATGAACTTTGTTGGATCATCGATGATGAATAACTGGGGATGTGAGATGAGTGTTTTTATCTTTCATTCGATGTAAGTTGTAATTTGATGTAATATTATTTTACGGGGCACATCCGGGTTTAGGTTGTAACCACCGTTGTATTATTTCTTTTTATTGTTTTCTGCTCTTAGGATAGACCCAAGGTGGGGTGCATAAACTAACAGGTTCTTTGAAGTGCCGAGTGGCCTACTCACTTTGTTGAGGAAGGTTGCTTCACTTCTGGAATTTGGCGGGTAGTTTGCTGCACACGTAGGGGTCTGAGGCTGTGGTTTGGCTATTCATCACGACCGTGGAATCCGTTTTTCGTTACAAGCTTAAACGAAACGCGGAATTCATAGTATGTCTGATATGTTCATCTGTGATCTGGAATGCATATTATTGCGTGAGACGAATGATTATTATTATATATGTTATATAATAGGCGTTGCTTATGTTTTGCATCCGCGCTAGTCCAGCCCCCGCTCTGGCGTTAGTTAAGTAACCTAACGGTGTTAGACGGGGCCCAGTGGAGAATGCGGATGGCATAAGCGGACGTGTTATTTTCGTTTCTCTCTGTAATGATAGGTGTAAATGATGGGACTGCATTATAAATGCAAAGCAAACAATCCAAAGATGAATCGTTGGAACAATTTTAAAACCACTCGGTTTTTTCAAAACAGCAGACTTTTTTCGGAGCTTAAACCACTCCTTTTAAAAATCTACCGGGTTCCTTCGATTAAATCAAGTTCACTACGTTCACGGTTTCACCAAAACCATTCGTAGCCCTCCGTCATTTCATATAAAACAAGCTATGTTTGTTGCCTTCGTCAAGGCATAGTGATTGGTACCTGCTGAGTATTCATATGTAGCATAGATAGATGCGTTGGTTTAGGAAAGTCGTACTACTATGTTGGCCTTCGTTAAGGGTATGTACAGTGGGTTCAAATTAACCTGGACAATGACAGGCAGAACTTGACATGTGACTTATAATATGTTGGCCTTCGTCAAGGTCATAAGAGCACGGGGAAAAAATCCACATCGGGAGTTTCTAAAGAAACTGAAACTTGCTAGTGTTGCATACCATTTGGAGTGTGATAATGTTGGTAGGATTTCTTCAGGATTATTACAAAATAATATTTGGATCCCAATCCTACTGTGGGTATATGCTACTCCTCGGGAGATTTTTTCACTAACACAATCAATGTTATAAACCAAGTAGGTGTCTAGAATGGTGTTAGAGGGGCTACGCCTCCAGGGAAAAGAGGTTATGTAATTAAGGAACTTCATGAAAGCTTTGGAAAACCTCACTTGAAGTACCAACACCAGCCTGCCTGAAAAGTTAAGCAAGTATTATAGGGTGAGATTAATCCTGACTAATTCTTCTTTTATGGTTTGAAGAGGGATTCGGGATACAGTGAGAGCCATACTGTTTAGATAAACTAAAAACCAATCTAAACTTGCAAGAGAATCATGCTGAGTGTTTCTCTTCTCTCCTAATTGCAGTGACCTTGTGACCACACATAGGTTACATCTAGATAACAATTTGACTGAGATATACTATATTGATTGGCAAGGGTTTGTCCAGATGTTCATTGCCTATGACAAGCTAAGCCACCGCCTTACAATTTACGCCCCTGCCGTCCAAGGTCCAGTTTTTATTGTAGCGGATATGGATATCCGTTAGAAAATAGAAAAATACAGTAAGAATGCCAAGTGCCTCGTGCTGGCCTCAATAGATGGTGAAAACCAGAGGGAGTATGAGAAGATGGACTTAGCTTCCATCTTCTTTTATAACAATGATTTATATGGAGAGCAATCTCATATCGTAAGATATAAGACCTCGAAGGAATTTCTTCAAGAGAGGTTGGCTGTCGGGTCATTTGTAGGGGACCACGTCCCTACAATGATTAGTTGTATTAAACAGCTCACGGACCTGGAGACCACGTTGGGGAACGAGTCATATGCTGACTTATTTCTACAGTCCCTACCTTCTACTTACGCCCAGGGGAAGAAAGTTATACTTCCAGTTGAGGGCACCCTGAAGGAAACCAAGGAGACACCCGTTCTGCTTAATGGGGAAACTTCCTCTTCTAAATCCAAAGAGAAAGCCAAGGGAGAGAAGAAGAAGGCCTCCACCAAGCCGATAGGCGGTGTTAGTAAGATAAAAGGAAAGGGAAGGGAAAAAATTTCTGGGCTAACAGTAGGGAAAGGAGGGTAGTTCCTATTGTCATGGAAAAGGGCATTGGCAGAAGGGATGCAGGGCTTGGAGAGCCAGAATACAGGATCCAAAGCATGTTGTGGCTTCGACTTCGGGTGCGTTTTTAATTGAAAACTGTCTGTCAATTAACTCTACTTCCTGGATACTAGATACTAGATCAGGATCTCATTCTTCATGGGCTTTGAGAAACCGTAGAGTTATCAGGGAAGATAATATGACTCTCAGGGTTGCTAACGGAATGAGCATGGACGCTGTATCCGTAAGAAAATATCACCTAGTATTGACAAGTTGGCAGATATTGATTTTACGTAACTGTTTATATGTACCTAGTCTAGATTGTAATATCATATCTGTATCCTTAATTTCTAAGGATGGATATGATTTTACATATGTAAGCGATGTGGTTCACATCCACCTTAATTATGATCCAGAATTAAATATGGATTTCTTATGGCATTGTAAACAGGGTCACTTCAATGAAACACAGTTGTCGAAGTTACATAGAGAGGGATATTTGGATCCGTTCGAATATCTGTCTTATGCAACTTGTCAATCATGTCTTATAAGAAAGATGACAAAGACTCCGTTCACTGGACACAGAGTAAGAGCAAGCGAGCTCTTGGGACTCATACACAGCGGTGTATGTGGTCCAATGTTTACAGATGCACGAAGTGGTTATTCCTAAATCATTACTTTTATGGATAATTTCTCTAGGTATGGATATGTCTTCTTGATGAAACATAAATCCAAGGCCTTTGAGAAATTTTGAAAATATAAGAATGAAGTGGAAAAACAAATAGGCAAAAGTATTAAGACACTGATTACTGATTGAGATGGTGAATACTTAATTTCCGAGTTCCTGAATTACCTAAAAGAGAATGGAATTCTCTCAGATTACTCATCCATACACACCTCAAAACAAAGGTGTATTGGAAAGACGGAACAGAACCTTATTGGATATAGTACGTTCCCTGATGAGTAATGCTGAGTTACCACGATCCTTCAGGGTTATGCATTAGAATCAGATGCATATCTTTTGAATAAGATTCCTACCAAGACTATGCCTACCACACCATATCAGATGTGGAGTGGGAAGATACCCTATCTTCAGTATCTGAAAATATAGGGATGTCCAGCTTTTGTCAAAAAGCAGCTTGCGGAAAAGCTCAAAGTACGCCCAGCACTGTATAAGTTTGTGGGATACCCAAAGGACTCCAAGGGGTATCTTTTCTATTACGCAGAGGAACAAAGGGTTTTTTGTTTCTCGTTATGCCTATTTTGTTGGAAAATATATTTTTGAAAGAAAAATAGTGGGAGCGCAATAGAAACTGGAAGAAATTCCAAAACCATAAACTATTACTGAAAGAATTGTAGAACCAAAAGTTTCAAAAGAAAAGGACATCCCCGCTCCACACCGCAGAACTAGTAAGCAGTCTTATCCGCCCGAAAGATACTACGGCTATCTCATAGATGGTGATAGAGAGGATTACATCATTGACAATGATGAGCTAATTAGATTCATGCAATCCATTTAGAGCGGCGACTCGGTAAAATGGCTTGATGCAATGCGGACCGAGATTGAGGCCATGTACACCAACAAAGTATGAATTTTGGACTTTGCTTCAAAAGGGGTAAAACCCGTAGGCTGCAAATGGATCTTCAGAAAGAAGATTGGTGTAGATAGATAGGTTGAAACCTATAAGGCTAGACTTTTTGCAAAAGGTTTTCGTCAAAGACCTGGTTTGGACTATGATGAGACCTTTTCTCTAGTGGCTATGCTCAAATCCATTCGGACCCTTCTTGTCATTGCTGCCTTCCACGGATATGAGATCGGCAGACTGACATAATGATAACTTTTCTAAATGGTGATTTGGAAAAGTGCGTCTATATGTATCAGCTAGAGGATTTCAATCAGAGTGGGAGCAGCGGGAAAGTGTGCAAGATACTTAGGACCATTTATGGACTAAAGCAGGCATCGCGGAGTTAGAACATCTATTTTGATGAGACTGCCAAAGAATTTGACTTTATCAAAAATCCATATGAACCATATATATAGTAAGATTGTAGGGAGAACTGTATTATTCCTTGTCTTGTACGTGGATGACATTCTCTTGATAGGAAAAGATATTCCTATACTACAATCAGTCAAAGGTTTCTTGTCACAGAGATTCTCCATGAAATACCAGGGTGATGCCAACTACATTCTAAGGATCCTGATCTATCATGATAGATCAAAGAGGATAGTGGGACTTTTACAGTCAAGGTACATCAACACCATACTAAGAATATTTAGTATGGAAGATTCAAAGCGTGCTAGTCTGGCGGCTTGTCACGGAATCACCTTCTCCAAAAAGATGTCTCCCAAGACTGATTTGGAAAGGGCTCGCATGAATCTATATCCTACGCTTCTGCAGTAGGATTATAATATATGCGATGTTGTGTACCAGACAAAATGTTGCTTACATACTTATCGTGGTAAGCCGGTATGAGTGAAACCCAGGGAAGAAGAACTGGATAGCAGTAAAGAACATTCTCAAGTACCTGAGAAGGACTAAGGACATGTTCTTGGTGTATGGCGGAAAAAGACCTCTAGATCGAAGCCTTTGCTGACTCCAGCTTCCAGAGTGATAAGGATGACTCCAAGTCCATGTCGGGTTATGTCTTTACCCTTAGTGGAGGGGCGGTCTGTTGGAAGAACTCTATGCAGAACACCGTTGCAGACTCGACAATGGAAATGGAGTATATCGCTGCATGTGACACCGCAAAAGAAGCAGTCTGGATGAGGAAGTTCTTAATTGAATTTCAGGTGGTTCCTTCCATTATTGGTCCAATACTTTAGTATTATGACAACAACGGTGCTATTGCTTTAGGGAAGGAACCCAAGTCCCATCAGAGATCCAGACATTTCTTTAGGCGGTACCGCCTGATCAGGGAGATCGAGGTGAGGAGAGTAGATTCGGAGAACAATACTGCAGATCCACTCACCAAGGCCATCCCTCAGACACAGTTTAAGTGGCTATTCGAAATCATAGGTCTGCGATATGCCAATACATGGCCTTAGTGCAAGTGGGAGATTGTTAGTGTTATATGCCCTAGAGGCCATTATTGTATCATACAGATTTGCATATTACTTAATAGAAGCTTGGGATATACACAGATATAGTAACAGTCTTTCTTAAAATGGAAGTATACTACCTGGTTTATTTCTACCTCAATATATGCATGTGTTTCTTAGCATATCGCTTATACATATTGGTAGAGCCCTTAGGATATTTGCTTGATTACCAGCGTTATGATGGCAGTCACATTAATGGGAGCTGGGTAGTCTATAAGCGCATCCTATACCGGTCCCTAGTCATAGGATTATCGAGATGGGGCATCGATACTCTAGAGTAGACTAGTGTATACGCTTCTCATCCCAGCAGGGGAGATGGTCTGTCCCACAGCCATTAGTATGTCGTACTGGAGATAGTATGCAGGTGCTCATTGGGTTATGAGTACACCGGACAGGACTCGTAGGGAGCTGCTGGTGGGTATTATACCTATCGTCGGGTGGCAGTTCCCAGGTGACATGAGTATAGCTTGGTCCGTCGACTTGACACTGCTACTTCGCCTCGAGTGTGTTCCCACCGTTCTTTGATTACTACCCTACCACGGCTCAAAGGAGTCATGCAAACAGGTAGTAGTTGGGTGCAGTCCCGAAGCTCTTGGAGGTAGTGACGGTTAGATAGTATTCGTCTCTCCCGGTATTGGGGGTTGTTATCGCGCTGTGTTCGGAAGTTCGTTACATAAATTCCTTGGCTAAGGCAAGCGATATTTACTGGTAGGTACTTCAGTAGTTTCTCAGGGTGTTTTAGGCTATTCTCCGACATGACTTATTGCGCTATTAGGGGTCTGACGTTTTCCGCCCCTAGGCCCGATATGCGATACTCTTAGACGAACCGACCGGACTGTACAGATGTTGTCACAGATAGGCTCAGTAGGAGTTTGGATGAGTTTGCTCATCATCCTTCTTATCGACATATACCCGGGGGCCGTTATGTGCAGCTAGTACCGCTTGCAGCCTGTGGTTAAACCCACTGCCAGCGTAGTGTCGAGTCTTTAGAGTCCCACACAGAGGGTTTCCCTGCATCGAACAAAAGATGTAGATGTCGTATGGTTTTACGACAGGGTTCGATCGCATACGTGTACTTGTGCACGAATGATGATTTGGATAGATAATACTAGTGGGATTTGGTTTAAGCCGGATCCTAGTATTATACTGATGGATAGTTTTCGTCTCTTTTGTATTTGTATTTTTCGGAATACGGATACGAGTATGTATATACGGATGATGAGAATTTTTGTAATTTGTTCGAATATGCATCTAGAAGAGACACCTCATAATTGTATTTATCATTTTAGTTTAAATAATTATTGATTTTATGAGTGGAGGAAATGAGGTGTATTTTACATAAAATTGATCATGGCTTTTGGTGACACTTGTGGGGTTTTCATCCCATGACTCACCAAGTTGATATTAAAACATATTTCATTTTCCAATATGATTTATTCATTAGGAAAAGAGTATGGTTCAGTTTGGAGCTAAGAAAGTTCATGCTCTTTTTCTTATGCAAACTTTCTCACAAGCTTCTTCCTCAAGAGTTCATCTTCTATTTACCTCAAGCCATTCTTGTCTCATGAGTTGAGAATCCTATGGCTATGAGAGACAAACCATTCCATCTATATTCTCTACATCGTCTACAACATCTAGTGTGGCTAACTAAGTGCCCTAGTTACTTCCGTTGAGGTGGGAACTCGATGCACATACTCTCGTGTGGATCATCTTCAATATGAGAGGACCGACGAGGAGGCCCGATCCGAACGATCCATGGAGCTTATGAAGAGGAGGAGGACAGCGATAATAAGAGCTAATGGACATGATTTCATGAGGTATACCTTCTTTCCGAGTAGTTACCTTCTTAACCGTTTTGCTAGTTAGGGTTTAGAATCGATCCTGGCGCTCGAGTCTGTATCACGACGCATTCGAAAATCATTTTTTGAATATTCCACCTCCCCGTGAACACGTGGGGTGCGCGACGTGGACTTACATGCTAAGCACTCCTTTCTTCTGTGGCGCCCACGTGAGGCGCTAGGCGCTGAGCTCCGCTCAATGGGTACTAAGCACTCTCCTGTGTGGAGCCCACATGAGGGACACGTGGGGCGCCGGGCTCTGGGTTCTTTTCTTCTTTAATGATCAATAGGATCTTTATTTTGTAAATGAATCTTTGGTTCTCAAGAACAAGTTCTTCCAAATGAGAATTAAATTCTCATCATATGGGAGACTTGACTTGTGGATCTCAGATCCAGAGAAAGAACTCGGTTCTTTTAAAAAGGGGTTAAACCTTTCAATCGGTAAATGGGATGTTTTTTTATTATTTTTTACCTATAGTTTCTAAAGAGGGCGCCCTTCTTTCTAGAGAATTTGAGTCTCTGTTTGTAACGTTTCAGAAATCATTCTGCGAATTTTTTCCATTTTAGGGCAAAATAGTCGGTATTTTCCGTTTTAACCCGATTTCGATCAAACATCCGTAGAAACTTACCGGCACCTATTTTAGCTAAAATAAAGCTTGTGCGCGAACTTTGGGGGTATTTGAGAGGTTTTGGTTCAGATAGAATTTTTCCCAAATAAAATATTATTTTAGCCGGTAAAATATGCACGTAAATCGGGAAATTTTCTTCTAAATAAAAATACTTGGAAATCATCACTACAATTTTTTTGGAAGATTCTTTTCTAAATATCTAGATTTTTCTTGGTCAATAGTATTAATTTTTTTTAAAAGAAAAGAAAAGAATAGAATGAGGTGGCTTAAAGAATTGTTAATTAAGCTTTTGTTTTGTTTTTAGCATGAAAGTTCCACACTCATCCAAACCCTTCCCATTTCCTCCCCATTTCTGGCCGACCTCCCTCTTGCTGCCCTCATTTCTATTTCACTCCATTTCAAGTCTTTTTAGCTCACAAAATTCATGAAAAATCCTTAATTTATCCAATATACTCAAAAACAAATCAATTCCTGTTAATCGTTAGCCCTAAGCATATTTGGATCTTCACCAAAGTCTTGATTTTTGGAGACTAAATTTAGAGTTGTGTTTGCAATTTGTAGATCTTTTGTGGAGGTATAAACCCTAACCCTAATCCTTATTAGTTGTTTTAAATCTCTAATTAGTATATTAATTGTTTATTTAAGCTTTTAATTTCATGTTTGAAATTAAAGACTTGATTTTTTTTGATAATCTAGTTAGGGTAAAACTTGATTTATGTGTTTAATGTTTATTTGAAGTGTTAATTTGTGATTAGGAAAAGCTTGACCTAGTAGAAAATGATACTTATTGCTAATGAATACTTTGTTTAATTATGCAATTTTGCTTACTAGGTTTTTGCTAAAATTTAATTAGCAAGTGTTAAAAATTTAGAAATGGTTTAGATAGCTTAGTTAAGCTATTATAAGGTATTTGTAATCGTTAAATATGCGTTAGCTTGAAACCAGTGTGAAATATTGCGATAAGTTGCTTACTAGGTTTCGGGGTTTTTCCGACGTGGGTTCGATTAGTCGTTGCGAGGTTATATCTATTTTATTCCTCGTAATTGTTTATGTTGTGTTGCGCGATCGGGACGATCGGGGTCTAGACTTGGTGTTTTGTAGTTTAGAGACCCCAGTTATGGTTTTTGGCCGATGTCGTGCGCGACAGATGCGCTAAGTGCGCAGTACAATTTTCAGGGCGTTATTCATGCGTTTCGATGTCTTTTCGTCGATGTAGGATATTTGCTTATGTCATGTGTTTGTGAAATTTTAGGTTCGCAAGCGGGGACTTTGGATGCTACGACAAGGGAAAACAGGTGGTAGGCTTCACTTAGCCAGGAGCGTTGGTGAGTAGGTTTAACATCTACAGGGGAATCGCCCGCATGGCGTTATGCGTCTGGGCTAGAAATGACTTGACTTGTCGCATATTCTATTTCATATTTAGAATTGCGCATTCATCCTACTGCTTAGTTATTGCTGTGCTTGGACTAGTATCCTTAGGACACTGCACTATTATTGACGGCTTATGTTGCACGAGCACTGATTGTATGCCACACACACCGCCAATAATTGCCATGCAACGCACCACCCACATATAGAAATGATATTGTCTGGTTAGGAACATTGAGACATTGATTCATATTTCTTTATGCATATGACTTGTAACATACCTGTATACTTGCATGCTTACACTTATGCCTTGACATACTTACATGCTAGTTACATGTATACCTATAGAGTATTGTACCATTAGCGGTAGGTACATACACACTTCGGGACATAGCTACAGGTATACCTTTCACACATACTTCACTTATACCCAGGGGGTATATTACATCATTACTTATAGGTAGATACATATATCTTGCTATACCTGTACGTTGCACATATATCTGGTTATAGCTACATGTTTACCTTTACTTGATGTTATTTTAGAATTGGAGAGATTAGGAACCGCATGATATTATATTAACTTGTTACAGTTAATTGCGGCTTTTCCTTTATATGCTCGCATTTCAGATTTATTATGCGCATATTATATTCAAGGATTTTCGCATTGAGATATGGATTTTTCATGATGTTTTCTTGATTTGGGAACCGTGGGAGTTCATGAAATTATGCATTATTTGAAAAACCCGGTTTCCATTGATATGATATTTCAGCATCCACGATGAGAATTATCGGTTCTGATTATATACTCCATACGAGGAGTGGTGCAGTATGAGGGTGCATGGTGAGGACCGGTACGGTTCCCCCCGGCAAGATGATCGACGGTCCATGCCGATTGAGCCTGGAAGGTGGGAAAGTACCTACCGGTGACATTATCAATGACTCGGCGGTTATCATGGGGATACCGACGGGAGTCATGTACGTATAAATACGTCGAGAGGCGAGGGTCAGAGCTAGGCACTCGTGCTTTCGGGGTAGCGTATGATACGTACCTATCAGGGTGCCAGTCATGGTGACAGCACCTGATAGATCAGCATTTCTGTGTCGATGCTTGACACATTGGTTTCATGATATTCTTTTTACTCCTTTGTATATATAACAGGGGATTAGGCCGCTGTTATATATACCCTTACACCAATATTAGTGGAATGGGACGCTAATATATGTGTATGGACATTAAATTATATACATCATCATATTTATTCATGTAAATATACCTAGAATGTAAAGGACTCATTGACATTGGATTTCGGACATTTGAGAATTCATTTTATATTGATTACAGGATATATATGAGATTGCTGATTTTGTACACTCGAGATATGTGAGATCTACTTGATATTGTACATTCGGAGTATACGAGATACACTTGATATTGTATATATGGGATATGTGAGATCTACTTGATAGTGTACATTCAGGATTTGTGAGACTTATATGATATGAGAGCCAATTTGGGGGCTGATTTGAGAAATTGGGATTTGAATTGTCTTGATGGATTTTGATCCTACCACGATGTCAAGATTCCGTGGAAATTACTTGTTTCATTCCATACTCTACATTTACTGTTTATACACTGCTTCATGCATTAGTGTACCTGTTAGAGTACCTTCCATGACTGTTGCATTTACATACCTTTATTCATATCATTTCTTCATGTACTTGTAGTACCTGATAGAGTACCTTACATGACTGTTACCTACATATCGTCATATTATTGCTTCATGTATTAATTGTACCTGCTAGTGTACTTTTCATGATTATTGCACTACATATGACCATTCATTGATATTAAATGCTTATGTTAGATTCGCGGTGTACGTGCTTACTCGCAATTACCTGCATATGTTATTTACTATTCACGAGTTGGCAACTCACCCCGTTGTGCCACAGTTTCTTGCAGGTGTTCCTCAGGATAGTCAGAGGCAGGGCTATTTTCATCCATCTTATCATCTTTTGGTACGGATACCGCATCAGCTCACAGTGTGCAGTTTGCTTAGGTTGGTTTTTTGGGTTATTCGTTGTATTTTTTATTCGTTGTATCCCTGTACTCTCCATCTACTATTTTCATATTGACTTAGAGACTTGGTGAGGACGATGTTGTATATTATGTTGCGACTTGTTGTCTTTTATACAGTTTCCTTTCTATCGTCTTCTATTTCTTCGCTACAGCGTCGTATATTTGTTGTGGTGGTTGTTTTCTGCCTTTGGGCATGGATTTTCTCCCGTTGGGGATGCTTTACTTTATATTTATGTTGTACCTATTTTTGGGGTTGGTTTTTATAAAGGAGGTGCTGCCGAAATTTTCAAGAAAGAAAATTGGACTTAAAGTATTTATACTTGAGATTTTTTTTAAAGGTTTAAAAAATATTTCTTATCTTTTCTTGTATTTTAATGGTTTAGATTTCTGGGTTTTGGTTTTCTTTTACTGCGTTACGCCTGTAGATGTTGCGTAGTATTAGGGCCGTCACGTGCCAATTTCGGGTCGTGACAAAGTTGGTATCAGAGCGCTAGGTTTTTACCTTATGGAGTGTAGGATGACCTTGGTAAGATGGAGTAGGTAGCTTAAGCAGAGTAATGTAGTGTGTGTATGTCTGCAGCATACTCACGTTGCAGTACTCCGCCTAAAGTGACCTAAGTACAATTGCTTGAAATTCCTTCCTTGATGATACATATTCTTGTGATTCGATTTCCGTGTTCTTATAGAATCTTATATACTATTTATAGCCTTTGCCGCCGACGACTATAGGGACTCAGAGAGGTGCAGCGAGGGCCGATGTCAGTATTGACTCGGGGAGGGCGAGGACTGACCTGGTTTACACGCTCGTTGCACAGGTGCAGACGGTTTCGCCTTCGACAGATAGTATTGCTAGGCTTGTGGCTGAGATGCAGGACATGCGCCAGACGATGAGTTCATTGGTTGAGGCCATTCGAGCGCAGCGACAGGAGGTTGTCACCTCTATTACCTAGTTTTCCTTGCGGTCAGCACACAGCATTCTGTTACCTACATAGCACCTATGGATGCAGCCCCAGTTGACGAGGCACGTCTTCCTGAGACTTTGGGAGTTCCGGAACAGTGGAGGACTCATACAGATGTATCAGCTCAGAGACTGAGGTTTAGTCATCGAGACAGATTTCGTGACCATCGTGGGAGTAGCAGAGGCTTGGGACAAGGTCAGTCGTTCAGCTCTCATCCCCAGGAAGGTCAGGAGTCGCAGCGTTGATGTTTCTGGTGCGGGAGAATTCATCACCTCATCAGGAATTGTTCCTTAGCGCCGCATCAGACTCGTACTCGGAGAGGTCGTGCTCACGGAGGATTTCAGTCAGTTGCGGGCAGAGGACAGACATGAGAGTTTGCTTCTACTCATCGGGACGTGAGGGCGTCCAATGCGGAGTTTTCAGGTACTCTAAATTCATATGTTCTTTGATTTACTGGTTTGTTTTTCACACTTTGTGCCGTGGTTGGGACGAGGATCGTGTTATCTAGATCAGTCGCTTGTTGTGTTAACTTATGTTAGCAATTCTTTTGTTACGCTACACGTATTTTAGTCGTGTGCCAATCGGTTAGGAGATTCTTTCGTCACTTGATCCCTCTAGAGATGTTGGATTTGACGTTCTCCTGGGAACAGATTGATTAGCTACGTGCTAGGCGTCTATTGACTACCGTGAGGGAACAGTCAGGCTTGTTTTCCCGGCAAGTCAGTTCTTGTTGTGCAGGGAGGACAATGGTGTCTCCTCTCACAGCTTGAATTCAGCCTTTTTCGCTAATCGGATTTTGAAGAGAAGATGTCGATGATTCTTGGAGTTCATTCGTGATACCGGAGCCACAGTGGGTTTGTTGGACCGGGTTCCTTCGTGCGAGAGTTTTCCGACGTCGTTCTAGATGAAGCAGCGAAGCTTAGGGAGCTTAAGAATCAGCTGCAGAGTTGTCTGTTGGGGGGCTAGTGCATCTGAGTGTTTCACATTGAGATGCTCATATTTCTGTTTGTCAAGGAGGAAGACGGCAGTTTGAGGTTGTGTATCGATGGATCATCAATTGAACTGGCTTACGGTGCGGATATGTATCCTTTACCTCGCCTTGATAATTTCTTCGATCAGTTCCAGAGTGTGAGACATTTCAAAGTTTGTTTGGGATCAGGTCATCATTATTGCGGGTTCGGCGTGATGGCATTCCGAATACTGCTTTTGTGCGTGCTACTGGCAGTTTGTGTTGTGGTGGTGCCATTGGACTTGCCAATGCCCTAACAACATTCGTTGATATGATCAACCAGATTTCTTCAGGCCGTTCCTTGACCAGTTATTATTTTGCCATGATAACATTCTGGTCTTTTCCTTGTGTCGTGAGGAACAGGAGCAGCACTTGAGGATTTGCTTTGCAGACATTAGGAGAGCCCCAGCTGTTTGCTAAATTCCCAGAGTGTTCCTTCAGGCTTGTTTGTGATGACTCCTAGGTCTTGTAGTTACGGGAGACGGTGTCGTATGGTTCCGAGAGAGATCGAGACCGTACAGCTTTGGCCCAGACTTGAGTACAGACGGAGGTCCGTTGATTTTTGGGCTTAGCAGGTTTTTACCGCCGTTTCATGCAGGATTACTAGTGTAGTGCTACACCATTGACTGGACTGACCTAAAAGGAGGTTCTTTTCTTTGGACTGAGGCATGCGTGCGGATTTTTCAGCAGTTGAAGACTCGGTTGACAACTGCACCAGTTCTTTCTTTGCTTTCTGGTACGGGCGACTTTGTTGTTTTACTGTAATGTTTCACGAGTGGGTCTCGATTGTGTACTGAGGTGACACTATAGAGCTATCGCTTTTACTTCCCAACATCTGGAGAAAGTACGAGCAGGATGTCCCACTCATGATCTGGAGATGGACGCGGTGGTTTTGCGTGGGAGATTTGGAGACACTACTTGTTCGAGAGTTGTGTCAGATTTTCACGGACCACCAGAGCTTAATATACATCTTCCTGCAGCGGGTGTAGATTGTTGAGACAGTTTTCTGCAGATTTACAGTTCTTGTGCGATCGTGGAGTACAGCTTAGGTTTGCCTCTACTGAGGGGACAGATTGCTCATGTCCGCGCCCGACCACTATTACTTAATCTCTTTCGCGAGGCACTGCTCGTCAATGCTCGTTCATCAAAGGTTCTTGAGCATACTAGGCTGGGTAATGATTCGGAGTCCTTGATTTATGACAAGGGTGTGCTAAGTTTAGGGACGCGTTTGTGTACCTGATGTTGATAGGTAGAGGCGCGAAATCCTAGTGCAGGCGCATCAGTCAGCTTTCAGAGTTCATTCAAGTTCCACCAATTGGTGACGTGACTTGTGAGATAGTTACGGGTGAGCAGGAATGAAGAGTGAAGTTTCGGATTTCGTTTCAAGGTGCCTGTCTTGTTGTGAGCGTAGGTTGAGCTTTGAGACCGGCTGGAGAGTAGCAATCTTTAACCGTTCCGGAGAGGGAATAGGAGCAGATCTCCATGATTTTGCGTTGTGGCGTCTACCCAGATTTAGTCAGAGTGTGACTCCATTTGGGGTGTTTGTTGTCCGGTTATTCTCAGTTTGCTCAGTTGTTCTTTGTTAATTTTGTGTGTTGCACGGAGTTCCTTCATGCGTTGTATCCAATCGGGGGCACCCTGTTCGCTTGCTGTCTTGGGCAGGATTTTCAGGAAGCTTTGGGGTACTGGGTGAGCTTTAGCTCCGCCTTTCCATCAGCAGAATGATGGTTTTGTGAGAGCGGGCTACCGACTCTGGAGGATATGCCTCTGCGTACATATTAATTGTTGTCGGCAGTTGGGATCGTCACTTGCCATTGTTAGGATTCTTCTTCGATAGTTGTTATCAGGAGGCACTCCAAATGGGCAACCTTTAAGTTTTGTTTGTTAAGTGGTGTCGATCTCCAGTCTGTTTTATGAATCTGCGAGATTAGGATTTTGGACCCCAGCTAGTCTAGAGACTTCGGAAATGATCCAGTTGGTTCAGGTCAGGATGAGAGTAGTCCAGTGCAGACAGAGGTCTTTTGCCGACCGTAGTGGTCGCAGACTTGAGTTCGCAGTGGGAGATCATGTATTCCTATGGGATTTTTCGATGAATGACGTGTTGAGTTTTGGGAAGTATCCCAGGATTGTAGGTCCTTTTGAGATCCTCAAGCGAGTTGGTTCCATTGCCTATAATTTGGCACTTCCGCCCAGATTTTTGAGTATTCACCCTGTATTCCTTGCGTCGATACTTTACAATTACCTTCAAGACCTTTCTCACATGATTCGGCACCAGACCATTTAGCTTGGTTGCGATCATTTCGTTCACCGGCAGCCAATTGTGTTAATGGCTAGGCAAGTGGAGAAACTTCAGTATAGGGTCTTGCCGTCTGTGAGAGTTCTTTGGCGTAGCAGTATAGTGAGGTGATCACTTGGCAAGCTGCGAGCGAGATTTGGGAGTTTTATACTCATCTTCTTGAAGGTACGCGCAGATGAATTTTAATTCGGGGACAGAATTTCTGTAAGGGTGAAGATTGTAACGTTTCAAAAATCGTTTTGCGAATTTTTCCGTTTTAAGACAAAATAGTCGGTATTTTCCGTTTAACCCGATTTCGATCAAACGTCTGTAGAAACTTACCGGCACCTATTTTAGCTAAAATAAAGCTTGTGCGCGAACTTTGGGGGTATTTGGGAGGTTTTGGTTTAGATAGAATTTTTCCCAAATAAAATATTATTTTAGCCGGTAAAATATGCACGTAAATCGGGAAATTTTCTTCTAAATAAAAATACTTGGAAATCATCACAACAATTATTTTGGAAGATTCTTTTCTAAATATCTAGATTTTTCTTGGTCAATGGTATTAATTTTTTTTAAAAGAAAAGAAAAGAATAGAGGTGGCTTAAAGAATTGTTAATTAAACTTTTGTTTTGTTTTTAGCATGAAAGTTCCACACTCATCCAAACCCTTCCCATTTCCTCCCCATTTCTGGCCGACCTTCCCCTTCCTGCCCTCATTTCTATTTCACTCCATTTCAAGTCTTTTTATCTCACAAAATTCATGAAAAATCCTAAATTTATCCAATATACTCAAAGACAAATCAATTCCCATTAATCGTTAGCCCTAAGCATGCTTGGATCTTCAACAAAGTCTTGATTTTTGGAGGCTAAATTTAGAGTTGTGTTTGCAATTTGTAGATATTTTGTGGAGGTATAAACCCTAACCCTAATCCTTATTAGTTGTTTTAAATCTCTAATTAGCATATTAATTGTTTATTTAAGCTATTAATTTCATGTTTGAAATTAAAGACTTGATTTTTTTTGATAATCTAGTTAGGGTAAAACTTGATTTATGTGTTTAATGTTTTATTGAAGTGTTAATTTGTGATTAGGAAAAGCTAGACCTAGTAGAAAATGATAATTATTGCTAATGAATACTTTGTTTAATTATGCAATTTTGCTTACTAGGTTTTTGCTAAAATTTAATTAGCAAGTGTTAGTAATTTAGAAAAGGTTTAGATAGCTTAGTTAAGTTATTATAAGGTTTTTGTAATCGCTGGATATGCGTTAGCTTGAAACTAGTGCGAAATATTGCGATAAGTTGCTTACTAGGTTTCGGGGTTTTTCCGACGTGGGTTTGATTGGTCGTTACGAGGTTATATCTATTTTATTCCTCGTAATTGTTTGTGTTGTGTTGCGCGATCAAGAAGATCGGGGTCTAGACTTGGTGTTTTTTAGTTTAGCGACCCCAGTTAGGGTTTTTAGCCGATATCATGCGCGATAGATGTGCTAAGTGCACGGTACAATTTTCAGGGCGTTATTTGTAAGTCCATGTCACACACCCCACGAACTTACGGGGTGGCGGAATATATGAAAAACGATTATCAAAACTTCGTAACACGGACTTGAGCGCATGAATCGTATCTAAACCGTCACTAGCAAACTACGAGAGGTTTAACTACTCGGATTCGAAGTTATACCTCACGTTACTTGTCCTTCGGGTCTTCATCACTGTCCTCCACTCCTCGTAGGCTCCTTGGAACATCGGCACCTCAACGGCCTCCTCGAGTCAAAGACGATCCACCCGATAGCTCCTACGCCAAGCTTGATCTCTAACTTGAGATAACTAGGTTGCTCAAAGTGCTAATCTAAGCTACCTAGGGGATATAGAGTGAGGTTATGGATGTATTAGTCTAGCTAACCCTTGATCTAAACACATGAGAGGTTAGGGTTAGGGTTTCAAGAATGAGAGAGCTTGAGGAGAGAGAAGGTGATGATGAGAATGATATTGAAAAATGAACTCATTAGAATATATCAACCATAACAATTTATCGAATAAATAATATATATGATTAATCATCATGGTTGATGCATTCACCTTGTGTGATTCATCTCATGAGTCATTAGCTCAATAAATGAAGCATTAACTCCATGGATGAATCACACAAATGAGTCATTAAGCAATAAATGCTTATGCCACCTTAACGCCCAAGTCACCATTCTTCTAGAAGCCTCCCGGAAAATTACGAGAACGCCCCTCCAATCCGTGAAAACACGGAAAAACTTTAGACTGTATAAATCCAATAACATGATACTAGAATCTGGCTTAAACCAAAGCCGGCTAGTAAAACTGTCCGAACGACGTACGTGCGTTTAAACACGTATGCGTCCGAACCCTTGTCGTAAAACCATACGACCACTATATTGTTTCACCTGGAGAAGGAAAACTCTCTGTGTGGGACTCTAAAGACTCAACACTACGCTGGCAGTGGGTTTAACCACAGACCGCAAGCGGCACTAGCTGTACGTAACGGTCCCTAGGTAGATGTCGATAAGAAGGCCGATGAGGAAACACATCCGAACTCCTACCGAGCCTGATGTGACAATCTCCGTACAGTCCGGTATGTTCGCCTAAGACTATCGCATATCGAGCCTAGGGGGCGGCAAGCGTCAGTCCCCTAATAGCGGTATAAGTCGTGTCGGAGCGTAGCCCATTACACTCTGAGAAACTACTGGAACCTACCAGTAAATCTCGCTTGCCCTGGCCAGGGACTTTGCGTAATGGCTCTCTGACACAGCGCGATATCAACTCCCAATATCGGGAGAGACGAATCCTTTCTAACCGCCACTGCCTCCAAGTGCTCGGGACTGCACCCAACTGCTACCTGTTTGCACGACTCCTTTGAGCCGTGGTAGGGTAGCAATCTAAGAACAGTGGGACACACTCGAGGCGAAGTAGCAGTGTCAAGTCTGCGGACTATGTTGTACTCATATCACCTTGGAACTGTTAACTGACGATTGGTATAATACCAACCAACAGTCCCCTTGCGAGTCCTGTCCGGTGTACCCGTAACCTAACGAGCACCTGTATACTATCTCCAGTACGACATACTGATGGCTGTGGGACAGACCATCTCCCCAACTGGGATGAGAAGCGTACACACTAGTCTACTCTGCAGTATCTATACCCAGTCTCGATAATCCTACTACTAGGGACAAGTATAGGATGTTGCTTATAGACTACCCAGCCCCCACTAGTGTGACTGCCATCACAACGCTGGTAATCAAGCAAAGATCATATGGGCTCTACTAATATGCATGAGTGATACGTTACAAGAAACATATGCACATATTAAAGTAGACACAAACCAAGTAGCATACTACCATTTTTAGCAAGACTGTATATACAACTGTGAATATCCCAAGCTTCCATTAAGTAATATAAATACAAGTATGATATAATAATGGCCCATAGGGCATATACACTAACAATCTCCCACTTGCACTAGGGCCATGAGCTGGCATATCGTAGACCTATCATCTCGAATAGCCTCTCGAACTGCGTCTGAGGAATGGCCTTTGTGAATGGATCAGCAATGTTATTCTCCGTCTCTACTCTCTTTATCTCGATCTCCCGGCGATCTACAATCTCCGTGATCAAGTGATACCGCCTTAAGATGTGTCTGGATTTCTGATGGGACCTGGGTTCCTTCGCTAAAGCTATAGCGCCGTTGTTGTCACAATACAGAGGTATTGGATCAACACTGGTAGGAACCACCTGAAGTTCTGTGAGGAACTTATTCATCCATACAGCTTCTTTTGCGGCATCACAAGCAGCTATGTACTCCGCTTCCATCGTTGAGTCAGCAACGGTCTCCTGTTTGGAACTCTTCCAACAGACCGCCCCTCCATTGAGGGTAAAGACATAACCTGACATGGACTTGGAGTCATCTTTGTCACTCTTCGGCAAAGGCCTCAATCTGGAGGTCTTTTCCGCCATACACCAAGAACATCTCCTTAGTCCTCCTTAGGTACTTGAGAATGTTCTTTACTGCTATTCAGTGCTTCTCTCCTGGGTTTTCCTGATACCGGCTTACAACGCTCAATGCGTATGCTACATCTGGTCTGGTACATAACATCGCATACATTATAGAGCCTACCGCAGAAGCGTAGGGTATAATCGACATGCGATCCCTTTCTAAATCAGTCTTGGGAGACATCTCTTTGGAGAGGGTGATTCCGTGACAAGCCGGTAGGTTACCGCGCTTAGAATCATCCATACTGAATCTCTTCACTATGGTGTCTATGTACCTGGGCTGCGAAAGTCCCAACATCCTCTTTGATCTATCACGATAGATCCGGATCCCCAGAATGTAGGTGGCATCACGCAGGTCTTTCATGGAGAATTTATTTGATAAGAATCTTTTGACTGACTGTAACATAGGAAAATCATTTCCTATTAGGAGAATTTCATCCACGTACAAGACGAGGAATACTACAGCTCTCCCTACAATCTTACTGTATATGCATGGTTCATCTGGATTTTTGATAAAGTCAAATTCTTTGACAGCATCATCAAAACAGATGTTCCAACTCCGCGATGCTTGCTTTAGTCCATAAATGGACTTAAGCAACTTGCATACTTTACCGCTGCTCCCACTCTGAATGAATCCCTCTGGTTGATCCATATAGACGCACTCTTCCAAATTACCATTTAGAAAGCCGTCTTTACGTCCATCTGCCAAATTTCATAATCGTGGAAGGCAGCAATAGCAAGAAGGACCCGAATGGATATGAGCATAGCCATTGGAGAAAAGGTTTTGTCATAGTCCAAGCCAAGTCTTTGACGGAAACCCTTTGCAACAAGTCTAGCTTTATAGGTTTCAACCTGTCTATCTACACCAATCTTCTTTTTGAAGATCCATTTGCATCCTACGGGTTTTACCCCATCTGGAGCAATGTCCAAAGTCCATACTTTGTTAGTGTACATGGACTCCATTTCGGTCTGCATTGCATCCAGCCATTTTACTGAGTCACAGCTCTGAATGGCTTGCTGGAAGCCAATAGGCTCATCATAGTCAATAGTGCAATCCTCTCTATCCCTGTCTATGAGAAAACCGTAGTATCTCTCGGGCGGATGAGACTTCCTACTACTCCTGCAGAGTGGCGTCGGGATGTCCTTTTATTCTGAAGCCTCAGGTTCTACCATACTTTCAGTAGCAGTTTGTGGTTCTGAAATTTCTTCCAGTTCTATTTCGCTCCCACTTGTTTCCTTTTCTAAAAACTGATATTCTAGAAAATGGGAATTATGAGAAACAAAAACTTTTTGTTCCTCTGCGTAATAGAATAGATACCCCCTGGAGTTCTTTGGATATCCCACAAACTTACAATGTACTGATCGTGCCTCGAGCTTGTCCGCATGCTGCTTTTTAACAAAAGCCGGACATCCCCAAATCTTCAGATACTGAAGATAGAGTTTCTTCCCACTCCACATATGATATGGTGTGGTAGGCACAGTTTTGGTAGGAATGATATGCAGCTGATTCTAGTGCATATCCCCAGAATGATCGCGGTAACTCAGCGTTACTCATCATGGAACGAATCATATCCAATAGGGTTCGATTCTTTCTTTCCGATACACCATTGTGTTGTGGTGTGTATGGAGGAGTAAGCTGAGAGTGAATTCCATTCTCTTTTAAGTAACCCAGGAACTTAGCACTTAAGTATTCACCACCTCGATCAGATCTCAGTGTCTTTATACTATTGCCTGTTTGTTTTTCCACTTCATTCTTGTATTCTTGGAATTTCTCAAAGGCCTCGGATTTATGTTTCATTAAGAAGACATATCCAATACCTAGAAAATTCATCTGTAAAAGTAATGAAGTAGGAATAACCACCTCGCGCATGAGTAGACATTGGACCGCACACGTCACTGTGTACGAGTCCCAAGAGCTCGCTTGCTCTTACTCCGTGTCCAGTAAACGGAGTTTTTGTCATCTTTCCTATGAGACAAGATTCACAAGTAGCATAAGATTGATATTCGAATGGATTCAAATATCCTTCTCTATGTAACTTAGTCAACCTTCTCTCATTGATGTGACCTAGTCTACAATGCCATAAGAAAGCCTGATTTAATTCCGGAGACTTTCTTTTAAGTGTGTTCCGGACATTGAAAACCTGAGCTTGACTCAATATGTATATGCCGTTATCTAAAGTACCGGACCCAATCAAAACATGATTTAGGTGGATGTGAACTACATCGCTTACGAATGTAAAATCATAACCCTCTCTTGAAAGTGAGGACACTGATATGATATTGCAAGTCATACTAGGTACATACAGACAATTACGTAGAATCAATATCTGCCCACTTGTCAAACCTGGGCGATATTCACCCACGGATTCAGCGTCCACGCTCATTCCGTTTGCAACTCTGAGAGACAAATCACCTACCTTCATAACTCTACGGTTTCTCAAAGCATGTAATGAATTACAGATATGAGATCCTGCTCCGGTATCTAGTACCCAGGAAGTAGAGTTAATTGACAAACAGTTCTCAATTACAAACACACTTGAGGTTGAAACCACAACATGCTTCGTATCCTAGCTACTGGCTTCTAAAGCCCTGCAATCTTTCTGCCAATACCCAGTCCTATAACAATAGGAACGTTCCTCTTTTACTACATTCAATCCCGAAACTTTTGCCCTTCTCTTTCTTTCTTCTTCCCTGGTTTCCTTAAGGCTAGAAAGCAGAGACTGTAGAATCAAGTCAGTATCTGACCTGTTTCCCAACATGGTCTGCAGGTCCTGGAGCTTATCAATATATCTAGTCATTGTAAGGACGTTGTCCCCTACAGATGACCCGATGACCAACCTCGCTTGAATTAATTCGGTCGAGGTCTCATATCTTGCGATATGAGATTGCTCTCCATATAAATCTTTGTTTTGGAGAAAGATGGAAACCGAGTCCATCTTCTCGTGCTGCTTCTGGTATACACCATCAACTAAAGCTAACACGAGGCACTTGGCTTTCGTTTTATCCTTTTCCTTGTCTGACGGATATCCATATCCGCGACGGTGGAAACTGGACCTGGGACGGCGGGATCTTGAGTAGTAATAGGGTGGTCCAGCTTGTCATAGGCAATGGACATCTGGACAGACCTTTGCCAGTCATATAAGTCAGATTCAGTCAATTTGTTATCTAGATGTAACCTAGTCATTGTCACAAGGTCGCTGCAATTAAGAGAGAGAGAAGAAAACACTTTTAGCATGATGCTCTTGCAAGTTTAGAGTGGTTTTAATTTATCTAAACAGGATGGCTCCCACTGTTTCTCGAATCCCTCCTCAAACCATAAAAGAAGAATTAGCCAGGACTAATCTCACCGTACAATTCTTGCTTAACCGTTCAGCCAGGTCAGTGTCGATACTTCGAGGGAGGTTTTCCAACGCTTTCGCGAAGTTCCTTAATTAAATAACCTCTTTTCTCGGGGGGCGTAGCCCCGCTGACACCTTTCTAGGCACCTACTTGGTTTATAGCATTGATCGTTAAGTGACGAATCTCCTGATAAGTAGCATATACTCACAGTAGGATCGGGATCCAAAATATCATCGTATGATAATGTTGAAGGAATCCTACCAACATTCATCAAACTCCAAAATGGTATGCTCTCTCTGCAAATTTTAGTTTCTTTAGAAATTCCCGATATAAATTTTTTCCCCATGCTCTTATGACCTTGGCGTTGGTCAAAATATCATAAGTCACATGTCAAGTTCTACCCATAATTATCCTTGTTAATTTCAACCCACCCGTACATATCCTTGACGTTGGCCAAAATGATAATACGACTGTCCCAAACTAACTCATCTATCTATGAAACAAATTAATATCCAGCAGCTACCAAACACTATGCCTTGGCGTTGGTCAAAATACATAGCTTGAATACTACTGAATACCCAAATGAAATGACGGAGGGCTATGAATGGTTTTGGCAAAAACCGTGAACGTAGTGAACTTGATATAATCGAAGGAACCTGATACATTTTAAAAAGAGTGGTTAAAGCTCCGTAATTTAAAAATTCTGATCTTTTAAAATAACCGAGTGGTTTCTTTTAAATTTGTTCCAACGATTAAACTATGGTTTATTTTCTTTACATTATAATAATGTGTCCCATCTTTATCCTATCATTGCAGAAAACAACGAAAATACCACGTCCTCTTATGCCATCCGCATTTGCCACGGGGTCCCGTCATCATCCGTTAGGTTACTTAACTAACGACAGAGCGGGGGCTGGGCTAGCACGGGTGTAAAACATAAGTGACGTCTAATAGCTATCATATATAGATATTGTACATTCGTCAGACGCAATAATAAGCATTCCAGATCACAGATGAACTTTATTGGATATACTAGCAATCCGCATTTGCTTTGAGCCTGCAATAAAAGACGGATTACACAGTTGTGATGAATAGCTATTACCCCAACCCTAGACCCCTACGGATACGGCAAACTACCTGCCATGTACCCGAAGTGAAGCGGTCTCCCTTAACAACGTGGGTAGGCCACTAAACACTTCAACGTACCCGGTAGTTTGTGTACCCCGCCTTGGGTCTATCCTAGGAGCAAAAACAGTAAAAAGAAATAATACAACGGTGGCTACAACCGCAACCTGGATGTGCCCCGCAAAAGAATATTACATCATATTACATTTACATCGAATGAATGAATATTAAACCCATCTCAAACCCCGAATAATCATCACAACACTCCAATCAAGTCCATATACACAAACGGTAAACATTACAGAAATGTGCAACCCCCTGCCAACCGACATACTAGCAGTTAGGGGAGGTTTACGAACACATTAAACATTACAGATAAAACCCCAATTAGCAAATAACTTAGAACATCGATCGACAACCTTTATTCGTGTCTACCCCAAAAGCAAACCAGCACTGAAGTAACCTGGGTAGAAACAGAACATACAGAAAACCAAAACACCAAAAAATATGAATTACTGAGCAAATCCGAGTCAACTCGGAGTTGACTCGGCGGCGGATCCGCGGCCAAAAGCACCTTCTTGCCGCGGATCCATGGCCCTTTTGCCGAGTTAGGGGCTCGTATTTTCCCAGTATTCTTATATTTCCCTGCTGTGAATTTTAAGGCATATCATATAATTTTTTAGACATGTTTAAAATTAACAGAAACTGTCAGGGTTCCGGGGTTTCGTTTTCGTGTTTTCCGTCGATCGAACTTCTAATTAGTTGCTAACAAGCTAGTAATGGTTTAGTTGGCTCTAATACCACTGTAAGTCCATGTCACGCACCCCACGAACTTGCGAGGAAGCGGAATATATGAAAAACGATTATCAAAGCTTCGTAACACGGACTTGAGCGTATGAATCGTATCTAAACCGTTACTAGCCAACTACGAGAGGTTTAACTACTCGGATTCGAAATTATACCTTACGTTACTTGTCCTTCGGGTCTTCATCGCTGTCCTCCACTCCTCATAGGCTTCTTGGAACATCGGCACCTCAACGGCCTCCTCGTGTCAAAGACGATCCACCCGAGAGCTCTTACGCCAAGCTTGATCTCTTACTTGAGATAACTAGTTTGCTCAAATTGCTAATCTAAGCTACCTAGGGGATATAGAGTGAGGTTATGGATGTATTAGTCTAGCTAACCCTTGATCTCAACACATGAGAGGTTAGGGTTAGGGTTTCAAGAATGAGAGAGCTTGAGGAGAGAGAAGGTGATGATGAGAATGATATTGAAAAATGAACTCATTAGAATATATCAACCATAACAATTTATCAAAAAAATAATATATATCATTAATCATCATGGTTGATGCATTCACCTTGTGTGATTCATCTCATGATTCATTAGCTCAATAAATGAAGCATTAACTCCATGGATGAATCACACAAATGAGTCATTAAGCAATAAATGCTTAAGCCACCTTAACCCCCAAGTCACCATGCTTCTAGAAACTTCCCGGAAAATTACGAGAACGCCCCTCCAATCCGTGAAAACATGGAAAAACTTTAGACTGTATAAATCCAATAACCTGATACTAGAATCTGGCTTAAACCAAAGCCGGCTAGTAAAACTGTCCGAACGCCGTACGTGCGTTTAAACCCGTATGTGTCCGAACCCTTGTCGTAAAACCATACGACCTCTATATCGTTTCGCCTGGAGCAGGAAAACTCTCTGTGTGGGACTCTAAAGACTCGACACTACGCTGGCAGTGGGTTTAACCACAGACCGCAAGCGGCACTAGCTGTACGTAACGGTCCACAGGTAGATGTCGATAAGAAGGCCGATGAGGAAACCCATCTGAACTCCTACTGAGCCTGATATGAAAATCTCCGTACAGTCCGGTCTGTTCATCTAAAGACTATCGCATATCGAGCCTAGGGGGCGGCAAGCGCCAGTCCCCTAATAGCGTTATAAGTCGTGTCAGAGCGTAGCCCATTACACTCTGAGAAACTACTGGAACCTACCAGTAAATCTCGCTTGCCCTGGCCAGGGACTTTGCGTAATGGCTCTCTGACACAGCGCGATATCAACTCCCAATACCGGGAGAGACGAATCCTTTCTAACCGCCATTGCCTCCAAGTGCTCGGGACTGCACCCAACTGCTACCTGTTTGCACGACTCCTTTGAGCCGTGGTAGGGTAGCAATCTAAGAACAGTGGGACACACTCGAGGCGAAGTAGCAGTGTCAAGTCTGCGGACTATGCTGTACTTATGTCACCTAGGAACTGTTAACTGACGATTGGTATAATACCAACCAACAGTCCCCTTGCGAGTCATGTCCGGTGTACCCGTAACCTAATGAGCACCTGTATACTATCTCCAGTACGTCATACTGATGGCTGTGGGACAGACCATCTCCCCAACTGGGATGAGGAGCGTACACACTAGTCTACTCTGGAGTATCGATGCCCAGTCTCGATAATCCTACGACTAGGGACAAGTATATGATATTGCTTATAGACTACCCAGCCCCCACTAGTGTGACTGCCATCACAACGCTGGTAATCAAGCAAAGTTCATATGGGCTCTACTAATATGTATGAGTGATACGTTACAAGAAACATATGCACATATTAAAGTAGACACAAATCAAGTAGCATACTACCAATTTTAGCAAGACTGTATATACAACCGTGAATATCCCAAGCTTCCATTAAGTAATATACATACAAGTATGATACAATAATGGGCCATAGGGCATATACACTGACAATATTCTTGCGTTTCGATGTCTTTTCGTCGATGTAGGATATTTGCTTATGTCATGTGTTTGTGAAACTTTAGGTTCGCAATCGGGGACTTCGGACGCTACGACAATGGAAAACAGGTGGTAGGCTTCACTTAGGCAGGAGAGTTGGTGAGTAGATTTATCATCTAGAGGGGAATCGCCCGCATGGTGTTATGCGTCTGGGATAGAAATGACTTGACTTGTCGCATATTCTATTTCATATTTAGAATCGCGCATCCACCCTACTGCTTAGTTATTATTGTGTTTGGACTAGTGTCCTTAGGACACTGCACTATTATTGACGGCTCATGTTACACGAGCACTGAATGTATGCCACACACACAGTCAATAATTGTCATGTCACGCACAACCCACATTTAGAAATGATATTGTCTGGTTAGGAACATTGAGACATTGATTCATATTTCTGTATGCATATGACTTGTAGCATACATGTATACTTACATGCTTACACTTATGCCTTGACATACTTACATGCTAATTACATGAATACCTATAGAGTATTGTACCATTAGCGGTAGGTACATACACACTTCATGACATAGCTACAAGTATACCTTTCACACATACTTCACTTATACCCACAGGGTATATTACATCATTACTTATAGGTAGATACATATATCTTGCTATACCTGTATGTTGCACATATATCTGGTTATAGCTACATGTTTACCTTTACTTGATGTTATTTTAGAATTGGAGAGATTAGGAATCGCATAATATTATATTAACTTGTTACAGTTAATTGCGTCTTTTCCTTTATATGCTCGCATTTCAGATTTATGATGCGCATATTATATTCATGGATTTTTGCATTGAGATATGGATTTTCCATGATGTTTTCTGGATTTGGGAACCGTGGGAATTCATGAAATTATGCATTATTTGAAAAACCCGGTTTCCCTTGATATGATATTTCAGCATCCACCATGAGAATTATCTGTTCTGATTATATACTCCATACGAGGAGTGGTGCCGTATGAGGGTATATGGTGGGGACTGGTACGGTTCCCCTCAGCAAGATGATCGACGGTCCATGTCTATTGAGCCTGGAAGGTGGGCAAGTACCGACCGGTGACATTACCAATGACTAGGCGGTTATCATGGGGATACCGATGGGAGTCATGTACGTATAGATACGTCGAGAGGCGAGGGTCAGAGCTAGGCACTCGTGCTTTCGGGGTAGCGTATGATACGTACCTATCAGGGTGCCAGTCATGGTGACAGCACCTAATAGATCAGCATTTCTGTGTCAATGCTTGACACATTGGTTTCATGATATTCTTTTTACTCCTTTGTATATATAACAGGGGATTAGGCCGCTGTTATATATGCCCTTACACCAATATTAGTGGAATGGGACGCTAATATATGTGTATTGACATTAAATTATATACATCATCATATTTATTCATGAAAATATACATAGAATGTAAATGACTTATTGGCATTGGATTTAGGATATTTGAGAATTCATTTGATATTGATTATAAAATATATATGAGATTGCTGATTTTGTACACTCGGGATATGTGAGATCTACTTGATATTGTACATTCGAGGTATACGAGATACACTTGATATTGTACATACGGGATATGTGAGATCTACTTGATAGTATACATTCAGGATTTGTGAGACTTATATGATATGAGAGCCAATTTGGGGGATGATTTTAGGAATTGGGATTTGGATTGTCTTGATGGATTTTGATCCTACCACGATGTCAGGATTCCGTGGAAATGACATGTTTCATTACATACTCTATATTTACTGTTTATGCACTGCTTCATACATTAGTGTACCTGTTAGAGTACCTTCCATGACTGTTGCATTTACATATATTTATTCATATCATTTCTTCATGTACTTGTAATACCGATATAGTACCTTACATGAATGTTATCTACATATCGTCATATTATTGCTTCATGTATTAATTGTACCTGCTAGTGTACTTTTCATGATTATTGCACTACATATAACCATTCATTGATATTAAATGCTTATGTTAGATTCGCGTTGTACGTGAATACTCGCGATTACCTGCATATGTTATTTACTATTCACGAGTTGGCAACTCACCCCGTTATGCCACAGTGCCTTGCAGGTGTTCCTCAGGATAGTCAGAGGCAGGGCTATTTTCATCCATCTTATCATCTTTTTCTATGGATACCGCATCAGCTCACAGTGTGCAGTTTGCTTAGGTGGGTTTTGTGGTTATTCGTTGTATTGTATATTCGTTGTATCCCTGTACTCTCCATCTACTATTTTCATATTGACTTAGAGACTTTGTGAGGATGATGTTGTATGTTATGTTGCGACTTGTTGTCTTTTATACAGTTTTCTTTCTATCGTCTTCTATTTCTTTGCTACGGCGTCGTACATTTGTTGTGGTGGTTGTTTTCCGTCTTTGGGCATGGATTTTCTCCCGTTGGGGATGCTTTACTTTATATTTATGTCGTACCCATTTTTGGGGTTGGTTTTTATAAAGGAGGTGCTGCCGAAGTTTTCAAGAAAGAAAATTGGACTTCAAAAATTTATACTTGAGATTTTTTAAAAAGGTTTAAACAATGTTTCTTATCTTTTCTTTTCTTTTAATGGTTTAGAATTCTGGGTTTTGGCTATCTTTTACTGCGTTACGCCTGTAGACGTTGCATAGTTTTAGGGCCGTCACGTGCCAATTTCGGGTCGTGACACTGTTATTTTTTAAGCTCTCTCTCTCTCTCTTAAAAATCTTATGAGGGGTTCTTATTTTTTATACTTGAAGTCTTTGGTTCTTTATATATTAGAGGCAATTTGTTAATTAGCTTTGAGAAAATCTCTCATTAAGAGATCCCAAAAGATTCAGGGAATTTTACCCACCGTTGGATCTTTGATCCAAGGACTTCTGTTTTACAGATATTATTTTCTTGTTTTTAACAAGATCAGGGAAATATTTTCTCATACAGAATTTATTCTGTAGAACGGTGATTTTTTAATCACCATTGGATTTTTAATCCAGCGGTTCTCTGTTTTACATAGGGCATAGAATTTTATTCTATGATCCAACCGAAAGTATCTTTCTTATGTTTAGAAAAAATTGAGGAGTATTTCCTCTCAACCGAATTTAATTCTGTGTCTTAATGATTTATCATTCCATTAGATCTTTGATCCAACGTCTTTGTTTAACAGAGAGTAGAATTTAATTCTACCCGAGCACCGGCGTGAGGAGCACGTGCGGAGCCATATAAGAGTTTTTAACTCCGGCCTCGGCGCCCTCGTGGAAGGCACGTGAGGCACTGCCTCTTTAATTAATCAAAAAAATTTGAAAGAAGTTTTGCTCTTTTATTAGGGAAAACAAATGTCCCCCACCGTTGCGCTCACGCGGCTTACGTGTGAGTGCAATGGTGGCACCTTTTCCACTGTTCGATCTCCTGGGGAATTGAACCGTCTCCTTTTGCTATATAAATAGGGCGTTCGGCCCTTGAGATGGCTGTTGTTAATCTTCGTTAGCCTTCTTCTTTTCTTGAGAATTTAATTCTCCATTCGGAGCTCAGATCTCTGTTTAAAGAAACTCTTTTAGAGTCAAAACTCTGTCAAAGTTGTTAAGAATCATGACCATGTCTTAACGTCTAAAGAAACTCTTGAAGAAATCTCTTCATGTTTTAGGGTTTTTAACTCATTAACAGAGCTTTCCGCTTCTTTTTTAATGATCTCTAAGAGATCTTAAAATTTTTACTTAAGCAGATCGTAGATCTTAAAGATCTTTGGGATTTTACCCTGTTATTAACTTTGATGATTTTTTAAGGTTATTTAGAATTTAATTTCCTTTCTCGAGCAGAGTTCTGGGATGTTATCCTATTGTTTTATAGAGCTTGGCTCTGAAAAATTTCTCTTCAAGAAATTCTTTTCGGAATTTTATTCCCTTACTAATTTCCTTGCAGATTTGAAATATGTTTGCAGAACACAGTTTTCGACGGAGTTTAAATCCAGAGTTCAACGATATTTTCTCATTAAGTAAGAATCATTTTGGATTTTATTTTTAATAAGTGACTGCCCCATCATTGATGGTGGCGTTACCTTAATTTTGTGGGACCCCCTGCCCCTTTCTTTTTCAACAGCAGTGTAGTACAATTTTAGGTATAAAAGAATGTTAAATCCTTGAACATTGTGTCGATAGCTAACCCCGCTTTTTTATTTATTTAAGGTGCTATGGGTTTCAATTCCTCCTTTCCCTTCGTTGGGTCAGAGAGTGCTTTCGCCGATGCACCTACAGATCGGGAAGTCTTTACACTTATTAATGATCACGACCCATAGTAAAAGTCTCTTCATCTGTTGGGGTCATGGTATAGTCAGATTATCCGGGGTCAGCACAGTTTTTCTTGCGCAGCGCCTTCGAAGTTGATCTCGTTGATCCATTATGATGACCCACCTCAGGTGACTTACGCGGTAGAAGAGGTCAACTGGACCTCGGAAGGTCGTCTTCAGCCTTCCATGGCATCAATACCCGTGCAGCCATTGATGGCCTTGGACATTTTAGGGTGACGCATGTACCAAGGAGAGTCGCACCCTTAGGGGAAAGTTTACATGATAGGATTGACTACCTGTCATTCTGTCGGCTATCTACAGTGGGCCCGATATATCCTGTTGGCCAAGGAGTCGCTGCTATTAATGTAGGGTTACTAGGCACACGCACAAGGGTCTATGAGGCATCAACCATGCCCGATTTAAAATTTAGACATGCCGAACAACCCTAACCAAGATCTTTAAACTAGAGATTAGGCGAAACAAAGCATGTTAAACACTTTAACATCTAAGAGTTTGAGACTACAACCTTTGTAGTCTGGTCCTTCACTTCATAAGCTCCGTGTTGTAGTCCCTTCGCTGCGATCATCAAGTTCCGGACTCTCGAGAGGCTCCACGAAGAGAAAGATGCAAGCTTGCTTCCGATCTTCGATAACAAAGATGATCTACCTTGAAGTATCATTAACATAAGCACTCACTTGCTAAATGAAGTGAACACCCTAATCTAAATGGCTATGATAGATTAGGATGATGAAGTAGGATTTTAGCGCTCATTTATTTTCTATTTCTTACTCTAAATCATCACATGAGCAAAAGCTAGAAAGCTTTTCTCCAAGCAAGAAGAAGAAGAAGAAATAATCATGGATCCTTTTGTGATGAATAATGAAAGTCAAGTATGAGGTTAGAAATGCAACCATGGTCAATGTAACCTTTGTAGAGATTTAACCAAGGTTAAAGGGTTGGGTTGGGTTAATAAATATCTATGCAAAATATCAACACAAATATCTTTGCACAAAACAAAACAAAACCTTCTAGAAACTTCTAGAAAAGCTTAACCCAAATCAAATCCTAACCATGTTTAATCTCCACTAATCATGTTGCATTAATAACCATATCATGTTACAATATTATATATCACATATATAATATTTATTGTAACAAAATAAAATAATACAATTAATATATATCGCATATATATCAATGTATTACCCGAGTGAGAAAAAAAGTCTTTTAGTGAGCTAATATTAGTTAATGTAATTTAACATATCAAATATATAATTATCCATTAAATTATCGAATCAACACTTGATCCGATAATCCGGCTATTTCACAAATAACCGACTAATATAATCTATATCTGTTCATCGAATCAACACTTGATCCGATGACCCGGCCATATCACATATACCCGGCCAATATCTCATATCACGAGAATCTAATACGGTATCACATACACGTATTGTTCTCGGTCCCGCACATATCACATATGTGCTCCACTCCATTTTGCCTGAGCCAAGAAACCTCTGTGTAGGACTCTAAAGAATCGTCAATACGCCGGCAGTAGGTGATGATCATATCAAACACCCACAAGCTGCAAGCGGTCAGCTAAACGTAACAGCCACCCAGGTATTGAGCGCTCAGAAGATCAAAAAGCAAGCCTGTACATTCTCCTATGAATCTAGTCAGTAACACTCCCGTACAGTCCGGTCTCTTCGTCTGATATGTCGCATATCTCGCCTAGGGTGGTAAAACGTCACACCACAGTAGCTTGATAAGTTGTCTCGATATGAGGTCTATAACAGTTCGAGAAACAACTGATAACACTTACCAGTAAATCTCAGCAATCCTGGCCAGGGATTTCCAGTTATAGCTAATCGAACACAGCGCAACATCAACTCCCTATACCGGGAGAGACGAATCCCCTCCTATCACTCATTGCCTCAATGTGATTAGAGACTGTACCCAAAAGCAACTCTTTTGCACGCCCTCTTGGACGTGGTATGATGGAAATCAAAGCACAGTGGGAATCACACAAGACTCTATGACGATCTCGGGTCTACAGACTAACCTGTACCGGTGTCACCGGAGAACTGCCATCTGACGTGAGGTATAATACCATCTGGGAGTTCTCGACGAGTACGTCCAGTGTACCTAGTCTCTACTGAGCACCCGTACACCATCCTTGATGTTAAACACCGATGGATATGGGATCATCCATCGCCCATCATATGGGTCAAGATGCGTATACGCTAGTCTACTCTGGAGTATCGATGCCCTGTCTCGGTACTCCCATGACTAGGAACATTTAAAGGATGTACTTGGCGACTACACTGTCCCTACTAGTATGATCCGAATCATAGTCCTGGTAGTCAAATACTCATCCTAAGGGATTTATCAATATGTAACATAGAGACAAGCAGAGTACATGTTAAGATAAAGAGCAACCAGATAGCGTACTATCATGTCGAGCAAGAAAGTCCTCCCTATATATGTCCTAGCATCCACTACAATATACATCGCATGTACAGTAATGGCCTCTAGGGCATACATATAACTAACAATCTCCTACTTGCACTATGGCCATCAGTTGTGGTATCACATACCCAACAATTAGTTGCGGTTGAAGTATCTCATACTCAACCATCCCATAAAAGTCTCTACTGGGAAAAAGGCCTTTGTGAGTAGATCCGCGCTGTTGTCCTCCGTGTCTACTCTCCTATCCTCGATCTCCCTGGAGATCAACCATCTCCATGATCAGGTGATACTGTCTAAGAATTATATCTGGATTTCTGATGGGACGGAGGGTTCCTTGGCAAAAGCCATAACTCCATTGTCACACAATGGTAGGAACGAAGTTCATCTCATGAACTTATATATATCCAGACTGCTTCTTTGGTAGTATCCTTGGTAATGATGAATCTTGCCTTTAATCGTCTAGTAAGTCACGGTATCTATCTTGGAACTCTTCCAACATACCGTCCCTCCACTGAGGGTAAAGACAATGCCTGCGACTGACATTCAGTCGTCTTTATCACCGTGGAACCTTTCCAGTGATTCTCCCCAGAATCAATTGATACCATCTCACTACATCTAGTGAGTATCCTAACATCCAATTAGATCTATCTCATAGATCCAAACCCAGGATTTAGAAGGTATCACTTTGATCCTATATGGAGAATCCTAGTGATAAGCGGAGATTGACCGAGCGTAGCATAGGAAACTCCTTTCCTATCAAGAGTATGTCATCCACGTACTCTACGAGGATCACCACCATATTCCCCACTTCCTTTTTGTATATACAAGGTTCATCTATCATTTTGATGAAGTCAAACTCTTTGACTACCACATCAAAACAGACGTTCCAAGTACGCGATGCCTGCTTTATCACATAAAACATCTTGCACACGTTTCCGCTGCTCCCACTGTCTACGAAGCCCTCTGGCTGTGTACTTATAGACGCTCTCTTCCAAATTAACATTTTAGAAAAGCAGTCATGATACCCAACCGCCAGATATCGTAGTCATGGTATGTAGCCGTGGCACGTAGGATCTGGATGGACTTAAGCATAGCTTTGAAAGTCTCAACTTTTCCATGTACACCAAGTAGTCTTCTCAAGATATACATGCTCCTGGTGGAGATTTAACCCTTCAGATAAAGCAACCAAAGTCCATACTTTGTAGGTGTATAAGGATTCCATCTCAGATCGATAAGCATCCAGCCATTCTTACAGAGTCCCACTCCTGATGGCCAGCTCGAAAATAGTTGGGTCATCATCTCATGATGCAATCCTCGCTCCCACTGTGATAGAGAAACCGAAGTATCTCTCAGGTGGGTGAGGAACCCTACTAGATCGACGGAGAGGCTGATGTTCGTTATAATCTATTGAATCCTTTGGTTCTACCAAATCATTTGATGTAGTTTGTATAGCTGGAACTCTTTCCAGTTCTACCTCATGACCACTAATTTCTTCACAAGAAATTCCCTTTCACAAAGGTGGCATGTTGAGAAACAAAACAACTTTTGTTTCTCGGTTAGGTAGAAGATATTCCCTTGTGAATGCTTGGGATATCCAACAAACTTCCACAGATCTGACTTTGCCTCGAGCTTGTCCGGATTTTGCTTTTTAGACATAGGCCAGACAACCCCAAATATTAACAAACTTAAAATATGGGCTCATCCCTTTCCATATCACATATGAAGTGGTAGGCAACTGATTTGATTTGAACCCTATTCAATAGGTATGAAGCTTCTCAAGTGCATAACTCCCAAAAGGAAATAGGAAACTCAGTAGTACTCATCATAGAGCGCACCATATCACATAGGGTGTGATTGCTCCGCCCCGATACACTGAGGTGCTGTGGTGTATATGGAGGAGTAATGCTGAGAGAGAATCTCATTCTCCTTTAGAATAGTCCAGGAATCCCGTGCTCAAGTATTCACCTCCCTGATCACATCAAAGGACATAATACTTATACCCATTTTTGGTTCTCTAATTCTAACTTATATTCATTGAATTACTCAAAAGTTCCAGACTTGTGTTTCAACAAGAACATATGTCTGGATCTTGAGAGATAATCAGTGAATGTAATGAAGTACAAAGAACCGGTCCCGGCATATGTAGACAATGGACCTTCATACATCGGCATGTATCAATCCCAAGAGTTCACTAACTCTTTCTCTGTTTCCAATAAACAGAGCTATGATCATCTAATCTTTGTGACATGACCGGCAAGTTTCACAAGATGTAAATTCAAACAATTTAAATATGCATCTATGTGTAACTTCAGCAAGTCGGGTCACATTGATATGACCTAGTCTACAATGCCTCAAGAAGGATTCGTTCATTTATGAACTCTTCCTCTTGTGTGTGTTCAGTATACTAAGAACTGTAGTTTGATTTAGAACGTCAATACTTTTAGATAACGTGCCTGAACCGATCAACTCTTGATATAGGAAATGTTCAAAACATTATCCAAAAATACAAAATTATATCCTTTTTTACTAATAAAGAGACTGATATGATGTTGTATATCAGGTTCGGTATCTAATAACATTCATTCAGAATCAATGTATTTGCTAATACAGGGTGATAGTTACCAACAGACTTGGCTGCAACACTTGCACCGTTTTCTATCTCATGAAACTTATCACCCGTTCTCAGTTCTCTACTTTTCTGTAGCCCATATAACAAATTACATATGTGGGATCCTGATCTGGTATCAAATACCCATGACGTAAAGGACATTGAGAAATGGTTCTGTGTAATGAACATACCCGAAAAAGATGCATCAGTATGCACTTTCTTCATTTTGGCGGCACGGGAATTCTGGTAATCCCCAATTTCTTGCTCTGTCTTATAACATTTATAAGTTGGAGCGGGACCAACGTTCCCCGTCTCAGTATAACTAGCGGGTTCGGTCAATACATCCGTATTATTATCTTGATTAAGGCGTGACATGATCGCTACCTGGAGAGAGAGAAGAAAACACTCAACGTGCGCTTTTACAATATTAGATTGGTTATCAATTTATCTAATCAGGATGTCTCCCACTGTTTTAGTCAAATCTTCCTTCAAACCCTAAAAGGAAAGACTAGCCGGGATTAATTACACCCTACAAGTTCGCCAATCTTTCAGCTAGGCCAGTGCCGGTACTTTGAGGGAGGTTCCCCGTGCTTTCGCACGGACCTAATTAAAATAAACCTCGTTTTCGCAGGGGCGTAACCCCGTTAACACCTTTCTAGACACCTACTTGATCGGCTAATTGTAATGTGTAAAACTCTCCCAGCAGTAACTCATACTCGCAGCGGGTATCGGGATCCAATTATCTCATAGAAGGTATGCAAGCTCATTGCAAATTTCAACACTTGAAACTCCCAATAATATTTTACCCCTAGCAGTTATATGACCTTAACATGGTCAACAAATCATAAGTGTTAGTCAAGTTCAACACGTCATTTCCCGATTGAATTAAACCCACCCGTACGACCCTTAACATGGTCAACAAAGTCGCACGACTACCCTAATCCAATCGCATCATATGCTTATATTGATAAGCACTAATCAGCTACCGCACACTACGCCTTAACATGGTCAAAAAACGTAGCATGAATACTAACTAGTACTTATCTGAAATGACGGAGGGCTACGACAGGTTTTTAAGAAAACCCTTTGCGTAATGAACTTGATATCGTTATAGAATCGAGTGAATTTTGAAAAGGAGTGCTTTTGAGGCTTTTCTAGTTTCGCTAAAGAGGTCACACCCGGTGAATGGATCGTCGGCTCTTTCCTCATCGAATAAGGTGCAGGATATTTCACAAATATCACTATGCAAAGCAAAAACTATATAAGCAATCAAAAGACAAACCGTGTTTGTAGCATCTGCTAGTTTCGCTAAAGAGGTCACTCCCGGTGAAGGGATGTCACGCCCCGCTTCCCAGTGTACGGCGAAGTGGACGTGACGAGGCCCGCTACGTATATACTCAGAAGTATATACGCTAAGTGTAACTAAGCAATATAAAGTAAATCACAAGAGACGAATAATATGGAAATAACAGCAACTTTTATTAATAGCATTCTTTTTACAATGCAGGAAAAGAAAAATACAGCTGGAATGAAAAAGCAATGCCTAAACAGTAGCATAACAGGAAATGAAATAAACTGGAAAGAACAAGGTACAATTATCTAGAGCTCTGGGTCTGCCTCGAACTGCTCCAAATCTTCACCGGTGGGCTCGATCTCAACTTGGTCCAACGCACCTGACGACATTCAAAGAAGAAAGAGATAGAATGTCGTCAGCGAACAGGTCGCTCGGTAAGTCCCAAAGAATAAGAAGAATGAGAATGACAGAGTAATAGTATTTTCTAACTATTATATTATTGAATATTATAGAACATTGTGTAACGCTGTTGTTTGTAGCTTGGTACAGAAGGATGCCAGTGTATACGAGGGGGATCCCTATATGCTAGAGATCAGGGCAAAAGGAAAGTACAAGGAACCGTTATGCCACGGTACAACAGCAATAGGATTCAGGTTAGGTGTCTTAATCTGACCACCTCGTGCCACCTTTAACACCTTCCGTACCAATCTACCTCTTAAACCCCGTAGTGTTTTAACAGTATTGTAGTATTGGAATATGTAAGTTGGATGACTGACCAAAACCATGATATCAGTAAACATGTTGTAACTGTATAATCAGGTAAATGGAATATCAGGATAATGGATGAATATCCATGGTTTGATTCAGTCAAAAAGAATATATTGTTAACTGGATTCAGGGTTTCATGTATTCAGATTGTATTGGAATATAAAGAATATAGATTGACTTGAATCATATTCAAGTCAGAAATGGTCAGATTCTAACCTGAGTCAGACTAAAAGAAGATAATTTGAAGTTCAATATTAGCTAGGGGCCTTATTGTAATTTGTGAAACTTGAGGGAGTTTTATGTAAAAAGTACTATTGAATAGTTTTCAAAATACACCTCAAGTATTTAATATTCGTCTTCAATATTATAATGAATGTGAATTGTGTTTGTGTTATTCTAGTGAATATATCCTAATAAAAATATTAATTGTTTTATTTGAAATTCAAGGTATTTTAATGTAACTTTTAGTCTTGGAATTTTAAGAAAAAGTGGAAACTTTATATTATGATAAAGTAGGTGTTTAAATGATAATTATATATATTAACACATGAATAATTTTATATAAATATTTTATTTAGAAAAAATCTCATTTTCCCTAAATATCGTATTTTGAACCTTTCGAGACCGAATGCTCCTTGCGGAGGTCTGAATCTCGCACTACTAGCCTGCGGGTGCACGATGAACCGTAGTATCCCTAACAGGTTCCCCAAAAGTGGGTTGTAGCGGCACTTTGCTTAGGTTTATAAATACTTTTCATTTGGGAAAACGGTTTTATAAATATGGGGTATTTATTTGCAAAAGAGTACAGCTTTCCGTATTTTAGTTATTAGGGTTTCCTAAGCCAACTAGCCTATTTCTAAGGTCTAAACGATGAGTCATTAGAAGCCTCAAATCGCCTCTTCACCGTCAATTGCGGCCAAGTAAGTGCCAGGTAAGTGGGAAGGAACCACAGTCGTGGGCCTATTTAAAAACCACTAGCCTTAGACACACTTGCCTAGGCACCACAAGACAGTTTAGATAAACGATCGATGTCCATGACCAATCGTGTTTTCATTTTATTAAAATATTTTATCTAGAAAAGTTTACAACTTAAACCTTTAAATAAAAGATTAGGGTATTTTAGTGAAAAGTCCTGTAATTCCGTATTCTGTATTTTTGATATTTATCAATTAGGGTTATATTGAGTGTGTGTGTAGGGGTAGGTCATTACCCCGTGACTTATATTAAGTTTTGGTGAAGTTTAAAGGTAAAACATGACAAGTTAAAGTTGAAGGTATTAAAGTGCAAGAATACGGTATTTAAAAACGTTATCATTTTATGTGTGAAATTTCATTCAAATTGGGTTCTACAATTTTAGTGATCAAGATAAACCTATTTAGGAGTGAGGGAATTAATTAAACTAAGAAAAATAAACTTCATGGTATTTTTATGAAAAGAATACGGTTTTGCAAAGAAGTTATCATTTTATGTGAAAAAGTTTGATTAAATTGGTTTATGGGTGATTAATAGTCAACAGGCATATGGGTAGATAATATGTATTAGGTGACAAGTGGAAATTTAGAGAAAAACCGAATCGGAAATCGGTTTGTCCGATTTCCGTCGGGTTCCAAAAAGTCGTATTTTTACTTTAAAGAAAAGAGAGATAGAAGAAGGTGGGACTTACGATTTGGACAAGCTAAGGAAGCTAGAGGTCGTGGTGGTTGTCGATTCGTTGAAAACGTCGCGAAGGTCCTGATCCGGTCGCCGGAATCCATCGTCGATTTCGGCAGCGCTTCGCTTCTCGCTCTTCGTACCGAGTTCTCGAGAATTTGGGAGAGTGGACTTAGAGTTGTGAAGGGAAAAGGTAGAATATAGGGGTCTTTATATAGGGCTAGGCTAGGGTTAGGGTTAGGGTTAAAAAAATATTTAAAAACATTAAAAATTCATTAAATTTTGTCTTAAAAGAGATTTTTTGGAAATTTTGTAACAGTACAAAAAAATTAGAGTATGCAGTTGAATAGACCTAGTCAACACGAACATTTTTCGTGTTGACAACTCGGCCGAACGGCCGAGTCCGGCCGGCGGCGCCGGCCGATTCGGCCGAGTCGCCAGCCGATTCGGCCGAGTCGCGGCCGAGTCGGGTGTCGTTGGGTCGGGCTCGGTCTGAGGGAGGTTTTAGCATACTTTAATTTTTGTGATTCGTAATAAATTGTGAGTTATGGCTGTTTGACCGTTTGACTTCTAAAAAAAATTAAAACAAAAAGATATAAAAATTATGTAGGGCATGGGATTCGAACTCTGATGGCTTGGTTCAGCAGTGCAAGTTGTTACCAGTGAGCTACAAGCTCCTTCTTGTAATTATTATGGTTTTTAATTACTTAAACTAATAGCAGCAAGATTAAATACTCCTAGTATACATTAAATTTAAAGTAATTTCTTGTACACTAAAAATGGAGTTATTTCATTCTTGTAGCTTATAATTAAAAACAAAAATAATTACCTAAATCTTGTGCTCAGGCTAAAATACCCCTTTGTGGATTTTTGAAAAAAAATATTTGAAAAATTTGTATAGGAAATGTAGGGTTGTTACATTCTACCCTCCTTATAAAAATTTCGTCCTCAAAATTTGTAAAAGAAAGGTGTAACAGTTTCAAGGAAGGTTTTGTGACAGAACTATTGGTAGTGTATGAAAATATTTAGAAGGAAGAAATATTGCAAAATGGTTTGGTCAAAGTGAGGGAGTTACCTGAGTTACCTTGGTTCTTAGTCTCAGGTTCTAAGGCCGTTAAGGTGGAGGCTTGACGTCTCGACACATTTTTCTGAGTAAGCCGATACATCGATGCCTGACTAGGTAGGGATGGTCCATGTGGAGGTGGTGCTGGGAGTGCAAGATTAGGTGTAGGAGTCAGGATAGCTGGCTGCTTCGGGTAGATAGTGGGTGTGTGGGCTGAGTTGCGTCTATAGGGACAGTCTCCAATTCTATGATCGGATGCGCCGCAAACTAGGCACAGGCCTTTTGCGCGCCTACAGTCCTTCCACAAGTGTCCATTTCTATGGCAGTAGTAGCAAAATCCTGAACTTGACTGGTTAATTGTTTCCTTCAGTCTCTTGGGTTTTGCAGGTTGTGTAGTGTAGGTTCCTCTTGCCATCTGGGTGGCAGTGCGTTTCTTGACGGTTGCTCCTGCTTCTGGTCGGTTCAATAATATGGCAGTCTGTTGCTGCAGTCCAACCAGGAGGCTTTGGATTTCCTTAAGCAGAACCGTCTGCTCGTTGGGTGGAGTAGAAACGGCAGGTGTGAGAGGTAGTGTTGGAGGTGTAGGTGTGTTGTTGACGTTGGTGCTGGTATTGTTCGGGGAATCCATAATCCTGAAGAAAATTTTGGATTAGGACAGATTCAAATGAAATGATAAGATTCAAGGAATAGAGATTTGCAAGATTCAAGGAACATGAATTGTAAAGAATGTTTTAGTTGCTGGTTCTTGTGTTATATTGCTTAGGTTGTTCACGCAGACCAGAACTGCATGACAGGGATTCATACATCTCTGACCTGCATGGGCCACCAACAAAACCTGTCACGCCCCGCTTCCCAGTGTACGGCGAAGTGGACGTGACGAGGCCCGCTACGTATATACTCAGAAGTATATACGCTAAGCGTAACTAAGCAATATAAAGTAAATCACAAGAGACGAATAATATGGAAATAACAGCAACTTTTATTTATAACATTCTTTTTACAATGCAGGAAAAGAAAAATACAATTGGAATGAAAAAGCAATGCCTAAACAGTGGCATAACAGGAAATGAAATAAACTGGAAAGAACAAAGTAAAATTATCTAGAGCTCTGGGTCTGCCTGGAACTGCTTCAAATCTTCACCGGTGGGCTCGATCTCAACTTGGTCCAACGCACCTGACGACATTCAAAGAAGAAAGAGATAGAATGTCGTCAGCGAACAGGTCGCTCGGTAAGTCCCAAAGAATAAGAAGAATGAGAATGACAGAGTAACAGTATTTTCTAACTATTATATTATTGAATATTATGGAACATTGTGTAACGCTGTTGTTTGTAGCTTGGTACAGAAGGATGCCAGTGTATACGAGGGGGATCCCTATATGCTAGAGATCAGGGCAAAAGGAAAGTACAAGGAACCGTTATGCCACGGTACAACAGCAATAGGATTCAGGTTAGGTGTCTTAATCTGACCACCTCGTGCCACCTTTAACACCTTCCGTACCAATCTACCCCTTAAACCCCGTAGTGTTTTAACAGTATTGTAGTATTGGAATATGTAAGTTGGATGACTGACCAAAACCATGATATCAGTAAACATGTTGTAACTGTATAATCAGGTAAATGGAATATCAGGATAATGGATGAATATCCATGGTTTGATTCAGTCAAAAAGAATATATTGTTAACTGGATTCAGGGTTTCATGTATTCAGATTGTATTGGAATATAAAGAATATAGATTGACTTGAATCATATTCAAGTCAGAAATGGTCAGACTCTAACCTGAGTCAGACTAAAAGAAGATAATTTGAAGTTCAATATTAGCTAGGGGCCTTATTGTAATTTGTGAAACTTGAGGGAGTTTTATGTAAAAAGTACTATTGAATAGTTTTCAAAATACACCTCAAGTATTTAATATTCGTCTTCAATATTATAATGAATGTGAATTGTATTTGTGTTATTCTAGTGAATATATCCTAATAAAAATATTAGTTGTTTTATTTGAAATTCAAGGTATTTTAATGTAACTTTTAGTCTTGGAATTTTAGGAAAAAGTGGAAACTTTATATTATGATAAAGTAGGTGTTTAAATGATAATTTTATATATATTAACACATGAATAATTTTATATAAATATTTTATTTAGAAAAAATCTCATTTTCCTTAAATATCGTATTTTGAACCTTTCGAAACCGAATGCTCCTTGCGGAGGTCTGAATCTCGCACTACTAGCCTGCGGGTGCACGATGAACCGTATTATCCCTAACAGGTTCCCCAAAAGTGGGTTGTAGCGGCACTTTGCTTAGGTTTATAAATACTTTTCATTTGGGAAAACGGTTTTATAAATATGGGGTATTTATTTGCAAAAGAGTATAGTTTTCCGTATTTTAGTTATTAGGGTTTCCTAAGCCAACTAGCCTATTTCTAAGGTCTAAAAGATGAGTCATTAGAAGCCTCAAATCGCCTCTTCACCGTCAATTGCGGCCAGGTAAGTGCCAGGTAAGTGGGAAGGAACCACAGTTGTGGGCCTAATTAAAAACCACTAGCCTTAGACACACTTGCCTAGGCACCACAAGACAGTTTAGATAAACGATCGATGTCCATGACCAATCGTGTTTTCATTTTATTAAAATATTTTATCTAGAAAAGTTTACAACTTAAAGCTTTAAATAAAAGATTAGGGTATTTTAGTGAAAAGTCCTGTAATTCCGTATTCTGTATTTTTGATATTTATCAATTAGGGTTATATTGAGTGTGTGTAGGGGTAGGTCATTACCCCTTGACTTATATTAAGTTTTGGTGAAGTTTAAAGGTAAAACATGACAAGTTAAAGTTGAAGGTATTAAAGTGCAAGAATACGGTATTTAAAAACGTTATCATTTTATGTGTGAAATTTCATTCAAATTGGGTTCTACAAGTTTAGTGATCAAGATAAACCTATTTAGTAGTGAGGGAATTAATTAAACTAAGAAAAATGAATTTCATGGTATTTTTATGAAAAGAATACGGTTTTGTAAAGAAGTTATCATTTTATGTGAAAAAGTTTGATTAAATTGGTTTATGGGTGATTAATAGTCAACAGGCATATGCGTAGATAATATGTATTAGGTGACAAGTGGAAATTTAGAGAAAAACCGAATCAGAAATCGGTTTGTCCGATTTCCGTCGGGTTCCAAAAAGTCGTATTTTTACTTTAAAGAAAAGAGAGATAGAAGAAGGTGGGACTTACGATTTGGACAAGCTAAGGAAGCTAGAGGTTGTGGAGGTTGTCGATTCGTTGAAAACGTCACGAAGGTCCTGATCCGGTCGCCGGAATCCGTCGTCGATTTCGGCAGCGCTTCGCTTCTTGCTCTTCGTACCGAGTTCTCGAGAATTTGGGAGAGTGGACTTAGAGTTGTGAAGGGAAAAGGTAGAGTATAGGGGTCTTTATATAGGGCTAGGCTAGGGTTAGGGTTAGGGTTAAAAAAATATTTAAAAAATATTAAAAAAAACATTAAAAATTCATTAAATTTTGTCTTAAAAGAGATTTATAGGAAATTTTGTAACAGTACAAAAAAAATTAGAGTATGCAGTTGAATAGACCAAGTCAACACGAACATTTTTCGTGTTGAAGACTCGGCCGATCGGCCGAGTCGCCGGCCGATTCGGCCGAGTCGCGGCCGAGTCGGGTGCCGTTGGGTCGGGCTCGGTCTGGGGGAGGTTTTAGCATACTTTAATTTTTGTGATTTGCAATAAATTGTGAGTTATGGCTGTTTGACCGTTTGACTTCTAAAAAAAATTAAAACAAAAAGATATAAAAATTATGTGGGGCATGGGATTCGAACTCTGATGGCTTGGTTCAGCAGTGCAAGGTGTTACCAGTGAGCTACAAGCTCCTTCTTGTAATTATTGTGGTTTTTAATTACTTAAACTGATAGCAGCAAGAATAAATACTCCTAGTATACATTAAATTTAAAGTAATTTCTTGTACACTAAAAATGGAGTTATTTCATTCTTATAGCTTGTAATTAAAAACAAAAATAATTACCTAAATCTTGTGCTCAGGCTAAAATACCCTTTTGTGGATTTTTGGAAAAAAATATTTGAAAAATTTGTATAGGAAATTTAGGGTTGTTACAAGGGATCTCGGCTCTTTCCTTATCGAATAACGTGATGGATGTTCTACAAGAAACACCGCTATGCAAAGCAAGAACTAGAACTACCTGTTTTTAAACAAGTTTCTACAACATCTTTAGGTTTCTTTTATTTCATTAATCTCATTAATGAAGTCCCATTTTATTATGCTTCACAAGCATCACATTTGAAACGAAATCTACAATATAACATATATCTCATATATATATAATATAAACATTCGTCTTAGGCAGTAATATGATCTCATCACAGAACATTGCAACAGAAGAACATATATGAAATATTGGATATACTAGGAGGTCCGTGTTCTAATATGAGTCTGTATAAAGCACGGATTCCACGATTGCGATGAATAGCCAAACCCACATCCCTAGACCCCTACGAGAGCGGCAAGCAACTCTGCCAATTCTAGGGTTAGGAGACTCGGTCTCGACTCCTCGAGATGGTCTCCCACTGGACCATAGAACCCGGTTACTTGTGCTCCCCGCCTTGGGTCTACCTAATGCGGAAAAGTAAATAATATACAATGGTGACATCATCCTCAGCCTGGAAGTGCCCCAATAAAATAATATTACATACAAATGAATTTTATTTGAATGAAAAAGAAAAACTCCCATCTCACATAAAACCCCAGGCTATTCAGAAGCGACGATTCAATATAACATATCACAGCAACACATAATATCTCATATCATCAACGTAAGTAAATATGCGTATCCCAATTTTCGTTGATGTATAGTAACGAAACCGGCGATACACCACATATTACACTTACGGTCACAGAAAAGAAAGTGTAAAACTACAACAGTTGGAATCCGCAACCTCCTTTGAACATCGCATGCCTAACCAAATGAATTCCTTAGACATCGCATGCCTAACAATTATAAACCCCGCATTTTAGTCTCATTATCGAAAACTCTTTTCAATATCAAGTCGGGCAATTCAACAAGATTCCCGACATACTGATCGAATGCTCATCGCAAACTTTAGTAGACAGCCGCACCCCCGATGCCGTTGACGAAGTGCACTAAGAAGGAACACCGCTGCCGCGAGCACCCGAACGGATGCTTTTGGCGACGGGGTTCTCCTACAGTCACTTGGTCGGGGCTATAGGGCGTGGCTGTCTATTAAGTTTACCCGGAGAGTATCCGCGTACACTACGTGATTGCGACGGACTTTTGATCACATCAAAATTCCGTGGCAACCGATCATCTGAGACTAAACTGCTATGGTTATAGCATTCAAATTAGTTATCTCATAACTACTTGTGGATTCCAAATATTGTATCACATTCCAGATAAATAGACAATGTTAAACTTTCCGATCGAATAATCAAATACCTAAGTTTTCCCAAATAGTTCTCAACTCTTGAAATTAGTTTAAAAATATCCATCACATGCCACAGTACCAATGGTCCAGCCGTAGAAGGGTCAAGCCAACGCCTCACATGTGGCAACGCCGTACAGCCCCAAACCCTAAGGTTTAGAGGCAGTTCAAGACGTTCACATAATCGAGTTAAGGTTTGTGTTCTTCTAGAGGGTCCACCGCGTCACATTCATGACTTAGAACGTTCTTAAACTACGGAAAAATCCAACACTTGGAAATTTTTCGGCAGGGGAAAAAGTAAGTTATTGATCCGTTCAAACCTTTTAAAACGTTCTAAAATTATCCGGAAAAAACTTAAACGAAATTAAATTATCCGATCGAATCTACGAGTCCCCAATACAACCCAGAAAACTCAACACTTGAGTAAATTTAAAAATTCCCAGAAGCATCAGGAAACTTATAGGGAAGTTACTATGAAAAAAGAAAACCCTAAGCGCACTGTAGCGCCGCGGAACCGCCGCTCAAGGCATGTCTTTGCCGCGGTTCCGCCCCTCTTTAGTGGGCTTACTGTCTCGTTTTTCACAGATATCTTTATAATTCCCTGCTTATATTTATGAGTATTTTTAATATGAAAATTTTCAACTTTTTGAAAAATTTCCAGAGAAGGGGTTAAAATGGGGTTTTGGAGTTCGATCGGACTTTAAATTTCGTCTGGACTTCGTCTAAAGCTCTAGCTTGGCTCCGATACCACTGTAGGGTTACTAGACACAAGTACAAGGGTCTACGAGGCATCAACCATGCCTGATTTAAAATTTAGACGTGCCGAACAACCTTAACCAAGATCTTTAAACTAGAGATTAGGCGAAACAAAGCATGTTAAACACTTTAACATCTAAGAGTTTGGGATTACAATCTTTGTAGTCCGGTCCTTCACTTCATAAGCTCCGTGTTGTGGTCCCTTCGCTGCGATCATCAAGTTCCAGACTCTTGAGAGGCTCCATGAAAAGAAAGATGCAAGCTTGCTTCCGATCTTCGATAACAAAGATGATCTACCTTGAAGTTTCATTAACACAAGCTCTCACTCACTAAATGAAGTGAACACCCTAATCTAAATGGCTAGGATAGATTAGGATGATGAAGTAGGATTTTAGCTCTCATTTATTTTCTATTTCTCACTCAAAATCATCACATGAGCAAAAGCTAGAAATCTTTTCTCCAAGCAAGAAGAAGAAGAAATAAGCATGGATCCTTTTGTGATGAATAATGAAAGTCAAGTATGAGGCAAGAAATGCAACCATGGTCAATGTAACCTTTGTAGAGATTTAACCAAGGTTAAAGGGTTGGGTTAATAAATATCTATGCAAAATATCAACACAAATATCTTTGCACAAAAAAAAACCTTCTAGAAACTTCTAGAAAAGCTTAACTCAAATCAAACCCTAACCATGTTTAATCTCCACTAATCATGTTGCATTAATAACCATATCATGTTACAATATTATATATCACATATATAATATTTATTGTAACAAAATAAAATAATAAAATTAACATATATCGCATATATATCAATGTATTACCCGAGTGAGAAAAAGAATCTTTTAGTGAGCTAATATTAGTTAATGTAATTTAATATATCAAATATTTAATTATACATTAAATTATCGAATCAACACTTGATCTGATAATCCGGCTACTTCACAAATAACCGACTAATATAATCTGTTTCTGTTCATCGAATCAACACTTGATCCGATGACCCGGCCATATCACATATACCCGGCCGATAACTCATATCGTGAGAATCTAAAACGGTATCACATACACGTATTGTTCTCGGTCCCGCACATACCACATATGTGCTCCTACTCCGTTTTTCCTGAGCCAAGAAACCTCTGTATAGGACTCTAAAGAATCGTCATTACGCCGACAGTAGGTGATGATCATATCAAACAACCACAAGCTGCAAGCGGTCAGCTAAACGTAACAGCAACCCAGGTATTGAGCGCTAAGAAGATCAACAAGCAAGCCTGTACATTCTCCTGTTAATCAAGTCAGTAACACTCCCGTACAGTCCGGTCTCTTCGTCTGATATGTCGCATATCTCGCCTAGGGGTGGTAAAACGTCAGACCCCAGTAGCTTAATAAGTCGTGTCGATATGAGGTCTATAACATTTCGAGAAACTACTGATAACACTTACCAGTAAATCTCAGCAACCCTGGCCAGGGACTTCCAGTTATAGCCAATCGAACACAGCGCAACATCAACTCCCTATACCGGGAGAGACGAATCCCCTCCTATCGCTCATTGCCTCCATATGATTCAGGACTGTACCCAAAAGCCACCCTTTTGCACGCCCTCTTGGACGTGGTATGCTGGAAATCAAAGCACAGTAGGAACCACACAAGACTTTATGACGATCTCGGGTCTACAGACTAACTTGTACCAGTGTCACCGGAGAATTGCCATCTAACGTGAGGTATAATACCATCTGGGAGTTCTCGGCGAGTCCGTCCAGTGTACCTAGTCTCTACTGAGCACCCGTACACCATCCTTGATGTCAAACATCGATGGATATGGGATCATCCATCGCCCATCATATGGGTCATGATGCGTATACGCTAGTCTACTCTGGAGTATCGATGCCCTGTCTCGGTACTCCCACGATTAGGAACATTTGAAGGATGTACTTGGCGACTACACTGTCTCCACTAGTATGATCCGCATCATAGTCCTGGTAGTCAAGTACTCATCCTAAGGGATTTATCAACATGTAACATAGAGACAAGCAGAGTACATGTTAAGATAAAGAGCAACCAGATAGCGTACTATCATGTCGAGCAAGAAAGTCCTCCCTATATATGTCCTAGCATCCACTTCAATATACATCGTATATACAGTAATGGCCTCTAGGGCATACATATAACTAACAGTTACAGATCGGGCTGTATCCCGCAATCTACACGTCCCTCTTTCACTACCTCTTGCCTCATGTGTGGTTGTTCAAATCTTTTTTAGAACAATGGAACATCCCGACTCATACCTTTCTCTTATTAGATCGGGAGGTTTCAATTTCCTTGGTGGAGTTTGCGGAGATATCTGGCTTACCTGTTAGAGGGGAGCTCTATGAGGAGATACATCCCCCTGATGAGTATATCTTCCCACCAAATAAGTGGTAATGGACCTTACTCCAGAGAATGCCTTTCAACATCAGTTCCTGAGCTTGATCGAGGTGTTGAACATGTATGAGATTTTATTCCTGGAGTCTGGTGGGCACGGAGTTGGCTTCGTAGATTTCATCGCCTGCTTTCTTCGTCCAGAAGTTCTGTCTAAATAGGCTGCAAAATTCACCGAACTTGATGACTCGTTCGGGTTTGGTTCGGATAACTTTCCCACTGCGAAGGCAGATATAAAGAAATTCTTTATTCTGGATACTCCATCCGTTCCCTTTGCAGAGATTGCTGCCCAGGATGTTGATGAAGAGACGTTCTTTCTGAGGTTTATTGGTTTGTGGATGAGTTGGTTTGCGCTTCGGACGCACCCCCGCAACATAAGGCCATCTATTTTTTATCCGTCTCATCTCATCGTCGCGGGGACGCGCGTGGCCATTGGGATCGCGGGGTTGGCTCATTTATATAATGGCCTGAGCTTAGCAGCTGACACTACTCAGCCGGGGGTAAAGCCCGTGTATCTCCCATTGCTCTACTTCACATCATGGATCGAGAATCACAGGACAGCTGTGAAGAACATTCTTAAGTACTTGAGAAGGACTAAAGATATGTTCTTGGTGTATGGTAACGGAGAACTCCAAATGGAGTCATTTACCGATTCGAGCTTCCAGAGTGATAAGGACGACTCTAAGTCGGTCTTGGGTTTTTTCGTCACCCTCAATAGAGGGGCGGTTTGTTGGAAGAGTTCCAAGCATGAAACCGTGGAAGACTCGACGATGGAGGCTGAATACATCGCTACCAACGATGATGCCAAAGAGGCTGTCTGGATGAAGAAGTTCATAAGTGAACTTGGTGTGGTTCCGTCTATCGAGCATCCAATACCTTTGTATTGTGATAACAATGGAAGCGGTGGTTTTGGCCGAGGAACCCAGGTCCTATCAGCGACCTAGACATATTCTTAGGCAGTATCACCGAATCCGTGAGATAGTTGGTCGCCGGGAGATCGAGGTCAGGAGATTTGACACAAAGAATAACACAACGGATCCACTCATGAAGACCATTCCCCAGATACAATTTGAAAGACTCTTCGGGATGTTGGGTATCAGATACTACAACAACTGGCCTTAGTGCAAGTGGGAGATTGTTAGTTGTATGTATGCCCTAGAGTCCATTATTGTACATAATTGTATATTATAGTGGATACTTGGACATATATAGAGAGGACTTTCTTGCTCGACATGATAGTATGCTATCTGGTTGCTCTTTATCTTAACATGTAAACTTGTATTGTGATACTGTCTTGCTATCATATGTTGGTAAAGCCCTTGGAATGTGTACTTGACTACCAAAATTATGATGTAGATCATACTAGTGGGGCCAAGATAGTCCACAAGTTCATCCTTTAATTGTTCCTAGTCGTGGGTGTATCGAGACGGGGCATCAATATTTCAGAGTAGACTAGCGTATATGTTTCTTGACCCATTTGATGGGTGATGGATGAGCCTACATCCATTGGTGTTTAACATCAAAGATTGTATACGGGTGCTCAGTGGAGACTGGGTACACCGAACAGGACTCGCCGAGAACTTCTAGATGGTATTATATCTGACGTTAGATAGCAGTTCTCTGGTGACACTGGTATAGGTTAGTCTGTAGACCCGAGATCGTCATAGAGTCTTGTGTGATTCTTACTGTGCTTTGATTTCCACCCAACCACGTTCAAGAGAGCGTGCAAATAGGTGGTTTTTGGGTACAGTCCCGAGTCACATGGAGGCAATGAGCGATAGGAGGGGTTTCGTCTCTCCCGGTATTGGGGGTTGATGTTGCGCTGTGCTTGATTGGCTATAACAGGAAGTCTCTGGGCAGGGATGATTATGAGATTTACTCGTAAGAGTTATCAGCAGTTTCTCGACCCGTTATGAGCCTCACATCAACATAACTTATCAAGTTATTAGGGTCTGACGTTTACCACCCCAGACTAAATATGCGACATATTAGACGAACACACCGGACTGTACGGTATTGTTACTTATTGGATTCACGGGAGTATGAGCAAGCTTGTTTGTTGATCTTCTAATCGCTCAATACCCGGGTAGCCGTTACGTCCAGCTAGTACCACTGACGGCTTGTGGGTGACTGATATGATCATCTCCTACTGTCGGCGTATTGACGAGTCTTTAGAGTCCTACACAGAGCTTTCCTAGCTCATGTGAAACGAAGTAGGGCACATATGTGATATGTGCGGGACCGAGATTGATACGTGTATGTGATACAATATTCTAATCTCACGATATAGGTTATATGAGATATAACCGAATTATTGAATCAAGTGTTGATTCAATAATTTGCTATATGTATATTTGATATACATGTAAATGATATTAGTCGGCTGTATGTGATATAACCGGATTATTAAATCAAGTATTGATTTAATAATTTAATGTATAATTATATATTTGATATATTAATATACATTAACTAATATTAGCTCACTTAAGAAAATGTTTTCTCTAAATACATTCAAATATATATGTGTTATATATTAATGTATTTATTTATGTGTCATGCTAGATGATACATTGGACTTGGGTGTATAAGACTCATACCGAACTTGAGATAATTTATGTGTTTAAATATTAAGGGTAAAATCAAAATTATGTGGAAATTATCATGGTTTGAGATGCTTGTGGAAGCATGTAGAAACCTTGACTTGGTCTACTAATTTTGTTTTACTTTGGATATTTATTAACTTAACCATTATCATTAGCCATGGTTAAGTCTCTACATAAGTTTATATGAGATATTTTCTCACCCATGGTTGATACTTGATCACTTGAGTTTCTTCTTCATCTCTTTCCTTGCTCTCTAGCTTTCAATTGAGATGAAAAAGAAAAAGAGAAAATTAATTCTAAAGTGAGCAAAATTCCTACTTCATCAATCTATACCAAACAAGCTATTTAGTATAGGTTGTTTGCTTCACTAATTCATCAATTAGTGAAGAGGTAGCTTGAGTTAGCGATTCTTCGACGTAGATCATCTTCGGCCTCGAAGATCTTTGAGCAAGTTCATTCCATTCACCTAGTGGAGCCTAAGAAGATTCCGGGACACCACAACATAGAGCAAAGGGATTACTACACGGAGCTTTAGAAGAGAAGGACCGGTCTACAAAGGTTATATTCATATATCACTTAGTTTAAAGTCATTTACATTTTCTTATAACCTTAATTCTCTAGTTAGATTCTTGGTTCGGGTTTCTTAGCACACTAATTTTTTATAAAATAGCATGCTTGATGCCTTTTGAAACCTTGTTGTTATGCTAAGGAACCCTACATGTGGCCCCGGGAATATTTTCCTTGAGAGGTTGCAGCTTCATTCCTATTGACAAGGCTTTGGTGAACCGCTTTTCTGTCTTTTTCCTGCCTTTGTTTTCCGCAGGTATGTGTCGATCTGGTTGGAGTTCTTTGCGACTCTTCCTTGCCGCATCTTCTTCATCCTGACGTTGATGCTTGTCCTTTTTGTATATGGCTGTTTCACGTTCTCGGTCATCTTTGCTCTTTTGAAAGGCTTCGTTTAGCAGCCTGTCAATTGGGTCTTCTGGCAGCTCCGGGGATTTTGGCGCCGATCGTGCCCCCGGTTCCTCCCCGTTTCTTTCTGACGCCGAGGGAACGTTTAACGACAAATGAGAAACTATGTGGCAACTTGCTATATAGTCTTGGGTTCTTCCTGATGAGTCATTTCCCTCATCATCATCACTATGCCCATTCTCAAGGATTGGTTGAGAAACTCTTTGAGGGTGACTAGGGTCCGCGCCTTCTGGCTGTACTCCTCCATAGCGTCAATGTACTTTTGCAGGTATGTGCGCTTGTTGGAAGGCTCCACGGGCTTCTTGGTGTTCTTCTTTTCCTTCGAAGACTTTGAAGGCTTGACCTAGGGTTTTGCCCATCGTTAACGGTTTTCGGTGCGGAACGCGGTTCCGCACCGAAAGGACAACTTTCCATCAATGATCTCGGGTTCCAGCGGGCTTTTCCACCTGATCGCCAAACATGCATGAAGATCCATCAGCATTCTTTTGGTTTTAGCTGAAAGGACAACTTTCCATGGAGCCTCTTCCACAAGTGAGCATGATGCCCCCAGCATATCTACCTTTTTAGGAGCATGCTTATGTGGCGGGTTCACCTTCCAGTTCTTAGATAGCGTGAATTTCCCTTGGCGGTACTAGTCCTCAACCCAATTCTTGAAGATGCGGCAATCCTTAATGGGGTGGCTCACCATTCTGTGATAGGAGTAGTAGTTAGGATTGTTGACGTCGCCGAACTGCGGTGGACGTCTTGGATCCGACAATGCAATAAGTTTGTTGCGCACTTCCAACTCGAACAGTCTCCTCATTTTATCATGGGGAAACGAGTAAGCACGTCCTAGCTTCTCTTCCAGGGATTGGCGCGGGCGCGCATTATTTTGGCGAGCAACCGGTTTTGGGTCACTCGGTTATTGTTGAGTGTTAGCAACGAAAGTTGCTTTCCCTTTTCCCTTTGCATTCCGAAGGTCCATTTTTGAAGAGGAAGGCCCGTGGCCCATCTGGTCCATTTGGGCCAACTTGTCGATCAAAGCCTGGAAGGTGGTCGACTTAAAGAACGTCATGAACTGGGACACAGTCGCATGAGGATCGAGAGTTCCTATAAACATGCTCACGGCAAGTGCTTCTTCGATACGTTGTTCGCATTTCGAACATAGGTTCCACCACCGGATCGTGTATTGAACCCAGGTCTCTCCTGGCTTCACCCTAGCATTGATTAATGTTGTGATCGGGGTGCGTTCGCTTGCGCTGGCGAACCACTGTATGAACAGCAATTCTATCTCCGTGAGCGTTTTGATGGAATCATTTGGGAGCTCCGAATACCATTCAAACACCATCTCTGACAGGCTGCCAACGAACTGGTAAAGCAGCAATTTGTCGTCACCTTCAGTATTGCCGCACAAAGCACTAAACTGAGAAACGTTCTGATGTGGATTGCTTCTTCCCTTATACACATGTAACTTAGGGATCGTATATTCCGGCAGATATTTGATTTGATCATACCAGCTCGGATACGGTCACCCGGTTCTGACAACTTGGCCAGCCGCTTCACTTTCTTGATAAGCTCGTATTTGTTGATCTATGTAATCATCAAGGGCAGCCTTAAAGATCGTTTCCTCCTTAGTTGTTGATAGAGCCGGAAGAGGGTTTGATATTTCCCCTCTGTCATCCTCGATGATTATCGGTAGGTCTTCAGCTGGGGGCTCTAGCTGAATCACCATTCCAACCATGTCATGGAACAGAAGTGTCATCTTCTTTATATTAGCTGCATGTTCCTCGGCCTCCTTATCCTTTCCTTCCAGTACCCTTCGCAGGAACTCTGTATCAGTCTCCTGCTCCTGGCGCTGTTCAGACGCTGATTCCAGGCTTTCTTTCTGCCAGGTGAGTGATGACATTTTCATCAGCATCTCCTGAAGCCTTTGTTGCTGCTCCTGAGCTTTTGTCAACGATCGAGTTTGCGGTCGATGACCTACGGAAGCACGGCTTTCCTGTTTCCCGGAATCCATGTACGTGTGTACGATCATGCCCAAGACTTGGAGCGTTTGGGTCCAGTGCCTTTGGAATTTGCCGCGGGCAGTAGGATTTTCTCCGGCCTTCCCCTTTTGTAGGAGGTCAAAGTCGAATGGGCCATTGTAATAGGAACCCATGTGGACGATGCCTTTCGTGGTATGGCGGAGGGATGGTCCTCCTCTTGCCGAGCCTTCGTTTTCTTCTTTCGACGAGATTAGTCTTTGTTGATTACAGAATCTTGGACTTTCCGCCAGACCCTGTGGACTTGGGAGGACAACCGTTGAGGGGGCTGCTCCGACTTTGCCTGCATCCTATTTTCATTAGGCGGGGGCAATTTCTTTACCACCGCCATTGAAGAGTTCTTGCGCACCCTCCTAAGAAAATCAAAATTGTTCCCGTTGGAACAGCGGTGTCAACTTGCACCATTGGAGCTTGTGGAGTAAGTCTAGAGGGGGAGTTGCCCCCAGCTTTCCTCACTCAGCGCCAATGATAACTTCAAGCGTGTCTTGCAGACGGGACCACCTTAGATGTGAAAGCGGCTCTATCATGCTCTAGGCTTTGATGATGGGCTGCTGCTGGTGCCAGCCTGTCGAAGACTGACGTTCGTTGAGAGGGAACGACCAATCTTTCGAAGGCCGACTTTTTGGTAGGGGAAGCACTTTTGATGACTTCACCCGTAGCAGGAGTTGGAACAGCCAATCTTGCGAAGACCGATCCTTTGGTAGGAGAAGCATCTTTGACGACTTCACCTGCCGGAGGAGTAGGGAAGACTATCCATTTTAGATAGCTCTTTTAGGTATAACGAGCCTCTTAGCAGGCCCGTTATGATTCTTTCCCAGCCCGTCGAAGCCTGAGGTGGTAAATTTTGACGACCCGTTGAGAGGGGCCATAGTGGTTATAAGTCGATCGAAGATCGACTTCTTAGGAGCTTCCTGTGGCGGCACTGGGGCACTGAAGCTTGCTGGTGGGAGCATGGTCCAGAAGAACAATCCAGTGGTAGCCTGAGTCACCTGCTCCACCAGTATCGAAAAGATGGAGTCCGCATGGGGCCCATAAGTCACTCCTCCAGTTAGGGTGGAGCAGGAGTTTCTATTTCAGTTTGTGCAGTTGGAAGCCATTGACCTTTTTCCTGTATAAGAACAAAACATCAAATCTTAGTACCTCGAATTCAAGGGCAACCATAGCAAACCGTGATTTGTTTGCAAAACACAACACACGAAGTGTGAAGTGGAAAGAGGAAAAGTTCCCACCGGACATGCCAGAATCTGTTTACCGCCGAAAACAGAGACGAAATCGGGTAGGTCGTCTTGCCTGATTTTGGGGGCAGATGCTATTTGGTTTTATCCATCCACCTCCCCAAAGATGCCAAGTTAACTTATGGCACCGTATATCGAAGGTTTGGACAGATGCGGCCATTGTAGAAGACGCCGTCTGATTCTCCCTTATTTTAATGAGGGGTTTTTTATTGTGGGGACGCTCTTCTCTGCAGGCGTAAGCCCCTGCAGTTAATTACGTTATCACATCGTGATAACCACTTTCTCTTGCTCCGGAAGTTCACTTCGTCTCATGTGTGTTTGTTTTATTTTTGGTTGCCCATGGATTGTATACAGAGACTAATTTATGTTGTCGCCCATAAGGCATGGATTAGTCCAAATTCGTATATCTTAGATTTGGGTTTGTTTTATTTAAGGATTGTTAATCTAGTTTGAGATTAAGATCAACTTAAATGTATGTGGGCTGTTGGGGCTCGGTCGCTTTTTTTGTTAAGGACACGTTAGTTCAATTTGAGACTAAGATCCACTTAACAATTATTTTAGGATCATTTTTGTTTCAGATCCATCAAGAGAGCATTTGGTCTATGTTGTCTTATTTTAAAGACATTTCGGTCCATTGTATTTTTGACGTTAAGTTTTAGTTTAAGGACGTCTCGGTCTGTTTTCACCATTTTTTAGGTGAAGTCTTAGTTTAAGGACTTCTCGGTTCGTTGTCACCATTTTTGAGGTGAAGTATTATTTGAAGGACGTCTCGGTCCGTTATCCATCTTGTGTGCACTTATATTTGTTACATGACGGGATGAACAACGATGATATAGGATGCACCCAGTTTGGGGTGCGGTCTGATTTGAGGTGTGCACATCAGTTTGGAAGTGCACCAAAAAGCTGTTGGTTATCGGGACCCGCCACCTCTCTGAAGACATTGAGGAATTACAACTACGTGGATCAGAGGTGTGGAGAGATGTACCCTTGAAACCAATTCCTGTATTTGAGGGAAAAAGGGATTGGTGGTAAACCCGGAAATTGTTATTCATATTTTGAGACTAAGATTTCTTCAAGGGAATGTGGGACAAATATCGTTTTGGATATCATCTGTTGGGAGATCATCAGTCATGTTTGAGACTGATATCAATTTGGGCAATCATGAGCATATGGGCTGGATTGATTTGAATCAAGGAGGTTCTATCCTCAGGGTACCTGACCAACTTAGTCTTGGTCCACTCAGTTTTTTCTTTTTATTGAAAAGTGCTAAGAACTTGTTTGGGCTCTGTTTAATCAGTCTCCTTTTGTGCAAAAAGTGCTGAGCACTTATATAAGTTCTGACGCCAACATATAATCATGTGGGGCTTTCAATCATGGGGATTGCCCAACAAGTGTTAAACATTTTACCCCTTTTGTCTTTATATAGAGTACTAAGCACTCTTTATGGCGCCCATGTGCAAAGCACGTGAGGCGCTGGGTGCTAGGCGTTGCCTAGTGAGTGCTAAGCACTCCTCCATTTTGTGGCGCCCGCGTGAGGGACACGTGAGGTATTGGGCGTGGGGCACCTCTAAATGAGTGCTAAGCACTCCTTTCTTCTGTGGAGCCAACGTAAGGGACACATAAGGTGCTGATCGCCGCTCAATGAGTGCTAAGCACTCTCCTCTATGGTGCCCACGTGAGGGACACGTGGGGTGCCGGGCACTGGGTTCTTTTCTTCTATAATGATCAATAGTTTCTTTATTTTGTAAATGAATCTTTAGTTCTTAAGAACAAGTTCTTCCAATGAGAATTAAATTCTTATCATATGGGAGACTTGTCTTGTGGATCTCAGATCCAGAGAAAGAACTCGGTTCATTTAAAAAGGGGTTAAACCCTTCAATAGGTAAATGGGATGTTTTTTTTTATTATTTTTTTATTTACCTAGAGTTTCTAAAGAGGGCGCCCTTCTTCCTCGAGAATTTGAGTCTATGTTCTTTTTGAAGTTTTTTCTGTGTCACTTTTTAAAAGCTTATGGGGGGTTCTTCTTTTCTAAACTTGAAATCTTTGGTTCTTTATATAGTGGATGCAATTTGTTAATTAGCTTCGAGGAAATATCTCATTAAGAGATCCTAATTGATTCGGGGAATTTTACCCACCGTTGGATCTTTTGATCCAAGCACTTCTGTTTTACAGAAAGTATTTTCTTATTTTTAACAAAATTGGGGAAATATTTTCCCATACATAATTTATTCTGTAGTACGGTGATTTTTTAATCACCATTGGATTTTTAATCCAACGGTTCTCTCTTTTACAGAGGACATAGAATTTTATTCTATGATTCAACCGAAGGTATCTTTCTTATTTTTAGAAAAATTTGAGGAGTATTTCCTCTCAACAGAATTTAATTATGTGTCCGGGGAAAAATTTCTTACGAGTAGTACTTAGTATTCGTGCTTCGTTTGTTGACTCTGTCAAGGCGTAGTATACGGTAGCTAAGTAGTGCTCGTTTGTAGCATTAGTTGTGATTGGTTAGGACAGTTGTGTAACCTTATTGACTCTGTAAAGGGTTATTCGGGTGGGTTTAATGCAATCAAGATAATGACATGTTGAACTTGACTAGGACTCTTTGATTTGTTGACTCCGTCAAGTTCACTAGGGTCTCAAGGGCAAAAACCATATCGGGAGTTTCAAATATACAGGAAACTTGCTAGTGCTGCATACCTTCTGGAGTGTGATGACTATAGTGGCTTCCATCTAGTTTATCACGTAATGATAGTTGGATTCCGATCCCCCTGATGAGTAAGATTACTCTCGGGAGATTATTTCACTTAACAATCAATGTTATAAATCAAATAGGTTTCTAGAACGTTGTTAACGGGGCTACGCCTCCAGGGAAAAGAGGTTACATAATTAAGGAATTTCGCGAAAGCGTTGGAAAACCTCCCTCGAAGTACCTACACTAGCCTTGCTGAAAGGTTAAGCAAGTATTGTGACGTACGATTAATCCTGGCTAATTCTTCTTTTAGGGTTTGAATAAGAAATCGAGGAAACAGAGGGAGCCATCCTGATTAGATAAACTAATAACCAATCTAATCTTGCAAGAGCCCATGCTGAGTGTTTCTTTTCTTTCTCTCCAGGTTGCAATCACTTCATACCTTAAACAAGTTAATAAAATATATCGCTTGACCGATTTGAATTCTTATTCGGGGCTGGGGAACGTCGGTTTTACTCTAATTTATGACAGCAGTCATGAGTATGAGCAGAGTAGAGAGGAGTGCATGAATTCCTTGATGACCCAATCGAATAAGAAGCATAGTATTGGGTCTTCTTCAGGTGTTTTTGTTATTGAGAACTATTTTTCGGTCAGTCCTACCTCCTGGGTACTCGATGCCGGATCAGGATATCATATCTGTAATTTATTACGGGGACTTAGAAAAAGTAAGATGGTTGGACCTGGTGATATGTCCCTCAGAGCAGGGAACGGAGCACAAGTTGATGCTTCTGGCGTCCATGAATATCACCTAGTGTTGCCAAATGGCAATACTATGATTTTGAACAATTGTTACTATGTACCTTTCATGGTTTGCAACATCATATCAGTTTCTTTACTTGATAAAAATGGATATAGTTTTGTTCTTGATAGAAATATCATGAACATTTATCTTGATAAGGTATTGGTTGCAGAAGGTACACTGTGTAATGGTATCTATATTCTAAATCAAAACGCAGTTCTCAATATACAAAACACACACAAGAGAAAGAGTTCAGAAGTGAACAAATCCTACTTGTGGCATTGTAAACTTGGTCATATCGGAGAGAAAGGACCGAGTAAGTTTCATAAAGATGGATATTTGAATGCGTTCGAGTTTTCATCTTATGAAACTTGTCAGTCTTGTCTCAAGGGAAAGATGAACAAATCTCTGTTCCCCGGACACGGAGAAAGAGCAGTAGAGCTTTTGGGACTCATACACAGTGATGTATGTGGTCTAATGTCTATACATACAAGGAGTGGGTTCTCTTACTTCATCACATTCACTGACGATCTCTCTAGGTTTGGATATGTGTATCTATCTGAAGCTTTTGAGAAATTCAAAGAATTCAGAAATGAAGTAGAGAACCAGACTGGAAAAAGTATCAATATCCTCCGATCTGATAGAGCAGGGGAGTACTTAAGCACGGAATTCCTAGAATACCAATGGAATTCTCTCTCAGCTCACTCCTCCGTATGCACCACAACACAACGGTGTGTCGGAGCGGAGGAATCGTACCCTTATGGATATGGTTCGCTCCATGATGAGTGGTGCTGAGTTGCCTCTTTCATTTTGGGGATATGTGCTTCAGACAGCAGCATACTTACTGAATTACGTTCCATCCAAATCTGTGCTTAAGACTCCATATGAAATATGGAGTGGACGAAATCCATATCTTAAGCGATTTAAGATATGGGGTTGTCCGGCTTATGTGAAAACACAGAAACCGGACAAACTTGAGGCACGATCACTTCTATGTAAATTTATGGGATATCCTAAGAATTCACTAGGATATCTGTTCTACCACACTGAGGAACAGAAGGTGTTTGTATCTCACCATGCCACCTTTTTAGAAAGGGAACTTCTTGTAAAAGAAGTTAGTGGGAGTAGGGGAAGAGACTTCTGAACCACAAAATGTAACTGAAGATTTGGTAGAACCGCTAAATTCAGAAGTACCCAACGAACCTCAGCCACTACACAGATCTAGTAGGATTTCTCATTCGCCCGAGAGATACTATGGTTTTCTCATAGACGGGGATTAAGAGGATTGCATCTTGGAAGAAGGTGATCCTACTAGTTTCAGGCAGGCCATTATTAGTAGAGACTCTGATAAATGGCTGGATGCCATGCGATCCGAAATGGAGTCCATGTACACCAATAAAGTGTGGACCTTAGATATTTCTCCACCTGGGGTAAAACCCGTTGGATGCAAATGGATCTAGAAAAGGAAATTTTGTGTAGATGGGCAGGTGGAAACCTATAAGGCTAGACTTATTGCAAAAGGTTTTCGTCAAAGACTAGGTGTGGACTATGACGAAACCTTTTCTCCAGTGGCTATGCTCAAATCCATTCGGATCCTACTTGCCATTGCAGGCTTCCATGACTATGAGATCTGGAAGATGGAGTAAAAATAGCTTTTCTGAACGGAAGTTTAGAAGAGTGTGTTTATATGGATCAGCCGGAAGGTTTTGTATCGAGTGGGAGCAGCGGGAAGGTGTGCAAGTTGCTTAAATCCATTTATGGATTAAAGCAGGCATCGTGGAGCTGGAACGTCTGTTTTGATGAAACATTCAAAGGATTTAACTCCATCAAGAATGAGGATGAGCCTTGTATATATAAGAAGATTGTAGGCCGAACTATCGTATTCCTAGTCTTATACGTGGACGATATTATTTTGATAGGAAATGATATTCATATGCTATAATCGGTCAAGTTTTTCTTATCACAACGGTTCTCCATGAAGGACCTGGGTGATACCTTGTACATTCTGGGGATTAAGATCGACAGAGATAGATCCAAGAGATTACTGGGACTTTCATAGTCCAGGTACATAGAGACCATAGTAAAGAGATTTAGTATGGAAGATTCCAAGCATGGTAACATACCCGCATTGCACGGAATCACCCTCTCCAAAGAGATGTCTCTCAAGACTTATGAGGAGAGGGTTCGCAAGATTACTATATCCTACGCTTCTGTGGTATGATCTATAATGTATGCGATACTATGTACCCGACCAGATATAGCATACGCGCTTAGCGTGGTGAGCCGGTATCAGTCTAACCCAGGTGAGAACCACTGGAGAGCTGTTAAGAACACTCTTAAGTACCTTAGAAGGACTAAAGAACTGTTCCAGGAATTCGATAATGGGGACCTCCAGGTGGAGTCTTTTACCAATTCGAGTTTCCAAAGTGACAAGGATGACAACAAATATGTATCGGGTTTTGTGTTTACCCTCAACGGAAGGGCGATCTTTTGGAAGAGTTCTAAATAGGACACCGTCACAGACTCGACGACGGAGGATGAATACATTATTGCCAACAATGCCACACAAGAAGATGTCTGGATTAAGAAGTTCATTACTAAACTTCTGGCGGTTCCATCCATTGTCAACCCAATACCTTTGTATTACGACAACAATAGAGCTATGGCTTTAGCGAAGGAGCCATGATCCCATAAAAAATCTAGGCACATCTTGAAGCGGTATCACCTGATCAGGAAGATCATTGATCGCCGGGAGATCGAGGTGCGGAGAGTGGACACAAAAGACAATACGGCGGATCCATTCGCTAAGGCCTTTCCTCAAGCACAGTTCAAGAGACTTTTTTAGATATTGGGTATTCGATACGCCAACAACTGGCCCTAGTGTAGACGTTGGGTACTCGATACGCCCATATATATGGCCATAGTGCAAGTGGGAGATTGTTGGATATGTATGCCATAGAGGCCATTATTGTATATACATTTATGTGGATGCTTGGACATATATATGTAAAGGACAGTCTTGCTCAATATGATAGTATACTATCTGGTTTGTCTTTATCTTAACATGTGCATATATTTTACTTGCTATCACGTATCATTCATACATGTTGATAAAGCCCGTAGGATCATTGCTAGACTACCTGCGTTGTGATGGCGATCATACTTGTGGGAGCTGGGTAGTCGGTACGCAGATCCTTAAAAGGTCCCTAGTAGTTAAAGTATCGAGACTGTGCATCGATATTCCGTAGTAAACTATCGAGTCTTTAGAGTCTCACAAAAAGGGTTTCCCTGGTTCAGGCGAAATGATGTAGTAGTCGTATTGGATACGTGCAGAGTTCTGATCGATTGATGTACTGTATACCGGACTTTCGATCGGACAATTGGCAATACTAGCCAGCTCGGGTTTGAGACAAATTATTAAATCAGGTATCGATTAGATAATTTACATATATATATTTCGATATGTATATTCTAGTATTACGCTCTTCATGTTATTTTATCTCTTTGGACATTCGTGTTTTTATCCGAATGTGGGTATGCATATACGGTAGACTGTAATCCGCATTTTATTATGGATAACATTCTAGAAGGTGGACACATCATTAGCCTTTTTCTATTTAATCATAAATGGAAATGAGGTGTAAATTGAAGGAGATGGGAGGTATGGTGAGAGCCACGGCTTCAATAGTTGACAAATGAGTTATTAATTCATTTGTGGCAACTATTGAAGCATGGTTGAAATATTATATTGATGGATATTGTTTTACAAAACCATAGCCATCTATTTTTCTCTCACATGCTTGCTCATTTTTCATTTGTGCTCACCATTTTGCTTCACCTCCGCCTTCTCGTGAGCTTCACCACCTTCATCGTCTTCCTCCTCTCTATACACTCATGTATTGAGAAACAAGAGAGGAGGTAAGAAAGAGATAGAAAGTCACTTAGAACCTCACAATACATCCTAGACTTCTTGGATTGGCAACCCAAGTTCTCTAGTTGCTCCACTTGACATTTAGTATAGAGCTAGAGCCATGGATCACATCCTTCGGGTGAATCATCTACGTAAAAGGAGGACCGAAGAACAAGATCGATCGCGGAGAACCGAAGAAGCCAACAAAGAAGATCAAGCGCGATCATGGTAGCCACTTAGAGCTAACGATGAGGAAAGAAGACCGAAGGACTTGGATCGTTTGGTGAGACGTCTTTTCATAGTAGTTAGCTCTCTTTGTTTAGCTAGTTAGGGTTATGGAAATATCCGGTTTAATGGGTTATTCTAGCGCCGTTTTTAAACTCATAGAAAAAATTTTGTTCCACAAACAATCACGGATGATGGCTAGGGCGTTAGGGTAACCCAACATAGCATGTTTCCGATGGGGAAGGCATTTATTCTGAGGCGAAGTAGAATTCCGACTCTGGGTTGGTTCTGAGGCAAATCATAATTTTGACGCGGGGTTGGTTCCGAGGCGAAGCATAATTCCGACACGAGGATCTATTCTGAGACGAAGCATGGTTTCGACAAAGAGATAGACATTTTGAGACAAAGTATGGTTCCGACGCAGAGGTTGATTCTGGAGCAAAGCATGATTCTGACACCAAGATATATTTTGAGACAAAGCATGGTTCCGACACAGAGGTAGTTATTCTGAGACAAAACATAGTTCCTGAAGGGTTCCTAGGCACTCTAGTGAGGTCTCTCAAGGAATCGAACATGCCAAATTAAAAAATTCTAGGTGCCGGAAACCCTAAACTACGGATCGATGGCTAGATGTCTAGGCGAAAAGATAACTAGTTAACACTTAACTAATAGATACGGAAATACAACCTTTGTAGATCCGTTTGTCCACCTCCATAGCTCCATGAAGAAGTCATCTCCGCTGTACAAATCCGAAATCCGGGCTCTTGCGTCGGCTTCATCGGAGAAGAAGTGGGCTAGGTCATCGACGACGGGCCGAAGATGATCTACGTCGAGGCATCGCTAAATCAAGCTCCGACTTCACCAAGTCCAGAAACTTGTGAAGTAAACACACTCTACTACTTGGCAAGAGGTAGAGGATGAAGAAATAGGAAGTGGGTAAGCTTTAAAATTGGATTTCTCACTCAAATCATCAATCCACCATTGATGTAGTCAAGCTTTTCTTCTTGAAAAATGAAGAAGAAGAAGAAAGCAAGAAGATGATGAGTTTTATGATAAGAATTAAAGAATAAATAAAATCCATTCTTATCATAATTCTCACCATGGTTATGTGTAGAGAATTAACTTGAGTTAATAGAATTGGTTAGGGTTAAGCATGAGACAAAATGATGACTAAGTCAAAAGTTCATGAAGCTTCATGAAAGAAAACAAAAGAAGCCACCATTCTATTTTATGCAATTTATTTTCCAAAAATAAAAACAAATGAATAAATGAATAATCAAATAAAAACCCTAACCATTTCTTTAACCAAGGTTCAATTCTTTACACAAACCCTAATTTGCATGCATCATCAAATATGATACAAACAAGTGCACAAAATCATATCGCATATGCAATGCGCACATCCGAGCGAGAAGATCCATTTAAAGTAAACCAATACTAGTTAATGCAAAGTAATATATCAAATATATAATTATGCATTAAATCATTAAATCAACACTTGATTCAATGATCCGGTCATGTCGCACATAACCGACTAGTATCATCAGCAACAACTTATCGAATCAATACTTGATCCGATAACTCGGCTATATCGCATATAACCGATCAATGTCACATCGCGAGAATCGAATACAGTATCACATACTGGTATTATTCTCGGTCCCGCACATATCTCATATGCGCTCCTATTTCGTTTCGCTTGAGCCAGGAAACCTCTGTGTAGGACTCTAAAGACTCGTCAATACGCCGGCAGCAGGCGATGATCATATCAAACACCCACAAGCCGCAAGCGGTCTGCTAAACGTAACGGCCACCCGGGTATTGAGCGATCTGAAGATCGACGAGCAAGCCCGCTCACACTCCAGTGAATCCGACCAGTAACACTACCGTACAGTCCGGTCTGATCGTCTGATATGTCGCATATCTCGCCTAGGGGTGGTAAACGTCAGACCCCAATAGCTCGATAAGTCGTGTCGATATGAGATCTATAACACTTCGAGAAACTACTGGTAACACTTACCAGTAAATCTCAGCAACCCTGGCCAGGGATTTCCTGTTATAGCCAATCGAACACAGCGCAACATCAACTCCCTATACCGGGAGAGACGAATCCCCTCCTATCGCTCATTGCCTCCTTGTGACTCGGGACTGTACCCAAAAACCACCGTTTTGCACGCCCTCTAGGACGTGGTAAGATGGAAATCAAAGCACAGTGGGAACCACACAAGACTCTATGACGATCTCGGGTCAACAGACTACTCTGTACCAGTGTCACCAGAGAACTGCCATCTGACGTGAGGTATAATACCATCTGGGAGTTCTCGGCGAGTCCGTCCAGTGTACCCAGTCTCTACTGAGCACCCGTATATCATCTCCGATGTCAAACACCAATGGATATGGGATCATCCATCGCCCATCTGTATGGGTCGAGAAGGTATGCGCTAGTCTACTCTGGTATATCGATGCCCCGTCTCGATACACCCACGACTAGGGACTTTGAAGGATGTACTTACGGACTACCTTATCCCCACTAGTATGATCCGCATCATAGTCCAGGTAGTCAAGTACACATCCTAAGGGCTTTACCAACATGTAACAGAGAGACAATCAGTATACACGTTAAGGTAAAGAGCAACCAGATAGCATACTATCATGTCGAGCAAGAAAGTCCTCCCTATATACGTCCCAGCATCCACTACAATATACATCCAATGTACAGTAATGGCCTCTAGGGCATACATATAACTAACAATCTCCCACTTGCACTAGGGCCATCTGTAGCAGTGGTTGTAGTATCTCATACTCAACCATCCCATAAAAGTCTCTCTTTGGGAATAGGCCTTCGTGAGTGGATCCGATGCGTTATCCTCTAAGTCTGCTCTCCTTGCCTCGATCAACCTGGAGATCAACCATCTCCATGATCAGGTGATACTGCCTTAGAATAAGTCTGGATCACTGATGGGACCGGGGTTCCTGGCATAAGCCACAACTCCATTGTCTCACAATGGTAGGAACTAAGTTCATCTCATGAACTAATATACATCCAAACATCCTCTTTAGTAGCATCATAAGTAGCGATGTATCCAGCCTTTATCGTCTAGTATGTCACGGTATCTAGCTTGGAACTCTTCCAACATACCGTCCCTTTACTGAGGGTAAAGACAATGCCTGCGACTGACATTCAGTCGTCTTTATCACTCTGGAATACTTCCAGTGATTCTCCCCAGGATCGCTTGATACCATCTCACTACAACTAGTGAGAATCCTAACATCCAATTAAATCTATCTCATAGATCCAAAACCCAGGATTAAGGAGGTATCACTTTGATCCTATATGGAGAATCTTTGTGATAAACGGAGATTGATCGAGCGTAGCATAAGAAACTCCTTTCTTATCAAGAGTATGTCATCCACGTACTCTACGAGGATCACCACCATACTCCCTACTACCTTTTTATTTATACAAGGTTCATCTACCATTTCGATGATGTCAACTTCTTTGACTATTTCATCAAAACAGATGTTCCAACTCCGCGATGCCTGCTTTATCCTATAAAGCATCTTGCACACGTTTCCGCTGCTCCCACTGTCTACGAGGGCCTCTGGCTGTGTACTTATAGACACTCTCTTCCAAAACATCATTTTAGAAGAGCTGTCATGACACCCAACCACCAGATATCGTAGTCATGGTATGTAGCCGTGGCAAGTAGGATCTGGATGGACTTAAGCATAGATCCTTAGAAAAGGTTTCAACATAATCCATACCTGGTCAATGATGCAAACCTTTAACAAGTCTAGCTTTGAAAGTCTTAACCTTTCCATTTACACCAAGTAATCTTCTCAAGATATACTTGCTCCTGATGGGGATTTAACCCTTCAGATATAGCAACCAAAGTCTATATTTTGTTGGTGTATAAGGATTCCATCTCAGATCGCTAAGCATCCAGCCATTCTTACAGAGTCCCTACTCTTGATGGCCAGCTCGAAACTAGTTGGGTCATCATCTCATGATGCAATCCTCGCTCCCACTGTCATAGAGAAATCGAAGTATCTCTCAGGTGGGTGAGGAACCCTACTAGATCGGCGGAAAGGCTGAGGTTCGTTGGAATCTACTGAATCCTTTGGTTTTACCAAATCAGCTGCTGTCATTTGTATAGCTGGAACCTTTCCAGTTGTATTTAACAGACCTTGCCTCGAGCTTGTCCGGATTTTTCTTTTAGATATAGGCCGGACAACCCCAAATCTTAACTAACTTAAGATATGGGCTCTTCCCCTTCTATATCACATATGAAGTGGTGGGCACTGATTTGATTCGAACCCTATTCAATAGGTATGCAACTTCTGAAGTGCATAACCCCCTAAGGAAAAAGGTAACTCAGTATTACTCATCATAGAGCACACCATATCAAATAGGGTGTATCTGCTCCGCCCCGATATACCATCGTGCTATGGTGTATACGGAGGAGTAATGCTGAGAGAGAATCTCATTCTCCTTTAGAATAGTCCAGGAATTCCATGCACAAGTATTCTCCTCCTTGATCTCATCATAGGAAATAATACTTATACCCGTATTGTGGTTCTCTACTTCTATCTTATATTCTGTGAATATCTCAAAAGGTTCGGACTTGTGTTTCAACAAGAACATATGTCTGAATCTAAAGAGATCATCAGAGAACGTAATGAAGTATAAAGAACCAGTCTTGGCATGTGTAGACAGGGGACCTACATACATCAACATGTATCATCCCAAGAGTTCACTAACTCTTTCTCTGTTTCCAATAAACAGAGCTATGGTCATCTTATCTTTGTGACATGACTGGCGAGTTTCACAAGATGTAAATTCAAACCAATTTAAATATGCATCTTTATGTAACTCCAGCTAGTCAGGTCGCATTGATATGACCTAGTCTACAATACTTCAAGAAGGAATGGTTCAATTCTGAACTCTTCCTCTTGTGTGTGTTCAGTATACTAAGAACTGTAGTTTGATTTAGAACATTAATGCTTTTAGATAACGTGCCTGAACCGATCAACTTTTGATATAGGAAATGTTCAAAACATTATCCAACAATACGAAATTTTATCGTTTCTTTACTAATAAAGAGACAGATATGATTTTGTATATCAGGTTCGGTATCTAATAACATACGTTCAGAATTAATGTATTACAATACAGGGTGACAGTGACCAACAGACTTGGCTGCAACACTTCCCCCGTTTTCTGCCTCATGAAACTTATCACCCGTTCTCAGTTTTTCTTCCCTTTTGTAGCCCTATGTAACATCTTACATATCTGGGATCCTGATCCGGTATCATATACCAAGGATGCGGAGGATACTGAGAAACAGTTCTGTATAATGAACACCCCCGAAGATGATGCATCAGCATGCACTCTCTTCGTTTGGGCGGCACGGGAAATCTGGTATTCCCCAATTTCCTGCTCTGTCTTATAACAATTATAAGTAGGAGCGGGACCAACGTTCCCCAGCTCAGTATAACAAGCGGGTTCGGTCAATAATCCATATTATTATCTTGATTAAGGCGTGACATGGTCGCTACCAGGAGAGAGAGAGAAGAAAACACTCAGCGTGCACTCTGCCAAGAATAGATTGGTTATTATTTTATCTAATCAGGATGGCTCCCACTGCTTTTTATCAAATCTTCCTTCAAACCCTAAAAGTAAAGACTAGCCGGGATTAATTACACACTACAAGTTCGCCAATCTTTCAGCCAGGCCAGTGTCGGTACTTTGAGGGAGGTCCCCCGTGCTTTCGCACGAACCTAATTAATGTAAACCTCGTTTTCCCAGAGGCGTAACCCCGTTGACACCTTTCTAGACACCTACTTGATCGGCTAATTGTAATGTATAAAACTCTCCCAGGAGTAACTCTTACTCGCAGCGGGTATCGGGATCCAACTATCTCATAGAAGGTATGCAATCTCATTGCAAATTTCAACACTTGAAATTCCCGATAATATTTTGCCCCTAGCGTCCTATGACCTTGACAGAGGTCAACAAACCATAGGCTGCTAGTCAAGTTCAACCCGTCATTTCTTGATTGAAGTAAACACACCCGCACGACCCTTGACAGAGGCCAACAAGGTCGCACGACTACCCTAAATCAATCACATCATATGCTTATGCAGATAAGCGCTAATCAGCTACCGCACACTACGCCTTGACAGAGGTCAACAAACGTAGCACGAATACTAACCAATACATATCTGAAATGACGGAGGGCTACGACAGGTTTTTCTGAAAACATATTGCGTAATGAACTTGATATCGTTGTAGAATCAAATGATTTTTAAAATGGAGTGCTTTTGAGGCTTTACTAGTTTTGCTAAAGGAGTCACTCCCGGTGAAGGGATCGTCGGTCCTTTCCTCGTCGAATGAGGTGCGGGATATATCATATATATCACTGTGCAAAGCAAAAACACTTAAAAGCAATCAAAAGAAAAACCGAGTGTGTAGCATCTGCCAGTTATTGCTAAAGGAGTCACTCCCGGTGAAGGGATCTCGGTCCTTTCCCTATCGAATAAGGTGCAGGATATATCACATATACCGCTGTGCAAAGCAAGAACTGTAGCTACCTGTTTTATTTTGAAATTTGATTCTACAACATCTTAGGTTTCTTTTATTTCATTAATCACATTAATGAAGTCCCATCATATAAGTACCTAAACATCACAGATAAATACGACGTACACTTATGCCATCCGCATTCGCCTCGATGTCCCCTCGTGCACCGTTAGGTTAGGTAACTAACGGCAGAGCGGGGCAGGGCTAGCGCGGGTGTAAAACATAAATAACGTCTATATAATATATCATATATACTATATCTAGTATCTATCATAGAACATCACATGATCGCATCACAGATATCGCAGCAGAAGAAACATATGAAATATTGGATATACTAGGACGTCCGTGTTTTCAATACGAGCCAGTATAAAACACGGATTCCACGGTCGTGATGAATAGCCAATCCCACACCCCTAGACCCCTACGAGAGCGGCAAGCAACGCTACCAATTCTAGAGTTAGGAGACCCGGACTCGACTCCTCGAGTTGGTCTCCCACTGGACTCCAGAACCCGGTTGCTTGTGCCCTCCTCCTTGGGTCTATCCTAGTGCAGAAAAGTAAATAATATACAAAAGGTGACAACTTCCGCTACCTGGAAGCGCCCCAATAAAAGAATATTACATACAAGTTTTTACATGAATGAAAATGAAAAACACTCATCTCACATAAAAACCCCCGGCTATTCAAACACGACGATCCAATATAACATATCCAGCAACACATAACATCACATGTCATCAACGTAAGTAAATATGTCCATCCCAATTGTCGTTGACATATAGCAACGAAACCGGCGATATCACATATTACACTTACGGTCACAGAAAAGAAAGTGTAAAACTACAACAGTTGGAATCCGCAACCACCTCAGACATCGCATGCCTGACCAAATGAATTACTTAGACATCGCATGCCTAACAATTATAAACCCCGCATTTTAGTCTCAAAATCGAAAACTCTTTTCAATATCAAGTCGGGCAATTCAACAAGATTCCCGACATCCTGATCGAATGCTCGTCGCAAACTTCAGTAGGCGGCCGCACCCCTGATACCGTCGACGAAGTGCACCAAGGCGGAACACCGCTACCGCGAGCACCCGGACGGATGCTTTCGGCGACGGGGTTCTCCTACAGTCACTTGGTCGGGGCTATGGAGTGAGGCTGTCTATTAAGTTTACCCGGCGAGTATCCGCGTACGCTACGTGATTGCGACGGACTTTTGATCACATCAAAATTCCGTGGGAACCGATCAAGTGAGACTAAATTGCCATGTTTATAACATTCATCCAGTTATCTCATAACTATTGTGAATTCCAATTATTGTATCCCATTCCAGATAAACAGAAAATGTTAAACATTTCGATCGAACAATCGAACACCCAAGTTTTCCCGATACTGATCAACACATGAAATAAGTCTAACAACATTCAGTTCGTGCCTCAGTACCGACGGTCCAGCCGTAGAAGGGTCAAGCCAACGCCTCACATGTGGCACGCCGTACTGCCCCAAACCCGAAGGTTCAAAGGGCAGTTCAAGACGGTCACATAATCGAGTTAAGGTTTGTTGTCTTCTAGAGGGTCCATCGCGTTACTTGCACTACTTAGAACGTCGTTAAACTTCGGAAAAATCCAACACTTGGAAATTTCCCAACAGGGGAAAAATTGGGTATTTATATCCGGTCGAACTTTTTAACATATTGTAAAATTATCCGGAAAGCCACATAGACAAAACTTGATATTCCGATCGAAACTCCGAAACCCCAAAACCACCTCTGAAAATTCAACTGTATAATAAAAATAAAAATAAAAATATCCCAGGAAAGTCAGCACAGAAATCTGAGAATTACTGTGAAAACAAAATGCACAAAACGACAAAAACGGCAGCGCTTCCGCCGCACGAGGCATGCTCGTGCCGCGGAAAGGCGGTGGGAAAGTTGAATCAGGCCCACGAAATTTACAGTAATTCTTAGAAAACCCTGCTTGATTTTCTGGATATTTTTAATCTTGAAAAATCCACAATTTTAAAATCTGGACAGAGAGCATGTTAGGTTTGGGTTTTCGGGTTCGTTCGGACTTCAATTTCCGTCTGGACTTCGCCTAAGGCTCTAGCTAGGCTCTAATACCACTGAAGGATTCCTAGGCACTCTAGTGAGGTCTCTCAAGGCATCGAACATGCCAAATTAAAAAATTCTAGGTGCCGGAAACCCTAAACTACGGATCGATGGCTAGATGTCTAGGCGAAAAGATAACTAGTTAACACTTAACTAATAGATACGGAAATACAACCTTTGTAGATCCGTTTGTCCACCTCCATAGCTCCATGAAGAAGTCATCTCCGCTGTACAAATCCAAAATCCGGGCTCTTGCGTCGGCTTCATCGGAGAAGAAGCGGGCTAGGTCATCGACGACGTGCCGAAGATGATCTACGTCGAGGCATCGCTAAATCAAGCTCCGACTTCACCAAGTCCAGAAACTTGTGAAGTAAACACACTCTACTACTTGGCAAGAGGTAGAGGATGAAGAAATAGGAAGTGGGTAAGCTTTAAAATTGGATTTCTCACTCAAATCATCAATCCACCATTGATGTAGTAAGGCTTTTCTTCTTGAAAAATGAAGAAGAAGAAGAAAGCAAGAAGATGATGAGTTTTATGATAAGAATTAAAGAATAAATAAAATCCATTCTTATCATAATTCTCACCATGGTTATGTGTAGAGAATTAACTTGAGTTAATAGAATTGGTTAGGGTTAAGCATGAGACAAAATGATGACTAAGTCAAAAGTTCATGAAGCTTCATGAAAGAAAACAAAAGAAGCCACCATTCTATTTTATGCAATTTATTTTCCAAAAATAAAAACAAATGAATAAATGAATAATCAAATAAAAACCCTAACCAATTCTTTAACCAAGGTTCAATTCTTTACACAAACCCTAATTTGCATGCATCATCAAATATGATACAAACAAGTGCACAAAATCATATCGCATATGCAATGCGCACATCCGAGCGAGAAGATCCATTTAAAGTAAACCAATACTAGTTAATGAAAAGTAATATATCAAATATATAATTATGCATTAAATCATTAAATCAACACTTGATTCAATGATCCGGTCATGTCGCACATAACCGACTGGTATCATCAGTAACAACTTATCGAATCAACACTTGATCCGATAACTCGGCTATATCGCATATAACCGATCAATGTCACATCGCGAGAATCGAATACAGTATCACATACTGGTATTATTCTCGGTCCCGCACATATCTCATATGCGCTCCTATTTCGTTTCGCTTGAGCCAGGAAACCTCTGTGTAGGACTCTAAAGACTCGTCAATACGCCGGCAGCAGGCGATGATCATATCAAACACCCACAAGCCGCAAGCGGTCTGCTAAACGTAACGGCCACCCGGGTATTGAGCGATCTGAAGATCGAATAGCAAGCCCGCTCACACTCCAGTGAATCCGACCAGTAACACTACCGTACAGTCCGGTCTGATCGTCTGATATGTCGCATATCTCGCCTAGGGGTGGTAAACGTCAGACCCCAATAGCTCGATAAGTCATGTCGATATGAGGTCTATAACACTTCGAGAAACTACTGGTAACACTTACCAGTAAATCTCAGCAACCCTGGCCAGGGATTTCCTGTTATAGCCAATCGAACACAGCGCAACATCAACTCCCTATACCGGGAGAGACGAATCCCCTCCTATCGCTCATTGCCTCCTTGTGACTCGGGACTGTACCCAAAAACCACCGTTTTGCACGCCCTCTAGGACGTGGTAAGATGGAAATCAAAGCACAGTGGGAACCATACAAGACTCTATGACGATCTCGGGTCAACAGACTACTCTGTACCAGTGTCACCAGAGAACTGCCATCTGACGTGAGGTATAATACCATCTGGGAGTTCTCGGCGAGTCCGTCCAGTGTACCCAGTCTCTACTGAGCACCCGTATATCATCTCCGATGTCAAACACCAATGGATATGGGATCATCCATCGCCCATCTGTATGGGTCGAGAAGGTATGCGCTAGTCTACTCTGGTATATCGATGCCCCGTCTCGATACACCCACGACTAGGGACTTTGAAGGATGTACTTACGGACTACCTTGTCCCCGCTAGTATGATCCGCATCATAGTCCAGGTAGTCAAGTACACATCCTAAGGGCTTTACCAACATGTAACAGAGAGACAATCAGTATACACGTTAAGGTAAAGAGCAACCAGATACCATACTATCATGTCGAGCAAGAAATTCCTCCCTATATACGTCCCAGCATCCACTACAATATACATCCAATGTACAGTAATGGCCTCTAGGGCATACATATAACTAACAATCTCCCACTTGCACTAGGGCCATCTGTAGCAGTGGTTGTAGTATCTCATACTCAACCATCCCATAAAAGTCTCTCTTTGGGAATATGCCTTCGTGAGTGGATCCGCTGCGTTATCCTCTAAGTCTGCTCTCCTTGCCTCGATCAACCTGGAGATCAACCATCTCCATGATCAGGTGATACTGCCTTAGAAAAAGTCTGGATCACTGATGGGACCGGGGTTCCTGGCATAAGCCACAACTCCATTGTCTCACAATGGTAGGAACTAAGTTCATCTCATGAACTAATATACATCCAAACATCCTCTTTAGCAGCATCATAAGTAGCGATGTATCCAGCCTTTATCGTCTAGTATGTCACGGTATCTAGCTTGAAACTCTTCCAACATACCGTCCCTTTACTGAGGGTAAAGACAATGCCTGCGACTGACATTCAGTCGTCTTTATCACTCTGGAATACTTCCAGTGATTCTCCCCAGGATCGCTTGATACCATCTCACTACAACTAGTGAGAATCCTAATATCCAATTAAATCTATCTCATAGATCCAAAACCCAGGATTAAGGAGGTATCACTTTGATCCTATATGGAGAATCTTTGTGATAAACGGAGATTGATCGAGCGTAGCATAAGAAACTCCTTTCTTATCAAGAATATGTCATCCACGTACTCTACGAGGATCACCACCATACTCCCTACTACCTTTTTGTTTATACAAGGTTCATCTACCATTTCGATGATGTCAACTTCTTTGACTATTTCTTCAAAACAGATGTTCCAACTCCGCGATGCCTGCTTTATCCTATAAAGCATCTTGCACACGTTTCCGCTGCTCCCACTGTCTACGAGGGCCTCTGGCTGTGTACTTATAGAAACTCTCTTCCAAAACATCATTTTAGAAGAGCTGTCATGACACCCAACCACCAGATATCGTAGTCATGGTATGTAGCCGTGGCAAGTAGGATCTGGATGGACTTAAGCATAGATCCTTAGAAAAGGTTTCAACATAATCCATACCTGGTCAATGATGCAAACCTTTAACAAGTCTAGCTTTGAAAGTCTTAACCTTTACATTTACACCAAGTAATCTTCTCAAGATATACTTGCTCCTGATGGGGATTTAACCCTTCAGATATAGCAACCAAAGTCCATATTTTGTTGGTGTATAAGGATTCCATCTCAGATCGCTAAGCATCCAGCCATTCTTACAGAGTCCCTACTCTTGATGGCCAGCTCGAAACTAGTTGGGTCATCATCTCATGATGCAATCCTCGCTCCCACTGTCATAGAGAAATCGAAGTATCTCTCAGGTGGGTGAGGAACCCTACTAGATCGGCGGAAAGGCTGAGGTTCGTTGGAATCTACTGAATCCTTTGGTTTTACCAAATCAGCTGCTGTTATTTGTATAGCTGGAACCTTTCCAGTTGTACTTAACAGACCTTGCCTCGAGCTTGTCCGGATTTTGCTTTTAGATATAGGCCGGACAACCCCAAATCTTAACTAACTTAAGATATGGGCTCTTCCCCTTCTATATCACATATGAAGTGGTGGGCACTGATTTGATTCGAACCCTATTCAATAGGTATGCAACTTCTCAAGTGCATAACCCCCTAAGGAAAAAGGTAACTCAGTATTACTCATCATAGAGCACACCATATCAAATAGGGTGTATCTGCTCCGCCCCGATATACCATCGTGCTATGGTGTATACGGAGGAGTAATGCTGAGAGAGAATCTCATTCTCCTTTAGAATAGTCCAGGAATTCCATGCACAAGTATTCTCCTCCTTGATCTCATCATAGGAAATAATACTTATACCCGTATTGTGGTTCTCTACTTCTATCTTATATTCTGTGAATATCTCAAAAGGTTCGGACTTGTGTTTCAATAAGAACATATGTCTGAATCTAAAGAGATCATCAGAGAACGTAATGAAGTATAAAGAACCAGTCTTGGCATGTGTAGACAGGGGACCTACATACATCAACATGTATCATCCCAAGAGTTCACTAACTCTTTCTCTGTTTCCAATAAACAGAGCTATGGTCATCTTATCTTTGTGACATGACTGGCGAGTTTCACAAGATGTAAATTCAAACCAATTTAAATATGCATCTTTATGTAACTCCAGCTAGTCAGCTCGCATTGATATGACCTAGTCTACAATACTTCAAGAAGGAATGGTTCAATTCTGAACTCTTCCTCTTGTGTGTGTTCAGTATACTAAGAACTGTAGTTTGATTTAGAACATTAATGCTTTTAGATAACGTGCCTGAACCGATCAACTTTTGATATAGGAAATGTTCAAAACATTATCCAACAATACGAAATTTTATCGTTTCTTTACTAATAAAGAGACAGATATGATTTTGTATATCAGGTTCGGTATCTAATAACATACGTTCAGAATCAATGTATTACAATACAGGGTGACAGTGACCAACAGACTTGGCTGCAACACTTGCCCCGTTTTCTGCCTCATGAAACTTATCACCCGTTCTCAGTTTTTCTTCCCTTTTGTAGCCCTATGTAACATCTTACATATCTGGGATCCTGATCCGGTATCATATACCAAGGATGCGGAGGATACTGAGAAACAGTTCTGTATAATGAACACCCCCGAAGATGATGCATCAGCATGCACTCTCTTCGTTTGGGCGGCACGGGAAATCTGGTATTCCCCAATTTCCTGCTCTGTCTTATAACAATTATAAGTAGGAGCGGGACCAACGTTCCCCAGCTCAGTATAACAAGCGGGTTCGGTCAATAATCCATATTATTATCTTGATTAAGGCGTGACATGGTCGCTACCAGGAGAGAGAGAGAAGAAAACACTCAGCGTGCACTCTGCCAAGAATAGATTGGTTATTATTTTATCTAATCAGGATGGCTCCCACTGCTTTTTATCAAATCTTCCTTCAAACCCTAAAAGTAAAGACTAGCCGGGATTAATTACACACTACAAGTTCGCCAATCTTTCAGCCAGGCCAGTGTCGGTACTTTGAGGGAGGTCCCCCGTGCTTTCGCACGAACCTAATTAATGTAAACCTCGTTTTCCCAGAGGCGTAACCCTGTTGACACCTTTCTAGACACCTACTTGATCGGCTAATTGTAATGTATAAAACTCTCCCAGGAGTAACTCTTACTCGCAGCGGGTATCGGGATCCAACTATCTCATAGAAGGTATGCAATCTCATTGCAAATTTCAACACTTGAAATTCCCGATAATATTTTGCCCCTAGCGTCCTATGACCTTAACAGAGGTCAACAAACCATAGGCTGCTAGTCAAGTTCAACCCGTCATTTCTTGATTGAAGTAAACCCACCCGCACGACCCTTGACAGAGGCCAATAAGGTCGCACGACTACCCTAAATCAATCACATCATATGCTTATGCAGATAAGCGCTAATCAGCTACCGCACACTACGCCTTGACAGAGGTCAACAAACGTAGCACGAATACTAACCAATACATATCTGAAATGACGGAGGGCTACGACAGGTTTTTCTGAAAACATATTGCGTAATGAACTTGATATCGATGTAGAATCAAATGATTTTTAAAATGGAGTGCTTTTGAGGCTTTACTAGTTTTGCTAAAGGAGTCACTCCCGGTGAAGGGATCGTCGGTCCTTTCCTCGTCGAATGAGGTGCGGGATATATCATATATATCACTGTGCAAAGCAAAAACACTTAAAAGCAATCAAAAGACAAACCGAGTGTGTAGCATCTGCCAGTTATTGCTAAAGGAGTCACTCCCGGTGAAGGGATCTCGGTCCTTTCCCTATCGAATAAGGTGCAGGATATATCACATATACCGCTGTGCAAAGCAAGAACTGTAGCTACCTGTTTTATTTTGAAATTTGATTCTACAACATCTTAGGTTTCTTTTATTTCATTAATCATATTAATGAAGTCCCATCATATAAGTACCTAAACATCACAGATAAATACGACGTACACTTATGCCATCCGCATTCGCCTCGATGTCCCCTCGTGCACCGTTAGGTTAGGTAACTAACGGCAGAGCGGGGCAGGGCTAGCGCGGGTGTAAAACATAAGTAACGTCTATATAATATATCATATATACTATATCTAGTATCTATCATAGAACATCACATGATCGCATCACAGATATCGCAGCAGAAGAAACATATGAAATATTGGATATACTAGGACGTCCGTGTTTTCAATACGAGCCAGTATAAAACACGGATTCCACGGTCGTGATGAATAGCCAATCCCACACCCGTAGACCCCTACGAGAGCGGCAAGCAACGCTACCAATTCTAGAGTTAGGAGACCCGGACTCGACTCCTCGAGTTGGTCTCCCACTGGACTCCAGAACCCGGTTGCTTGTGCCCTCCTCCTTGGGTCTATCCTAGTGCAGAAAAGTAAATAATATACAAAAGTTTTTACATGAATGAAAATGTAAAACACTCATCTCACATAAAAACCCCCGGCTATTCAAACACGACGATCCAATATAACATATCCAGCAACACATAACATCACATGTCATCAACGTAAGTAAATATGTCCATCCCAATTGTCGTTGACATATAGCAACGAAACCGGCGATATCACATATTACACTTACGGTCACAGAAAAGAAAGTGTAAAACTACAACAGTTGGAATCCGCAACCACCTCAGACATCGCATGCCTGACCAAATGAATTACTTAGACATCGCATGCCTAATAATTATAAACCCCGCATTTTAGTCTCAAAATCGAAAACTCTTTTCAATATCAAGTCGGGCAATTCAACAAGATTCCCGACATCCTGATCGAATGCTCGTCGCAAACTTCAGTAGGCGGCCGCACCCCTGATACCGTCGACGAAGTGCACCAAGGCGGAACACCGCTACCGCGAGCACCCGGACGGATGCTTTCGGCGATGGGGTTCTCCTACAGTCACTTGGTCGGGGCTATGGAGTGAGGCTGTCTATTAAGTTTACCCGGCGAGTATCCGTGTACGCTACGTGATTGCGACGGACTTTTGATCACATCAAAATTCCGTGGGAACCGATCAAGTGAGACTAAATTGCCATGTTTATAACATTCATCCAGTTATCTCATAACTATTGTGAATTCCAATTATTGTATCCCATTCCAGATAAACAGAAAATGTTAAACATTTCGATCGAACAATCGAACACCCAAGTTTTCCCGATACTGATCAACACATGAAATAAGTCTAACAACATTCAGTTCGTGCCTCAGTACCGACGGTCCAGCCGTAGAAGGGTCAAGCCAACGCCTCACATGTGGCACGCCGTACTGCCCCAAACCCGAAGGTTCAAAGGGCAGTTCAAGACGGTCACATAATCGAGTTAAGGTTTGTTGTCTTCTAGAGGGTCCATCGCGTTACTTGCACTACTTAGAACGTCGTTAAACTTCGGAAAAATCCAACACTTGGAAATTTCCCAACAGGGGAAAAATTGGGTATTTATATCCGGTCGAACTTTTTAACATATTGTAAAATTATCCGGAAAGCCACATAGACAAAACTTGATATTCCGATCGAAACTCCGAAACCCCAAAACCACCTCTGAAAATTCAACTGTATAATAAAAATAAAAATATCCCAGGAAAGTCTGCACAGAAATCTGAGAATTACTGTGAAAACAAAATGCACAAAACGACAAAAACGGCCGCGCTTCCGCCGCACGAGGCATGCTCGTGCCGCGGAAAGGCGGTGGGATAGTTGAATCAGGCCCACGAAATTTACAGTAATTCTTAGAAAACCCTGCTTGATTTTCTGGATATTTTTAATCTTGAAAAATCCACAATTTTAAAATCTGTACAGAGAGCATGTTAGGTTTGGGTTTTCGGGTTCGTTCGGACTTCAATTTCCGTCTGGACTTCGCCTAAGGCTCTAGCTAGGCTCTAATACCACTGAAGGGTTCCTAGGCACTCTAGTGAGGTCTCTCAAGGCATCGAACATGCCAAATTAAAAAATTCTAGGTGCCGGAAACCCTAAACTACGGATCGATGGCTAGATGTCTAGGCGAAAAGATAACTAGTTAACACTTAACTAATAGATACGGAAATACAACCTTTGTAGATCCGTTTGTCAACCTCCATAGCTCCATGAAGAAGTCATCTCCGCTGTACTAATCCGAAATCCGGGCTCTTGCGTCGGCTTCATCGGAGAAGAAGCGGGCTAGGTCATCGACGACGTGCCGAAGATGATCTACGTCGAGGCATCGCTAAATCAAGCTCCGACTTCACCAAGTCCAGAAACTTGTGAAGTAAACACACTCTACTACTTGGCAAGAGGTAGAGGATGAAGAAATAGGAAGTGGGTAAGCTTTAAAATTGGATTTCTCACTCAAATCATCAATCCACCATTGATGTAGTCAAGCTTTTCTTCTTGAAAAATGAAGAAGAAGAAGAAAGCAAGAAGATGATGAGTTTTATGATAAGAATTAAAGAATAAATAAAATCCATTCTTATCATAATTCTCACCATGGTTATGTGTAGAGAATTAACTTGAGTTAATCGAATTGGTTAGGGTTAAGCATGAGACAAAATGATGACTAAGTCAAAAGTTCATGAAGCTTCATGAAAGAAAACAAAAGAAGCCACCATTCTATTTTATGCAATTTATTTTCCAAAAATAAAAACAAATGAATAAATGAATAATCAAATAAAAACTCTAACCATTTCTTTAACCAAGGTTCAATTCTTTACACAAACCCTAATTTGCATGCATCATCAAATATGATACAAACAAGTGCACAAAATCATATCGCATATGCAATGCGCACATCCGAGCGAGAAGATCCATTTAAAGTAAACCAATACTAGTTAATGCAAAGTAATATATCAAATATATAATTATGCATTAAATCATTAAATCAACACTTGATTCAATGATCCGGTCATGTCGCACATAACCGACTGGTATCATCAGTAACAACTTATCGAATCAACACTTGATCCGATAACTCGGCTATATCGCAGATAACCGATCAATGTCACATCGCGAGAATCGAATACAGTATCATATACTGGTATTATTCTCGGTCCCGCACATATCTCATATGCGCTCCTATTTCGTTTCGCTTGAGCCAGGAAACCTCTGTGTAGGACTCTAAAGACTCGTCAATACGCCGGCAGCAGGCGATGATCATATCAAACACCCACAAGCCGCAAGCGGTCTGCTAAACGTAATGGCCACCCAGGTATTGAGCGATCTGAAGATCGACGAGCAAGCCCGCTCAGACTCCAGTGAATCCGACCAGTAACACTACCGTACAGTCCGGTCTGATCGTCTGATATGTCGCATATCTCGCCTAGGGGTGGTAAACGTCAGACCCCAATAGCTCGATAAGTCGTGTCGATATGAGGTCTATAACACTTCGAGAAACTACTGGTAACACTTACCAGTAAATCTCAGCAACCCTGGCCAGGGATTTCCTGTTATAGCCAATCGAACACAGCGCAACATCAACTCCCTATACCGGGAGAGACGAATCCCCTCCTATCGCTCATTGCCTCCTTGTGACTCGGGACTGTACCCAAAAACCACCGTTTTGCACGCCCTCTAGGACGTGGTAAGATGGAAATCAAAGCACAGTGGGAACCACACAAGACTCTATGACGATCTCGGGTCAACAGACTACTCTGTACCAGTGTCACCAGAGAACTGCCATCTGACGTGAGGTATAATACCATCTGGGAGTTCTCGGCGAGTCCGTCCAGTGTACCCAGTCTCTACTGAGCACCCGTATATCATCTCCGATGTCAAACACCAATGGATATGGGATCATCCATCGCCCATCTGTATGGGTCGAGAAGGTATGCGCTAGTCTACTCTGGTATATCGATGCCCCGTCTCGATACACCCACGACTAGGGACTTTGAAGGATGTACTTACGGACTACCTTGTCCCCACTAGTATGATCCACATCATAGTCCAGGTAGTCAAGTACACATCCTAAGGGCTTTACCAACATGTAACAGAGAGACAATCAGTATACACGTTAAGGTAAAGAGCAACCAGATAGCATACTATCATGTCGAGCAAGAAAGTCCTCCCTATATACGTCCCAGCATCCACTACAATATACATCCAATGTACAGTAATGGCCTCTAGGGCATACATATAACTAACAGTTCCGTCGCAGAAGTTGATTTGGGGAGAAGCATGATTCCGACACGAGGATATATTCTGAGACAAATTATGGTTCCGAAATAGATGTAGACATTCTAAGACAAAGCATAATTCCGACACGGGGCATATATTTTGAGATAGAGCATGATTCCGAAGCAGAGATTGGTTCCGGGGTGAAGCATAATAACGATATGGGAGGGGACATTCCGAGACGAAACATGATTCCGACGTGGGGCAGGTATTCTGGGGCGAAGCATGATTCTGACATGGGGATATATTCTGAGACGAAGTATGGTTCCGGCATAGAAATAGACATTCTGAAACAAAGCATGGTTCTAACCCAGAGCTAAACATTTCGAGATGAAGCATTGTTCCGACACAGAGGTTGATTCTGGGGTGAAGCATGATTCCGATGCGGGGCATATATTCTGAGAAAGAGCATGATTCTGATGCAGAGGTTAGTTCTGCGGCTAAGCATAATTCTGACATGGGAGCAGACATTCTGAGATGAAGCATGATTCCAACGCAGGATAGGTATTCCGAGGAAAAGCATGATTCCTACACGGGGATATATTCTAAGATGAAGCATGGTTCCGGTGCAGAGGTAGACATTCTGAGACAAAGTATGGTTCCGACGCAGAGGTTGATTCAGGAACGAAGCATGATTCCGACGCGGGGTATTTATTTTGGGACAGAGCATGGTTCTGGCACAGAGGTAGAAATTATGAGACGAAACATGGTTCCGACGCAGAGGTTGATTCCGGGGCAAAGTATGATTCTGACATGGGGATATATTCTGAGACGAAGCATGGTTCCGGGCATAGAGGTAGACATTCTGAGACGAAATATGGTTCCGACGCCGAGGTTGATTCCGAGGCGAAGAATGATTCCGTCATAGAAGGCAATTGATTGACCTAACTCCGACCAAAGCATGATTCTGACTGGGAGGTCTTTGGTTCACCCATTTCTGAGATGGGCTTGATTCCGACGGAGAGGTCGTTGGTTGTCTAGTTGATTTGATTTGTTTTAGGATTTTTCCATCTGTCCAGCGGAACTTTCTGAACTTGAAAGTACTATCGAGTGGGATTTTGATTTGATTTATTTGATTCCTTCTTATTTGGCGGGACTTATGAGCTCAGAAGCACTTTTTTGGCATCTGCATCGCTACACTGGAACAATAACAAAAGCGACTCATCATTAGCCTTTGGAGATTTTTTTTGCTCTTAGTTTAATGACCTAGGGGTCATCTATTCCTAATTTAATGACTTATGGGTCATCTATTCCCAGTTTAACGACTTAGAGGTCATCTTCTGGCTTCATTTTCTTGTTTAAAATTTTTGGTGCATCTTTGAGGGGATATCTGGGATTAGCTTATCCATGATTTGGAGAATTCATGTGTAGTATTTCTTAAGATATCGGCCATTGATGGACGGCATGGGCCCATTTCCCTCGGCGCTTATCAGTTGGTAGGGTTTCGAGTTTGGATGTAGATTAGCGTCCGCATCACTATACTGGAATGGTACCTGGAGCTACTCATCATTCACCGTTGGGGGATTTTGAGATTTGGATTTTGGTTTTGATTTTGTTTGGTGTCTATATCGCTATACTGCAATATGGTACAAGGAGCAACTCATCATTCGTCTTTGAAAGGATTTTTTACGAGTTTGCACCTTTGCAAGTTTTCACAAGCTCATGGGTAGTCTTGCTATTTTTTACTCACAAAGCCTTTTTAGGTTTTCATTAATGCCTCTTTTGATTGTGGATTGACCCTTTTTTTGGCGGCTGTTGATTTGGTTCATTGGAGTCTCCGCAACAGGGGCGCTAATGGAGATTGAAAAGAATATGATGGCCCCGAATTGGAATGCATGTCCTGCCCCCTGCTGCATGAGGCTTTACGAGAGAATCATTTTGGAGGTAGCCTTGATTGTGTATGCGACGGTGGTCATGTTGGAAGTTGAGCTTGTTTTCCCGGAAATTTAACATATATTACTTTAAAGTCATTTTGAACGTAACTTGAAACTTTGAGAAATTTTAGTTTAATATCATTTCAGACGTAACTTGAAAGCTTGAGAAATTATTTTAATGTCATTTTGGACATGAACTTATAGAGCAGGTACGTGAAGCGGTTCTTTGTTGGCATTCAAACACAAGGTAGAAGCGAAGAATGACGAGCTGACCCTGATCACCATCCGTTACTTGCGATTAAAAAGCATTCGAAATGCCATCATTTTTAAGAGTTGTTTGTTGTTGAAAGTTGATGATCTGAATGAAGGAGTATGGTTCCGTATAGAAAACAATGTTTGTCTTGGCTGAGTTCACTTGACTTGATATATTGAAGGAGAAATATGTCCCACCAGGCGTTCCAGAATCTATAGAGTTTTTTTCGCCACCCTATTGAGATAGGAATGCGCTCTCTTGTCAGGCATTATACAGATCCCTATTCCTAGGGTAGACTGGAGTTTATTAATTTTGGGGATCCTAATCTCCGGTAGCCGTGGAAAAAACTGCCGTTAATTACCCTTCGCTCCGGAACAAGAGAACCTTCGATTAACGGGTCGTGCAAATCATGCGAACTCAACGTGGCATATGGGTTTTTGAAATAAATAGTGGATTTTTTGGGATGAAGAGCATTTCCATCTTCTTTTATTTTGATTAAGTATTACTTAATTCTTGTGTTTAAAACACAAACCCATGTTGGTCTCTTGGTTTCCCAACAGGGGTAAACTTATGTTCAATTCTCATATCATGAATAAGGTACATAAGTTCTTTTTTATTTTGAATGTATAAGCTTTTATTGGAATTGGTAACTTAAGTTCCAGCCAAATCTTTTGACTTAGCTCCCATTGGGGAGCATAGGTTTTGCTTAGGGACACTTAGTCTCATTTGAAAACCAAGATTTGCCTATATGGCTAGGTCGAATCTTGAGAACTTTGTTCTCTATTGAGCTTAAGATCAGTAGGGAAACTTAGACTTCAACAGTTAGCAAATTTTTGCTAAGTTTAAAATTCTGGTTCGGCGCTCATGTGCGCTTACACCCGTCCATTGCGCGGGGTGCTCGAGAGTGATATGCATTTGCGCCCGTAATTTGCACGTAGCGCAAATGGTCCAATCATTAACGCTGGTTCACCTGGTCCAATCATTGGCACTGGCACACGCTGTTCAGCATAATTAATTACATTTTAATACCGTTCATTACCTATCATTTTGTCAATAAACAATGCTATTTAATCTGTGTCTGATTATTAGTAGAGATTATAGGTAAACAAGCAAAAACATTGGAAAACGTGCACAACATGCACATAAACGACGGTTTTTAGCTTGCAAACAGGGTGGAAAAACGTCCAATTTCTAAAGAGTTTGCAACAAATGAAGTTGTGTATAAAAATAAATCATTTTTGGTCCAACATGATCAAGTGTGAACAAATGTGAACAAGTAATAGTTCATGTGGATCAAGTGGCAAGACACCATCATGAAGCACACAAGTGGGCATGCAAGTGACATGGGCAAATGAGCATGTCATAAATATTTGAAAAAGAGATGATTTGAAGTGTGAACACATTCCTCACTTGACCCATTCTCTGTTCTTTAACCCGAGAATGCAATTGTAACACCTTAGGTCGTGTTTAGGGGTTAGTTTTTATTTTAATAGATAGTTTTGGTAAAAAGTTTACCAAATTATGTTTCTGATAATTTATCCTAATTAATGAACATTTTATTAGGATTTTTCTAGACACACACACACTTGTGCATGTAAACTAGGGTTTAGATTTGGGGTTAAAACCATGATTAGCTAGCATGAAGGGTTAACCTATTTGTATTAAGTGTTTTGGGATTTAATTGGGTATTATTTATTGTGTGTTTGTTATTTGAATTTCTTTTTTTTGTTGTTGACTTGGTGCATGAGAGAGGGGGTATGGGCATGGCTTGAGCCATGCTCATTAAATGAAGAGAGAGGGAGAGAGAGAGGGGGGGGTCTTTGACTTGGGCTCTCATTTCTCTCCTCATTCTCAATCTCCCAACTCTCACACACATACACACACATTCAGCTTAGAGAGAGAGAGAGAAAGAGGCAGCAGCTGCAGAAGAAGCACAGCAGCAGCAACTAGCAGCAGCAGCATCATCAGCAGCATCAGCAGCAGCAGGCAGTGGCAGCAGCAGCAGCAGCAGCAGCCCCCAGCAGTTGCAGCAGCACTCCCATCTCCTCCACCTCCTTCCTCCTTGCACCTAGGGTATTGTAAGGTATAGAATTTGAGCCCAACTTCATGTTTGATTAGCGTATGTGTAGTTTAGCTTCGGTTTGTGTAAAAAGTGAGTTTTGTGCTTTTAAGTGATGATTTGTGTGGACTTATGGCTAAGTGCTGTTAGTATTGGTTAACCTAGCCTAATTAGGTGTTATTAAGGCCATGTGAACCTAGTTATACCCCAGATTTCACCAAAATACCATAAGGTTTCAAATTGTGCAATTTAGTGTTTTTAAGTGAACTTGTTGGATTTCTGTGATCTGCTATAGGCCCGGTTAGTTCAGGTTGAAATTGAGGAAACTGGAGCACACTAGATAAACCCTGACCACACCACCAGAGCCCGGGACCCCCACCCCAAAGTGAGGCCGCCAATTTAGTCGTTCTGGCCGCAATTTGCGGCCAGACAGGGGAAGTTTTGGGTGCTGTTTGGATGGGTAGGAGCCTGTGATGATTTCTAGGCCAGTGGTATGTATAGTTTTGTAATTTGTTAGCCTGGGTAGAATCTGGAGCGTTATATCGTATTTCTAGTACGTTTGGTTCACGCGATACGCGAGAGGGTTCCATGATTCAGCGTATCGCGGCGTATCGGGGTTAGTTTTAGACGCGTGCACACGTTTAGCGTATCGTACACACACGCGTTTAGTTCACGACGCGAGCGTATCGTTTGACTTCGATATCGCATTTTGCGAGATAGTTGCTTATATATGGATTCTTGTGTAATTCCAGGTTCGCAGGCGAGTACGTCGGACGAAGCTACGAAAGGGAAGCAGGTGGTCGGCTACGAGTAGCGCACGACCAGGTGAGTAGATTTAACATCTCCGGGGAAATAGCCCGTATGGCGTTAAGCGTCAGGGCGAGTCAGGATTTTAGATTGTAGATGCTCATATGAACTGTAGTAGCATACCTTATTGTTGCATATAGAAATGATAGCCTAGGACACTGCACTGTCACTAACGGTTTAAGTCGCACGAGCACGATTGATATGCTACACTCGCACCGTTAGTGATTGCCATGACACTCACATTATAGGATTGCTATAAATCATATACCATACTGATTCTGCCCTATTGATGTTATCATGATTTGCCGCATAACAGCATATGTTATATCCATATTTAGGCACATTTGCGCACATGCACACTGTATATTCATACCAGTGCACACATATATTGATATCTTCATACCTGCGCACATGCACACTGTATATTCATACCAGTGCACACATATATTGATATCTTCATACCTGCGCACATGCACACTGTATATTCATAACAGTGCACACATATATTGATATCTTCATACCTGCGCACATGCACACTGTATATTCATACCAGTGCACACATATATTGATATCTTCATACCTGCGCACATGCACACTGTATATTCATACCAGTGCACACATATATTGATATCTTCATACCTGCGCACATGCACACTGTATATTCATACCAGTGCACACATATATTGATATCTTCATACCTGCGCACATGCACACTGTATATTCATACCAGTGCACACATATATTGATATCTTCATACCTGCGCACATGCACACTGTATATTCATACCAGTGCACACATATATTGATATCTTCATACCTGCGCACATGCACACTGTATATTCATACCAGTGCACACATATATTGATATTTTCATACTTGCTTAGATTACACATTGAGATATGTTGTTTCCATGTAAATTTCTGGATTTGGGAAACCGTGGATATTTCAAAGAGTATAGTTAATTATTTAAAAACCCGGTTTTCCTTGATATGATATTTTAGTGCGTCCACCATGAGTTTTCTCGGTTCTAGAGAGCTTGTGTGAGTATACCCGATTCGAGGAGAGGTAGGCACCGATTGCGGGTATATGGTGGACCCGGTATGGTAACCCGGGGCGAGAAGACTCGTATTGGTTAGACGGTGAGCCCGGCGGAGGGACTACTACCTACCGGTGATTGGTTGGACCTGGCGGTTATCCGGAGGATACCGACCAGAGTCTATGGATGGATACGGGACGACTCGTACTGCCGGGGCCGAGGGCCGATACCGCAGACAGAGCCCGTGGGCATATCCGGACTGACGGATGCCCTATACAGGAGGATTTGCGTGTCGATGCTTGGCACGAGTATTTCTTGATATTTTGGGTGCCGATGTTGGGCACTCACAGTTATATGAGATTTACAGGATTGGAGGATTGCGGAGGATGACGGCGCCTGAGTAGTATTGGGATTTGGGTACATTGTTGGGTACCGATTATACTTTCCACGATGACATTCCGTGTAGATGTTATATTTCCCACGCTCAGTATGTAGTAATTGATATCTCATCCTGTATCTATTATACCTGATATAGTACACATTGCTATACCTGATCATTGCATACCCTGTTCATTCTATATAGGGTTGTTAGATTGCATTGCTATACCTGATCATTGCATACCCTGTTCATTCTATATAGGGTTGTTAGATTGCATTGCTATACCTGATCATTGCATACCCTGTTCATCCTATATAGGGTTGTTAGATTGCATTGCTATACCTGATCATTGCATACCCTGTTCATCCTATATAGCGTTGTTAGATTGCATTGCTATATAGGGTTGTTAGATTGCATTGCTATACCTGATCATTGCATACCCTGTTCATTCTATATAGGGTTGTTAGATTGCAATGCTATACATGATCATCATATTTCTTGCTCATTACATGGAGATGTTATTAGGTCGCACTTGTTGCATGCTTGAGCATCCAGTTCATCATATAGATGTTATTTGTTGATATAGGTTAGAGTATAGTAGCACGTGCATACTCGCGATTACCTTTATATGTTATCTTCTATTCACGAGTTGGCAACTCACCCCCGTTGTGCCACAGTGTTTGCAGGTTGCCCTTCGGAGTAGTCGCGGCAGGCTGCGTTCTTACATCTTTTGACACAGATACCCCTACAGTTGGTGTACTAGCTCTTTTGCTGATAGGTGGGTTTTGTGCGGTATCTGGTTATCTTTCAGTTATGTACATTGTTGTATCTAGTACTCTCCATCTACCACTTATGTATTGACTTAGAGACCAGTTGTGAGGACGATGTATATTATTTTGTATTCTGGCATCGAGCTCGTTGTGAGCCGACATTACTTATGCTGTTTATTCTATCTGTGATGTTTCCCACTTGTTTCTCATTCTCTTCGCTACGGCGTTATATATTGTTATCGTAGTAATTTGTTCTATTAAATACTTAAAACACTCTTTACTTTTACTGGTTTGATTCTGGGTTTTCGGCTTACTTAGTCGCGTTACGCCTGTAGACGTTACGTGGTTAAGTGCCGGTCACGGGCCAAACTTTGGGTCGCGACAAAGTTGGTATCAGAGCGTAGGTTTTACCTTCGGAGTGTAGGATGACCCTGGTATGATGGAGTAGGTAGCTGCAGCAGAGTGGCGTAGCGTGCGTATGTTCCGCGGCATACTCACGACACGGTACTCCGCCTAAGCGACCTTAGGACTTATTGATTAAATTTCCTTCATGATAGTATACATCCTTGTAATTCGATTTTCGTATCCTCATCGAATCCTACCTTCTTTCCAGCCATTATACCGCCAAGGACTACGAGGGTGCAGAGAGAGGCCGGGAGAGCTGAGGTTCGAGTTGATTTATCCGAGACGAGGACTGATCCGAGTAGTACCCATGTTGTACCAGGACAGGTTGTTTCTCCTACGACAGATCAGATCGCTAGACTAGTGGCAGAGATGCAGAGCTTGCGCCAGACGATGAGCTCATTGGTAGAGGTCGTTCGAGCGCAGCGGCAGATGGTTACCATCCCTGTTACCCAGTTGTTCCTTGCAATCATCATGCAGTATTCCGTCCCCTACACAGCACCGGTGGAGGTAGCCCCAGTTTACGAGACAAGTCTTCCAGAGACCGTGAGAGTTCCGGAACAGTTGTGGAATCGTACTGGTGTACCAGCCCAGAGCAGCGGCTTAGGACGAGGACAGTCGTTTGGCTCCCATCCCCTGGCAGGACAGCATTCAGTGCGTATGTGTTTACGATGCGGAAGCCTTCAACACCTCATCAGGCAGTGTTCCTTCACAGCACGTCAGGGTCGTATTATGATACGTCGTGGACGCGGAGGGTTTGCACAGAGGGATCAGGCTGGTAGAGGAGGAGTTCGATCATTCACAGATGAAGGACAGGCCCAAGTTTTCGCTTCGACTCATCCGGATGCTCCGGCACCCAGTGCCGTGGTTTCAGGTACTCATTCAGTATGTTCTTTTGTTGCACTCGTATGTTACACACTTCGTGCCGAGTTTAGGGCGAGAGTCGTGCTGGGTAGATTAGCCGTTTGTTGTGTTACTTCCGTCAGTAATCCTTTTGTTGTGCATCACGGACTTCGGTCTTATACCCATCGGATAGGAGATAGAGATTCGTCTGTCATCCTGAACATCCTAGAGATGTTGGATTTGGCAATCTCCTGGGCACGGACTGGTTAGCTACGTGTTAGGCGTTGTGGGCTACCGTTAGGAAACAGTTAGGTTTTGTTTTCCCGGGCAAGGCAGTCCTTGTTGTGCAGGTGGATAGTGGTGCCGCCTCTTACAGCTTGAATTCAGCCCTGTTCGCTAGACGGCTCCGAGGAGATGTCGTGGATTCTTGGCATTTTTCGTGATGCTGTAGCCACAGTTGGTTTGTTGGACCAGTTTTCCTTCGTGCGAGAATTTTTCTGAAGTCCTTCCAGGATGAGCCGGCGAAGCTTAAGGAGCTAAGGATCTGCTGCGGAGTTGTTGTTGAGGAAGTCTGTGCGTCTGAGTGTTTCATATTTAGGAAGCTCCTATTTCTGTCGTCCAGAAGGAAAACGACAGCGTGAGGATGTGTTGATTGATCGTCTTTGAATCAGCTTACGGTGCGGATAAGTATCATGTACCTCGCATTGACGATCTCTTCGATCAGCACCAGAGTGCGAGACTTTGTCTAAGTGGGTTAGGGATCTGGTCATCATTGTTGCGGGTCCGGAGTGATGATATTCCGAAGACTTCCTTGTGCGTGCTACGGGCTTTGTATGTTTTGGGTGTGTCACTGGACTCACCAATGCTCTAGCAGCATTCGTAGGTGTGATGAACCGGTTTTCTTCAGCCCGTTGACTAAATTGACCAGATTAGAGGTTTCTTTTCTGTAGACTGAGGCTTGTGTGCGGAGTTTCCGCAATTGAAGACTCGGTTAACAACTGCCTCAGCTCCCTCTTTGCCTTTGGTTCGGGCGACCTTGTGGTTTAACTGTGATGTTTCGTGAGTAGGACTCGAAGGTGTACTGAGGTGACACCATAGAGTTATCGCTTTTGCTTCCTTACATTAGGAGGAAGTACGAGAAGGATATCCCACTCCTGGTCTGGAGATGGCCGCGATGGTTTTGCGTTGGAGATTAGAGACACCACTTGTTTAAGAGTCGTGTCAGATTTTCACGGACCACCAGAGTTAAAAAGTACCTTTTCCGGCGGCGGAATTTGATTGTTGTGATAATCCTCCGCAGATTCACAGTTCTTGTGCGATCGTTGAGTACGGCATAAGTTTGTCTCTTCTGAGGAGACAGCTTGCTCATGTCCGCGCCCGACCACTTTTGCTTAAATCGCTTTCGCGAGACACTGGCCACCGACGCTCGTTCGTCAGGGATATTAGAGCCTACCCGGCTGGGTAATGTTTTGGAATCCTTGACTTGTGGCAAGGGTGTGCTAGGCTATAGAGACACTTGTGTATCTAATTTTATAGGAGAGAGACGAGGAATCCTAGGGCAGGCACATCGGTCAACTTTCTGTACTCATTCAAGCCCCACCAACTGTTAACGTGACTTGTAAGGTAGTTACGGGTGGGCAGGGACAGAAAAAGAAGTCTTGGGATTCGTTTCAAGGTGTCTGTCTTGTTGTGTGGTTGTGTTGAGCAACTGAGACCGGCTGGAGAGTTGCAACCTTTAACCGTTCCGATGAGGGAACGAGAGCAGATCTCCCCGAAACTCGTTATGGTGTCCACCCAGGAGTTGTCAGGATGTGACTCCATTCGGATGTTGTCATCCGGTAGTACTCAGTTTGCTCAGTTGTTACTGTTAAGTCGTGCATGTGTAGAAATTGTTGTCGGCAGTTGGGGATCGTTGTTTGCCATCGTTAGGATTCTCCTTTGATAGCAGTTATCAGGAGATACTCCAATTGGTAACCTTTAGGATTAGGGGTTAGGTCATGTCGATCACCAGTCTGTTTTTCCTAACTCCGTGTTATAGGATTATTGTATCTCAACTAGTTTAGAAATTTCGGAAATGACCCGGTTGTTTTGGGTCAGGATGAAATCGGTTTGTTGCGGATAGAGATCAGATGCTGACCAAGAGGGTCGCAGATTCAAGTTCGCAAGGACAGATCATGTATTCCCACGGAAATTTCCGATAAATGATATGTTGAGTTTTGGGAAGCTTTCCAGGATAGTAAGTCTTTTTAGGATCCCTAAGGCGAGTCGGTTCGTTGCCATAAGATGGGCACTTCCACCCAGATTATTGATAATTCACCCTGTATTCCCTATGTCGATACTTTGCAATTACCTTCATGACCTTTTTCATTGGATTCAGCGCCAGACCATTTAGTTCAAGCGTGATCCTTCGATCACCCATCAGCCAGTTGTAATTTTGGACCGGCAGGTGAAGAAACTTTGATAGTAGGTCTTGCCTTCAGTGAGAGTGTTTTGGTGCATCTAAAACGGTAAAGAGATCACTTGGGAGACCGAGGGCGAGATGCGGAAGAAGTTTCCCTCATCCCTCTGAAGGTATGCTTAGCTTTGTATTTCAAAATTCGGGGACGAATTTTCTTTAAGGGGGGAAGATTGTAACACCTTAGGTCGTGTTTAGGGTTTAGTTTTTATTTTAATAGATAGTTTTGGTAAAAAGTTTACCAAATTAAGTTTCTGATAATTTATCCTAATTAATGAACATTTTATTAGGATTTTTCTAGACACACACACACTTGTGCATATAAACTAGGGTTTAGATTTGGGGTTAAAACCATGATTAGCTAGCATGAAGGGTTAACCTATTTGTATTAAGTGTTTTGGGATTTAATTGGGTATTATTTATTGTGTGTTTGTTATTTGAATTTATTTTTTTTTTTGTTGACTTGGTGCATGAGAGAGGGGGTATGGGCATGGCTTGAGCCATGCTCATTAAATGAAGAGAGAGGGAGAGAGAGAGCGGGGAGGGGGGGAGGGGGTCTTTGACTTGGGCTCTCATTTCTCTCCTCATTCTCAATCTCCCAACTCTCACACACACACACACACACTCAGCTGAGAGAGAGAGAGAGAGAGAGGCAGTAGCTGCAGAAGAAGCACAGCAGCAGCAACTAGCAGCAACAGCAGCAGCATCAGCAGCAGCAGGCAGTGGCAGCAGCGGCAACACCAACAGCAGCCCCCAGCAGTTGCAGCAGCACTCCCATCTCCTCTACCTCCTTCCTCCTTGCACCTAGGGTATTGTAAGGTATAGAATTTGAGCCCAACTTCATGTTTGATTAGTGTATGCGTAGTTTAGCTTCGGTTTGTGTAAAAAGTGAGTTTTGTGCTTTTAAGTGATGATTTGTGTGGACTTATGGCTAAGTGCTGTTAGTATTGGTTAACCTAGCCTAATTAGGTGTTATTAAGACCATGTGAACCTAGTTATACCCCAGATTTCACCAAAATACCATAAGGTTTCAAATTGTGCAATTTAGTGTTTTTAAGTGAACTTGTTGGATTTCTGTGATCTTCTATAGGCCCGGTTAGTTCAGGTTGAAATTGAGGAAACTGGAGCATACTAGATAAACCCTGACCACACCACCAGAGCCCGGGACCCCCACCCCAAAGTGAGGCCGCCAATTTAGTCGTTCTGGCCGCAATTTGCGGCCAGACAGGGGAAGTTTTGGGTGCTGTTTGGATGGGTAGGAGCCTGTGATGATTTCTAGGCCAGTGGTATGTATAGTTTTGTAATTTGTTAGCCTGGGTAGAATCTGGAGCGTTATATCGTATTTCTAGTACGTTTGGTTCGCGCGATACGCGAGAGGGTTCCATGATTCAACGTATCGCGGCGTATCGGGGTTAGTTTTAGACTCGTGCACACGTTTAGCGTATCGTACACACGCGCGTTTAGTTCGCGACGCGAGCGTATCGTTTGACTTCGATATCGCATTTTGCGAGATAGTTGCTTATATATGGATTCTTGTGTAATTCCAGGTTCGTAGGCGGGTACGTCGGACGAAGCTACGAAAGGGAAGCAGGTGGTCGGCTACGAGTAACGCACGACCAGGTGAGTAGATTTAACATCTCCGGGGAAATAGCCCGTATGGCGTTAAGCATCAGGGCGAGTCAGGATTTTAGATTGTAGATGCTCATATGAACTGTAGTAGCATACCTTATTGTTGCATATAGAAATGATAGCCTAGGACACTGCACTATCACTAACGGTTCAAGTCGCACGAGCACGATTGATATGCTACATTCGCACCGTTAGTGATTGCCATGACACTCACATTATAGGATTGCTATAAATCATATACCATACTGATTCTGCCCTATTGATGTTATCATGATTTGCCGCATAACAGCATATGTTATATCCATATTTAGGCACATTTGCGCACATGCACACTGTATATTCATACCAGTGCACACATATATTGATATCTTCATACCTGCGCAGATGCACACTGTATATTCATACCAGTGCACACATATATTGATATCTTCATACCTGCGCACATGCACACTGTATATTCATAACAGTGCACACATATATTGATATCTTCATACGTGCGCACATGCACACTGTATATTCATACCAGTGCACACATATATTGATATCTTCATACCTGCGCACATGCACACTGTATATTCATACCAGTGCACACATATATTGATATCTTCATACCTGCGCACATGCACACTGTATATTCATACCAGTGCACACATATATTGATATCTTCATACCTGCGCACATGCACACTGTATATTCATACCAGTGCACACATATATTGATATTTTCATACTTGCTTAGATTACACATTGAGATATGTTGTTTCCATGTAAATTTCTGGATTTGGGAAACCGTGGATATTTCAAAGAGTATAGTAATTATTTAAAAACCCGGTTTTCCTTGATATGATATTTTAGTGCGTCCACCATGAGTTTTCTCGGTTCTAGAGAGCTTGTGTGAGTATACCCGATTCGAGGAGAGTTAGGCACCGATTGCGGGTACATGGTGGACCCGGTATGGTACCCCGGGGCGAGAAGACTCGTATTGGTTAGACGGTGAGCCCGGCGGAGGGACTACTACCTACCGGTGATTGGTTGGACCTGGCGGTTATCCGGAGGATACCGACCAGAGTCTATGGATGGATACGGGACGACTCGTACTGCCGGGGCCGAGGGCCGATACCGCAGACAGAGCCCGTGGGCATATCCGGACTGACGGATGCCCTATACTGGAGGATTTGCGTGTCGATGCTTGGCACGAGTATTTCTTGATATTTTGGGTGCCGATGTTGGGCACTCACGGTTATATGAGATTTACAGGATTGGAGGACTGAGGAGGATGACGACGCCTGAGTAGTATTGGGATTTGGGTACATTGTTGGGTACCGATTATACTTTCCACGATGACATTCCGTGTAGATGTTATATTTCCCACGCTCAGTATGTAGTAATTGATATCTCATCCTGTATCTATTATACCTGATATAGTACACATTGCTATACCTGATCATTGCATACCCTGTTCATTCTATATAGGGTTGTTAGATTGCATTGCTATACCTGATCATTGCATACCCTGTTCATTCTATATAGGGTTGTTAGATTGCATTGCTATACCTGATCATTGCATACCCTGTTCATCCTATATAGGGTTGTTAGATTGCATTGCTATACCTGATCATTGCATACCCTGTTCATCCTATATAGGGTTGTTAGATTGCATTGCTATATAGGGTTGTTAGATTGCATTGCTATACCTGATCATTGCATACCCTGTTCATTCTATATAGGGTTGTTAGATTGCATTTCTATACATGATCATCATATTTCTTGCTCATTACATGGAGATGTTATTAGGTCGCACTTGTTGCATGCTTGAGCATCCAGTTCATCATATAGATGTTATTTGTTGATATAGGTTAGAGTATAGTAGCACGTGCATACTCGCGATTACCTTTATATGTTATCTTCTATTCACGAGTTGGCAACTCACCCCCGTTGTGCCACAGTGTTTGCAGGTTGCCCTTCGGAGTAGTCACGGCAGGCTGCGTTCTTACATCTTTTGACACAGATACCCCTACAGTTGGTGTACTAGCTCTTTTGCTGATAGGTGGGTTTTGTGCGGTATCTGGTTATCTTTCAGTTATGTACATTGTTGTATCTAGTACTCTCCATCTACCACTTATGTATTGACTTAGAGACCAGTTGTGAGGACGATGTATATTATTTTGTATTCTGGCGTCGAGCTCGTTGTGAGCCGACATTACTTATGCTGTTTATTCTATCTGTGATGTTTCCCACTTGTTGCTCATTTTCTTCGCTACAGCGTTATATATTGTTATCGTAGTAATTTGTTCTATTAAATACTTAAAACACTCTTTACTTTTACTGGTTTTATTCTGGGTTTTCGGCTTACTTAGTCGCGTTACGCCTGTAGACGTTACGTGGTTAAGTGCCGGTCACGGGCCAAACTTTGGGTCGTGACACCAATAGAGTGTGAATTAAAAAAAAGATAACAGAGAGATGATGTTGATGCCAGATGACCACATACCAAATATGGGGCCCATTCTCCACAAAGTGTCCGTCAAAATATTCATAAAAATGGTAATTTGTGGCCCAAATTTATCCACTTGGCTTCGTGCACATTATGAGGGTTCCTGGTTATCTTGTCAGTCCACTTTTATAGTTTGTTTTTGATTTTGAGTTGCCTATATATAGCGGATCACAGATTAAGTTCTGGGTTGGCTTTTGGAGTGAGAAATTGTGTGATACTTGATAGCTTCTTTTTCTTTCCTCTTTGAGCTCTCACTTGAGTGCTCCATTAAGGAGGTTGAAGTTGATATCTATCTTGTAGCTCAAGCCCTCCATTTTGTGAATAAAGAATTGCACTCTTTTGTTTAATTTCTTGCTTATTTCTTTACTTTCTCATTATTTCTTCTCTTGTGTTTTTCATTTTCTCTTTGTGATGTTTGAGTAAATCTTTTGTTGTGGTAATGGTGAGGATGGGGATGAATGGCATTGCCTTCCTTCTTCTCTTGTGAATGTTTAATGTGCTCAAATTTTTAATTGTAACCTTAAGATTGTTAACTTGGAATTGGTTTGATATAGTATGTTGATTCCATGGTTATTTGGCAACCTCATCATATACCTATTCTCTCCAAGTCTCCATTTTTCAATGTTAAAGTTAGAATTATACTAGTATTAAGATTGCTAAATGTTTAGATATGGTATTCTGTTAACAGGTTGATTGACACCCTTCTTCATTCATATACCCTATATTATCACCCACTCACTAAGCAAGTTTAGTACTAAACCATTGTGCTCTCATATGCTAATTTTTGTATTTGTTGATGATATATGCTTTCTAACCCATGTGCTTAGTTTTAATACTTCATGCTTGGATATACAAATGGCAAGTGAGAACAATATGGATTCATTTTATTTCTCGTGTTGAACGTCGACATCTTGATGGTTTATGCTTCGCAAACGTCTTGACAAACCATGTTTCACATCGGATCCAACAAGAGGAGGGAACAACTCATGATCAAGGGAGCGTCAAAGATTTCTCCATGATTCAACTATCTGATCCGGAGCCACAACCACTTTCTTTTCTTATATACATCGTTTATCTTTTTGTGACAAAACCAAACCAAACTCATTCTTTTCTCTTTTAACTTGATATAAAAACTCTTAATCACCAATTCCATATAAATCGATCCGTACTTGCCGGCTGGCTACAACGAGTCGTGCACTTGCGGTTATAAATTTTGAAACGAGACCGAGCTCGCGTGCGCTGTATTTCTAAAATCCTTTTCTTTTCAAAACGCGTAGGCGTGTGCGCGTGACATCTGATTAACACACGTTTTCACCATGTCATCTTAAAAAGAATTTGAAATAACCGGAATAAAAAACGGTGTCGCGTGTAGCGAGCCGAGATGAGTACGGTCGACCGCAGAGAGATGGTAGGTTTTTAAGCTTGTTTTAACGAGTTATTACCGTAACTTGAGCTGTTTGTTATACTAAGTGTCGTAACTATGATATGTTCAATAAAAAGACTTGTTAGGGGTAGTTTTAGGTTAGCTTGTGTTAGGATGATATTTGTTGTTTCCTTATAAACCTAATTCTGATATTGAAGCTAAGGCAATGGGCAACAATGCGGATTAGAGATCTTGAAATACGGTATTCGTGATTGTGCGCTAAATCCGTATTTCTTGTTTCTTTTCCTTCCGTTGTTATCTCCTGACCTTAGCCTTCGGCAAACCACTCGCAACCGGTCATGATTAGGATTCACCGCTACCGTGGTAGGATAGGGCGCCTAACGGAGCAGAATTGCGAGTCGTTTGGTCGGAATTTCAATTACAAAGTTAAGGGTTTTTTAAGATTTTAGCAAACACATATCCTAATACAAACTAATCATATTCTATCCTTAACAAGTAAATCAATTACTCACGCATATTTACAATACCAAATAAAACAAATAAAATAGTAAGGCACATAATAAAACTTGCAAGAAAGGTAAAGCCAAAGAGAGAAAGTTAAGAACCGATATATCCAATGTGAAAATTCCTTCAGGTGTTCTTTAAGCCCGTACCAATATGAAATCAAAATACCAAACTTTAAACTTGCAAGCTAACTTAAAAGGTTGCTAGATCAAAGCAATGCAAGGATTTCACAAGTTCAATATTTGTAGGAAGCATGACACATGTAATGAACAAGTGAGAACTTTTATTGATACTCAAATGAGACACAACTAATCTTGAATTCAAGAACCTAAATCTTAAGCTTGTAAGTTCAATGAAGTAATTACAAGGTCAAGATAAATGGCAAGAGCTCAAGAGTTCAAAGGAAAAGACAAGCTAACATCTACAAATTACAACTTGTTCTAAACTAAAAATAAAGCCAAAAGTATCTCCCCCTCCCTTACTCACTGATCTGGTACTTATATGCACAAAATAAGAATAAACAAATAATATAATAAGTATGATGTGACAATAAGGGACAGGCAGAAGAAAAATGGGGCAATTTCCTCCATGTGGGGCCGGCGGCGCCAGATTTTTGGGAAGTTCCACTGGTCAAGTATGGGGCGTTGGGTCTCGTGTTGGGGTGGTTGCCTTGTGTGCTCTCCACTATCTCCCTAGTGCTGTTTGATTTCTCTAAATAAACATGGTTCATACTCAGTTGAATTTGAGAGTAATCTTACTTTATATCACCTCACAACTTTTCTTCACTTTAACACGCATCCCCACTTGCCCACTTGCACAAGTTGTTGTGCCCACTTACACCAAGGAAGGCCCCCCATCTAAGTCCATGTACCTAAGAGTTAGTGTACACTTGTTATTGTGTTGAACTAAAATTGTGTGAACAAGTTTATTTGCAAAAGAGCTCTTTAAATCACGATCAGTTTTCTGTTCTGATTGTAGTGTCGGCTCCCAAACATTATATCCATAATTTTGAGTGTATTTCCAGTATTTTGTCACGGATACCTGTAATCTGTAATTACTGAGCAAACACTGGTTAATAATACCGATATATAACAAAATAGATAATGAATGAATGGTATTAAAATGCAATTTTCTGTGATGAACAAATACCCCCAAACTTATCTTTTGCTAGTTCCGAGCAAAACCATTTATTCACAAAAGTCCTAACCTCACTTTCGCAGGGAACGTGATTGCACTGAGCATGTGCAACAAGCCGTTAAATCTCTAGGTGTCCCTAGTAGGAGGAGTGTTGTCTCCTGAGGGTTTTCAGCGGATACTACCCATAAAATCCCGTCAAGCTGGTTTTGCGAAATAACTGTTGATTTTAATCCTAAGGTTTAGCTTTAAAGCTAGAAATTCTATTATCCTAAGTTAGAAATATCGAACCTTTATTTTTCACACCTCACTTCTTATTTAACTTAAGATCCTATACGTCTTTACGTGCAGTGCAAATAGTGACGTTAAGTTTCAAATGGATCGATTAAAATCATCATGTCACAAAATAACACCCAGATAAACTTAAAAAGGATCACATAAGTTTTATAAAGAGTTAAGTATTTCTCAAGTTTCGTTATCCAGCTAGGTTTCAAATTCAGAATTTCTATTTTTCTTAATAGGAAACCGGGTCTTATTCTTCACTCTACCTTTTGCTTATTTTCGTTTCATACACACCTTCGAGAACGTTTAATAGTCTTTATCATTGGATAAAACCTTCATATCTCCGTTTAAAAATATTTTTATAAAAACTTGTCTTTCTTCAAGATTATTCCACACAAAGAACCGCTAGGAATTTTAACTCGGAGAGAACACTTACTTGACTTTGTTTTAATTTGGACTTTCTAAGCTTCTTAACGAGCTTTGGGCCAATGCATCCAAACCGGTTGGTTTTAGAGCATTAGCTGTAGAGACATCCCGGCAGACTTAATTGCCCAAGTTACCTAGGCCCTAAAATAAAAAGACTCATTTGGCGTGAAAATCATAACAATTTTAATGCGAACGGAGATAGAGCCGGCTGTTTAATTATTTCAGGATAAAAGACGTTTTTGTGGATCAGGTGTGTAATCACCCAAATCAAGTTCCAGATGGATTATTCTTCAGGATTAGTTCTTATTAAGGCATCAATAATATCCCTTTATATCCACTGCACTTTGTAAACTATTCTTATATTACTTATTTCTGAACAAACTTGTTTGATCCTTAAAAATATATTATCAATTTAAAAGTTTTGAGACATATCAGACTTGTCATCTATTTTCAAAAAATCACGACACGTGTAGTGTGATGTAAAGACATATATTAGATACGGTTAAACTCAAAGGAGGGTTATTTTCAGGTTTTCAAAATCTAAAAATAGGATTTAGTTGTTTCTATCTCATCGTCGAAAATTCGAATCTAAGTTCTTTCACTAGCTAACTTGACGTCAAATTTTTATGATTTTTTCTGGAAAATTTTATGATTTTTATGGGTTTTTGAATATGTATGCAAATGCAGAATATACAAATGAAGGCGAAAGATAAAAATGCGTACCGAGCACACCGCCAAACTTAAAACTTGGCAGTGACCTCACTGTCATTCTACACCAAGAGGGCAAAATTGTTGAAGGGTCAAAATCGTCATTTTTTAACAAATGACTGAGTATCACCAGACAAGATTGCTCGTTAAAAAGAAAAAAAGATATGCACAGGACAAAAATATACATAAATATAACCAAAAACAGTATATACATACCTCCAAAGTTATTTAAAACAGTGTTTCCACTTTTTATGGCTGGATAGCCGAAGTTTGGTGGTAAACAGAGGAAGATTATGCAGGGTAAACTGGCTCCTGCAATATCAGGAGCTCCTCTGATGGTTCGGCGCTAAGAAATTGTTTCAATCTGTGTCCGTTAACTTTAAAGAACGAACCATCCTTTGGATTCTCCAAATCCACCGCACCGTGCGGGTACACACACTACACAAGAAAAGGTCCCTTCCAGCGAGATCGAAGTTTACCGGGATGGAAATGTAGTCGGGTTTCTTAAAACAGTACATGTTGTCCAGGCGTGAAGGTTTTGCGCATAAGGTGTTTATCATGAAATACGTCCGTTCGGTTCTTTATAACAACCTCGTTTTCATAAGCCTCATCCCGAAGCTCGTCTAGTTCTTTAAGTTGCAGATTCCGATAGTTGCCCGCATCTTCAAGATTCAGATTCAGCTCTTTGATTGCCCAAATAGCACGATGTTCGATTTCCATAGGGAGGTGGCAAGCCTTTTCGTATACAAGACGATAGGGAGACATGCCAAGATCAGTCTTATATGCAGTTCGAAATGCCCAAAGGGCATCAATTAATTTCACAGACCAATCATTACGGTTCCTCGAAACCGTTTTATCCAGTATCTTCTTGATCTGTTGATTTAAAATTTCGGCTTGCCCACATGTTTAGGGGTGGTAGGGTGTGGATAGCTTATAATTAATCGAGTATTTTCGCATCAAGGTCTCAAAAGACCTATTGCAGAAATGTGTCCCATTGTCACTAATGATAGCGCGAGGGTGCCCAAACCAAGAAAAGATGTTTTCTTTCAAAAATTTAACGACAATCTTGTTTTCGTTCGTCCGGCTTGGCACTGCCTCAACCCATTTGGAGACGTAATCAACAGCTAAGAGAATATACAGATTCCCAAAATAGTTGGGAAACGAGCCCATGAAATCTATCCTTCATACATCGAACATCTCTACAACTAAGATTGGTTGGAGTGGTATCTCGTTTCGTCTGGAAATCCGGCCCAAATGTTGGCACCGGGAGAAAGTCTTGAAGTACTTATGTGCATCTCGGAAAAGTTTTGGCCAGTAGATGTAAGTCCACGTTGCGACCCCCGGTTCTTACGGGAAGGCGGAAACGGTATAAAAATCAAATTTTAGTGCAAGAGGCAACATGGACTAAGCTAGGTCGGGATCGTTACCTAAACTAAAACTAGCAAACTTAGCTAAAGAGAGTTAGCTACTCGGATGAAGATGGTTATACCTAGACTTGAACTCCTTCGTCTTCAAACTTTGTAGAGGTTGATGGTTCTCCTTTGTCGCCTTCTCCCGTCGAAGATGGATCCACCTCGAAGGCTCGACCTTTGGGCTCTTTTTCGTACTTGGAGTGAACTAGAATCGCCGGCTTGCTAGACCCTTGATCCTAGAGTGAGTAGAGAGTGTCTAGGGTTTGCTTTTGTTTTTCAAGAGAAGGATTCTCAACACATGAGAAGGTTTCTCTTGGCTAGAGGAAGAAGAAGATGAAATGAAGAGAGAGAGTGAGAATGATAGAATGAGCTCTCATTTCCTTTCTTACAACCATAATGCAAAAAAGAAAATGAATTATCAAATAATAATAATCAAAATGAAAAGGTTGATGGATAGTTTAGAATGACTAATATCATTACAAGCATTAAATGAATTTGCTAGAATCAAAGAGCATCTTTCATTTGTAATGATAATGGTCAAAAGTTCAACCATGGTCAACAAGTCAACCATGGTCAACAAGTCAACAAAAACTAACCATGACACAATTTCATTTTAATATATATTATTAAATGATATAATACAAATCCATTAGGGTTTGGAAAAAGACGACTGTCAACTGTGCATACGCACCGGTTCCGAAACCCTAATGAAAATCATCTTCCTCCTCCTCAAATAACTGTGCATACACACCTGCATTCTTGTTCCGAGGAACATGAATACTGAGAGATAAAAGCAACCCCAAATACTATACCAGTATCCGGCTCAAACCAGAGCCCGCTGGTAATATCTGTCCGGACTCCAAACGTGCACAAGTGCGCGGATGAGAACGAACCCTGTCGCAAAACCATGCGACCTCTACTCTGTTTTGCCCATAGGCGAATACCCTCTGTGTGGGACTCTAAAGACTCGACACTACGCTGGCAGTGGGTTTAACCACAGACCGCAAGCGGCACTAGCTGTGCGTAACGGTCCCCAGGTAGATGTCGACAAGAAGGCTGACGAGGTGAAACCCCATCTGTACTCCTACTGAGTCTGAATGTGACAGTCTCCGTACAGTCCGGTCTGTTCGTCTGATACATCGCATGGCGGGCCTAGGGGGCGGTAAACGTCAGTCCCCCAATAGCGGTACAAGTCGTGCCGGAGCGAAGCCCAAAACACCCTGAGATAACACTGGAAACCTACCAGTATATCTCGTTTGCCCTGGCCAGGGACTACTTGTGTAATGGCTCTCCTAGACACAGCGCGATGTCAACCCCCAATACCGGGAAAGACGAATCCTGTCTAACCGTCACTGCCTCCAAGTGCTTCGGGACTGCACCCAACCACCACCTGTTTGCACGACTCCTTTGAGCCGTGGTAGGGTAGTGATCAAAGTGCAGTGGGAACACACTCGAGGCGAAGTGCCAGTGTCAAGTCAGCGGACTAAGCTGTACTCATGTCACCTGGGAACTGATGACTGACGATAGGTATAATACCAACCTGTCAGTTCCCGACGAGTCCTGTCCAGTGTACTCGTAACCCAACGAGCACCCGTATACTATCTCCAGTACGACGTACTGATGGCTGTGGGACAGACCATCTCCCACACTGAGATGAGAAGCGCATACGCTAGTCTACTCCGGAGTATCGATGCCCTGTCTCGATAGTCCTGCGACTAGGGACCTGTATAAGGATGTGCTTATAGATTACCCAGCCCCCACTAGTGTGACTGCCATCACAACGCTGGTAATCAAGCAAAGATCCTAAGGGCTCCACTAATGCGTATAAGTGATATAGTAAAATAAACACAAGTACACATTGAAGTAGAGACAAACCAAGTAGCATACTACTATTTTGAGCAAGATTGTATATACAAGGTGAATATCCCAAGCATCCATTAAGTAATATACAAACTAGTATGATACAGTAATGGCCTCTAGGGCATATACACTAACAATCTCCCACTTGCACTAAGGCCATGTACTGGCGTATCGAAGACCTATCATCTCGATCAGCCGCTCGAACTGAGTCTGGGGCAGGGCCTTGGTGAATGGATCTGCAGTGTTGTCTTCTGAAGCAACTCTCCGAACCTCGATCTCCTTGCGATCCACGATCTCCCTGATCAGGTGATACCGCCTCAAGATGTGCCTGGATCTCTGATGGGACCTGGGTTCCTTCGCTAAAGCTATAGCCCCATTGTTGTCGCAATACAGAGATATTGGATCAACAATGGACGGAACCACCTGAAGTTCTTTCAAGAACTTCCTCATCCAGACAGCTTCTTTTGCGGCATCAGATGCAGCGATGTATTCCGCTTCCATCGTCGAGTCTGCAACGGTTTCCTGTTTGGAACTCTTCCAACACACCGCCCCTCCATTGAGGGTAAAGACAAAGCCCGACATGGACTTGGAATCATCCTTGTCACTCTGGAAGCTGGAGTCAGCAAAGGCCTCGATCTGGAGGTCTTTTCCGCCATACACCAAGAACATCTCCTTAGTCCTTCTCAGGTACTTGAGAATGTTCTTTACCGCTATCCAGTGTTTCTCCCCAGGGTTTGACTGATACCGGCTTACCACACTCAGTGCATAAGCTACATCCGGTCTGGTACACAACATCGCATACATTATAGAGCCTACCGCAGAAGCGTAGGGTATAATAGACATGCGATCCCTCTCCAAATCAGTCTTGGGAGACATCTCTTTAGAGAGGGTGATCCCGTGACAAGCCGGTAGGTTACCGCGCTTGGAATCTTCCATACTGAATCTCTTCACTATGGTGTCGATGTACCTGGACTGAGAAAGTCCCAATATCCTCTTGGATCTATCACGATGGATCCGGATCCCTAGGATGTATGAGGCATCACCCAGGTCTTTCATGGAGAACCTGTGTGACAAGAACCCCTTGACAGATTGTAGCATAGGAATGTCATTTCCTATTAAGAGAATGTCATCCACGTATAAAACGAGGAATACTACAGTTCTCGCTACAAATCTACTATAGATGCATGGTTCATCTGGATTTTTGATAAAGCCAAATTCTTTGACCGTCTCATCAAAGCAGATGTTCCAACTCCGCGATGCCTGCTTTAGTCCATAGATGGACTTAAGCAACTTGCACACCTTTCCGCTGCTCCCACTCTGAATGAAGCCCTCTGGCTGGTCCATATAGACACACTCCTCTAAATTTCCATTTAGAAAAGCTGTCTTTACGTCCATTTGCCAGATCTCATAATCGTGGAAGGCAGCGATGGCAAGAAGGATCCGAATGGATTTCAGCATGGCTACTGGAGAGAAGGTTTCGTCATAGTCCAAACCAGGTCTTTGACGAAAACCCTTTGCTACCAGCCTAGCTTTATAGGTCTCAACCTGTCCATCTACACCAATCTTCCTTTTGAAGATCCACTTGCATCATACGGGTTTTACCCCGTCTGGAGCAATGTCCAACGTCCATACCTTGTTGGTGTACATGGACTCCATTTCGGTCCGCATTGCATCCAGCCATTTCACTGAGTCACCGCTCTGAACGACCTGCTGGAAGCTAGTAGGCTCATCATAATCTATGATGCAATCCTCTCTATCCCCGTCTATGAGGAAACCGTAGTATCTCTCGGGCGGATGAGACTGCCTACTACTTCTGCGGAGTGGCGTAGGAATGTCCTGTTCTTCCGAACCCTCTGGTTCCACTAAACTTTCAGTAATAGTCCGTGGTTCTGGAATCTCTTCCAGTTCTACTGCGCTCCCACTTATTTCCTTTTCTATGAACTGGTGTTCTAGAAAGTGGGCATGACGAGAAACAAGAACTTTTTGTTCCTCTTCGCAGTAGAAGAAATATCCCTTGGAATTCTTTGGATATCCCACAAACTTGCACAGTACTGAGCATGCCTCGAGTTTGTCCGCATGCTGCTTTTTGACAAAAGCCGGACTTCCCCATATCTTAATGTGATTAAGATGGGGTCTCTTCCCACACCACATCTCAAATGGCGTAGTAGGCACAGTCTTAGTGGGAACTCGGTTCAAAAGGTATGCGGCTGATTCTAGCGCATATCCCCAGAATGATCGCGGCAATTCAGCGTTACTCATCATGGACCGAACCATATCCAATAGGGTTCGGTTCCGTCTCTCCGATACACCATTATGTTGCGGAGTGTATGGAGGAGTAAGCTGAGAGAGAATACCATTCTCTTTTAAGTAATTCAGGAATTCGGCACTTAAGTATTCTCCACCTCGATCCGATCTTAGAATCTTAATACTTTTGCCGGTCTGTTTCTCTACCTCATTCCTATACTCCTGGAATTTTTCAAAAGCCTCGGACTTATGTTTCATTAAGAAAACATAACCGTATCTTGAGAAGTCATCCGTAAAAGTAATGAAGTAAGAATGTCCGCTTCGGGCATGTGTAGACATTGGACCGCACACGTCACTGTGTACGAGTCCCAAGAGCTCGCTCGCTCTTACTCCATGTCCAGTAAACGGAGTCTTTGTCATCTTTCCCTTGAGACAGGATTGACAAGTGGCATACGACTGATATTCGAACGCATTCAAATACCCTTCTGTATGTAACTTCGTCAACCTTCTCTCATTGATGTGACCCAATCTACAATGCCATAAGAAAGTCTGGTTTATTTCTAGAGACTTTCTTTTGTGTGTATTCTGGACATTGAAAATCTGTGGTTGGTTCAATACGTATATACCATTACTCAATGTACCTGACCCAATCAGAACTTGATTAAGGTGAATGTTTACAACATTACTTACAAACGCAAATTCATAACCTTCTTTAGAAACTAAAGATACAGAAATGATATTACAAGTTGCGTTGGGTACAAAAAAGCAATTACGCAAAACCAAAACATGTCCATCTGACATTCCCAGGTGATAGTCCCCCACGGCTTTAGCATCCATGCTAGCTCCGTTCGCAACTCTGAGGGTCATGTCACCTGCCTTCAAAACCCTACGGTTTCTCAACGCTTGCAAAGAATTACAGATATGAGATCCTGATCCGGTATCCAATACCCAGGAAGTAGAGTTTATTGAAAGACAGTTTTCAATAACATACACACCTGAAGCTGAAGCTGCAACCTGCTTCAATTCCTGTGTTCTGGCCTTCCAGGCCCTGCAATCATTCTTCCAGTGTCCTTTCTTATGACAAAAAAAGCATTCTTCCTTATCCACAAGCTTCCCCGCTATCTTTGTTGCTTTACCTTTTCCCTTCGTATCCACTTTACTAACACCGCCCCTTGGTTTGGCGGGGGCTTTCTTTTTCTTTCCCTTGGCTTTCGCCTTGGACCTAGAAGAAGATGATCCTCCTACAAACAAAGTGGATGTTTCCCTACCTTTCTGTAGGGTGCCCTCTGCGCTCCTCAGCAGGTTGAGGAGCTCTGAAAGTTCAACCTCCTTTTCTTGTAGGTTGAAGTTCATTATAAACTGGGCGTAAGTGGAAGGAAGGGACTGGAGAACTATATCCGTATATAGCTCACTCTCCAATGTGATCCCTAGGTCAGCGAGCTCCTCAATGTAGCCGATCATCTTTAGCACGTGCTCGGCTACTGATGATCCGACGGCCATTCTTGTCGAAAACAACTTTTTCGACGCTTCGTATCTTGCGATACGTGATTGCTCTCCATACAGTTCTTTTGTATGAAGCAATATGGACTCCATGTCCATATTCTCATGCCTCCTCTGATGTTCGTTGTCCATCGAGGCAAGCAAGAGGCACTTGGCCTTCGCGCTATCAATCTCCCAAGTCTTGCGGATTTCCTTATCCGCGACACTGGAAGTTGGACCAGGGACAGGGGGAGCTTTGGTGGTAAGAAGATACCCCAGCTTGTCATAAGTGATTGCTATCTTGACATTCCTGAGCCAATCTTTGTAGTTTGGCCCTGTCAGCTTGTTTTTATCTAGGAGTAACTTAAGTCCAGTCATGTTGATTGGTCGCTGCAATTAGGAGAGAGAAGAAGAAACACTCAGCATGATGCTCTTGCAAGTTTAGAGTGGTTTTTAGTTTGTCTAAACAGGATGGCTCCCACTGTTTCTCGAATCCCTCCTCAAACCATAAAGGAAGAATTAGCCAGGATCAATCCCACCGTACAATACTTGCTTAACCGTTCAGCCAGGCCGGTGTCGGTACTTCGAGGGAGGTTTTCCAATGCTTTCGCGAAGTTCCTTAATTAAAGAACCTCTTTTCCCTGGGGGCGTAGCCCCGCTAACACCTTTCTAGGCACCTACTAGGTTTATAGCATTGATCGTTAAGTGAGAAATTTCCCGAGGAGTAGCATATACTCACAGTAGGATCGGGATCCAAATATCATTGCGTGACGAAACTGAAGGAATCCTACCAGAATCACCACACTCCAAATGGTATGCAAATCTAGCAAGTTTCAGTACTTATGAAACTCCCGATGTGGATTTTTGCCCCATGCTCTTATGACCTTGACTTTGGCCAAAATATCATAAGTCACATGTCAAGTTCTACCCGTCATTATCCAGGTTAATTTGGATCCATCCGTATCTACCCTTGACTTTGGCCAAAATGGCAGTACGACTGTCCCAAACCAACGCATCTATCTATGCTACACATGAACACCCAACAGCTACCAATCACTGTGCCTTGACTTTGGCCAACATACACAGCTTGAATACTATTGACTATTCATGCGAAACGACGGAGGGCTACGGATGGTTTTGGCAAAACCGTGAACGTAGTGAACTTGATTTGGTCGATGGAACGAGATAGCTTTTAAATGGAGTGGCTCAAACTCCGCATTTTAAAAGTTAGTTTTGAAAAGAACCGAGTGGTTTTTGAAAGTGTTCCAACGACTTTAACTTGGTTTATTATCTTGCATTAGTTCTTTTAATGCGTGATATTCTTGCATTAGTTCTTTTAATGCATCCCATCATTTAATCCTACCATTGCAGAAAACAACCAAAATATGACGTACGCTTATGCCATTCGCATTCGCCACTGGGCCCCGTCATTACCCGTTAGGTTACTTAACTAACGACAGAGCGGGGGCTGGGCTAGCGTGTCTGTAAAACATAAGCAACGCCTAAATAGAAAGCAATGATAAACATTTCAGATCACAGATAAATACATTGGATATACTAGTAATCTGTAATTTGTACGAGCCTGTAACAAAAAACAGATAACACGGTCGCGGTGAATAGCCAATACCCCACCCAAGACCCCTACGGGTGCGGCAAACTACCCGCCAAGTACCCGAAGCGTAGCAACCTCCCTCATCTCCATGAGTAGGCCACTCGACACTTCGGCATACCCGGTAGTTTGTGCACCCCTCCATGGGTCTATCCTAGGAGCAAAAACAGTAAAAAGAATTATACAATGACGGCTACAACCCCGACCCGGTTGTGCGGCCAAACAAATAATAATTATTACATCAATTTACATTTACAATGAATTGCAAGAAAAGAAAACTCTCGTCTCACAACCCCCGGCTATTCACCCGCGACAATCCAACATATTTATATACACATTCCAGCACATTACAGATCATGTATAACCCCGACTAATCGACTTATAGCGATTAGCCGATGTTCAATACATGCAAACAATACAGATATAACCATCATAGTCAAAGCGCAGTGAAGTTCGGAAAAAAATACGGAATTATAGGACCCCAAAAGAAAATTTCTTTTCTGGAAAATCTGGGCACATATAATATATTTCAAAAATCCCAAAACCAACACCTACACACACTGCACGAAAAACGACGCAAAGATGAAGACAAAGCGCGGCGCTTCCGCGGCACATTCCTACCTCGTGCCGCGGAAGCGCGGCGGTTTGAAGGGAACAGTGAACCGTTTTTCATGGGTGTTCTTAGAAAACCCTGAGATGATTTTACAAGTATAAAGTTTTTCATTTTGACCAGAAAAAAATTCAACAGAAACTCAGTTTTTGTAAAAGTTTGGTTTTTGGATTTTTCCGGTTCCGAACTTCGTTACACTTCACTACCAAGCTAGTTTAAGTTTAGTTAGGCTCTGATACCACTGTAAGTCCACGTTGCGACCCCCGGTTCTTACGGGGAGGCGGAAACGGTATAAAAATCAAATTTTAGTGCAAGAGGCAACATGGACTAAGCTAGGTCGGGATCGTTACCTAAACTAAAACTAGCAAACTTAGCTAAAGAGAGTTAGCTACTCGGATGAAGATGGTTATACCTAGACTTGAACTCCTTCGTCTTCAAACTTTGTAGAGGTTGATGGTTCTCCTTTGTCGCCTTCTCCCGTCGAAGATGGATCCACCTCGAAGGCTCGACCTTTGGGCTCTTTCTCGTACTTGGAGTGAACTAGAATCGCCGGCTTGCTAGACCCTTGATCCTAGAGTGAGTAGAGAGTGTCTAGGGTTTGCTTTTGTTTTTCAAGAGAAGGATTCTCAACACATGAGAAGGTTTCTCTTGGCTAGAGGAAGAAGAAGATGAAATGAAGAGAGAGAGTGAGAATGATAGAATGAGCTCTCATTTCCTTTCTTACAACCATAATGCAAAAAAGAAAATGAATTATCAAATAATAATAATCAAAATGAAAAGGTTGATGGATAGTTTAGAATGACTAATATCATTACAAGCATTAAATGAATTTGCTAGAATCAAAGAGCATCTTTCATTTGTAATGATAATGGTCAAAAGTTCAACCATGGTCAACAAGTCAACCATGGTCAACAAGTCAACAAAAACTAACCATGACACAATTTCATTTTAATATATATTATTAAATGATATAATACAAATCCATTAGGGTTTGGAAAAAGACGACTGTCAACTGTGCATACGCACCGGTTCCGAAACCCTAATGAAAATCATCTTCCTCCTCCTCAAATAACTGTGCATACACACCTGCATTCTTGTTCCGAGGAACATGAATACTGAGAGATAAAAGCAACCCCAAATACTATACCAGTATCCGGCTCAAACCAGAGCCCGCTGGTAATATCTGTCCGGACTCCAAACATGCACAAGTGCGCGGATGAGAACGAACCCTGTCGCAAAACCATGCGACCTCTACTCTGTTTTGCCCATAGGCGAATACCCTCTGTGTGGGACTCTAAACACTCGACACTACGCTGGCAGTGGGTTTAACCAAAGACCGCAAGCGGCACTAGCTGTGCGTAACGGTCCCCAGGTAGATGTCGACAAGAAGGCTGACGAGGTGAAACCCCATCTGTACTCCTACTGAGTCTGAATGTGACAGTCTCCGTACAGTCCGGTCTGTTCGTCTGATACATCGCATGGCGGGCCTAGGGGGCGGTAAACGTCAGTCCCCCAATAGCGGTACAAGTCGTGCCGGAGCGAAGCCCAAAACACCCTGAGATAACACTGGAAACCTACCAGTATATCTCGTTTGCCCTGGCCAGGGACTACTTGTGTAATGGCTCTCCTAGACACAGCGCGATGTCAACCCCCAATACCGGGAGAGACGAATCCTGTCTAACCGTCACTGCCTCCAAGTGCTTCGGGACTGCACCCAACCACCACCTGTTTGCACGACTCCTTTGAGCCGTGGTAGGGTAGTGATCAAAGTGCAGTGGGAACACACTCGAGGCGAAGTGCCAGTGTCAAGTCAGCGGACTAAGCTGTACTCATGTCACCTGGGAACTGATGACTGACGATAGGTATAATACCAACCTGTCAGTTCCCGACGAGTCCTGTCCAGTGTACTCGTAACCCAACGAGCACCCGTATACTATCTCCAGTACGACGTACTGATGGCTGTGGGACAGACCATCCCCCACACTGGGATGAGAAGCGCATACGCTAGTCTACTCCGGAGTATCGATGCCCTGTCTCTATAGTCCTGCGACTAGGGACCTGTATAAGGATGTGCTTATAGATTACCCAGCCCCCACTAGTGTGACTGCCATCACAACGCTTGTAATCAAGCAAAGATCCTAAGGGCTCCACTAATGCGTATAAGTGATATAGTAAAATAAACACAAGTACACATTGAAGTAGAGACAAACCAAGTAGCATACTACTATTTTGAGCAAGATTGTATATACAAGGTGAATATCCCAAGCATCCATTAAGTAATATACAAACTAGTATGATACAGTAATGGCCTCTAGGGCATATACACTAACAGTAGAAGCCACATTGCAAAACTTTCCCAGCTGTCTTGTCCCCCGCCGAAACACGGGCAAGACATACGTCTTGCCTGAGATTCGGGGCAGATGCTAATTGGTGCTATCCTTCCACCTCTCCGAAGATGCCAAGTTGATTTATGGCACAGTTTATTGAAGGTTTAAACGGATGTGGCCGATGTAGCAGACTTCATCAGATTCCCCCTTGCTTGAGGGGGTTTTGATTGTGGGGACGCTCTTCCCTGCAGGCGCAAGACCCTGCAGTTAATTACGCTACCGCAACGCGGTAACAACTTTATCCTTCTCCAGATGGTCACTTCGTGTCGTGGGTGTTTGTTTTGTGCTTAGTTGCTCGTGGATTGTATACAGAGACTAATTTATGTTGTCGCCCATAGGGCGTGGACTAGTCCAAATCCGTATCTTTCTTAGATTTGGGTTTAAGGATACGTTAGCCTCATTTGAGACTAAGATCAACTTAAACGTTAGTTAAGGATACGTTAGTCTAATTTTAGACCAAGATCAACTTAACGGGATCGTTTAGATCAAACAAAAGAGAAATTGCACTCTATTGTTTAGTTTAGGGACATTGCGGTCGATTAGTTTAAGGACATTACGATACATCGTTAGTTTAAGGATATCTCGGTCCAACGTTAGTTTAAAGACATCGCGGTCGAGGTTAAGGACATCATAGTCCATGGGTTTAAGGACCCCACAGTCCATTGTTAGCTTAAAGACATCACGGTCAAGGTTAAGGACATCATAGTCCATGGGTTTAAGGACCCCACAGTCTATTGTTAGCTTAAAGACATCACGGTCAAGGTTAAGGACATCATAGTCCATGGGTTTAAGGACCCCACAGTCCATTGTTAGTTTAAAGGCATCACGTTCAAGGTTAAGGACATCATAGTCCGTAAGTTTAAGGACCCCACAGTCCAATGTTAGTTTAAAGACATCACGGTCGAGGTTAAAGACATTATAGTCCATGGGTTTAAGGACCCCACAGTCCATTGTTAGTTTAAAGACATCATGGTCAAGGTTAAGGACATCATAGTCCGTGAGTTTAAGGACTCCACAGTCCAATGTTAGTTTAAAGACATCACGGTCGAGGTTAAGGACATCATAGTCCATGGGTTTAAGGACCTGTTCATACCATAATATTGCATTATTATATTCCCCATTCTTATGTATTTAACAAATAAACAGGTGCTTTTGACCCATGTCTGCTACATACTACAGGTTACAGGTTCTAGGAGAAAAAACAGTGAAAAAGATAAATGACGATGCAAAAGTGAGACTTTGACCAACAAACAAAAGGATCTTGATCAAGCCTACATAAAGATCAGTTCACAAAATACAAGGCAACGCAAGGTCCAAGAGTTTGAAGCAACGGTTAAGATCCACTACATTATTCACTGGAGATCTGGAAGAAACCTAGAAACCTATTTGAGAAAAGAACTAAAGAAGTAGGAAGTACAAGTCAACAGAAGCCGGCCCAGAAAGTTTCAGCACACAAGACCACCAGTGGGCCACGGAACCGCGGCCCAACCCCTGCTGCGGCCGCGGTTCCGCGGCCGTCTAGAGCCCATAGCTGAATAAATTTTTACCATAATATTTTGCGGCTTTGACCGGTCTTCCTAGGGGTATTTTGGTAAATGCAAACATGCGGCAATTGTAAACCTAGGGTTTTTTATATCCTAGAGAACAGCCAGATGGTCTTTATATATATTGGGATTTAAATAGAAGCCCAATTCCTTGTATGCCTCCATGCCTCCCTTTATTAATAAAATTCAGATTTCTTTTGGAGAGCATCAATTTGTAAGTTCTTAATTTATTTTCTGTCCTAGGTAATTTCTTTTCTTGCCCTAGTTAAATTTAATTCCTTGCCCTAGTTAAATAATTAGATCTTTTATTCTCTGCCCTAGATAAATATTCTTCAATTCCCTAATGAGTGAGTAGTCTCCTCGCTTGTTAGGGTTAGATTTGGGGAAGGTTTGAGAGATGAAGATCTCTCACCCCTTTCCTGCCCATCACGTATAATTAATAGGACTCCATGCATACATGTACATACCGCTCCCTACGGTACCCTATCCCACGAGGTAGCGGTAATACCGTAGTATAAAGGCCCGGTTGCGCGTGTTTTCCATGGAGGTTAGGGTAAGGATTGATAAAGGAAGGACAAGAATTTAGAGAAAGAAACATCTTCCCAAATGATTCTAATCCCTTTTATTAATAATTACCATAACTCCTAATAAGATCTTAATATGGGTATAGAAAGCGGTGAGATTTATTGACTTTCCAAACTTAAACTAGACCTAACCCTAGCAAGATTTAGATCTAGATTAATTTAGTTTTTAGATTAAATCAATCCGGCTCCTATCGGAATTAACTCGTAAGAGCGATTAGGAAATTCACAACATCCCTGTGGACCGACCCGTACTCACCGACCAGCTACCAAGCGACGCCGTTCTTGATTGTGGTTACTATTATTTTTTTAGATCAATCAAATGGCGCCATTGTCGGGGATGGCGTGTTATTTCCTTTTTGCAATTTCGGGTTAATATAAAATTAAAAAAATCATAAAAACTGAAAAATCAAAAAAATAAAAAAAATTATCATCTTTTATTTTTGTGAAGGGTATTTTTGTGTGAATCTTTGCAGGATCGACGGATCTGGAAAAATCCAGATTGCGAAACAGAAATCGGGAGATCAGAACAGAGAGGGATTTCAAAGACAGAATAGTAGAATTTTTCTGGAGATATGAACCCCCCACCTTGCCGCTAAACCGCGGCCATAGTGACGCTTTGACCGCGCATCCGCGGTCAGTAGGAGAGATCATCACCTACAAAATTTTCTTGGGATCTGAAACGGTCAACTGACCGCCTTTCCGCCGCGGGACCCCACTTCAGACCGCGGAAACGCGGCGGTCTCGTGACATCAACTTGTGAAAATTGCACTGTAAGCTCCTCTGGTCTTTCTCTGAAAATCTAGATATATCTTTTGTAAACATTTCCTGCAGGATTCATTGCACTTTAAAAATCTTCCCCCTTCCAAATAACAAATCTTGTGCAGGATTCTTTGCGTCGCGCTTAAAATAAAAATTGATTGCAAGAAATCTTTTCTGTTTTGCATACCTTTAATATTTTTTGCAAAAATTTCCAAATAAAGAGAAAAAGGAAAAATATTTTTATAAAGCCTTGCAACTTTTGTCGCTAAGAAATCCGTGCACCCCAACCTTCTTTCTCTTCTCTTTCTTACATCATGGGTACCCCACCTCATAAATCTCTTGCCGAACTTTGGTATCCTGAACCTAATTTTGCCTAGTACGTCAATTGTTTCGGTCGATTTAAAGAAGATCCCTCCATGCCCAAAATTTCTTCAATAGATCAAATAGAAGAGTCTAGGAGAAACAGTTCGACGTTGCAATCCACTTTGTGTCAACCATGTCAACCTTCACCACCTTCGTACGTTGATACCACTTTTTCGAGTCCGGTTGTAACTCCTAAGCCGATGTCTATTGCTGAGCATATCACACAATCTCGTAGTCGATCTTTCACCCCTCTCCACACATCCAGTTCTAGGGATCAACAAGTCCATTCACCTTTTTATCCAAATGTTGATTCTGCCGCTGTCCAACCATCCAATTCCTACCAGTCCCACCCGACTTTCCCACCCTCACTAAACATTGCTTCTACACAGCCATTTGGGAGTTTCACGTATCCAAACAATTTCGAATCTTTTACCGAAACCCCTTCACAACCCATGTCTAGTTTGGAACAGTCGTTGGAAGCTTATATTTCAGCAACAAACAAAATGATTAGGAATGTGGATGCGTCCATTACCGCCCTTATGCAACCTAGTGAACCGGCAGCTAGTTTCCAACTAGCTCCAACTTTTCTAATGTATAAGGAGGCGGTTGGACAGAGTGAGAATTTGAGAGGAGCGAGTGAGTTCTACACATTTCCAAATCAAACCTATCCATACCCAATTGAAGCCCACAACTCCGGTTTTCCATCGATTGTCCCAAATAGTTCACTAGTTGAAAATAAAAACGAGTTGAGTGACTTTGTAGTGCTTGATTTGCCAGATTGTGAAGAACCCCTTTCAAGTGAAACGACAACTAATCCTTTTGAACTTTACACCTCCACTCTAGAACCTACATTGATAAATATCCATGCTTTTGATGAGGTGTCCGAAAAAATTGATTTTCACTTGATTGAGGATTTAGACGCCAGGAATATTTTGGATGATGACCTATAGACTTGATTGAAATTTTATGTCCAATTCATCATCCCGAGTTATTAATTGTTTCTCCCGAACTTCATATGCGTCTTAATTTTGATGATAATGGTATGGATGAGCTGAATATTGAGGAGGATTATGAGGATGGTATTGAGGAGAGTATTGAGGATAATATTGAGGTTGAACCATTTTTGTTTGATGTGTCGGATTTTCCAATTCATCCTCCTGAACTTTTAACTGTTATATCACCCTCCCTCCTTTCCATCATTCCGACCACGCACAAGATCACGCTTGAAGACTGTGAGCTTGAAAAATTTCCCTTTGAATCTGACACAGTTCTCACAGCCGATAACACTTACGAGTGTTTCACTTTTTCGGACGATGTTGAAAACTCACCGCCCGAGTTTGAGTCCTTTGAATTTTCAGATGAGTTAGTTGAACCATCAGACTAGGTTGCTTACAATCGTTTCGAACCATTGATGGAATCTTTCAAGTTCGAGACAGTTTACTACGGTGAGAATGAGATTATCTCTAATTCACTCCCTTTTGTCCTTCCTATCGTTCCGACCTTGCAAGAGACCGTTACGCTTTCATCTCCAATACCAAGTTCGACGTACCCATGTTTACTCACGAATCTTGAGGGACTTAATCTTATTTTTCCGCGGGTTGATAGATTAGCACAATCGCTTTTTACACATCGGTCATTACAAATTGTGCTAGTTTATACACTCCATCCCCACCCTCAAGTTCGTATTCCCACTCTCTTTGGTTCTTCTAATCTTCCTTTAATGGCCCCGAGTGTTGATGAATCACAATCCGATCTTTTAAGTTCGATAATTTTCAATTGGACCTTCGACGAAAGTTTCGAAGATATTTTTGCCGACGAACTCGCATTCTTACACGATACGGATTTTGTGATTAATCATCCTCCACTCGAAGATGTCGAACCACTACCATTTCTTTCTTCCCTCCGCCATTCCCCTTCACCGAGACCGTATACCGTTTCTATCTCCACACGGTCTCGTGTGATTCTCATTTCTTTTCTTTACACCCCATTCTTTCACCAACCCCACCATTATCACGATAGAATTTTTGAATGGTTGGTGCTAACTTTTGGTCTGTGTAAGGCATTGTATAGTTTGATTGTTCTCCTCCCTAACTCTGAACTTTAACGCTGTTTTAGTTTGGGGGGAACCTTGTTGTATATATATTTTTTGTTTTTCTTTTAACCAAAAAAAATAAAATAAAAAATATTTTATAAATAAATAAACAGGGGAGTGCCGACAATTTTGACCCTCTTGGTGTAGCATGACAGTGAGGACACTGTCAAGTTTAAGTTTGGGGGTATGCTCGGTAAGCCTTCTTCCTTCGCATTTATATGTATATTTGTGCATTTGCATACTTATTTTAAAACTCATAAAAATTGAAAATTTTCAAAAATTATAAAAATTATTGTATTCAATTTTGGCCGTATTTGACTTGAGTTTGACAAATAGGTTAACTGGCTAGGAACAACTAAATCTTAGACTGAGTAAATTAAAAACCCTAAAAATAACCTTGCTTAAAATTTAACAGTAGAAAGTATATGTCTTTGTAATTTATTTAGAAATAGGAAAATTTGGAGTTCACTTCTTGGGCTAAGTCGAATTAAAGGAAAAGTATTGATATTTTTATTAGAGTATAAGTTTGAAAAATAATTCCTAGCTTAAATCTAGATTATGAAAATGTATACCCTACAAATTGCACAAACACGCACCTTGAAACTTGGAATAGTAGAGGAGACCTTGAAATGCTCTTGTCTAAAGCCCTTAGTACGATGAAAAATAAAAAAAATACAAGTGTGAATAAAGAAAGAAAAAAATGAACACTGGTTTTTGTGATTACTTAAGACTGCAAAAATAGAAAAAAATATTTAGCGAGGGTGCTTCATCACCTAGTGCCTTAGACCAACTGGTTTGAGAGTCACTGCTAAAGCCTTGGGTGTTGCAAGACTAGGAATTACGCTTTAAAGTGCAAACGCATTTTATAATCGGTCGTTGGTACCTCAAGAAGTATTAACGGTCGCATGAAGGATGTGTAAGCAAAATTCAATTAAAAATTCACCTATTAAGAAGTTCTTTGGACAATGGACAAGAGTATGCTTGCTTTATTTGAATTTCCAAGTGTAGGGGTGATTTATACACACACGTAGGGATATGTGATTGGAGTTTATATAAGAGAAAGGAGTGAAGAATATAACTTGTATCTTTAGTTGAGTTGATAAAAATTCCTAAGTGGAGATGGAACCCTAGAAGGAAAACTTAAGAGATGCCGAAAGCTAAGTAAGTCCATAGAAAATATATAATCTTAAGTTAAATGATGAGGAAGTGTGAAGAATATGGGTGGATAATTTACGAGTCAAAGATAATAGAATTCCTTATTAGAAAACCTAATTGGAGAATAAAAGTCAATTGGCCGAATTGATAGGATTTTGTGGGTAGTATCAGCTGAAAACCCTCAGGAGACAACACTCCTACTAGGGACACCTAGAGGTTTAACGGCTTGTTGCACGAGCTCAGTACAATCGCGATTCCCTTCGAAAGTGAGGTTAATTTTTTGTCGAGAATAAAACTAGGTTTGCTCGAGGACGAACAAAAGATAAGTTTGGGGGTATTTGTTCATACCATAATATTGCATTATTATATTCCCCATTTTTATGTATTTTACAAATAAACAGGTGCTTTTGACCCATGTCTGCTACATAGTACATGTTACAGGTTCTAGGAGCAAAAACAGTGAAAAAGATAAATGACGATGCAAAAGTGAGACTTTGACCAACAAACAAAAGGATCTTGATCAAGCCTACATAAAGATCAGTTCACAAAGTACAAGGCAACGCAAGGTCCAAGAGTTCGAAGCAACGGTTAAGATCCACTACATTATTCACTGGAGATCTGGAAGAAACCTAGAAGCCCATTTGAGAAAAGTACTAAAGAAGGAGGAAGTACAAGTCAACAAAAGCCGGCCCAGAAAGTTTCAGCACACAAGACCACCAGTGGGCCGCGGAACCGCGGCCCAACCCCTGCTGCAGCCGCGGTTCCGCGGCCGTCTAGAGCCCATAGCTGAATAAATTTTTACTATAATATTTTGCGGCTTTGACCGGTCTTCCTAGCGGTATTTTGGTAAATGCAGACATGCGGCAATTGTAAACCTAGGGTTTTCTATGTCCTATAAATAGAAGCCCAATTCCTTGTATGCCTCCATGCCTCCCTTCATTAATAAAATTCAGATTTCTTTTGGAGAGCATCAATTTGTAAGTTCTTAATTTATTTTCTGCCCTTGGTAATTTTTATTCTTGCCCTAGTTAAATTTAATTCCTTGCCCTAGTTAAATAGTTAGATCTTTTATTCTCTGCCCTAGATAAATGTTCTTCAATTCCTTAATGAGTGAGTAGTCTCCTCGCTTGTTAGGATTAGATTTGGGGAAGGTTTGAGAGATGAAGATCTCTCACCCCTTTCCTGCCCATCACGTATAATTAATAGGGCTCCATGCATACATGCACATACCGCTCCCTACGGTACCCTATCCAACGAAGGAGCGGCGATACCGTAGTATAAAGGCCCGGTTGCGCGTGTTTTACATGGAGGTTAGGGTAAGGATTGATAAAGGAAGGACAAGAACCTAGAGGAAGAAACATCTTCCCGAATGATTCTAATCCCTTTTATTAATAATTACCATAACCCCTAATAAGATCTTAATATGGGTATAGAAAGCGGTGAGATTTATTGACTTTCCAAACTTAACCTAGACCTAACCCTAGCAAGATTTAGATCTAGATTAATTTAGTTTTTAGATTAACTCAATCCGGCTCCCATCGGAATTAACTCGTAAGAGCGATTAAGAAATTCAAAACATCCCTGTGGACCGACCCGTACTCACCGGCTAGCTACCAAGCGACGCCGTTCTTGATTGCGGTTACTATTATTTTTTGAGATCAATCAGGACCCCACAGTCCATTGTTAGTTTAAAGACATCACGGTCAAGGTTAAGGACATCATAGTCCATGAGTTTAAGGACCCCACAGTCCGATGTTAGTTTAAAGACATCACGGTCGAGGTTAAGGACATCATAGTCCATGGGTGTAAGGACCCCACGGTCCGATGTTAGTTTAAAGACATCACGGTCGAGGTTAAGTACATCATAGTCCATGGGCTTAAGGACCCCACAGTCCAATGTTAGTTTTAAGATATTACGGTCGAGGTTAAGGACATCATAGTCCATGGGTTTAAGGATCCCACAGTCCGATGTTAGTTTAAAGACATCACGGTCGTGGTTAAGGACATCATAGTCCATGAGTTTAAGGACCCCACAGTCCATGAAATGTGTGGTTGTCGGGACCCGTCACCTCTCTGAAGACGTTGAAGGATTCCAACGACAGATATCAGAGGAGTGAAGAGATGCATCCTTGAACCAAGATGGATTAAATGATCTGTAGTCCGATTTGGAACTAAGATCAATTAATTATATTATGAGCACATTGGCTCAGTTGAGTCTGAGTTGAGAACTTATGGCCAACTTAGGCTAAGTCCAATTAAGTTTGAAGTATTGGCCCTCTGTTGGACCATTAGACATTTGTCTGGTTTCAGCCTACATTATTTAGCAATGCTAAACAAAAGTTTGAGGGCTTTGGCAACATTTTTTTCTATCTTCAATTGAGCAGTGAACATTATAGCTCTGACTTTTACTCAATTTTGAATGGGAGGCTTTGCCTCTGAAAGATTAACCAATTTGGTTAAAAATAGTGTTAAACACTAGAGAAAACAGTGTTAAACACTGGAAATATAGCTCTTGAATTAGTGTTAAACACTAGAGAATAACAATGTTAAACACTGGAAATAAGTCATTTAAATTATTGTTTAAGCACTAAATAGAAATGGATCATGTGGGGCCACGTGAGGGCACCCAAAGATGGGCCCAGATCCCCTTTTACTTCGTTCTGCAATTAAGTGTTAAACACTTTTTTATATTTTTTTATCTTTGAGCATCACGTGATGACACGTGACGGTGATTTATGCGCTGACTGTTAAAGTGTTTGCTAAGGGGTCACGTGGTAGCATGTGAGAGCGCCCAAAACCTTCATTTCCTTTGCTTTTCCTTTCTGTGTTCTGTAAGTCACGTGGGAGCACGTGAGGCGTTGCCTCAGAACTTTTTCCTTCTTGTTTTTTAGGGATCTTTTCAGGGGTCACGTGGGGCACGTGACCTAGCACTTTTCATGCTCAGAGATCTCTTAGGTCTCTTTATGTTATTTTGAGAATTAAATTCTCTGTAGGGTTAAACCCTAATTATGATTTTGGAGGAATTAAATTCCTATTGTGAAAGAATTAAATTCTTTTGTAGGGTTAAACCTTAATTTTCTTTAGAGGAATTAAATTCCCATTAATCTGAGAGAATTAAATTCTCAATTATAGTTAAACCCTAGTTTTGTCCATCTTGAAGGAATTAAATTCCTATAGTTTTAAGAGAATTAAATTCTCAGATAGGGTTTAAACCCTAATTTCATCTGGAAGGAATTAAATTCCTGCGAGTTTGGGAGAATTAAATTCTCATATAGGGTTAAACCCTAATTTTGTTTTGGGAGAATTAAATTCTATAAAATCAATTCCTCCTCTAAGTTTTGGATCTGCATGGCAGGATCTCAACCCGATGAGAATTAAATTCTCAACCTATGGGGAGATGTGCTTCTGCAGATCTTCAACTAGAGGAAGAACTAAGTTCTTTGAAGAAGAGTTAAACTCTTAGATTTTGAGAATTAAATTCTCTATTTGAAGTTTTGATTCCCTTTCTTTTCTCACCTAGGGTTTTCTTTGTTAAGAATTAAATTCTCCTTTTTTTCTCTCTGAAATTTCAAGATTCCAAAACTCTATCTTTCTTTTTTTTTCTCTTGGCTCCTATTTATAGGAGAAGGAAAAGAATCAATTTGTTTAGTAAATCTTTCAATGAAAGATTTTGTTTGCTTTCAAAATTAATATGATCCTTTAGATCATTCAAAGAATTTTATTCACAGTTGGATTTTAAATCCAAAGATATTCTGTTTGTTATTTTCGGTGATATTTAGGGGAAATCTTTCCTTTTCTAAGATTTTTCTATAAATTGGTGATTTTTAATCACCCTTGGATTTTTAATCCAACGGTCCCCATAATCCTTTTCCATTTGGAAAGATTTAGAAGCTTTTTTAGAATTTAATTCTATTAAACTGTAAGGCTTTCGAAGCCAGTCACATGCTGACACATGACCCTTGGTCACGTGTGAGCACGTGACCCCCAATTGAGTCCTTTTCTCAGCGTTTATTTACGCTTCAGTTTTAACCATCACGTGTCAACACGTGACCATTGGTCACGTGTGAGAATGTGATACCTCATTGAGGTATTTCCTTCAGCCGTTTGTTTTTATTTCTGTTTGATAAGAATTTAACCATCACGTGTCAACACGTGACCATTGGTCATGTGCGAGCACGTGATACCTCATTAAGGTAATTCCTGATTTTTAGAATTAAATTCTATTAAGTTATAAGGCTTTCAAAGCCTGTCACGTGCTGGCACGTGACCCCATTTAATTATTTATTTTATTCTGTGCCTACAGGCTATGCCTGTAAATGGTCACGTGTCTGCACGTGATGCCTGGTCACGTGTGGGCACGTGATACCTCATAACTTTTGATCCCGGATGAATTATGAGGCCCATAATATATCAAATCGAAGGGTTTTTTGAGATGCTTCCAATAGCATCAGAATTTAGTTGTTTCTCATTCGGGAGTTTATCAAAAAACATCCCAGAAAATTCTGGTTCGCATTTTCTTAAGCGTATCACTGTCATTTGATACCTTGGGCTCTTTTGTGCAGAAATTTTTGACGGGAACATGTCATTCTTGGGCCAAAATGCCCTCCACATGCTTGATCGTGGCAAAATGACAACACACTCTTGAATTCTTTTTCCGGAACTTACCGGCGAATGATTTGGTCTGGAAAATACTTGAACAGGTAGGGTTCATCCCAGTAAAAGTTTTTTACTTGGGATAAAAATCTAAGGCTGTCCTGACTCGACCAATCGTTAGGTATGAGTCCAGTCACCAAGTAGTTCACAATATCTTTGAACCAGGGTTTGCTAGATACCATCAAGAGTTGTTCATAAGGAAAAGCATCGTTTATTGGGAGAGGGAGCTTCAGTGAAGAAGGATGTCGTGAAAGATGACCGGCTACTACGTTTTCACATCCTATTTTGTCCTTAATGATAAGGTCAAACTCTTGAAGTAAGAGGATCCATCGTATCAGCCGAGATTTTGCATCCTTTTTCTCAAAAAGATGTCTCAGAGAGAATTATCTATGTAAACAATGACTAGAGAGCTGATCAGGTATAGCTTGAATTTCTCTAAAGCAAATACAACAGCCAAGAACTCTTTCTCGGTTGTTGTATAATTCAATTGGGCATCATTCAGGGTCCGGCTCGCATAGTAGATTACGTACGGCATCTTATCGATGTGATGTCCTAAGACCGCACCGGTAGCAAAGTTAGATGCATCACAGATAATCTCAAAAGGATGCGTCCAGACGGATGAAGAAAGAACGAGAGTAGTGGTGAGTGAGCTTCTCAATGATTCGAAGGCAGTCAATCATCTTGAGTCAAAGTTGAATGTGGTATCCTTGGCCAGAAAAAGAGTCAAGAGTCTAGCAATCTTGCTAAATTCCTTGATAAACCGTCTGTAAAAACTGGCATGGCCAAGGAAGGATCGGATATCTCTGACGCGTTTGGGAGGAGTGTGGTTGTAAATGACATCAATCTTTTCTTTATCGACCTCGATGCCATTTCGCCAAATGATATGTCCTAAGATAAAACCTTCTCGCACCATGAAGTGGCATTTTTTCCAGTTTAAAGTGAGATTTTTATCCTTACATTGGGTAAGGACAGCGTCAAGATGTTGAAGACACTCGTTGAAGGAATCACCAAAGATGGAGAAATCATTCATGAATATCTCCAGAAATTTCTCAACCATGTCAGAGAATATTCCCATCATACATCACTGAAAAGTAGCGGGAGCATTGCATAGCCCAAAGGGCATGCGGCGATATGCGAACGTGCCAAAAGGACAAGTGAAAGTGGTTTTGTCTTGGTCTTTCTCGGCGTTGTAGCCTGAGTACCCGTCTAAAAAATAGTAATATTCATGTCCAGCTAATCGTTTGAGCATTTGGTCAATGAAAGGTAGCGGAAAGTGATCCTTTCGCGTTGCGGCGTTGAGTTTTCGATAATCAATGCATACTTAGCATCCTGTTTGGGTGCCAGTAGGGATCAACTCATTTGCCCCGTTTGTGATGACCGTAATGCCCGATTTCTTAGGGACAACGTGTATAGGACTGACCCATTGGCTGTTTGAAATAGGGTAAATGATACCACTATCCAAGTATTTGACGATCTCCTTTTTCACAGCCTCTTTCATGACTGAATTTAATCGCCTCTGTGGATCCCTAGCTTGTTTGGTATCATCCATCATGTGAATATGATGTTCAACGATCAGGGGACTAATCCCCTTGATGTCCGCCATCGTCCAGCCGAAAGAATACCGAATAGATTATAGGACCGTGAGAAAGGCTTTCTTTTGCTCTAGATCTAGAGAAGCAGAAATGATCACCGGAAGAGTTTCATTTTCACCTAAGTAAGCATAATTGAGGTGAGACGGCAGTGGCTTGAGTTCGAACATTGGAAGAGAAACAATTGAAGGCAAGATCGTAGAATGTGTCTCGAACTCAAAGGATTCTAAGAGGGGTTCAAAACAAGTGTAAGCAATGGAGTTAGATGGTCCAACTAACTCCTCCGAAAAGTCAAAAGATTCAAACTCAGGTGGTGACAAGCCAAGTTCGTTTGAAAATATGAAGCACTCGTTGTTGTTGTCAGAATTGGAAGCAGCAGTTTCAAAGAGGAACGCCTAGCGGCGTCAAGATCACTGTGAGCAATCAAGAATTCTTCAAATTCACAGTCCTCGGGTGCGATCTCCTGAATGGAACAAATATCTAGTATATGAGCATTCGGTTCGAGTGGCTGATTCCCTAACCTAAAAATATTGAGTTCAATTGTCATATTTCCAAAAGATAGGTTCATGGAGCAATTTCAACAATTGATCACAGCATTTGAGAATGCAAGGAATGGCCCACCGAGTATCACTGGAATTTGATTCTGGGGTTAGCTGCAGGTTGTGTATCTAAAAGAATGAAGTTAACAGGGAATATGAAGTCCCCAACCCTAATTAACGCATCCTCTAGCTCACCCCTAGGATGGGTGATAGATCGGTCAGCCATTTGAAGAGTACAGTGTGAAGGTTTCAGTTCTCCTACACCGAGTTGCTCATATACAGAATACGGAAGCAGGTTAACACTGGCACCAAGATCCAAAAGAGCGCGATTGATGTTCTTATCCCCAATGGTTATTGAAATCGTAGGACAGCCAGGGTCCTTCCGTTTTTGTGGTAAATTTTTAGTAAAAGTATCACTCACATTACTTGCTAAGAAAACCTTATTTGGTGCCTGAGATTTCCTCTTCATAGTGCACAAGTCTTTCAAGATTTTTGCATAAGAGGGGACTGGTTGGATTGCATCTCAGAGAGAGATGTTTATGTTAACCTGTTTGAACAACTCCACTACCTTCTCCATCTGTGGACTTTGTTTATTAGATCTTAATCGGTTTGGAAATAGAGCATTTTTTAAATTAGTTGAGTCCAATGCTTATGGAGGAAATTGTGGAGTTGGAACGGAACCCAAAACTGGAGTTTGAGTGGAGTGAGATGTGGATCCGTTCGAAACAGCAGTGGAAGAAGAAGTGCCTTTTGAAATATGGAGAATAGGCTCAAAAGAAGAAGAAGAAAAAGAAGGAGAAGAAGAAGAAGAAGAAGCGGCCGGGGTGCCATCCTCAATTCATGTGCCGATGTTGTTGCGCAGTATTCTTCCAGATCTCAACATAGTCACAGCACTCACATGAAGAGCAACATGTGCATTATGTGGGTGACCAGGATTTGGGAGTGGTTGAGATGGAAGCTTTCATTTCACTCTTTCGCTCAAGGCCGCGTTCAGCTGTGTTATCTGGGCTTCGATAGTCTTGATGTTTTGCCCGTGTGCAGCGGTGTGTTGCACCAAAGACTGAATGGAAGACTGAATGTTGGCGGTGGATTGAGTCGATTTCTTTACAAAAGCTTCTAGACTACGTTCGAACGAGAAAACCTTATCGTTGTTTGACGGAACAAATTGTTTTGAGAAAACGAATTGTTGCAGGGTGCAAAGTTGTTCGTTGGATTCTAAAAAGGTTGGGGTTGGAAAGGCTGCTAAAATTGTTGTTGAGCTTGTTGTTGTTGAGGAGGAGGCCTCTGGAAGTTGTTCTGGCCTTGGAACTGATGCCGATTTTGATTCCAGACGAAATTAGGGTGGTTTCTCCAATCAGGATTGTATGTGGAAGCGTATGAATCGTTTCTTGGTCTTTACTGAAATACAGCGTTAAACTGATTCTGGCCTTGAGATGGTGGATTGTAGGGACGCTCTTCGGTTAAATGAGATGGATCCGAACAGCAAGCGCAAATGGTACGAGGGGAAGGAATAGGGGCAAGAGAAGGAGATGAGAATTTGCTCTCAATTGCTTCTAGTTTCCATTTGATTGCAACCATCTCGGCTTTCATTGCAATAAAGACATCGAGCTAGTGAATGCCTACCCTAAATTGACCGGAAGAAGAAGCAGTAGTGGATGAAGTGTTTGGTCTGGTATTCTCCCAATGAAGCGTTTATTCCGCAAGATCATCAAAGAATTACCAGGCTTCCTCGTCGGATTTGGACAGGAAGTGGCCTTGACAAATGGTTTCCAGCAACTTCCTAGTTGCTGGATTCAGTCCCTCGTATAAAGTTTGGCAATATTTTCATCTCTCAATGTCGTGATGAGAGTACTGAACAAGGAGGTCCTTGTACCGATCAAAGCACTTCTAAAAAGGTTCGGTTGGAAGCTAGGTGAACTGGTTTATCTCGTTTCAGCTCCGTGCGGTCTTATGATGTGGGTAGAATTTCTTTAAAACGCTTTTACAAACTCGTCCCAACTGGTTATCGAATGAGATGCGGTTCTATACAGCCACTTTTCAGCAAGGTCGCACAAAGTGAAAGGAATAACTCGTATCCGTATAGCATCATCAGATAGTTAGGTTGTCTTCATCATCGCATATACATTCTAGAATTTGTTGATGAAGATATAAGCATCTTCGGATTCAAGCCCATGAAATTTGGGCAACATGTTGATAAATTAGGGCTTAATTTCAAAATTATCCCCATTGGCCGGTGGAAGAGAAAGACAAGTAGGGAGTGCAGCGTGAGTGTGATAGAAACGATCCTGGAGTGCAATTCGTTGTGGCGCTGCTGGATGTAGTTGCGGGTTATTCGTGCTAAGTGGATGTGGAATTATTCGAGGGGGAGGTAGCATGATGTTAGGAGGAATCCTGACATCTCAGAAGAAGATTTGGGTGAAGGTGAAAGTGAAGGTGAAGGTGAAGATGTATGAACAGAATCGCGGTCAACGTCGGATTTGGCCGGCAAAGGTAAGGGTGAAAGAGGCGCGGAAGGAGTTTCGACGTCGAAGTCGACCGCGTAGTCGGTAGCGACTAACGAAACACGGACTAGGCGGGCACTAATGTCCCGAGTCCAACCGGACATACACTAAACGAGTTTAGTGTAGTCAAAGCGGAGAATGTGAGGGTAAGAAAACGTAAATTGAGAGAATTTAGGTGAAGGTGGCGAATTTGTGTTTGTTTCGTAAGAATGTGAAAATGAAACGACGGCTCAATAAACACAATCACAAATGCACAGTCACAAATGCACAATCAATACCTAGACTAGGGTCCTCGAAGTCTACTAGACCTACTCCTAACTGTTCCAAAGCCACAAATTGTGAGATCCATCAAATCACCTCTTCAAAGCCAGTTGTGGCCAAGTAAGCACAAGTGAGTTAAGACGGGTTCCGCTCATGAATCACCATGAGAAGGGGGTTTTAAAGTCACCTCCTTACTTATCTACCCTAGGCACCACAAAAGTCATGTTTAGATAAACGACCGAATGCTCACAATCTTCCTTTGTCCTATTGAGCGCCACAAGTCCTTAATTGGCTGAGTCTAGATATTTTTTATTAATCTTGAGGTGACACTATGCAATTAGTGATTTCCGGGGTCTTAAGAAGGATGATGAAATACCCACCCAATCTGAATTTGTATTATAGCCCCTTAAGTCCGTATTAATGATGCAATGCGCAAATCAACAAGGTTTTGTTATCAAACAATCAATCATTTTTTACTTTAAATATGGCGCTGCAACAAATACAGTTAGTTTTTCTTTGGCTTTTGTGGAAAAATTGCAAAGAATCCTGCAAAGATAAGAATATTGGAGCGTCGGTTTTGAGAAGAGGAAGTTTAGAAGAATACGTACCCAAAGAGTTGAGTTTAAGAAACTCGTGTTGATATTGTCTCCGAGTGTTTGAATAGTTCGCTTGTGCGGGTCAGACTACCCTGATCTTTAGCACTGTAGTATTCTATCACCTTATATTTGAAAACTCCCCCTGCTCCGCACGATCGCTGCTCGCCAATCGGTCGAATCTGTAAATGTCGGAAAAAATACGGATATTTGAGCTAGAATGCGATATAGATAGCCAGAGTTCTGCACATAATTAATTATTAAAATAAAACAATAAAATAGGATACTAACAGGACAGTGGAGGTAACACAAAAATAAAAATGTCCAAACACCAATAAGGAACCGGCGGAACAGGGATTTATTTCTATTTCGCCGGTCGAATTTTTGATTTTGGTGCTCAATTTTTTTGTGTTTCCTCTGTGCGATACTAGTATTCCACTGTTATACTTTAATTTCCATGTTAAAACACAGTGTGTTAGCAGATAAAAAATCCAGAGAACAGAATATTGGGTTTCAGTTCTCGTGTCGGTTAAAAAGAATGTGTTTTTCTTTGAATCTGTTAGAAAGTTAGTTTAATATAAAAATATTCGCAAATTAACCCGAGAGTACAAGTATAAAAGCGTTACCGTCTCCCCGGCAATGGTGCCACTTGATTAACACATGTTTTCGCTGTGTCGTTTTAAAAAGAATTTGAAATAACTGCAATCAAAAACGGTGTCGCGTGTAGCGAGTCGAAATGAGTACGGGTCGTGCATAGGGAGATGGTAGGTTTTTAAGCTTGATTTAACGAGTTAATACCGTAACTTTAGTTGTTTATTATACTAAGTGTCGTAACTATGATATGTTCAATAAAAAGAATTTTGAGGAGTAGTTTTAGGTTAGCTTGCGTTAGGATGATGTTTGCCTTTTCTTTATAGACCTAATTATGATATTGAAGCTAAGGAAATGGGCAACAACGCGGATTAGGGACCTTGAAGTACGGTATTCACGATTGTGCGCTAAATCCGTATTGCTTGTCCCTTTTCCTTCCGTTGTTGTCTCTTAACCTTAGCCTTTGGCAAACCACTCGCAACCAGTCACGATTAGGATTCTCCGCTACCGTGGTAGGATAGGGTGCCTAACGGAGCGGAATTGCGAGTCGTTTGGTCGGAGTTTCAATTAAAAAGTTAAGGGTTTTTTAATGTTTTAGCAAACACATCTCCTAATACAAACTAACCATATTCTACCTGTTCCCCGCCGAAAAACGGAGACGCGACCGTGTAAGTCTTTCTTGCCTGAATTTCGAGGCAGATGCTAATTGGTGCTATCTGTCCACCTCTCCGAAGATACCAAGTTGATTTATGGCACCGTGTATCGAAGGTTTAAACGGATGCGACCGATGTAGCAGACTTTGTCAGATTCCCCCTCGTTTGAGGGGTTTTTGATTGTGGGGACGCTCTTCCCTACAGGCGCAAGCCCCTGCAGTTAATTACGCTACCGCATCACGGCAACCACTTTCTCCTTCTCCAGATGATCATTTCGTTTCGTGGGTGTTTGTTTTGATTTTGGTTGCCCATGGATTGTATACAGAGACTAATTTATGTTGTCGCCCGTAGGGCGTGGAATAGTCCAAATCCATATTTTCTTAGATTTGGGTTTTGGGTTGGGTGTAAGGATACGTTAGTCTCATTTGAGACTAAGATCAACTTAAACATTTGTTAAGGATACGTTAGTCTAATTTTAGACTAAGATCAACTTAACAGGATCATTTAGATCCAACAAAAGAGCATTTGGGCTCTATTGTTTAGTTTAGGGACATTGCGGTCAAATGTAAGTTTAAGGACATCTCGGTCTAATGTTAATTTAAGGACATCTCGGTCCGAGGTTAAGGACATCATAGTCCATGGGCTGAAGGACCCCACAATCCAAGGTTAAGGACATCATAGTCCATGAGTTTAAGGAGCCCACAGTCCAAGGTTAAGGACATCATAGTCCATGGGTTTAAAGACCCTACTGTCCAGTATAAAGACGTCATATTCTATGAAATGTATGGTTGTCGGGACCCGTCACCTCTCTGAAGACGTTGAAGGATTACAACGACAAATATCAGAGGAGTAAAGAGATGTACTCTTGAACCGAAGTGAGTTGGGAGACCTGTAGCCCAATTTGGGGCTAAGATCTGTTTAAAAGATTTATGAGCAGAGGGGCTAAATTAATCTGAGTTGAGGACTTATGTCCAATCTTGGGCTAAGTCCAATCAATGTAAAATGTTTAGCATTTTATTTGGGCTTGACCCTGTTAACAATGCTGAGCATTGATTTGGATTCTGACGATGTCTTTTTCTTTTACCGAATGCTAAGCATTCATCATAGCCCTGGGCTTATTAAAGAACAATTTATATTCTATCAGCACAACACGTGGCGCGCTTGGCTCCTTGTGCCAGTCAAAGAGCGCAGTGCGCTTCTCCCGAGTAGTGCACACGTGAGGGACACGTGTTGCGCTTGGCGCTAAGCGCAAGATGATGGGCGCATTGCGCCAGTTTATGAGCGCATTGCGCCATTTTATGAGCGCATTGCGCTAATAGTTTAGCGGCACACACATGAGGGACACGTGGTGCGCTTGGCGCTGAGCGCCAGCCCATGAGCGCAAAGCGCTAAATGTTAAGTGGCGCATACATGAGGGCCATGTGTCGCGCTTGGCGCTGAGCGCCAGTCAATGAGCGCAGTGCGCTATGTTTGGAGCGCTGAGGCTCCGCTGCGCTTTGCGCTAGATGTGGAGCGCTGAAGCGCTTTTAAATTAAGAGCGTTGTGGCTCTTCTTTTATGCAACTTAGACCAGTTTGCGTCCTGAGAGTTAAATTCTCTTTTTTTATAAGAGATTTTGTCTCAATGTTTTAAGAACAAAGCTCTTATTTTAAAGGAGATGTTTCCAATCTATTATGTTGATAAAAGGCTTTGCCTTTATGGATCTGTGATCCTCAAGAGAATTGAATTATTCTCCCCCTTTTTATAATAAGATGTTTATGATCTCCGAAAGACAATTTGTCTTATAGATCTATGATCTGTGAGAAGAATTATGTTCTTCTTTTTATGATGAAATCTTTTGATCTCTTTTTTAAAATATCTTGGTCTTGTAGATCTATGATCTTAGAAAAAGAAGTAAATTCTTCTTTTATATGAGATGATTTCATCTCTCTGTTCTTTTTTCTTTTTACCTTGAAGAAAGTTTTCTTCTCCTGAGAGCTTGCTCTTTGTCTTTGAATTTCTCAAAGTTTATGGGGAGGTTTTTCTCTTTCTTATATCTCAGACTTGAAGTCTTGGATTCTTTGTATAGGGCGAGCTGATTTGTTCAATCAGTTAAGAAGATCTTTTTTCCAATTGATTTGGGGATTTGCCCACCGTTGGATCTTTGATCCAAGGGCTTCTGGTTTACATAAGGCAATCTTCTTATTTTTAACAAGATTGGTAAATCTTTCCATACAGAATTTATTCTGTGTTTTGGTGATTTCTAATCACCATTGAATCATTGACCCAACGGTGCTCTGATTTACAGAGCACAATCTTGTTGTTTGGAAAGATTTTGAGAAATCTTTCCTTAACAGAATTTACTTCTGGTTAATTAATGATTCATCATTATTATTGGATCTTTGATCTGATGGTGGGGAGCTCTTAGTTCCAGCGCTGGCGCACCCGTTCTTTGCACGTGGTGCGCTGCTTAGGGCGCAGCGCACCTAGCGCTAGCGCACCCGTGCTTTGCACGTGGTGCGCTGCTTAGGGCGCAGCGCACCCGTGCTTTGCACGTGGTGTGCTGCTTAGGGCGCAGCGTACCTAGCGCTAGCGTACACGTAGTGCGCTGCTTAGGGCGCAGCGCACATGGCGCTGCTTTGAAGCGTTGCTTTCATTGTTGGAGCTGTCTTTTCACCTTCCTTTTAAATCAAACTTATATTCCCCATAACTTACATTTCCTATATCTTGGAAATAGTTCTATTATGCACGAAATTTTTTGTGCCTTGTCTTTAAAATCTGAAGCAATGCTTCTCTCTTTTCTTATTTCCAGAGAACCATCTTAACGATGGCTTGTAACTGCCCACATGCTCGTCGACAACCATGGGAAGTGCCCATTCAGGACATTGTTCCTCGCTTCGCTGCGCGCTTGGTGAATCCTGCTCTTACGGATGACCAATGCGACGCAGCGCTGCACGAGCTCTTGACTCGTTTAGGATCTCCTCTCCCTCCCAACTCTATTTGGTTTCGGAGGATCCTCATGTCCGTGCTCGCTGATATTCCCCCTCCTCCGGCGGAGATGACCCCAGTGATGCTCGATCCCGCTGAAGACAAGATCGAGTGCTTCTTCGAGGCGCACTTGATCACTAAATCCCTAAGGGATTGCTCTGTTCAGTTGTTGAGCCAAATATGGGCTCACCGGGCCATCATCTCTGCTTTCGCTGGTGAATGCGGTGCTAACCGATGGGTAGCTACTCCTCGCGAAGATCGTCGCTTTGACATGGTAGAAAAGACAGAGAGGGAACTAGATAATTTTATCTATATGTTTGTAAATCCCTATACTTTTGATCCCATGTTTGGCGATCTATTTCCATTGCAATAAAATATTTAATTCAGTGTTTTCTTTCTTTTTGTCATTACCTGTCAAGGGTTCCTCTTATTTTAATTCTTTTGTTCTTCTTCTGTCAGGTGCATATGCGCTATAGAACTTACACTGCTATAAACAAGCGCAAGTAATCCTTGCGAGAGTGAAGCGCTTCTGGCGCTTTGCGCCCTTGGCGCTTAGCGCTCTCGTGCTTTGCACGTGAGCGCCGTTTCAGAGTCTTCGACTCTTAAAGCTGGCGCATTTAATGCCAGCGCTTTTCATGAAGCGTTGCTTCGTTTCCAATCTCTGAATTTGAACAGAGTTTTGCTCTGATTGGGGAAATAAATGCCCCTTCCCCCACCGTTGCGCTTACGTGGCCCATACACGAGTGCAGCGGTGGCAGCATCTCCGCCGTTGGATCAACTTTTTGGGAGTTGAAACAGCTCTCAACGCCTATAACACTACTACAAATAAGGGTTGCCCCTACGGATTTATCGGTAGGGGCAACCCACTGCCCCTACGGATATATACGTAGGGGCGAAAAAAGACCCCGTAGGTGCAAAGGCCGCAGGTGCAAGTTGAGGCCCTGAACTTGCCCCTACGGACAAATTTATGCCCCTACGGATAACTCGGTAGGTGCTATAGCCCCTACGGAGTACCCCGTAGGGGTAATAAAATCATATATTTAATTTTTTTTTTTGAATATATTGTATATACCTACGGATATACCCGTAGGTCCTATTTAGACCCCTACGGATACATCCGTAGGGGATATCAAGTAGCCCCTACGGATTGCCCCGTAGGGGCCACTCCCAATACACTGCACTGAGATCTGGGGGAAAATATCAGGAAACCTGATATTTTGCCCCTACGGATATATACGTAGGGGATAAACAGTGGCCCCTACGGATATATCCGTAGGGGCACCCCCAACACCCTGCACTGATATCAGGTGGGAAAATATCAGGTTTCCTGATAGTTTGCCCCTACGGATAACGCCGTAGGGGCAACATATATACCTACGGATTAATCCGTAGGTACATATTGTCTGTATTTTTTTTTTAAAAATGGGCTGCTAGATTTTTTCCCGCCCTGTGCACAATACTATATACATCAATCAAATCATATATTGCAGTATTCATAATCACATCTCACGCATATATATAATATACAAAAGAAACCCAAAAACTGAATATGATATAAATACAAACCAATATCAATATCGTTTCAAAATGTAGTACAATGTGATATAAATAAATACATGTTTCAAAAAATAAGAACCAAAAAGCTACCCTAGTTCGGTCCAGCTCCACCTCCGAATAACGTTAAAATAACGCGCGCCTGCTCCTCGGTAAATACACTCTCCAATGCTACAAATAAGGGAGTCTGAGCGGCATGTGGAGCTGGCGTTGTGGTCTGCGCAGCCGCCGTCGAGGTAGTCGCTTGCGGAGCCGTGGCTGCGGGAGTCTGAGTGGGCGGTGGAGCTACATGAGCTGTCTGCGGAACCGCAGCCGATGTAGTGGCTTGCGGAGCCGCAGCCGAAGGAGATGCATGTGGAGGCTCGGCCGATCTACCCTGTCGCGTCTGGACATAACGTGTGTAAGAAGCGTGTAAGAACTGTGTATTATTCGAATTCGTTTCATTATTAAGTTATTTCGAAACCCTGTTTGGATATCTAGTTTGGAAAAGCGTTGTTTATTTTAATTACATATGTATGTATGATTAATCAAACTTAATTCTAGAACCAAATAAGCTCAAGCTACGTACTAATTATGGATATGTTGATATATATATAATATGAAATGATATTTTACTATAAAGTAGTATACATACCAGCATCTCCTTCAACTCCTGAACGGTGGCCCTCAAGCTATCCAGTTCCTGATGGACATGCCGGCCACTGGAGACGGAGGAAGTAACCGCCGGGGTGGAGTCCAACCTCATATGGGCCCTGCTAGGGCCCAATCCCCGGCCTCTCTCCAAACCTCCGTGGTGCCCTCCGTGTGCGGCGTCCAGAACTGGGGTCAGCAGCCTCGGATCGTTCTGTCCTGTAAAATCGATCCCCGAGGCCTGGGCCTGCTCAACCACCCGCTCCTACACCCACATTAAGCAGTAAAGTATAAGTATAAAATTTAAACTTGAACCTTCCAAAACTAAAATTTCAAATTTGGGTAGAAAAAATATTAACACTTACGCAGTACTCCTGGGTAGCGACGTCGGGACATCGAAGCTCACCCGTGGCGGGATCTGTCGAGGTGCCGTGGACGGCAAGATATGCGGACAGCACGCTCGGTGTACCACCTGACGCCACGGTCCGAGATGTCTGCAATATTAGAAAGTAACTCTTAATATTAGAAATATTAGAGAATAACTCTTAATATTGCAGAATATTAGAGAATAACTCTTAATTTACCGATAACTCCATGGCTCGAGTAATGTTCCTTGAGCCACCTGTGTAAGTGGGGCGACCCCTCTTCGCCGACTTCCTGTTCTCCGTATTCTGAGCGGCCTGTTTCTGCACAACGCATTAACATTTAGTTTTCTAATTAAGAAACACAAAGAAATAAATTATATCATAAATAATGAATTAAATTTAAAATACATACTCGTTTGCGTTCGGAGTCGAAATAAGCGCACAATATAGGCCATGTCTCTACGTCGACTCTCGCAAACGCCGGAGTAGATAGGAGGGCCGCTCTCTCTGCCTCGGGGGTCGCTATCCACAGGGAGTAGCAGTCGGCCTTCAGCTCATTCCTGTTGTATCGGACCTTGGCCCGCATGTTCTTCATCAGGCCATTGTACAGAGCATGAAGGTCGAGCACCCTCCCCGGGTGATCAGGGTCGGCTACAGGCTGAAAATCGTAATCCAACTGAAAATACACAAAAAAAACATTGTTATTAGATTGCAAGTGTTAATAATAAATATATTGGATAGATCAAATGAAAATATATATTAATACATACCCGAGCCTGTTCAAAGAAGAGGGCGAATGAGCGTTGGTGCTGCTCGCCCCACTCAACGTGAAGTGGATAGTTCTTCACGATCCGGCTCTCGTCCCCCAAATACCGGCCGAACCTCTCGGCATGAGGACCGGTATAGCGATAGTCAAGGGTAAAAAATAGGGGGAATGCTGCCTCCCCCTTAGCTCTATCAGGCCTCAGCCTATGGGACTAATTCGGGCCTCGAGTCCCCCTCTGGGTATGGAGAGGCCCTGCGTCTGCACGAAATATCAAGACAATCAATAATAAGACAAAGTTGTATTAAGAATTCAAGTGTGATATATACCTCCGGTGAATAGCGCATGAGCCTGGGCCCGAGCAGCAGCACGAGCGGGACGATAGTTCCTCCGGTGAGGAACATCCGGGGTCCCGGACCCGGACGCATCCCCTCCAACTATAAAATAAACATCGACGCTAAATCTCCATGAAGTTCATATTTATTCTATAGAGCATATGAAAAATAAATAAATATTTTAAATTTATTCATACTAACCTGCAGACGATGCGGAGGGTATGGAAGCGGTAGGAGTGGCCCCTGTGGAAGGTGTGGACGCACCACCTATAATTAGACAATTAAAAATAGATTTTATAAGTAATTGCAAAAAGAATGTGTAGATCAATAATATAACGTTCTAAATCAATATGCATGCACTATAGGACATATAAACATACCCGCAGGTGCGGTGGTGTCACCACCTACAGCTAGACAATAATAAAAATTGCTAAGTAAGAGCAAAAGGAATGTGTATATTTATGATATAGCATTCTAAATCAATATACATACACTATATGATATATAAACATACCTGGAGGAGCGGGGGTGGCCTCTGTCCCAGATGTGGACGCATCACCAACAACTAGACAATCAAACATTGATAATATAAGTAATTTTGACATAAACATGCATGAATATCTGTAATATTACATTCAAAATGGATATGCGTGCAGTATACCTGGAGGTGTGGCCAAATCAACACGGAAGGAGGCATCCGAAGGGGTCTCCGATCTGGGTGCAAGACCGGCCCTCTGAAGCTCCCTTCGGAGCTCTCCGGGCTGCAGAACCGCTCTGCCTCTGCCTCTGCCGCGGCTGGAGCTCCTGCCGCCCCTCGCTGCTCCCGACATCGTCATCAAATCTAGATAAACGGTTCGTGGTCGCATTAGACAATCATTAAAAGTATTGACTATATATGATCTAGAGCGTAAAATGTGAAGTAATAATATAACATTACTGATAACCTTTTTCGTTTCGTGGGCGCATCATACATATCTACTTGGATTTCATCATCGATGTCATTTCTAACCCACGTAACTTCATGATCGGTCGAAGACAACCCGTCCTTCGAAACAGACGGTCGGAGCACTTTAAGCCTTCTCTCTTCTTCGTCCTCATCGCTGTCCTCGTATTCTGGGACATCGTAGACATCTCTAGGTTTCCATCGGCATACAACACTCCACCCCGGATGCTTCAAACACTGTGAGTAGTATACTTGGAACGCTTGGTTCGGAAAGATAAACGGATCGTCCTGACCGTAAAATCGAAGTGTGTTCACACTGGTCAATCCATATTCATCTTTCCAGGTCCCAAGACTGCTTCTCCACCTGTCTGTATCGGTTCGCGGATCGTACCAAGTACAGTGGAATATATAAAAGGGTTCTGATCGTCCGGGATTGTGGATGCCGAGTATACAATTTAAGTACCCATAGTAAATCACACCGTCCGATCCTACCGTCGCAATCCCACTATTCTGAGTGATTCTAGATGTTTCTATGTCCTTAACTTCGAATTTGTATCCAAGGACACCAAATCCTTTGTAATGTGCAACCTCCATACTAGGAAATTGAGCTAAACATCTTGAATCACTCTCAAATGATGCAGACAAGTTCGGATCGTGGATCTAACAAAACAAATTTTACGATAAATACATAACGATACAAGTTTAGATTAAAACTGATAGCAATAAAATGTAATTCGAATAACTTACATGCTCTGTGACCCAATCACAAAAATTATCCTGATAGTATTTTTCCAAACGCTCTTCGTTCCAATCAGGATGCCCCTCACGTACCTCGTTAAAATGAGTTCTGTTTTCGAAAAATAATTGTGACATTAATATTATGTCATTTCATACACACACAAACACAGATATAACAATTAATCCAAAAGAACTTACTCTCTAATTTGTTCAAGACATACGCAATTAAGCAAGATAAACCGGTATATCTTGTTGATAAACATAGTGTCTACCCTCTTATACTCGGCTTTACCATATGGCCCGTCTTGAATTCTTCGTGGTCGGTTAAGCCTTGTCTCAATGTTCTCGTCCAGATAGCGGGAACAAAATATGGTTGCTTCATCAAGAAGATAACCTTGCATGATAGAACCCTCTGGTCGATTTTTATTGCGTATATACTTCTTAAGAGTGTAAAGGTACCTAATGAGAATATGTTGAATAAATAAACACGGGCATCCATGACAAAAATAAATTTATAAATTGCGCGAAACGAAAAATTTAACGTACCTCTCGACGGGATACATCCATCGATATTGTACCGGTCCGGCTAATTTCGCCTCAGTTGCAAGATGAACCGTCAAGTGTATTATGATATCGAAGAATGACGGTGGGAAAATACGCTCAAACTTGCAAAGTATCAACGCAATAGAATTTTCTAGTTTATCCAGCGTCGCAACCTCCAGCGTTTTAGCACACAACTCCCTGAAAAAAAAACATAGGTCGTTGATTACTAGACCAACCGAGTCGGGAAGAGAAGTCCTGAGGGCTAATGGAAGAAGGTTCTCCACGATAACATGGTGGTCATGACTTTTCAGCCCATCGATCTTGCCCTTCAAAATTTTTATTTTCTTGCTGAATGATCCTGAGAAACCTGTGGGGACTTTCAAATCATGCAACACCTGCAGGAATCTTTTCTTCTCCGGTTGTGACATATGATAAGCGGCATTGGGAAGTACAAACTTGCCCGGTTTACCCGCTACCGGTTTAGGGTGCAGTTCACTTCTTATTCCCCACTCTTGTAGATCCATCCGGGCATTCATGTTGTCTTTCGATTTCCCGTCTTTACACAGAAGCAAGTTAAGTATGTGCTCTGATACTCCCTTCTCTATATGCATGACGTCCAGACAATGACGCACTGAATTTGTAGACCAGTACGGAAGCTCGAAGAAAATGCTTAACTTGTTCCAATATTGTGGTTTGACCTGTCTCGTCGGATCCATCCCGAAGGTCACGTTATTGTAACCATCCCATTTAGCAGTCACGTCCTCTCCGGACAATGGGGATGGAGGCCCAAGAAGCTCCTGATGACCATCAAAGTGAACCGTGTCTAACCTATAGGGGTGGTCTGGAGGCAGAAAACGTCGATGGCCGCAATAACAAACCTTCCTGCTAAAATTCAAAAATTTTGATGTTGTGTGTTCATGGCAATGAGGACATGCTTTGTGACCATGTACGGACCAACCTAAAAGCATTCCATACGCAGGAAAGTCATTAATTGTCCACATTAAAGCCGCACGCAGTATGAAGGTTGTATTTGTGTTTGAATCATATGTCTCTACACCATCAATGAACAAAGTTTTCAGCTCCTCAATCAGAGGTCGGAGATAGACGTCGATATTGTTCCCCGGTGAGTTTGGTCCGTCGATAAGAAGAGGCATCATAAAGTATGATTGGTCCATAGCCAACCAAGGCGACAGATTATAAATTATCATTACAACGGGCCATGTACTGTGACTTCCAGCCATATAGTTGAATGGGCAGAAGCCATCGACAGCCAGTCCGAGCCGGACATTGCGAGGATCGCTACTGAATATTGCGTGCCTCCTATCGAAATCCTTCCATGCCGGTGAATCTCTTGGATGGCTCATTTTTCCATTTTCGCTTGGAGGAGCACGGTGATGCCAAATCATTGCCTCGGCTATTTTCTTGCACCTGAATAGCCTCTGTAGCCTCTGTGTTATGGGAAAATATCGTGCTATCTTCACAGGTATATCAGGCTTCTTATCAGAATCTTTCGGCTTATACCTGGCCTCTCCGCATGTTGGACACTCTTTCAAATCTGAATTCTCTTTCCGGTACAACACGCAATTTTTAGGACATGCTTGAATCTTCTCGCACTTTAGACCCAAATCAGACATCATTTTCTGGGCTTCGTACCAGCTTTCGGGCACATTATTTCCCGGAGGCATAGAATCTTTCAAGAACGAAAGAAGCATTGTGAATGACTTGTTGCTCCATCCATTTAGGCACTTAATTTGGAAAAGTTGGACGAACCATGAGAGGGTGGAATACTTCGCATTCTCATAAATTGGTTTCCTAGCATCATTCATGAAATTTTCATATTTATCCGCACGCGGTCCTTGACCGGAAGGAATGTCATCTTCGGTACGAATAGATTCACCTAGGGCAGCCTCTACCATATCCTCCATTTCTTCTGATGGAAATAAATCTCCGTATCCTGCCGTATTACCGAATTCTTCTTCTTCTCCTGCCGCATTATCGTGTTCTCCTTCTTCTACCGCAGTACTGCATTCTTCTCCTTCCCCGTGATATTTCCAAGTTGAATAAAGTCTAGTAAACCCATGTTTTACAATATGAAGCTCTGCCAATTCTACCTTCTGCCAGTACTTATTGCCACATCTATCGCACGGACAGAGAATCTTCTCTATTATGATCTTATTATGTGCTCGTGCAAATTCAAGGAAAGCAGCAACTCCTGCGACAAACTTAGGTTGCATACGTTGTTTCCAATCCACATACATCCAGTCCTTAACTCTGACGTACTCATGGGCCATGTTAGACTGAATAACATATAAATTGTAGGTTATGCTGACTATATTGAGAAATATAAGAACGGGATAGTTACTGACAAAGGAGAAAATCCATGTATATGCTTTGTGTGTGCGTTTGTCGTTGAAAAGAATAAATTATCGCACGTTATGTTGACCGATAGACGGGGACTAAGTGGCGCTTTTAGTTTCATATATGGGTTTCGATGGGAATATGAAGGTTTCATATTATCATATATTGGTTTTAACCCGAACATCTCGTATCGCTCTCTGATTATGCGTTTGTATGTATGTGTTCCGGCTGTCGGGGGTAGGCTTCTATCCCATTAAGAATGTATAGAGCGAACGCCCATCACTTGTGCTTTCAACCGTTTCGAGTAAATTTCGGCAACACCTCCCCGCTGTTCTCCGAGTACACTGTAATAGAATAGATAATCATTTCAAAGCTGTGAAACAACGTTGAAATGAACATCTAATCTATCTTTGTACATGGAGAACCAGCGGAAAGATACCGACGAAATATCTCGAAACGGATGAAAACACAAGTGAATGAAGGCGTTTGCTTTATACATTCTTAACTTGTCCACACGGGACAAATCTATGGGTTACCATACGATTGAATTTTCTCGTCGCGTAGACTATACGACGGTTGTTAGTATCGAGCTATACTGTCCGATATTTAACAACCTTCGTATAGTTCTAGGTCACGACGAGCATCGCACGTATGTTAACCGATAGACGGGGACTAAGTGGCGCTTTTAGTTTCATATATGGGTATCGATGGGAATATGAAGGTTTCATATTATCATCGAGTATCATATATTGGTTTTAACCCGAACATCTCGAATCGCTCTCTAATTATGCGTTTGTATGTATGTGTTCCGGCTGTCGGGGGTAGGCTTCTATCCCATTAAGAATGTATAGAGCGAACGCCCATCACTTGTGCTTTCAACCGTTTCGAGTAAATTTCGGCAGCACCTCCCCGCTGTTCTCAGAGTACACTGTAATAGAATAGATAATCATTTCAGAGCTGTGAAACAACGTTGAAATGAACATCTAATCTATCTTTGTACACGGAGAACCAGCGGAAAGATACCGACGAAATATCTCGAAACGGATGAAAACACAAGTGAATGAAGGCGTTTGCTTTATACATTCTTAACTTGTCCACACGGGACAAATCTATGGGTTACCATACGATTGAATTTTCTCGTCGCGTAGACTATACGACGGTTGTTAGTATCGAGCTATATTTTCCGATATTTAACAACCTTCGTATAGTTCTAGGTCACGACGAGCATCGCACGTATGTTAACCGATAGACGGGGACTAAGTGGCGCTTTTAGTTTCATATATGGGTATCGATGGGAATATGAAGGTTTCATATTATCATCGAGTATCATATATTGGTTATAACTTGAAAAACGTGCCGTTGAAACAAATTATTGTTCTCCACCTTGCACTCTCTTAACAATGGTACATGCATTAAACATGTAGAGCTATCTATAACAACTCTAAAGTTTCACCTGTTGGGTTCAACAAAAAGGTTTTTGATATAACAAACACAATCTTCCTCAATTTTTCCCTTGAATCGATGTGAAATTAATAGTGTCCATATGACACAATGGATATATTTTCTACACAAAAGGAAAAAGGCAAACAATAGTAAAGCAATTATAATTCTATCAAGTATCCATACTGAAAAAGAATAAATAGCAAACTAAAAATTAATCACTAATGAAAAACAAACAAAAGTGCTTATTATTATACTTCAGAGGTTATAAGTGCTTGATCCCCATAGTACATAGGCTGTATCCGCAATTAACCCTTTTCTATATACTTAAGTGTATAGAATTTCTAAAAGTTACACACGGTTTTTCTAAATCCAATTCTTTTCTTTCACTACAAAACCCTTTATATTTTCTAATAGGTACCAAGAACTTTCAAAGTTTTTGGATATGCACAAAAAGAAAGTATCGCCAATAAGATTGACATAACCCAAATGACTTTGACCCATTACATATAAATGTCATGGTCTTTCAATATTTATCAAACAAATACCATAGACTTTGTTTGTTACAAATAAATACCATGAAGTTTTAACGTTTCACATAATTTTCATAGATTTTGTTGTTTACAAATACATACCATTGACCTCCAACGTTTTCCAGATAAATACCATGAATTTTGTTGTTTACAAATAAATACATGAACTTTCAGCGTTTTTTAGATAAATCCCATAGACTTTCATGGACCATTTTCTCATATAAAAATCATGGACTGTGTTATTCACAAATAAACAGTATCGACTTTCACTATTTTCCAGATCAATCCCCTAAAATTTCACCTTTTTAAGCCTAACCCAGCCCCAGCCGAACCCCAACCCAACACCAAACCCTAACCCGGCCTAACCGTAACCCCAACCCAGCCCCAGCCGAACCCCAACCCAACACCAAACCCTAACCCCAACCCAGCCCCAGCCGAACCCCAACCCCAACACCAAACCCCAACCGAACCCTAACCCTAACCCTAACCCCAACACCAGTCGAACCCCAACCGATCGAACCCATACCCTAACCCTAATCCTAACCCTAACCCCAACCGATACCTAACCCTAACCCTCATCGCTATCCTAACATCATTAAAATAATGTTTAACTAACCTGTAGGCTAGGCGGTGGAGGAGACGACGGAGACGCAATCGGCGACGACGAGGGCGGTGGCGACGACGAGATCACTGCAGGCGGTGGCGACGACGATTCGGCCGGCGGTGGCGACGACGAGATCACTGCAGGCGGTGGCGACGACGATTCGGCCGACGCTGGCGATGATGAGAACGGCGATCGGCGGGAACGTCAAGGTTTGGGGATTTGGGTTCGCGCGCAACGATAAAGGGAATAAGAAATAATCAGCGTAGGGTTCGATCACTTAAATCGCTATTTAGATGCCCCTACGGATATACCCGTAGGTGCTTGGTTTGCGCCACCGTAGGGGCAAAAAACACTTTAAGATTTAATAAATTTTAAATAAATATTGAACGACCGTAGGGGCAACCACTTTGCCCTACGTATTAATCCGTAGGGCCAAACTTTTATTGCCCCTACGGATGATATTATCCGTAGGGGCAATCCCTTATTGTACTAGTGTAAATAGGGCCTTTGGCCCTCTGAGATGACCATTGTTCATCTTCTTTTCTGAGAATTATTTCTCCTTCAGAGCATTGCTCTCTTCCTTAAGAAATCTCTTAAGAATCAAAACTCTGTCAGATCTTTTTCTTTTTGGTAAGATTCGAATTCGTTATCAGGGCTTTGCTCTATTTGGATCATGGATCCGAAAAAGAAAACATTTTTAGGATTTCTTTCCTTAATCGCACAAATTTGAATTTTGTTTGTCGCCAGACAGAACTTGTCTTCCCGAGAACTTGTTTAAATCCCAATGTCTGATTTTCCTCATTACTAATCTTTCAATGATTTTTTTCAGGAACTATGGCTGCTCATTTATATGATCTCGGTGAGATTATCTCTTATGGAGACATCCTCTCACTCGGCCGCTCCCAAGACCAAGAATTCTCAAATGCCTAGTGCGCTGAAATTATGGATCGCTTTGATGCATACAATGGTTGATTGCTTTCTCGTCGTTCCTCTCTCTTGAAGTTTATTATGGAGCGATCTAGGGAGCACTTCCTCTATTCTATGCTGGCATGCCGCTTAAAGTATTGGATGATGCTGAAGATAAGGTGCATTCAGTGGATCTGATGGGCTTAATCTCAAAGAAAAGGCGATACCACCTCGTTGATATCCTGCATCAAGATTTTCAACAAGCGGCGATACTCGCTTCCTATCGAAGGGAGGAGGACATCGGCGGGGGTCCTGACGCTTGTGATCGTGAGAGGATGCACACGAAGATGGTCCGAGAGGCCCGAAAAATTCTGGATGGCCTTACTTTTGAATTTCTTAATCCATGTCCTAGATTTTATGTCCTGCCTTTGTAAACATTTTAATGGCGTTTTATTTACCGCTTTTACCAATGTTAGAATTTTCTGAAGTATGAATGACAAGCTTTTCCATTTCCATGTGTTTATCTTATGCTTTCTTCTCTTTTCTTTATTGCCGGCATATTACCTTAGCAAGCGTAGCCTGTAGATGATAGAGAACATTTCGTCTTGAACTCTTCTAAAAGTAGTGATGGCTTTAGAAGCAGGTTCAGATCTGCTGCCTAAGGCTTTCAAACTTTATGAGCCTTGAGGGTCTCATAAAGACTTTTCTCCTTACGAGTCGAAAGGATCTCGTAGGTGTATTTTCTCCTTAGGGATCGTGAGGATTCCTATGTTTGTTTCTCTTGGGAGTCGTAAGGATCTCATAAGAGAGTTTTCTTCCTTACAAGTCGAGAGGACCCGTAAGTGATTGATGAGGTTGATATTATCCGCATTTCACGGATTCAGAAGTTGCTCTGGGCATTTCCCACGGGTCAGGATTGACTCTAGCCATGTTCCACGGGACCAGGATTTGCTCTGGATGCTTCCCATGGGGTCAGGATTGACATAAGCCTTGTTCCACAAGGACCAGGTTCCGCTCTGGACGCTTCCCACGGTGTCAGGATTGACATAGGTCGTGTTCCACTAGACCAGGATTTGCTCTGGATTCTTCCCACGGGGTCAGGATTGACATAGCCGTGTTCCGCTCTGGATGCTTCCCACGGGGTCAGGATTGCCATAGCCGTGTTCCACTAGACCAGGATTTTCTCTTGATGCTTCCCACGGGGTCAGGATTGACATTGCTGTGTTCCACAAGGACCAAGATCCGTTCAGGACGCTTCCCACGGGGTCAGGATTGACATATGTCGTGTTCCACTAGACCAGGATTTGCTCTGGATGCTTCCCACGGGGTCAGGATTGACATAGCCATGTTCCGCAAGGACCAGGATTTGCTCTGGATGCTTCCCACGGGGTCAGGATTGGCATAGCCGTGTTCCGCAAGGACCAGGATCCGCTCTGGACGCTTCCCACGGGGTCGGGATTGACATAGGCCATGTTCCACTAGACCAGGATTTGATCTGGATGCTTCCCACGGGGTCAGGATTGACATAGCCGTGTTCCGCAAGGACCAGGTTCCTCCCTGGACGCTTCCCACAGGGTCGGGATTGACATTAGCCGTGTTCCGCAAGGACCAGGTTCTGCTCTGGACGCTTCCCACGGGGTCAGGATTGACATAGCCGTGTTCCGCAAGGACCAGGATCCGCTCTGGACGCTTCCCACGGGGTCAGAATTAACATAGGACGTGTTCCACTAGACCAGGATTTGCTCTGGATGCTTCCCACGGGGTCAGGATTGATATAAACCGTGTTCCGCAAGGACCAGGTTCCGCTCTGGACGCTTCCCACGGGGTCAGGATTGACATAGGCCGTGTTCCACTAGACCAGGATGTGTTGACTTTATCCGCATTTCACGTAATCGGAGGTTGACTCTCGGTTGTTTGTGCACCGCCGAATCATGGAACTGGGAATTGCCATGGTTCCTCTTAGATAATGTTGTGTCTGTTGTAATGAGACGAATGTTAAGATAATCTCCAGGCTTTCTGTGAACCGTCGATATTTGGCTTCTTTTTCTGATGGAGCCTGATGGGAAGGTATGGTTCCCTCTTTGTTTGTGCCCCTGGATTGTATACAGAGATCGATGTGATCTCACCTGCAGGGCAAAAGGTTTCATTTTATGTATTTTTCTTTCCGCGATGATGCTCTATCATTTCAGCTTTTATATCGCGAAAGTCGCGATTGCCCAATCATTTCGGCTATTTTTGGCGGTGCCTAATCATTTCGGCTATTTGTGTTATTTACTCGCTGCTTTTTATTGCGAGTCGTCCAACTATTTCAGCTATTTTGTATGCATACATTTTTACTTGCTGATTTCATTGCAAGTTGCCCCATCATTTCGGCTATTACATATGCATTTGTGGCTCGCTGGCTTTTCGCTGCGAGTTTGGGATTGGACACTGATTTCGGCATCAACACCGCTACAACTGGGATATTGCCAGGAGCGAATCATCATTTGCCTCTGTCGATGTCGAACAAAGGTAGCTTAGCGAACAGGGTTAGGATCCTGTCGACTAAGGCTTTTGACTTTATGAGCCTAAGGGTCTCATAAAGGTATTTCTCCCTATGAGTCGTGAGGATCCCGTAAGTGCGTTTTCTCCTTAAGAATCGTGACAATTCCCAAGTGTATGGTCTCTTATAAGTCGTAAGGATCTTACAAGAGTATTTTCTCCTTATAAGTCGAGAGGACTTACAAGGGTTGTCCACTGTGTAAACATTTCCCCAGTCGCGGGTGGGAATTTGTTGGGGAAATGTTTATTCGCGCCCATGGATTGTATACAAGGGTCAATACTGAACCACTTGTAGAGCATTGCTGGAGGTTGTGATGGCTTAAGAACAGGTTCGGATGCCTGTAGCTTAAGGCTTTTGAATCCTATAAGCCGTGAGGGTCTTATAAGAGGGTTCTCCTTACGAGTCGTTAGGATCTCGTAAGTGTAATTTCTCCTTAAGAATCGTAGGGATCCCTAAGTGTGTTGCTCCCTTGTGAGTCGTAAGGATCTCACGCAGGTGGTTTCTTCTCACAAGGTCGAGAGGGCCTTGCAAGTGTCTTTTAACGAGATTATGCCCTTTCGGGTTTTCACAAAACTCGTTGGTAGCCCTGCTGTTTTTACTCACGGAGCCCTTTCGGGTTTTCATCTGTGCCCATTTTGCTTATGGACATACCGTTTTTTTGTGTCAGCCTTGGGATGCTGCGGTCCGTAGTAGTTTATCGACGTCCCGATCAACAGCCAGTTTTAGGACATAGTGGTCCATCGTTAGTTTAAGGACGTTTCGGTCCGTTGTTAGTTTTAGGACATTTCGGTCCATCGTTAGTTTAAGGACGTTTTGGTCCGTTAGTCGGCTAGTACTTATAGAGTTTGGGCTTAGGAAGATAGCGAGCTGACATAGGCGTCGTCATCTATCGTTGACCTAGGCCATGACTCTTCAAGCGTAGTATTTTTTCAGGAAGCGACCGTTTATTAGCCTAAAAGGTCTTTCACCATGCATGTCCATGAGTAGATAAGCTTCACCATGGTAAACTTTTTCTATGATATACGGGCCTTCATAGTTCGGCTCGAATTTCCCCCGTTTAGCATGATTGGGGATCATAGGTCTCTTGATCACTAGCACGAGTTCGTCTTGGAGAAATGTTCTCGGCCTAGTCAATCTTTCATATGAGCACGTCATCTTTGCTTTATAAGCCTCCAGATTTTGTTGCGCCATGAGCCGGGTTTCATTGAGGGCATCAAGTTCCTCAAGCCGAAGGTGAGAATTTTCTTCATCTGTTAGCTCGTAGTGAACGGCCACTCGTAGAGAGGGTAACTCTATCTCGAGGGGGAGTATCGCTTCTGTGCCGAATACCAATGCATACGGTGTTGTGTTCATGGCTGTTTTGAACGTAGTTCGATACGCCAAGAGAGCTTCATGCAGTCCCTCATGCCAGTCCCTCTAATTTCGAGACACCATCTTTTTCACGATCTTTGTCAAGGTCTTGTTAAAAGCCTTAGCCAGACCGTTAGCTCGGGGATTATAGACCGAAGAGTACCTCAAGTCCATGTTATGCTGTTGTGCGAAGCGGCTGATTTTGTGGCTTCTATAGGCTAGCTCGTTATCGGATATAATCCGTCGCGGAGTGCCGAACCGATAAATGACGTGTGTCTTGAAGAAATGGAGGATATTCTCCGACTTCACTTCTCTTAGCGGTATCGCTTCTGCCCATTTGGAGAAGTAATTAGTTGTCGCCAATATGAACCGATGTCCTCTGGACAATGCTGGTTCGATGGGCCCGATTATATCAGTTCCTCACATCTCGAACGGCCAGCTAGCCATCGTTGGATGTAACGGATTTGGATGTTGATGGATAAAATCCCCATGAATTTTGCATGAGTGGCACTGCTTCGCGTATTCGAGGCAGTCTTGGATCATAGTGGGCCAATAGTAGCCCATCCTTTTGATCTTCAATTTCATCTTCGGCTCGGCGTGGTGAGAACCGTATAGTCCGTCGTGAGTTTCTTAGACGACTCTTTTTGCCTCTTTAGGTCCCAGGCATCTTAGCCACAGAGAATCAAATGATCTCTTATACAGAGTATCATTGACAAAGGAAAAAGATAGAGCTCGTTTCATGAGCTGATGTTTTGAGGACGCATCTTCAGGAGTTCGACGGGATTTGAAGTAGTCTATAAAGATTTCTCTCCAATCCTTGGTCTTTTCCTGGTCCTCTACTTGCAGGATTGTCTGCTTGATCGCTTCCTTATTTTCGAAAGACTCCGGAGATATTTCTGCCGGTGCGAGAACCCGACGACTTTGCACAATGATCCTCACGTCATCGAGGTTCTCATCGGCCAGTTCTTTAGCGAGCTTGGCCAACGCATCCGCCTTGCTATTTTCCTCACGCGGTATGCTTTCCAGGGCATAGACAGGGATTTGAGTCAGCAATTACTGCACTCTCTCACCGTACTTCACCAACTCTGGTTTGCATGTCTGATAGTCGCCGTTTACTTAGCTAACGACCAGCTGGGAGTCTCCGTACTCGAGGAGGTTTTCAATTCCCATGTCGACAGCGATCTTAAGACCTGTTATCAAAGCTTCATACTCCGCTTCATTGTTCGTCCTGGGCTCTGTTAAAGAGAAGGCAAAGCGCATTATCCTTCCTTGTGGAGTCACGAAGATGAGGCCCACCCCAGATTTGATTATGGGGGTGCTTTGTTTGCGCTTCTTCATGGAAGATGCTCCATCGAAGTAGAGTTTCCATCGTGTGTCGCACTCTCTTCTTTCACCATCGATCGCCTCAAATGCGTGCTCGTCGGGCAATTCGCATTTCAAAGGAGAATAGGCGGGTATTGCATGTTCAGCGAGGAAGTCAGCGATGGCTTGACCTTTCACCGCCCTGAGGGGATGATAAGTTATCGAGAACTACATCAAGAGCAAGGCCCAATTAGCGAGCCGTCCCATTATTATAGCCTTTGACATCAAATATTTGAGAGGATCCACCTTCGATATGAGATAGACCTCATGTGCCAACGCATAGTGTCTGAGCTTCGTTATTGAGAAGATCAACGCTAGACAGTGTTTTTCAATAGGGGAGTAATTGCTTTCTGCCCCCAGGAGAACTCGACTCAAATAGTAGAGACCTCTCTCTTTCCCGTGGTCGTTTTCTTGTGTCCACAGCGCGCCTAAAGAACCTTCGAGGGCAGTTGTATACAGAATGAGGGGTTTTCCCTTGACTGGAGCGGTTAGCACCGGAGGATTCTGTAGGTATTGCTTAATTTCGTCCAGTGCGCCTTGGCATTTGCGATCCCAGAAAAATGGGGTTCCTTTCTTCATCAGGTGACTGTAGGGGCGGCACTTTCCAAAAAGATTGGCTATAAATCGCCGGATATACGCGAGCTTCCCTTGGAGAGACCGCAGGTGCTTGAGAGTCCTTGGCGGAGGCATCTCCATGATCGCCTTGATCTTCGATGGGTCTATTTCGATGCCTCAGTGTCGGACGACGAATCCTAGGAACTTGCCCGAGGAAACTCCGAACGCGCACTTGAGAGGGTTCATCTTCAAGTTGTATTTCCGAAGGCGCTGAAACACGATCTTCAGATGCTCTAAATGTTCCTCGTATGATTTTCTTTTAACTACGAGGTCTTCGATATAGCATTCGACGATTTCATGTATGAGATCATCAAAAATCTTCGTCATGGCCCTCTGATAGGTGGCACCAGCGTTCTTTAGACCGAAGGGCATCACCTTGTAGCAGAATATACCCAAAGGGGTCCGGAAAGCGGTATGCTTCTGGTCCTCGGGATGCATCTTTATCTGATTGTATCCTGATGAGCCGTCCATGAAAGAGAAAACTTCGTGAGTGGACGTATTATCTATCATCAGCTCTGTGACTGGTACTGGAAAGTCGTCCTTCGGGAAAGCTTTATTGAGGTCCCAAAAGTCCACACATATGCGCACTGTCCCATTTTTCTTCATCACTGGGACGATGTTGGCAATCCAGTCAGGATACTGAATCTCCTGGATAAAGCCGGAGTCGATTAACTTTTTGACCTCTGCATTGATGCTCATCTCAAGCTTGAGCCTCATTCTTCTCGGTGCTTGTTTAACCGGCTTGATGTCTGGAGATATCGCCAATTTGTGCATAGCGATCTCTGGATCTAGCCCTGGCATCTCGGAATAGTTCTATGCGAAGCAGTCTTTATACTGCATGAGCACGTATTTTAGCATAGCCACCCTTTCATCAGACAATAGTTTACTGACGAATGTCGGCCGTGGGTCACTTGCCGTCCCCACGTCAATTTTCTTGAGGTTATTTGCAGTAGTATGTATCCCATCTTCCAGCACTTTTGGCGCCGGTGGAAACTCTGAGATCACCTCATCATCATTGTTTTCGAAGCACCAGGGGAGGTCATCCATATTCTCGGGTTCTTCTTCTGACAGCGTTATCACGTGACAGGTGCGAGATCGCTTCCAAGACCGATGTTGATCCGGTTCTACTCTCGTGGCTTTGGGTTCATGCTCTGCGGCGGGGTTACCCTCCAACTGCTGGATAAAGAAAACCTGCCGAGTTGATACTGGTCTTCAACCCAGTTCTTGAAGGTGAAGCAGTCTCGAGAGGATGTCCTATTGCTCGGTGATAGGAGCAATAGTCCGGGTGAGAGACCTCGCCTGCTTGCTCAGGGTGCTTAGACTCTGGGAGCGTCACCATTTGATATTTTATGACAAGATCGAATATTTTCCTTGTCTTGTCTTGGGGAAAAGAATATACTCGACCCATCTTCTTTAGAAGAGACGGATCCCGGCTGCGTGATTCTTGACCGCGTGGCTTCTTAGATCCGCTACGCTGCTGTTGAACGTTTTTTCCGTTCTTTGGTTTATTTTTTCCTCTGCGCCGGGTCTTTTGTATGACGGGCTGGCGACGAAGAGCATGGTCATTCTCCGCGACCTGCTGAAAGAGGCGCTATGTCCTGGCTTTCTTGTAGATTGCCATTTAGCGATTATGGTCGTCTCGAAACTTTTGACCCGCTTCCCTTATAAGCTTGTCCATTTTTTCTTCGAACGACGGGCTTGGCATTTTCACAACGGGAGCTCGTTTTGGTTCAGGGTTAGCATCTTCCCACAAAGCATCTCCTTCTTCATCGAAGTCATGTATTACGTAGCAGCCGCGGAATCACTCCCGTTTCTTGGATTGAACATATCCAAGTCCGATCATTTCCATTCTCCCGTTGGGAAACTTTCGTTGCATTCCGGGGATGCTCCAGATCTTGTTATAGAACTGAGCTTATCGAGCAGTCTGTTTGAAGGGTACGCCTTAGCACCTCAATAGTCTTTTTAACCCATCTGTGTAATATCTGGGCAAACGGATGGGCTGGAGCATGTCAAGTGTAGAATCATCACCATGCCAAATTTCTTTCTCCACTTTGGTTTCTCCGGATCGGTAGAATAGGATCGCCTTCTCACCTTTTCGCCTGGGGGATATAGAATGTCTGCAGTTCTTGCACACTATAAGTTTCAAGTGCATCGAGCTCTATGTAATGCTCTTGCAGAACCATGGCAACTTGCAGACTTTGATCTTCATCAGCGAAGGCTTGTATCGATGGCCGAGCAGAGAATACGACATTGACCTCATCTTCCGAGTCGCTGCCGAAGACCAAAATAGGGGTGGACGGTCCCGACTTGTTGCATTGGGGCGGCCCTGAATAAACTATCTCTTCTTCCTCTTCAGTATCGCTCCCAAAGACCGGAATAGTGGTAATAGTTTTTTTCTTGTCCTCCGGTTTGCGACATCTTTCTGTGTCTTCGAAATCTGGCAGGAAGTACTTGGTATCCTCATATTTGCGGACTTCATTCATGGAGAATGGGTTTAGTCCCCCCGTCATAGTATACTCGAGACCATCCTTGAAATACTTCATACACTGATGTTGTGAAGAAGGGATAATGTTGTACTCGTGTAACCAGGGCCGGCCGAGCAAAGCGTTATAGCATGTCTTAGCGTCAATGATGTGAAACTTGATGTCAGTAACTAGCAGCCCAAAGCGCAGCGTCAGTATTGCAGATCCGAGCGTCCTTGATGATTGGGAGTCAAACCCGGAGATTGTGATCTTATCCCGAGCGAGGTGTTGAATGCTCATGCAGATTTCCTTCAACACTCTTACATTGAGGAGGTTAACGGAGGACCCATTATCAACCAGGATTTTGCCTATCTTGATATCATGACAGTATCCAGAGACATAAAGGGGACGGTTATGCTCACACATCCCGAGGAGGAGATCTTCATCGCCGAAAGTGATATCGGTCATGTGTACTTCTTCCAACTCGTCCTTCATCTTTTCTTCGGCGAGGAAAGCTTAGAACTATTCGGGCTCTTGTAACGCCTTGATCAGAGAATCTATTGCTTCTTTTGATAACAAGAGGGCATCTAGAATGCTCAGCTGTGAGGGGATCGTTCTCAAGTATGCCAAAACGTTGCAATCCACCTTGTTTTTCTTTGGCGGGTCCTTGGCTGTCAGCTCTTTGACGATTTGATCATCAAGAGTGATATCCTCAGGGGCCTTTTCTTTCTCCTTATCTTTTCTATTCGACCCACTGTTCGTGGGCCCGAGATTCTTTTCGGGCAGCGTACGATTGCGCAGCTGAATGTTCTCACAGGTCTTCATCTCTTCCATTTCGGATGTGGGATCTTAGAAGAGAGGGCCAAGGGCTATTTCTTCATCAGAATCGATCCCAAAGGTGAGAACTTGTGATCCCCCAGCGTCGACTATGTGACAGTTGCCGGTAATTCTTTTGTTCTCCTCGGTCGTATTTCTTTGCTCCCGACGAGTTTTCCGTTTCATCTGCTTGAAATGTTGTCGGTGAGCAACATATCCTTGCCACCATCTTTTAAAAGCGTCGCACTCTTCGGTGGGGTGCACAATCTTTCGATGATATAAGCAGTAGCTAGGATGTATATCTTCTTCATCAGGAGTGTTTCCTTCGATGGGTGGCAGCTTCATTTTCATCGATATGGCTTTGGCGAACCCTTTCTACGTCTTGAACCTGCTTTTATTTGCGGCGGATGCACTTTGATCAGGTGGGAGTGTTTCGACCCTTTCGTCCAGTCGCCGGCGTTTGGCTTTTCAAATACGACCATCTCGCGCTCCCGATCAGCTTTGCTTTTCAAAAGAGCTTCATTAAGAATGCATCAATCATTTCGTCTGATGGTCCTAGAAGTTCAGGCTCAGGATCTGCCCCCGGTTTCTTTGCATCCCGAGCTTCTTCATCGTTTAATAACGAATGAGAGATCATGTGGCAGCTTTCCACATAATCCTCAGGTTCATCCGACGAGTCTTCTCTATTGTCGTCATCTCCGTCCTCAAAGACGTGGCTGAGAAATTCTTGGAGTGTGACTGGAGTCCACACTTTCTGGTTATATTCTTCCAGTGCATCAATCTGTTTTTGCAGGTCTGTGCGCTCGTCACCATACTTCACGGGCTTTTTGGTCTTCTTCTTCTTTTTCGAAGACTTCGACGGCTGGGTATGAGCGCTTTGACTATCACCACCAATTTTTGGAGTTGGGCATGATTTCAGCATTCCCTCGATGATCTCGGGATCCAGTGGATTCTTCCACCTGACTGTCGGGCATGTTTGGTGATCCTTCAGCATTCTTTTCGTTTTGGCTGAAAGAACGACCTCCCATGGAGCTTCTTCTATAAAAGAGCATGATGCCCCCGGTGTATCCTCCCTTTTAAGAGCGTGCGGCTGTGGTGGGCTTACTTTCCAATTCTCGGATAGTGCGAACTTGCCTTTCTGGTATTGGTCTTCGATCCAGCCTTTAAAGATGAAGCAATCTTCAATTGGATGGCTTACCGCTTCGTGGTAGGGGCAATAATTGAGACTATTAGGCTAACCGGGTTGCAATGGGCATTTTGGATTCGGCAAATTAATGAGCCTATTGCGTACTGCTAGCTCGAACAACCTTCTCGTTTTGTCCTGGGGAAACGAATAAGGGCGTTTTATTTTCTCATTATAGTATCGCCATCTCTCGTCTAGGCGATCAGTTAATTTTGGACCACTGGGCTGCTGTTGAGTATTGGCGACGAAGGTCTCTTTCCCTTTCCCTTTTTCATTCCGCGTCTCCAACTTTGAAGAGGAAAGCCTGTGGCCCATCTGGTCCATTTGGACCAGCTTATCAATCAAAGACTGGAAAGTGGTTGGCTTGAAAAACATCATAAATTGGGAGATGGTCGCTTGAGGGTCGAGAGTACCCACGAACATGCCCACTGCTGGCGCTTCTTCGATACGCTGCTCACATTTCGACCACAGATTCCGCCATCGTATTGCGTATTGAACCCATGTCTCACCTGGCTTCACCCTGGCGTTAATTAGTGCGGTAATCGGAGTACGCTCGCTACCACTTGCGAATCTTTGTGTGAACAAAGCTCCATCTCTGCAAATGTCTTGACAGAGTCGTTCGGGAGTTCAGAGTATCATTCGAACGCTGTCTCTGACAAGCTGCCGACAAACTGGCGAAGTAGCAGTTTAACGTCGCCTACAGTGTTGCCACATAGAGCCCTGAACTGGGCGACATGCTGGTGGGGATTACCCATCCCTTTATATACATGGAATTTAGGGATCGTATATCCCGGCGGGTATCTTATTTTATCATACCAACCCGGATAGGGTCGTCCAGTCTTCACGATCTGCCCAGCCGTTTCATTCGCTTGATGGAATCGTATCTGTTGAGCGACGTAGTCATACAAGGCGGCCTTAAAGATTATCTCTTCTTTGGCTGCTGAAAGACCCGGAGGAGGGTTCGATGTCTCCCCTCTGTCGTCTTCAATGGTAATCGAGGGGTCTTCAGCTGGAGGTTCCGGCTGTAACATCATCCCGGCCATGTCTTGGAACAAAAGAACCATTCGTTTTATGTTGGCCGCCTGTTCCGCGGCCTCTTTTTCTTTCCTCTCGAGCATTATTCGGAGGAATTGAGCATCAGTTTCTTGTTCCTGACGCTACTCTGAGGAATCTGGATTTTCTTTCGGCCCAGTGAGTGCGGCCATTGCAGTCAGCATCTCCTGAAGTTTTTGCTGCTGTTGCTCCTGAGCCTTTGTTATCGATCGGGTAAGCGGCTGATGACCCTTAAAAGCACGGCTTTCCTCTTTTCCGGAAGCCATATAAACGGTATGTGTTACCATACCCCCAGACTTAGGGCGTTTAGAATCAGCATCCTTGCGGTTCGCCGTGGTCACATGGGCTTTCTCCAGCCTCCTTCTCTTGTGAGTAGTTGAAGTTGAGGGAGCCATTGCAGCGGGCACCTAGATGGATGACATCTTCTATGGTACCACAGGATGGCTCTCTTCTTGTCGAGCTTTAAACTTCTTTGATCGGCGAGAGTATTCATGGTCAATCATCGATCCCTGGACCTGTCGCCAGACTTTGTAAATTTTGGAGGACAGCCGCTGAGGGGGCTACTTCGGCTTCTTCTCTGTAGCATTCTCCATAAGTGGAGGAGATCTTTTCGGTATGGCAGTTGGAGGGTTCTTGCGAACCCTCCTAAGCGGTTCGAAGTTGTTCCCAGTCGGAACAGCAGCATCGATTTCCACCATGGGAGCTGGCGGAGTCAGTCCAGAAGGGGATTTTCCCCTATCCTTCCTTACTCGGTACCAGTAACGATGGCGAGCATGTCGTGCAGATGGAGTTGGTTCAGCTATAGGGATGTCTTCATCATGCCCCCTGCCTTGGCGAAGGATTGTCACCGGCATCAGCCTCTTAAAGACCGATGTCCGTTGAGAAGCAATGTCCAATCTGTCAAAGACAGACCTCTGGGCAGGGGAAGCAGCTTTGAGGACTTCGCCTGGAGACAGAGCCGGAATGGCCAGCCTTATGATGGCTGACTTCTTGGAAGAAGACGCCTCTCCGATGATTTCGTCCGCTTGATCCAGGATGGCTATCCACTTTTGGATGGTTGCTTCAGGTATCGCGGGCTTGTTGACATTCTGACCCAGTCTGTTGAAAATTGAGGCATTGAAGTTAGGCGACCCGTTGAGAAGGGCCGCGGCAGTAGTAAGTCGATCAAAGACCGACTTCTTTGGGGCTTCTTGCGACAACAATGGGGCATTAAAGCTTACTGGTGCGATCATAGTCCTAAAGAACAGCCCAGTGGTGGCCTGAGTTACTTGCTCCACTGGCATCTTGAAAAGTGAGGCCGCTTGGGGCCCATTGGTTACACCTCCAGATGAGGCGGAATGGGAGTTGCAGTTGCAGCTAGAGCAGTTGGAGGACACTGATATTCTCTTTTCTGCATGAGAGCAAAACCAAACCTTAGTACTTCAAACCTGTAAGTGCACGGCGGCGCCGCGGCCTCCATCCCAAGGCCAAATGCGGAAGCGATGGCTAACTTTAATTTTCTTGAACCGGCACCACCGCGCACTAAAACCCGGATCGGGCCATTAACTAGTCCTAGCTAACTACTAGATGGGGAAGAGAGATATACCGAGTGATCCGAGTCCTCCGGTCTTCTCGTCGTCGTCCCGATCTCCCGCGGAATCTCCGGTCTCCACCAAGTCGCCGGAAGGGGCACCACGTCGCCTGGTTCTTTTACGGGCTCCTACCTCTATACCGAGGCAACTCGGGCATGAAGCTGGCGAGTCGACGTGCCCAAGATTTGCTGTAGAATGTGTAGTGCTCATGTCTCACTTTGGGGTTATGGAGGTTGCCATTTGGTGGAGAAAATGATATAGTGGAGATTAGTGATTTTGTAGCAAGCAAAAGGAAAAATGTGATGAACAATTTTCCCATCTCAAATGAAAAAATCCCTCTCACCCATAATATGTGGCCGGCCTCTTTTTGGTGGGGAAGAGAAAGCAAAGTCAAGGGGTGGGTGGAATGCAATGATGCAAGCAAGTGATGATGAGAGAATCCAATGATCACAACCAAAAACTCACACTCCAAAACAACTATCATCTTTCCACAAGTCAAACCATGATGACGAGAAGAAGTCAAATGGTGGAGGAATAATCATGATACAAAAAAATGCAAATAACACCCTCCATAAATGCTTATTTGCACAAATGCAAATAAGCCCTCCTCCACCAATCTTCGGTCATTGAAAGATACAAATGAAAATGGCCGAAACGGAAAGCTAACTGGCAACCCCAGAAAACTGGTCCTGTAATAAATTACAGAAAAACCCCGATACTGTGTATACACACCCGCATCTATATTCCGACCGAATACAAATGCAATGAGACAAAATCTACACTGTACTATACTAGGATCCGGCTTAAACCAAAGCCGGCTAGTAATATCCGTTCGATCCTGATCCGTGCAATACCGCACGTATCTGATCGAACCCTGCCATATAACAATACGGCCTGTAGTACAAACTGTCCGATCCTGATCCGTGCAATACCGCACGTATCTGATCGGACCTTGCCATATCTCCATACGGCCTCTACAGCTTTTCGCACGAAAGCTTGAGTAACTGAATGTGTGGTGGACTCTAAAGACTCGTCAATACTATGGCTGTGGATTTAACCACTAGCACGTCAGAGGCATAAGCCAATACGTAACGGGCTACCACGTATTGACCAAAAGGGACGTCGATGAGCGAACTCATCCTGACACCCTACTGAGCCTGTCAGTGACAATATCCGTACAGTTCGGTCTGTTCGTCTATGAGCATCGCATGGCGGGCCTAGGAGGTTGGTAAAAGTCAGACCCCTAAAAGCGGTACAAGTCGTGTCGGAGTGTAGCCCAGAACACCCTGAGATACTACTGGAATACCTACCAGTAAATCTCCTGCCTCGGCCGAGGGCTTCGTGTAATGGCTCTCCTAGACACAGCGTGACCTCACCCCTAATACCGGGAGAGACGAACCCCTGAAGATCCGCTCACTGCATCCATGTGGCTCGGGACTGTACCCAACTAAAATCTGTTTGCATGTCTCCTTTGAGCGTGGTAGGGTAGTAATCAAAGTACAGTGGGAACTCACACGAGACAAATGACGATCCTCAGGTCGATGAACTAACCTGTACACATGTCACCAGGGAACTGCTATCTGACGTCAGGTATAAGACCAACTAGCATGTTCCCGGCGAGTCCTGTCCGGTGTACTCATAACCCAATAAACACCTGTATACATCTTAGGTGAACCAACTGACACCAGTGGCTTGTGAGACCGGCCACCGCCCCTCGTCGGGGTCTCGACTGTATACACTAGTCTACTCTGGTGTATCGATGCCCTGTCTCGAAACTCCCACGACTAGGGACCTTTTAAGGATGTGCTTATAGACCACCAGCTCCCACGTATATGATCGCCCTCATACTGCTGGCAGTCAAGCAAGAATCCTAGGGGCTCTATCAACGTGCAATAGTGACCTGCCAGGTCACCTAAAGCAGTACACGATGATAAAGATAAACCAGATAGCATACTATTATCTCGAGTAAGACTGTCTTACCGGGATAGGTCCTCCAACAATCATTGCAATCACGTGCCTGTGATCCAATAATTGACTCTGAGGGCACTATCTCCAACAATCTCCCACTTGCACTCAAGGCTAATTATAGCGATGTCGCATACTCACAGCCCGTGTGATACCGAACACCCAACTCCTCTGCTAGTCAGTCTCACAAGGCTCGTTTGCGAAACTCTTGCGTTCGAGGAATAGCCTCAGTGAGTGGATCCGCCTTGATGTTTCTTTCTATGTCTCTCTATATCTCAAGTTCGCGGAGAAAGCCATCTCCCGAAATGAGCAATACCTGTCTTAGAATGTGTCTGGATGTCTGATGGGACCTGGCTCATAAATGAACTCCAAATCCAAACTTCTTAGACTGTATCGTCAACTGAACTTAATCAGTATGCTACGCCATCCCTCCCTCTGTGTTGCCTTGGACCACCTGTCCAAAATACTGCCCCTCGTCAGAAGGAAAAACTATAACTCTGACAACCTCCTTGTCGTCCAGGTCACCTTGGAAGCCTGGAATGATAACTGTCTCCTGAATGAGGCTGTCGTTATCATATCCCTAGAACATCTACTTATGTTCTAAAACTGCTTCTGACTGTTTCTCTAGGATAGGATCAATGTCAACTTATTGCATCTAGTGCAAGAACAACATCTGGTGTGGTACTTGACATCTCATGATTGACTCAATTGCCTGAGCAAGTGATCTGCCAATCATGCGCATCCCTCTCCCCTTTAGTCTGTAAGACACCTTTAGAGAGGGTGACTCCATTACCTGCAGGTACACTACCGTGCCAGGAGTCGTCCATTCTAAATACTCATAGAATGCTGTCTAAGTACCTTTAATTGGGAAACCACCCATATCTAGATCTAAAACCATAGATCTAGTAACCAGTATGTTTGATATAATGTCCAAGTCCCATGTGGAGAAGTAGGGTTCCTAGGCACTCTCAATAGGTCTCAGAAGGCATCAATCATGCCAATTTCAAAAATACGGTGCCGAGAAACCCTAGACTAGATCGTCGGCTAGAAGTTTAGGTGATAAAGCGAGCTAGTTTACAACTAAACTATAAGATAACGGAAATACAACCTTTGTAGATCCGGTGCTCCACCTCCATAGCTCCGCAATGAAGTCTCCTCGCTGTCCAAGTCGAACCCCGGGCTCTAGCGTCGGCTTCATCGGAGAATGGACGGGCTAGGTCGTCGACGTCGATGCCGAAGATGATCTACGTCGAGGCATCACTAGATCAAGCTCCAACTTCACCAAGTCATGAAAACTTGTGAAGGAAACACACTCTACTACTTGGCAAGAGGTAGAGGATGAAGAAATAGGAAGTGGGTAGACTTTAGAATTGGATTTCTCACTTGTTTCATCAATCCACCATTGATGAAGTCAAGCTTCTTCATGGAAGAAGAAGATCAAGAAGAAGAAGAATATTATGATAAGTTATTTAAAATAGATAATAAAAATGAATACTTATCATAATCTTAACCTTAGTTAAGTGTAGAGAATTGACTAAGGTTAGGTTGAATGGTTAGGGTTAAGGATGAGAACAAAAAGGTCAATTAGTCAAAGCTTCATGAAACATCAACTAAAAACAAATGAAGCCACCATTCATTTATCTTTCAATTTATTCAAAATGAATAAATGAATAAGATAAATGAATAAGTAAAAACCCTAATCAACAACTTAACCATGGTTTAATTCTTTACACTTAACCCAAAAAGCATGTATCATCAAACATGATACAATCTTGTGTACAAAAGTATATCACATATACAATGTGCACAAACCAAGTGAGAAAATCCATTTAAAGTGAACCAATACTAGTTAATGCAAAGTAATATATCAAATATATAATTATGCATTAAATCATTAAATCAACACTTGATTTAACGATCCGGTCATATCACATACAACCGACTAATATCCAATGTATCGTTTTATCGAATCAATCCTTGATTCGATAACTAGGTTATATCGCATACAACCATTCGACAAATTCATCGCGAGAATGGAATACGGTATCATATACACGTATTATTCTCGGTCCCGCACATATCTCATATGCGCTCCTATTTCGTTTCGCTTGAGCCAGGAAACCTCTGTGTAGGACTCTAAAGACTCGTCAATACGCCGGCAGCAGGTGATGATCATATCAAACACCCACAAGCCGCAAGCGGTCTGCTAAACGTAACGGCCACCCGGGTATTGAGCGATCAGAAGATCGACGAGCAAGCCCGATCACACTCCAGTGAATCCAACTAGTAACACTACCGTACAGTCCGGTCTTGTCGTCTGATATGTCGCATATCTCGCCTAGGGGTGGTAAACGTCAGACCCCAATAGCTCGATAAGTCGTGTCGATATGAGGTCTATAACAGTTCGAGAAACTACTGGTAACACTTACCAGTAAATCTCAGCAACCCTAGCCAGGGATTTCCGGTTATAGCCAATCGAACACAGCGCAACATCAACTCCCTATACCGGGAGAGACGAATCCCCTCCTATCGCTCATTGCCTCCATGTGACTCGGGACTGTACCCAAAAACCACCTTTTGCACGCCCTCTTAGACGTGGTAAGATGGAAATCAAAGCACAGTGGGAACCACACAAGACTCTATGATGATCTCGGGTCAACAGACTACTCTGTACCAGTGTCACCTGAGAACTGCCATCTGACGTAAGGTATAATACCATCTGGGAGTTCTCGGCGAATCCGTCCAGTGTACCCAGTCTCTACTGAGCACCCGTATATCATATCTGATGTCAAACACCGATGGATATGGGATCATCCATCGCCCATCTGTATGGGTCGAGAAGGTACACGCTAGTCTACTCTGGTATATCGATGCCCCGTCTCGATACACCCACGACTAGGGACTTTGAAGGATGTACTTATGGACTACCATGTCCACACTTGTATGATCCGCATCATAGTCCAGGTAGTCAAGTACACATCCTAAGGGCTTTACCAACATGTAACAGAGAGACAATCAACGTACACGTTAAGGTAAAGATCAACCAGATAGCATACTATCATGTCGAGCAAGAAAGTCCTCCCTATATACGTCCCACATCCACTACAATATACATCCAATGTACAGTAATGGCCTCTAGGGCATACATATAACTAACAATCTCCCACTTGCACTAGGGCCATCTGTAGCAGTGGTTGTAGTATCTCATACTCAACCATCCCATAAAAGTCTCTCTCTGGGAATAGGCCTTCGTGAGTGGATCCGCCGTGTTGTCCTCTGAGTCTACTCTCCTAACCTCGATCCCTTAGAGATCAACCATCTCCATGATCAGGTGATACTGCCTCAGAATATGTCTGGATCACTGATGGGATGGGGGTTCCTGGCATAAGCCACAACTCCATTGTCACACAATGGTTGGAACTAAGTTCATCTCATGAACTATTATACATCCAAACAGCCTCTTTGGTAGCATCTTAAGTAGCGATGTATCCTGCCTTTATCGTCTAGTATGTCACGGTATCTAGCTTGGAACTCTTCCAACATACCGTCACTTTACAGAGGGTAAAGACAATGCCTGCGACTGACATTCAGTCGTCTTAATCACCCTGGAGCACTTCCAGTGATTCTTCCCAGGATCGATTGATACCATCTCACTACAACTAGTGAGAATCCTAACATCCAATTAAATCTATCTCATAGATCCAAAACTCAGGATTTAGGAGGTATCATTTTGATCCTATATGGAGAATCCTTATGATAAGCGGAGATTGATCGAGCGTAGCATAGGAAACTCCTTCCCTATCAAGAGTATGTCATCCACGTACTCTACGAGGATCACCACCATACTCCCTACTACCTTTTTGTTTATACAAGGTTCATCTACCATTTTGATGATGTCAAACTCTTTGACTACTACATCAAAACAGACGTTCCAACTCCGCGATGCCTGTTTTATCACATAAAACATCTTGCACGCGTTTCCGCTGCTCCCACTGTTTACGAAGCCCTCTGGCTGTGTACTTATAGACGCCCTCTTCCAAAACATCATTTTAGAAGAGCTGTCATGACACCCAACCACCAGATATCGTAGTCATGGTATGTAGCCGTGGAAAGTAGGATCTGGATGGACTTAAGCATAGCTACTTGAAAAAGGTTTCATCATAATCCACGCCTGGTAAATGATGCAAACTTTTAACAAGTCTAGCTTTGAAAGTCTCAACTTTTCCATGTACACCAAGTAATCTTCTCAAGATATACTTGCTCCTGATGGGGATTTAACCCTTCAGATATAGAAACTAAAGTCCATACTTTGTTGGTGTATAAGGATTCCATCTCAGATCGCTAAACATCCAGCCATTCTTACAGAGTCTCACTCCTGATGGCCAGCTCGAAGCTAGTTGGGTCATCATCTCATGATGTAATCCTCGCTCCCACTGTCATAGAGAAACAGAAGTATCTCTCAGGTGGGTGAGGAACCCTACTAGATCGGCGGAGAGGCTGAGGTTCGTTGGTATCTACTGAATCCTTTGGTTCTATCAAATCATCAGCTGCAGTCTGTATAGCTGGAACATTTCCAGTTCTACATAACAGATCTTGCCTCGAGCTTGTCCGGATTTTGTTTTTCAGACATAGGCCGGAAAACCCCAAATCTTAACTAACTTAAGATATGGGCTCTTCCCTTTCCATATCACATATGAAGTGGTAGGCAACTGATTTGATCGGAACCCTATTCAATAGGTATGCAACTTCTCAAGTGCATAACACCCAATAGGAAAAAGGTAACTCAGTAGTACTCATCATAGAGCACACCATATCAAATAGGGTGTATCTGCTCCGCCCCGATATACCATCGTGCTATGGTGTATACAGAGGAGTAATTCTGAGAGAGAATCTCATTCTTTGAATAGTCCAGGAATCCCGTGCTTTAGTATTCTCCTCCTTGATCACATCAAAGGACATAATACTTATACCCGTATTTTGGTTCTCTACTTCTAACTTATATTCTGTGAATATCTCAAAAGGTTCGGACTTGTGTTTCAACAGGAACATATGTCTAAATCTTGAGAGATTATCAGAGAATGTAATGAAGTACAAAGAACCGGTCTTGGTATGTGTAGACAGGGGACTTACATACATCAACATGTATTATCCTAAAAGTTTACCAACTCTTTCTCTGTTTCCAATAAACAGAGCTATGGTCATCTTATCTTTGTGACATGACTGGCGAGTTTCACAAGATGTAAATTCAAACTGATTTAAATATACATCTAAATGCAACTTCAGCCAGTCAAGTCGCATTGATCTGACCTAGTCTACAATACCTCAAGAAGGATTCGTTCATTTCTGAACTCTTCCTCTTGTGTGTGTTCCATATACTAAGAACTGTAGTTTGATTTAGAACATTAATGCTTTTAGATAACGTGTCTGAACCGATCAACTTTTGATATAGGAAATGTTCAAAACATTATCCAACAATACAAAATTTTATCATTTCTTTACTAATAAAGAGACTGATATGATTTTGTATATCAGGTTCGGTATCTAATAACATTCGTTCAGAATCAATGTATTACTATACAGGGTAACAGTGACCAACAGACTTGGCTGCAACACTTGCCCCGTTTTCTGCCTCATGAAACTTATCACCCGTTCTCAGTTTTTCTACCCTTTTGTAGCCCTATGTAACATCTTACATATCTGGGATCCTGATCCGATATCAAATACCCAGGATACAGAGGATACTGAGAAACAGTTCTGTGTAACGAACACACCCGAAGATGATGCATTATCATGCACTCTCTTCGTTTGGGCGGCACGGGAAATCTGGTATTCCCCAATTTCCTGCTCTGTCTTATAACAATTATAAGTTGGAGCGGGACCAACGTTCCCTAGCTCAGTATAACAAGCGGGTTCGGTCAATAATCCGTATTATTATCTTGATTAAGGCGTGATATGGTCGCTACCTGGAGAGAGAGAGAAGAAAACACTCAGCGTGCGCTCTTGCAAGAATAGATTGGTTATTATTTTATCTAATCAGGATGGCTCCCACTGCTTTTGATCAAATCTTCCTTCAAACCCTAGAAGGAAAGACTAGCCGGGATTAATTACACACTACAAGTTCGCCAATCTTTCAGCCAGGCCAGTGTCGGTACTTTGAGGGAGGTCCCCCGTGCTTTCGCACGAACCTAATTAATGTAAACCTCGTTTTCCCATAGGCGTAACCTCGTTAACACCTTTCTAGACACCTACTTGATCGGCTAATTGTAATGTGTAAAACTCTCCCAGGAGTAACTCTTACTCGCAGTGGGTATCGGGATCCAACTATCTCATAGAAGGTATGCAATCTCATTGCAAATTTCAACACTTGAAATTCCCGATAATTTTTTGCCCCTAGCGTCCTATGACCTTGACAGAGGTCAACAAACCATAGGTTGCTAGTCAAGTTCAACCGTCATTTCCTGATTGAAGTAAACCCACCCGCACGACCCTTGACAGAGGTCAACAAGGTCGCACGACTACCCTAAATCAATCACATCATATGCTTATACAGATAAGCACTAATCAACTACCGCACACTATGCCTTGACAGAGGTCAACAAACGCAGCACGAATACTAACCAGTACATATTTGAAATGACGGAGGGCTACGACAAGTTTTTCTGAAAACCTATTGCGTAATGAACTTGATATCGTTGTAGGATCGAATGAATTTTGAAATGGAGTGTTTTTTAGGCTTTTCTAGTTTTGCTAAAGGAGTCACTCCCGGTGAAGGGATCGTCGGTCCTTTCCTCGTCGAATGAGGTGCGGGATATATCATATATATCACTGTGCAAAGCAAAAACTCTTAAAAGCAATCAAAAGACAAACCGAGGGGTGTAGCATCTGCCAGTTATTGCTAAAGGAGTCACTCCCGGTAAAGGGATCTCGGTCCTTTCCTCATCGAATAAGGTGCAGGATATGTCACATATACCGCTGTGCAAAGCAAGAACTGTAGCTACCTGTTTTATTTTGAAATTCGATTCTACAACATCTTTAGGTTTCTTTTACTTTCATTAATCATATTAATGAAGTCCCATCATTTAAGTACCTAAACATCACAGATAAATACGACGTACACTTATGCCATCCGCATTCGCCTCGATGTCCCCTCATGCACCGTTAGGTTAGGTAACTAACGACAGAGCGGGGCAGGGCTAGCGCGGGTGTAAAACATAAGTAACGTCTATATAATATATCATATATACTATATACTGTATCTATCACAGAACATCATATGATCACATCACAGATATCGCAGCAGAAGAAACATATGAAATATTGGATATACTAGGACGTCCGTGTTTTCAATACGAGCCAGTATAAAACACGGATTCCACGGTCGCGATGAATAGCCAAACCCACACACCTAGACCCCTACGAGAGCGGCAAGCAACCCTACCAATTCTAGAGTTAGGAGACCCGGACTCGACTCCTCGAGTTGGTCTCCCACTGGACTCCAGAACCCGGTTACTTGTGCTCCCCTCCTTGGGTCTATCCTAGTGCGGAAAAGTAAATAATATACAAAAGGTGACTACTTCCGCAACCTGGAAGTGCCCCAACAAAAGAATATTACATACAAGTTTTTACATGAATGAAAATGAAAAACACTCATCTCACATAAAAACCCCCGGCTATTCGAACGCGACGATCCAATATAACATATCCAGCAACACATAACATCACATGTCATCAACGTAAGTAAATATGTCCATTCCAATTGTCGTTGACATATAGCAACGAAACCGGCGATATCACACATTACACTTACGGTCACAGAAAAGAAAGTGTAAAACTACAACAGTTGGAATCCGCAACCTGCATAGACATCGCATGCCTAATCAAATGAATCCCTTAGACATCGCATGCCTAACAATTATAAACCCCGCATTTTAGTCTCATTATCGAAAACACTTTTTAATATCAAGTCGGGCAATTCAACAAGATTCCCGACATCCTGATCGAATGCTCGTCGCAAACTTCAGTAGACGGTCGCACCCCCGATACCGTCGACGAAGTGCACCAAGGCGGAACACCGCTACCGCGAGCACCCGAACGGATGCTTTCGGCGACGGGGTTCTCCTTTAGTCACTTGGTCGGGGCTATGGGACGAGGCTGTCTATTAAGTTTATCCGGCGAGTATCCGCGTACACTACGTGATTGCGACGGACTTTTGATCACATCAAAATTCCGTGGCAACCGATCAAGTGAGAGTAAACTGCTATGTTTATAACATTCATTCAGTTATCTCATAACTTCATGTGAATTCCAATTATTGTATCCCATTCCGGATAAATAGAAAATGTCAAACTTTCCGATCGAAAAATCGAACACCCAAGTTTTCCCGATACAGATCAACACATGAAACAAGTCTAAAAACATTCAGTTCGTGCCTCAGTACCAACGGTCCAGCCGTAGAAGGGTTAAGCCAACGCCTCACATGTGGCACGCCGTACTGCCCCAAACCCGAAGGTTCAAAGGGCAGTTCAAGACGGTCACATAATCGAGTTAAGGTTTGTTGTCTTCTAGAGGGTCCATCGCGTTACTTGCACTACTTAGAACGTCGTTAAACTACGGAAAAATCCAACACTTGGAAATTTCCCGACAGGGGAAAAATTGGGTATTTATATCCGGTCGAACTTTTTAACATATTCTAAAATTTATCCGGAAATCCACACTGACAAAATTTGATAATCCGATCGAATGTTTGATTCCCAATACAACCCCAGAATACTCTTCTGTAGAGTCACAATAAAAATACCCCAGAAAATATAGTATTAAATTATATGAGTTATCATACAAGGGAACAGTACGGCCGTGGAACCGCCGCACCATGCATAGCACGTGTCGCGATTCCGCGGTGGAAAAGTCGATTTAGGCCCTCGTATTTCACGGTAATTCAAATAACACCCTTCTTATTTTTTTGCATATTTTTAATTGACAAAAATCCAAAATTTTATAAAATTTCCAGAGAGCATTTTGGGAATGGGTTTCGATGTTCGTTCGGATTTCAAACGTCGTCTAGACTTCGCCTAAGGCTCTAGCTAGGCTCTGATACCAGTGTAGGGTTCCTAGGCACTCTCAAAAGGTCTCACAAGGCATCAATCATGCCAATTTCAAAAATACGGTGCCGAGAAACCCTAGACTAGATCGTCGGCTAGAAGTTTAGGCGATAAAGCGAGCTAGTTTACAACTAAACTATAAGATAACGGAAATACAACCTTTGTAGATCCGGTGCTCCACCTCCATAGCTCCGTAATGAAGTCTCCTCGCTGTCCAAGTCGAACCCCGGGCTCTAGCGTCGGCTTCATCGGAGAATGGACGGGCTAGGTCGTCGACGTCGATGCCGAAGATGATCTACGTCGAGGCATCACTAGATCAAGCTCCAACTTCACCAAGTCATGAAAACTTGTGAAGGAAACACACTCTACTACTTGGCAAGAGGTAGAGGATGAAGAAATAGGAAGTGGGTAGACTTTAGAATTGGATTTCTCACTTGTTTCATCAATCCACCATTGATGAAGTCAAGCTTCTTCATGGAAGAAGAAGATCAAGAAGAAGAAGAATATTATGATAAGTTATTTAAAATAGATAATAAAAATGAATACTTATCATAATCTTAACCTTAGTTAAGTGTAGAGAATTGACTAATGTTAGGTTGAATGGTTAGGGTTAAGGATGAGAACAAAAAGGTCAATTAGTCAAAGCTTCATGAAACTTCAACTAAAAACAAATGAAGCCACCATTCATTTATCTTTCAATTTATTCAAAATGAATAAATGAATAAGATAAATGAATAAGTAAAAACCCTAATCAACAACTTAACCATGGTTTAATTCTTTACACTTAACCCAAAAAGCATGTATCATCAAACATGATACAATCTTGTGTACAAAAGTATATCACATATACAATGTGCACAAACCAAGTGAGAAAATCCATTTAAAGTGAACCAATACTAGTTAATGCAAAGTAATATATCAAATATATAATTATGCATTAAATCATTAAATCAACACTTGATTTAACGATCCGGTCATATCACATACAACCGACTAATATCCAATGTATCGTTTTATCGAATCAATCCTTGATTCGATAACTAGGTTATATCGCATACAACCATTCGACACATTCATCGCAAGAATGGAATACGGTATCACATACACGTATTATTCTCGGTCCCGCACATATCTCATATGCGCTCCTATTTCGTTTCGCTTGAGCCAGGAAACCTCTGTGTAGGACTCTAAAGACTCGTCAATACGCCGGCAGCAGGTGATGATCATATCAAACACCCACAAGCCGCAAGCGGATGGCTGCTGGCACGTCTGTAGGTGACCATGTATTGAAGATGATTGGACTTATCGAAGAACTTGAGGACCTGGGTTGGACCATGGAGAACGAGCAATATGTTGATATTGTTCTGCAGTCCCTTTCCCCTGCCTTTGCTCAATTCATTGTAAACTTCAACATGCACAAAATGGAGAAGTCTTTACCAGAACTCCTCAATATGTTGAGGAGTGCAGAGAGCACGCTAAAGGTAGCAAAAACTCCCGCTCTTATTGCTGGGCCATCTTCTTCCTCCATCCCGAAAGCCAAGGCCAAGGGAAAGAAGAAGAAGAAGAATCCCATCAAGCAGAGAGGCGGAGTGAAAAAGGTATCGGGAAGGGACAAGAAAGGGGCTGCTGCGACAGGTCGTGGGGAATGTTTCCACTGCCACCAGACTGGGCACTGGAAGAGAAACTGTGCTAAATACTTGGCCGACCTCCAGAAGAAGAAGCATGGTGATGCTTCCACTTCAGGTGTGTTTGTAACAGAAAACTGTTTTTCAATTAACTCTGCTTCCTGGGTATTAGATACTGGATCAGGATCTCATATCTGCAATTGTATGCAGGGGTTGAGAAATAGCAGGTTGTTGAAGAAAGGTGATCACACTCTTCGGGTTGGGAATGGTTCCTCAGTACATGCTACTGCAGTAGGAAAGTATCATCTTGGTTTGCTGTCGGGTTCTATATTGGTTTTGAACCCATGTTATTTTGTACCTTCGATGTTATGTAATATTATATCTGTATCGTTGTTGGACAATGCTGGATATAATTTCGTATTGCAATCTAATGTTATGAACATTAATCTTAATCAAGAGTTGATTGGGTATGGAACATTAAATAACGGGATATACATCCTAAATCAGCATACAGTTTTTCATATACAACACGGAAACAAAAGAAAGGTTTCAGACAAAAATGAAGCTTTCATTTGGCATTGTAGACTAGGTCATATTAATGAAACAAGACTGACCAAGCTACATAAAGATGGATATTTAAACTCGTTTGAATATAAATCTTATGCGACTTGTCAGTCTTGCATCAAAGGTAAAATGTCCAAAACTCCGTTTACTGGACACGGAGAGAGAGCTACTGAACTCTTAGGCCTCATACATAGTGATGTATGTGGACCAATGTCTACACATGCTGCAGGTGGTTTTTCATACTTCATAACCTTCACTGATGATTTATCGAGATTCGGGCACATGTTCTTGTTGAAACATAAGTCCGAAGCCTTTGAAAAGTTCAAGGAGTATAAATCTGAAGTAGAAAAACAAACAGGCTTAAGTATCAAGAAACTTCGATCGGATCGTGGAGGTGAGTATCTAAGCTCAGAGTTTCTAGATTTCCTAAAAGAGAATGGGATTCTCTCTCAGCTCACTCATCCGTATACACCACAGCACAACGGTGTATCGGAAAGGAGGAATCACACATTATTAGATATGGTACGATCCATGATGAGTGATGCTGAGTTACCAATATCATTTTGGGGGCACGCATTGGAGACTGTGATTTATCTATTGAATAGGGTTCCAACCAAAACCATGTCTACCACTCCATATGATATATGGTACGGGAAGAGACCATCTCTTAACAGAGTTAAGGTATGGGGTTGTCCGGCTTATGTGAAAAAGCAGAATCCAGACAAACTTGAGACACGATCGGTTTTGTGTAAATTTGTGGGATATCCAAAACACTCGTATGGATATCTATTCTACCACAAGGAGGAACAAGGGGTGTTTGTTTCTCAGTATGCCACATTTTTAGAAAATGAATTTTTTACAAATGATACTGTTGGCAATGCGGTAGAACTGGAAGAAGTTCCAGATGCACAAACCATTACCGATGATTTGATTGAACCTGAGGTTTCAATAGAACCTGACATACCTCAGCCACTCCGTAAATCTAGTAGGACTTCTCGCCCACCTAATAGATACTACGGTTTTCTAATTGACGGCGATAAAGAAGATTGCATCATGAATGATGATGACCCTACTAGTTTTCAGCAAGCTATCCCGAGTGGTGACTCAGTGAAATGGTTGGATGCCATGAGATCCGAAATGGAATCCATGCACACCAACAAAGTATGGACTTTGGAGGCTGCACCTTCTGGAGTAAAACCCATAGGGTGCAAATGGATCTTTAAAAGAAAGATTGGTGTGGATGGTCAGGTGGAGACCTATAAAGCTAGGCTGGTAGCAAAAGGATTTCGTCAAAGACCGGGCTTGGACTATGATGAAACTTTTTCACCAGTCGCGATGCTCAAATCCATTCGGATCTTGCTTGCTATAGCTGCTTACTATGATTATGAGATCTGGCAGATGGTGTAAGTCTACGCTAGCGCCCCGGCAGTCTACAGACGCCAAATGCGGAACAAAAAACTTTTAACTGGCGCTATCGTATACTTTAACCCGGATCTGCCATTATTGCTAAACTAACATACTGTAAAGAGTGTAGAATGGTTATACCGAACGATCCGAGTCCTTCGTTCTTCAACCATCATCCCACGCTCCGTTGCGGCTGCTCCGATCTCGTCGATCTCCGATCTCCTCGTCGAGGTGGCACCACATGATCGGTTCTTTAAACGGGCTCCCGCCTCTGACTCGAGGCAACTCGATCGTCAAGTTTGCTAAAAGAGACGACCAAGAATGATGTAGAGAATGAGTAGATGACTTTGTCTCACTTCGTCCAAATCCGTGGACGATCGGTTAATGAAGTTGCCGTGGAAATCGGGTGATGGAATGAAATGAACTGTGAATTCCATACACCCCAAAACTATCATATCTTTTCTAACCGAAATGAAACCTTAAGTGAAAAATGAGATCGATCAAGAGAGAGAGAGAGGGGCCGGCCACCTTATAAGGAAGAGGGAGGTGACCGTAGGAGGAGGGAGGTGACCATAAACCAAAAGCTTCTCACTTAAATATCTTTAGCCAAAACAAAATGCATTAACTACAAAGCATGAGTCATTAAGCATAGTCACCACTTAATAAATGCAACCAATGAAAACCCTACACCAATAAGCCTAGTCACCTCATCTAGAATATTCTAGAACACTGACTCACCTTATCTGTAGAAAAGATAAATCCGTCTTTAACCAAATGTTAAAAGACGGCTGATAGAAAACTGGAAACTGGCAACTTCCAAAAGTGATCCTGAAACGACTTTCAGGAAAACCCCGAAACTGTATAAATATACCCGCATTTGTATTACGACCGAATACAAATGCAACTGAGACAAAGATATTAAACCTACTCAATATAATACTCAGATCCGGCTTAAACCAAAGCCGACCAGTATTATTTGCCCGAAAAATAACACGTGCGTAAACGCACGTGCATTTTCCGAACCCTGCCATAAAACCATACGGCCTCTACAACGTTTCGCCCGAACTTGGGAAACTGTCTGTGGGGGACTCTAATGACTCGCCAGTACCCTGGCAGTGGGTTTAACCACAAACCGTCAGCGGCACTAGCTATGCATAACGGCTGCCCATGGACTGACCTCAAGGGTGGCCGAGGAGCGAACTCAAGGGAGACCGATGAGCGAACTCCTCCGAAAACCCTACTGAGCCTAACAGTGACAATGTATATACAGTCCGGTCCGTTCGTCAATGAGTATCGCATATCTGCCTAGGGGGCTAGTAACGTCAGACCCCCAATAGCAGTATAAGTCGTGTCGGAGTGAAGCCTCAATACACCCTGAGATACTACTGGAGTACTTACCAGTAAATCTCCTACCATGGCCATGGATTTGTGTAATGGCTCTCCTAGACACAGCACGATCTCGCCCCCAATACCGGGAGAGACGAATCCCCTGCCGATCCGCTCACGTGCCTCCATATGGCTCGGGACTGTACCCAAAAGCTACCTGTTTGCACGACTCCTTTGAGACGTGGTAGGGTAGAAATCAAAGCACAGTGGGAACTCACACGAGACAAATGACGACCTCAGGTCGATGAACTAACCTGTACACATGTCACCAGGGAACTGCTATCTGACGGTAGATATAATACTAACTAGCAGATTCCCGGCGAGTCCTGTCCGGTGTACTCATAACCTAATGAGCACCTGTATACATCTTAGGTGATCCAACTGACACCAATGGCTTGTGAGACCGGCCACCGCCCCTCGTCGGGGTCTCGACTGTACACACTAGTCTACTCCGGAGTATCGATGCCCTGTCTCGAAACTCCCACGACTAGGGACCATAATTAAGGATATGCATATAAACTACCCAACTCTCACGTATATGATCGCCATCATACTGTTGGTAGTAAAGCAAGATCCTAAGGGCTCTATCAAAGTGTAACATGCAATCAGTCACCTGAACATGTACACGACTGATAAAGGCAAACCAGATAGCATACTATCATCTCGAGTAAGACTGTCCTACCGGGATAGGTCCTCCGCAATCATTGCAATCACGTACCTGCGATCCAATAATTGACTATGAGGGCACTATCTCCAACAGATGGATGTTAAAACGGCATTTCTAAATGGTGATTTAGAAGAATGCGTTTTTATGGATCAGCCAGAGGGCTTCATTGATAGTGGGAGCAGCGGAAAAGCATGCAGGCTGCTTAAATCCATCTATGGATTAAAGCAGGCATCACGGAGTTGGAACATCTGCTTTGATGATACAATCAAAGAGTTTGGTTTTATCAAAAATGTGGATGAACCATGTATTTATAAAAAGATTGTAGAGAGTACTGTTACATTCCTCGTATTGTACGTGGACGACATTCTCTTGATAGGAAATGATATTCCTATGCTACAATCGGTCAAACTATTCTTATCGCAGAGGTTCTCCATGAAAGACCTGGGCGATGCCTCGTACATCCTGGGGATAAAGATCTATAGAGATAGATCTAAGAAATTATTGGGATTGTCCCAATCGAGATACATTGACACCATACTAAAGAGGTTTAGTATGGAAGATTCCAAGAAGGGTAATTTACCCGCTTGTCATGGGATCACCCTCTCCAAAGAGATGTCTCCAAAGACTGATGAGGAGAGGGCTCGCATGAGCATTATACCCTATGCTTCGGCAGTAGGATCTATAATGTATGCGATGTTATGTACTCGCCCAGATGTAGCTTATGCACTAAGTGCAGTAAGCAGGTATCAATCCAACCCAGAGGAGAAACACTGGACTGCTGTGAAGAACATTCTAAAGTACTTGAGAAGAACTAAAGAAATGTTCTTGGTGTATGGTAACGGAAATCTCCAAATGGAGGGTTTTACCGACTCCAGCTTCCAGAGCGACAAGGATGATAGTAAGTCCATCTCAGGGTTTGTATTTACTCTAAATGGAGGGGCGGTATGTTGGAAGAGTTCCAAACAAGATACCGTGGCTGACTCCACGTTGGAAGCTGAGTATATTGCTGCTAATGATGCCGCAAAAGAAGCGGTCTGGATAAGGAAGTTCATTTCAGAACTTCAAGTGGTTCCATCCATTGCTAATCCATTACCTCTGTATTGCGATAACAATGGAGCCATAGCTTTGGCAAAGGAACCGAGATCCCATCAGAAATCCAGACATATCTTGAGGCGGTATCACCTCATCAGGGAGATAGTGGATCGCCAGGAAATCGAGGTACGGAGAGTAGACACGAAAGACAACACAGCAGATCCATTCACTAAGGCTATCCCTCAAGTACAGTTTGAGAAACTGTTTGAGCTGTTGGGCATGCGGTACGCCGGAAACTGGTTCTAGCTGGTACTTATTGCATTAATTACAGGCCTTAGTGCAAGTGGGAGATTGTTGGATATGTATGCCCTAGAGGCATGTATTGTATAGGATACTAGACATGTATATGTACAGAAACAATCTTTGCTCGAAATGATAGTATGCTATCTGGTTTATCTTTATCATAACATGTGATGTGTGGATGAAGCCCTTAGGACTATGCTTGACTACCAGGATTATGATGAGATCATACTGGTGGGACCTGGGCAGTCTACAAGCATATCCTTCAATAGTTCCTAGTCGAGGGTATATCGAGACAGGGCATCGGTATTACCAGATTAGACTAGTATGTACGTTTCTTGGCCCTGGGGGCAATGGTTGATTCCACAACCATTGATGTTTGACATCAAAGATTGTACACAGGTGCTCATTGGAGAATGGGTACACCGAACAAGACTCGCTGAGAACTCCTAGATGGTATATATACCTAATGTCAGATAGCAGTTCTCTAGTGATACTTGTACAGGTTAGTCTGTAGACCCGAGATCGTCATAGAGTCTTGTGTGATTCCCACTGTACTTTAATTTCCTCCCTACCACGGCTCTACTGAATCGTGCAAACAGGTGGATTTTGGGTACAATCCCGAATCATATGAAGACAGTGAGCGATAGGAGGGGTTTCGTCTCTCCCGGTATAGGGAGTTGATGTCGCGCTATGATTGATCGGCTATAACACCTAAATCCCTAGCCAGGGTTCTCGAGGTTTACTGATAAGTGTTATCAGTAGTTTCTCGAACTTTTATGAGCCATAAATCAGCATGACTTATAAAGTTACTGGGGTCTGACATTTACCACCCCTAGACTTCATATGCGATGTATCAGACGAAGAGACCGGACTGTACGGTAAGTGTTGCTTGCAGGCTCGTAAGGGTTGTGATGGGTTCGCTCGTCGGCCACCTTTTCGTCAAGTACCTGGGTAGCCGTTACGCACAGCTAGTGCCGCTGACGTGCTTGTGGTTAAACCCACTGCCAGCGTACTGTCGAGTCTTTAGAGTCCCACACAGAGAGTTCCCTCGTTCAGGCGAAATATGTAGAGGCTGTAAGTTGTTATGGCAGCCGTAAGCTGTTACTGTAAGTGCACGGCGGCGCCCCGGCCGTCAATCCGACGGCCAAATGCGGAAGCGGTGATAAACTTTATTTTTACTTGAACTGGCAAACCGCCGCGCACTAATACCCGGATTGAACCACTAACTAGTCCTAGCTATCTACAAGAAAGGGAAGAGAGATATACCGACAGATCCGAGTCCTCCGGTCTTCTCGTCGTCGTCCCGATCTCCTGCGGAATGTCCCGTCTCCTCCTCGTCGCCGGAAGTGCACCACAACGCCTACTTCTTTTACGGGCTCCCACCTCAATTCCGAGGCAACTCGGGCACGAAGCTGGCTAGTCGACGTGCCCAAGATTCGCTGTAGAATATTGTGTAGGACTCAAGTCTCACTTTGGGGTTCATGGAGATGCCATTTTGGTGGAGGGATGATACAAGAACTATGTGGAGGGACTTTGGGGATTTTGGAACATGAAATGAGCAAAACCCCACTTCACAAAAATTTGGACAGCCCACCTCCCATATGGCCGGCCACTACAATGGGGGAGAGAGAATGAGAATGGAGAGAGTCACAAAAATATGGGAGCCATTCTCATATCATGCAAGAGAGAGAGAGGAATGGTTATCATGAAAAGCAATGATCACAAAATCAAAACCCACACTCAACCACCTACCACCAACCTCATCATCAACAACCATGATGATTTACAAAGTCAAGCAATCATGAGTTTATGAAGTCAAATGATGGGACAAGTATCATGACATGATAATATGCAAAGACCCCCTCCACAAATGCTTATTTGCAACAATGCAAATAAGCCCTCCTCCTCCAATCTTCGGCCAATGAACGATACAAAGGAAATCGGCCGAAACGAAAAACAAACTGGCAACTCCAAAAAACTGGTCCCGTAATAAATTACAGGAAAACCCCGATACTGTGCATACACACTCGCATCTGTATTTCGACCGAAATAGAAATGCAATGAGACAAAATCTCCACTGTACTATACTAGGATCCGTCTTAAACCAAAGCCGGCTAGTAATATCTGTTCGATCCTGATCCGTGCAATACCGCACGTATCTGATCGAACCCTGCCATATAACCATACGGCCTATAGTACAAACTGTCCGATCCTGATCCGTGCAATACCGCACGTATCTGATCGGACCTTGCCATATCTCCATACGGCCTCTACAACCTTTCGCACGAAAGCTGAGTAACTGAATGTGGGGGACTCTAATGACTCGTCAACACCTTGGTTGTGGATTTAACCACTGGCACGTCAGAGGTATAAGCCAATACGTAACGGGCTACCAGGTATTGACTAAAAGGGACGTCTGTTAGCGAACTCAGCCCGACAACCCTACTGAGCCTGTCAGTGACAATATCCGTACAGTCCGGTCCGTTCGTCTATGAGCATCGCATGGCGGGCCTAGGGGGTTGGTAAAAGTCAGACCCCCAAAAGCGGTACAAGTCGTGTCGGAGTGTAGCCCAGAACACCCTGAGATACTACTGGAATACCTACCAGTAAATCTCCTTGCCTCGGCCGAGGGCTTCGTGTAATGGCTCTCCTAGACACAGCGCGACCTCACCCCCAATACCGGGAGAGACGAACCCCTGAAGATACGCTCACTGCCTCCATGTGGCTCGGGACTGTACCCAACTAAAACCTGTTTGCACGACTCCTTTGAGCCGTGGTAGGGTAGTAATCAAAGTACAGTGGGAACTCACACAAGACAAATGACGATCCCCAGGTCGATGAACTAACCTGCACACATGTCACCAGGGAACTGCCATCTGACGTCTGGTATATGACCAACTAGCATGTTCCCGGCGAGTCCTGTCCGGTGTACTCATAACCCAATGAGCACCTGTATACATCTTAGGTGAACGAACTGACACCAGTGGCTTGTGAGACCGGCCACCGCCCCTCGTCAGGGTCTCGACTGTATACACTAGTCTACTCTGGAGTATCGATGCCCTGTCTCGAAACTCACACGACTAGGGACCATTTAAGGATATGCTTATAGACTCCCAGCTCCCACTTATATGATCGCCCTCATACTGCTGGTGGTCAAGCAAGAATCCTGGGGCTCTATCAACGTGTAATAGCGACTTGTCAGGTCACCTAAAGCAGTACACGATGATAAAGGTAAACCAGATAGCATACTATCATCTCGAGTAAGACTGTCCTATCGGGATAGGTCCTCCATCAACCATTGTAATCACGTGCCTGTGATCGAATAATTGAATCTGAGGGCACTATCTCCAACAATCTCCCACTTGCACTCAAGGCTAATTATTGCGATGTCGCATACTCACAGCACGTGTGATACCGAACACCCAACTCCTCTACTAGTCAGTCTCACAAAGCTCGCTTGCGAAACTATTGCGTTCGAGGAATAGCCTTAGTGAGTGGATCCTCCTTGATGTCTCTTTCTTTGTCTCTCTATATCTCAAGTTCGCAGAGAAACCCATCTCCCGAAATGAGCAAAACCTGTCTTAGAATGTGTCTGGATGTCTGATGGGACATAGCTCATAAATGAACTCCAAATCCAAACTTCTTAGACTGTATCGTCAACTGAACTTAATCAGTATCCTGCGCCATGCCTCCCTCAGTATTGCCTTGGATCACCTGTCCAAAATACTGCCCCTCGTTAGAAGGAAAAACTATAACTCTGACAACCTCCTTGTCGTCCATGTCACCTTGGAAGCCTGGAATGATAACCGTCTCCCGAATGAGGCTGTCGTTATCATATCCCTAGAACATCCTCTTATGTTCTAAAACTGCTTCCGACTGTTTCTCCAGGATTGGATCAATGTCAACTTATTGCATCTAGTGCAAGAACAACATCTGGTGTGGTACTTAACATCTCATGATTGACTCAATTGCCTAAGCAAGTGATCTGTCAATCATGCACATCCCTCTCCCCTTTAGTCTGTAAGATACCTTTAGAGAGGGTGACTCCATCATCTGCAGGTACACTACCGTGTATGGAGTCGTCCATTCTAAATACTTTCAGAATGCTGTCCAAGTACCCAGATTGGGAAACCACCCAAACCTAGATCTAAAACCATAGATCTAGTAACCAGTATGTCTGATAAAATGTCCATTTCCTTTGTGGAGAAACTACTGTGTGACGACCAAAGTATAACCGATCGTAGTATAGGAGTTTCTTTTCTTACTCTGTGTATGCCATCCAAATACCATGACATCACACCCTACTACCTTCTCAACAGATCCATCCCCTATTCTGATGAAGTCAAACCTATGACTGTCACATCAGAAATTGATGATCTATCTCCGCCATATCTGCTTTAGTCTATAAATAGACATAAGCTACCTGTCCACCAATACTTCCGCTGCTCCCACTGACTACGACAACCCTCTGGCAGAGTCATATATACGTACACTTCTGAAGCGAGTTCAGAACGACGCTATACTCATCCTCCCGCCGGGTCTCGCAGCCTGGAACAACAGCAATTGTAATTATGGGTAAACAAGAACTTCCCTGTCACCGTCCTTGAGGCTACCGGAGTACCTTTCGGCTGCCTGAAGTTACCCACCTTATCTGCGGAGTGGCCAATTGGAATGTCAATCCAGATTGAATCTTTAGGTTCCTTATCAAATCTTCAGTAATCGTTCGTGGTTCTGGAATCACTTCCAGTTCTACCATACTCCCACTACTGTTTTCTGAAAAAATCCATTTTTAATAAAACTGTGGCGAGTCTAGAACAATATTGCTATTGTTCATCCAGATGGTAGAAAGTCAACCCTCGTCATAGCCTGGGTCAACCCACAAACAGCCATTACAGAAACGTGCCTTGAGTTATCCAGAGTCTGGTTTTAATCATAAGCTGGACAACTCCCCGTACCTTAACAACGTTAAGATATGAACTGTTCTATATCCAATATAGAACCAGAGGCACTGATTTAATTGAACCAGATTCAAATCATACAGCTGTATCCAGTGTATGTCAACTAAATGGAAAGAGGCCGATCAGCGTTACTCAACTTAGGAATGCTTCCAATTATGAATAACCTGAAAGAGAAGCAAGATCTCTTAATCATTACTATCATCTGAATACCATACTCAAGTATCTACATCTTCGATCACTTTGAAGAATCCCGATACTTGCAATACCTGGTTCTCTACTTTATTCAAATACCTATAACTTCTCAAAATTCGGACCCTGTGTTTCCAAGAAACGCCTGTCTAAAAACTAGAGAAGTCATAAGTAAACCGAATATAGTACGAGGACCAACCCCTCTGTCCTGATGGACCCTGGACAACATACAATACTCTGTATAAGTCCCTTGAGTCTGATAACTCAATCACTGTGTGTCGTAGGTTGAAAACTGTACCTTTGGTTATGAAGAATTACACCGCTGTTCAATGCTCCTTACCTAACCATCCACTGATATAGGTAAATGTCGTAGACATAATTTCAAAAAGGTATATCTCACTCTATGAAAATAGACGTACAGATATATCGATTTGAAATTGGTGCATAACAACGGATATTCAAAACCAAATATTTGCCGACCGGCAAACAGCCCAGGTGATTTCCTCAAATATCAACGATTACAACGAATCCCGATATAATGAGGATGATCACCCAATTCCCAACAACTTACTCCCACTCATCATCTGTAAAACCATACAGATGTGAGAATCATACTTGGTAAATGCATACCCTGGAGCAAGTGTCTAACTGGGAAATCAGTTTTCCTTTAACAGTACACAGTGAAGCTGAAACATTGAAATGTTTCGATGGGGTATCCTGGTATTCCTAGTAATGCCTCTTCCAGTATCCAGATTCACAACTGTAATCGTGTAATTCTTTGCCACCTCTCCAAATCCCTTCATATGTCTTTAGTCATTACCTTCTGCACACCCCTTTAGGCCAAATGGTTTTCTCCCTTCCCTACCGTTCGGCACCAGCCTATGGTTTGGAAGAAGACTATCCAATAAGCATAATGGGTGTACTGTCCCAATCCTAGGAACACTCGCAATGAGAGAGGGTGAAGATAAAAGACAACCGAATAAACCTTATTCCTATTTCTCCTGGACCAGAATCCATCCCCGAACTGGAACAAGTTCCTTTCGAGTTCGTATATAACCATACGATGGAGTATCCAATAAACTGTGGATCTTCGTAGTGATACGGAGTGTCCTGGAGAAATACAAAGGTGATTTAGGATTGGCGAAGGAATACTTGGTTTGGTCGTGAATATCTGTTGCAATTTACTTTGCCCTCTTACTAATCCCTTGCTTTGTCTTAACTTAATACCTTCTGTACACCATCGTTAGGCTAATTGGTTTTCTTCATTCCCTACCGGTCGGCACCAGCCTAAGGTTTGGAAGAAGACTATCCAATTTGCGTAATAGGTGTACTACTCCTAAACCAAGGAGTACTCGCAACCTGAGAGAAGGTAAAAGGAAAAGACAACTGAATAGTCCTATCCGTTTCCTCCAGAACCTGAAACCATCCTCGAATAAATTCTTTCGAGTTCGTATCTAACCATACGATGGTTTTGTCCAATGGAAGTGGACGTTCGCAGTAATACGGGGTGTCCTGGAGAAAAGGGTAAAAGTAGGAGTGGCAATGAGGTTTGTAACTCTGACAATCCAAAAGCCAGTGTTTAAGAAGGTTCGGTCAACTTGGTCACTGAGTCATAGTCTTAGGGTTGGGTCAATGGTCGCTGCCAAAGAGAGAAAGAAAAGAAACACTCAGCGTGCACTCTAACCTAGATCAGAATGGTTACCAATTTATCTAATCTGGAAACCTCCCACTGTACCGTCAAATTCTCCTCCAAACCTGTAAGAAGAATTAGTCGGGATCACCCGAGGAGTATACCAACTCATCAGTGGGAATCGGGATCTAACTATCATCGCATGATAACGTGACGGAATCCGCTCACGGTGTCACACTCCAGAAGGTATGCGCATATCTGGCAAGTTTCAGTTCTTTTGAAACTCCCGATGAGATTTCTACCCCATGCTCTTATGACCTTGACTTTGGCCAACATATCATAAGTCACATGTCAAGTTCTACCCGTCATTCTCCAGGTTAATTTGAATCCACCTGTACATACCCTTGACTTTGGCCAAAATGGCAGTACGACTGTCCCAAACCAACGCATCTATCTATGCTACATATGAATGCCCCAATAGCTACCAATCACTGTGCCTTGACTTTGGCCAACATACACAGCTTGAATACTATTGAACATCCATATGAAAGGACGGAGGGCTACGAATGGTTTCTGGCGAAAACCTTTAACGTAAATAACTTGATATCGTCGAAGGAACGGATAGCTTTTAAAAATATAGTGACGAAAAACGTTGCTAAAGAGGTCACTCCCGGTGAAGGGATCTCGGCTCTTTCCCCGTAGAATGGGGTGCAGGATATTCCAACTGAATACCACGGTGCAAAGCAAAAGTAATCGGCTATAGTGAAGTTAATGCCCTGACGCAAACTCTTTGTCCAAGGGGTCACTCCCGGTGAAGGGATCTCGGCCCTTGCCTCGTCGGCTGAGGAGCAGGATATTCCAACTGAATACCACGATGCAAAACAAAAGTGAACGTCCTTGCAATAACAGCTTTTTGAAAAAGTGTTCCAACAACATCAGATTAGGTTTGTTTTTAACTTGCATTGATCCGAATCAATGCAGTCCCATCAATCGATCACACCACAAAGAACGAAAATATACTGATGTACGTATATGCCATCCGCATTCGCCACTGGGTCCCGTCATTACCCGTTAGGTTAGCTAACTAACGACAGAGCGGGGACTGGACTAGCGCGGATGCAAAACATATACAACATCTACTAATATATATACCAATATATTATATTTCGCTCAAGGCGTGAAAAGAAATGCAACATCACAGAAATGTACAGCATCACAGAACAATAAAGATATCTAGGATCCCCGGGTTTCACAGAGCCACTGCTGGAGTAGGTAAACTAGAAAGAGCAGATAATGCCCACTCTCTCATAAGTGAGTACTAGGAGGATAATCCACCCGACGTTCCCCTGGTCGTGTGGATAGCCTGTGCAATGAAATCCTAGACCCCTACGGGCGCGGCAAGTCACCCGCCAAAACCTGAAGCGAGGCAGCCCCCTTCAGTACCGTGAATGGACCACCCAGCACTTCACGGAATCCGGTAACTTGGGCACCCCTCCTGGGTCAACCTGTACCCCCTACGAGTGCGGCGAATAGCCCGCCAATCCTAGAGTGAAGCCCCCTCCGTCTCAATGCCATGAGATGCGGGCTTGTTGCCCTCTAGAACCCGGCTATCCGTGCACTCCTCCTGGGGTAATCCTAGTACAGAAAGTAAAATATACATACAACGGGTACATCGACCGCAACCTGGCCGTGCCCCAAAATAATAATACAAACAGGCAGTGACGGCAGTCCACATGTCGGACGCTCGCCCCGCAATATCAAATGTACATAATACAACAAAAATGTACTAGCATTGCATCCAGGCTATCCCCCACGACCGATCCGCAACATCACAGCAAAAACAGAATATCAACGTGAAAATCACGTTCGCAAATCCGTCTAACCGGGCTATAGCAGTTAGACCGGATTTACCGATCAAGTGACATTCACGGTCGCAGATATAATGTAAATACTGTGAAAAATGTGTTTAAAATATCCGATCAATCAAATTTTAACAAGTGGGCCCCCAAGTACTACTGTAGCACATCAAGAAATTCTGGGCCCAATATTAATATTCCAAAACCCCAATTTTAACCCCAGAAAGACACTGTAGAAATTTGGTGCAGGGATCTCCACAGTGCGCGGCGGAACAGCGGCGGGAAGGGGGTATTTGCGGCGGTTCCGCGCTCCCACTGTGGATTCACTTCATCGAATTTTTACAGAGCTCTTAGATTTTCCAGTACATCAATATTTTACAACCTGAAAAATTTTTCGAGACCAAAAAATTTCAACAGAAACTGATACTAACAAAAATGTAGTTTTGGAACATTCGATCGATCGAAACAGAAAAACACATTACACCAAGCTAGACTAAGTTAATGGCGAGGCTCTGACAACCACTGTAAGTGCACGGCGGCGCCCCGGCCGTCAATCCGACGGCCAAATGCGGAAGCGGTGATAAACTTTATTTTTACTTGAACTGGCAAACCGCCGCGCACTAATACCCGGATCGAACCACTAACTAGTCCTAGCTATCTACAAGAAAGGGAAGAGAGATATACCGACAGATCCGAGTCCTCCGGTCTTCTCATCGTCGTCCCGATCTCCTGCAGAATGTCCCATCTCCTCATCGTCGCCGAAAGTGCACCACAACGCCTACTTCTTTTACGGGCTCCCACCTCAATGCCGAGGCAACTCGGGCACGAAGCTGGCTAGTCGACGTGCCCAAGATTCGCTGTAGAATATTGTGTAGGACTCAAGTCTCACTTTGGGGTTCATGGAGATGCCATTTTGGTGGAGGGATGATACAAGAACTATGTGGAGGGACTTTGGGGATTTTGGAACATGAAATGAGCAAAACCCCACTTCACAAAAATTTGGACAGCCCACCTCCCATATGGCCGGCCACTACAATGGGGGAGAGAGAATGAGAATGGAGAGAGTCACAAAAATATGGGAGCCATTCTCATATCATGCAAGAGAGAGAGAGGAATGGTTATCATGAAAAGCAATGATCACAAAATCAAAACCCACACTCAACCACCTACCACCAACCTCATCATCAACAACCATGATGATTTACAAAGTCAAGCAATCATGAGTTTATGAAGTCAAATGATGGGACAAGTATCATGACATGATAATATGCAAAGACCCCCTCCACAAATGCTTATTTGCAACAATGCAAATAAGCCCTCCTCCTCCAATCTTCGGCCAATGAACGATACAAAGGAAATCGGCCGAAACGAAAAACAAACTGGCAACTCCAGAAAACTGGTCCCGTAATAAATTACAGGAAAACCCCGATACTGTGCATACACACCCGCATCTGTATTTCGACCGAAATACAAATGCAATGAGACAAAATCTCCACTGTACTATACTAGGATCCGGCTTAAACCAAAGCCGGCTAGTAATATCTGTTCGATCCTGATCCGTGCAATACCGCACGTATCTGATCGAACCCTGCCATATAACCATACGGCCTATAGTACAAACTGTCCGATCCTGATCCGTGCAATACCGCACGTATCTGATCGGACCTTGCCATATCTCCATACGGCCTCTACAACCTTTCGCCCGAAAGCTGAGTAACTGAATGTGGGGGACTCTAATGACTCGTCAACACCTTGGTTGTGGATTTAACCACTGGCACGTCAGAGGTATAAGACAATACGTAACGGGCTACCAGGTATTGACTAAAAGGGACGTCTGTGAGCGAACTCAGCCCGACAACCCTACTGAGCCTGTCAGTGACAATATCCGTACAGTCCGGTCCGTTCGTCTATGAGCATCGCATGGCGGGCCTAGGGGGTTGGTAAAAGTCAGACCCCCAAAAGCGGTGCAAGTCGTGTCGGAGTGTAGCCCAGAACACCCTGAGATACTACTGGAATACCTACCAGTAAATCTCCTTGCCTCGGCCGAGGGCTTCGTGTAATGGCTCTCCTAGACACAGCGCGACCTCACCCCCAATACCGGGAGAGACGAACCCCTGAAGATACGCTCACTGCCTCCATGTGGCTCGGGACTGTACCCAACTAAAACCTGTTTGCACGACTCCTTTGAGCCGTGGTAGGGTAGTAATCAAAGTACAGTGGGAACTCACACAAGACAAATGACGATCCCCAGGTCGATGAACTAACCTGCACACATGTCACCAGGGAACTGCCATCTGACGTCTGGTATATGACCAACTAGCATGTTCCCGGCGAGTCCTGTCCGGTGTACTCATAACCCAATGAGCACCTGTATACATCTTAGGTGAACGAACTGACACCAGTGGCTTGTGAGACCGGCCACCGCCCCTCGTCGGGGTCTCGACTGTATACACTAGTCTACTCTGGAGTATCGATGCCCTGTCTCGAAACTCACACGACTAGGGACCATTTAAGGATATGCTTATAGACTCCCAGCTCCCACTTATATGATCGCCCTCATACTGCTGGTGGTCAAGCAAGAATCCTAGGGGCTCTATCAACGTGTAATAGCGACTTGTCAGGTCACCTAAAGCAGTACACGATGATAAAGGTAAACCAGATAGCATACTATCATCTCGAGTAAGACTGTCCTATCGGGATAGGTCCTCCATCAACCATTGTAATCACGTGCCTGTGATCGAATAATTGAATCTGAGGGCACTATCTCCAACAGTTACGGCAGGGTTTCGATTTTATTCATGTAATTATTACAGGAATAATAATCGGAAGGATAATACTGGTGGGCTTTGGTTTAAGCCGGATACCGGTATTATATTATTGGATTAATGGTATTCGTATTTTTCGGAATTCGGATGCGGGTATACAGTATACGGTATACGGTATACGGAGGAGGGGTATTTTTGTAATTGTTACAAGAATACCTTCTAGAAGGTGCCACCTCATAATGACATAATAATGACATCATTTTTATGAAAATAAAATGAGGTGGAAATTAAAAGGTACAAGCATGATGAGGTTGTTGTTATGGAGTTACTATTGAAGCATGATACTAATTTATATAATGCATGCTTCAATTAATTCTCTTAGTGCTATATTTTTATTCATCATGCTTGAACACTTTCATTATGATAAACACTCACTCCTTCTCATCTCCTCCTTCTCATTCTTCTTATAAATAGCTTCACATGAGATGTGAATGTTAAGTGAATTAAGAGAAGGTTAAGAGAAAGAAATGCTATAGATTTCAAGCTAATCCAATACATTCATCTCTACATAATCCTAGTGACCTATTCTAGCAAAATTGGTCTCTAGGTTAAACTCTTGTGAAGAGTTTCTAGCTCGCACGACAACTCTCGGGTGGATCATCTAGGTCTTGGGTGGCCGGAGATCGAAGACATCGGCAACGTCAAAAGGAGCTAAGGAGTTCATCAAAGAGAAGACCCGAAGGACCGTATCATTGAGGTATAATCCCTAACATAGTAGATAAGATCTCTAGTTAGGTTTTTCTAGTTGTGGTTTAGACAAGATCTTCGGTTAAGTGCATGTTGTATGCCAAGAAAATTTTTGTTCACCGCTTCCGCCGCGCCACAAGAGTTGTGGGAGCATGCAACATACACTAACATGGTATCAGAGCCTAACTAAACCACAATTAGATGTTAGCCAAAAGTTAGAAGCTCGATCGACAGTTTTTTCTCCCGAAAACTCGTTTTCTGCCCTTGCTGCTGTCAGTTTTTGAAAGTGCTCCAAAATTGATTTGACATATCTTTAAAATACAAGCAGGCTTTTATAAGAATACTGTAGAAATTTGCACTCATGACTCCACAAAAGAGGCGCGGATCCGCGGCCAAACCCATGTTTAGGCCGCGGATCCGCCGCCATATTGGGGCCTTGTTGACTCATTTTTCTACAGTGTTCATATATTGCAGAATTAGGGTTTCTGGGATATAAAGAATTTTAAAAAGGTGTTTATACAAGAACATGTCAAGTGTTGGCATGTTTTAAAATTATCGATCGAAATTCTAATAGTGTTTGGCTAATCGGGTTTTTTCGTTTTTGTGATATGTGTTTGAAACGTCCGCTAATTGCTATATGACGATTAGTGGGGGTTGCACATATGGATATCATGAGATGGTATGTGTATATGAATGTGTTGGATCGTCGTGATGAATGGCCGGGGGGTGTGAGAAGAGCGTTTTTTTCTTTTCTTTCATTCCATGTAATTTGTAAAAAGCCATGTAATATTGTTTTACGGATACATCCGGGATGAGGTTGTAGCCACCGTTTGTATAATTTCTTTTTACTGTTTTTGCTCCTAGGATAGACCCAAGGTGGGGTGCACAAACTATCGGGTTTTCAAAGTGTCGAGTGGCCTACTCAATTGTTGAGGGAGGTTACTACACTTCGCGAATTTGGCGGGTAGTTTGCCGCACCCGTAGGGGTCTAGGGGGGGTTTGGCTATTCATCACGACCGTGGAATCCGTCTTTCATTAAGGGCTTGAATGAAATACGGAATTCCTAGTATATCCAATGCATTCATCTGTGATCTGAAATGGTTATATTTATATATATGAGATATATAATAAACGTTGCTTATGTTTTGCACCCGCACTAGTCCAGTCCCCGCTCTGCCGTTAGTTAAGTAACCTAACGGTGCATGACGGGACCCAGTGACGAATGCGGATGGCATAAGCGTACGTTCTATTTTTTCGTTTCTTTTCTGTGATGTTTAGAAAACGTAAATGATGGGACTACATTAATGTGATTAATGATAAGAGAAAGAAACCTAAAGATGTTGTAGAATCAAATTTTTTAAGAAAAAGAGTAACTCTAGCTTTTGTTTTGCATAGCGGTATTCTTGAATATCCTGCACCTCATTCGATGAGGAAAGGGCCGAGATCCCTTCACCGGGAGTGACCCCTTTAGCAAAACTGGAAAATGTTACAAAGAACTCGATTTGATTTTATAGTTGATCTAACTTTGCTTTGCATCGTGGTATTTTCATATCCAGCACCTTATTCGATAAGGAAAGAGCCGAGATCCCTTTACCGGGAGTGACCTCTTTAGCAAAATTAGAAAGATACTACAAAACCATTCGATTTTTAAAAACTGGAGCTTAAACCACTCCTTCCCACTCGATTCTACAACGATATCAAGTTCAAAACGTTAAAGGTTTTCATAAAAACCATCCGTTGCCCTCCGCCATTTTAGGAAGCAGAGTACTAGTATTCGTGCCACGTTTGTTGACCATAGTTAAGGCGTGGTGTACGGTAGCTAAGTGGTGAATTCCTACAAAGCATTTGATGCGATCGATTAGGGCATTCTCATGACTTTGTTGACCATAGTTAAGGGTCATGTGGGTGGGTCTAAATCAATCACGAAATGGCGGGTTGAACTTGACTAGTACTTATGATTTGTTGACCATAGTTAAGGTCATAAGTCACTAGGGGTAAAAATCATATCGGGAATTTCAAGAGTTGAGATTTGCAATGAGATTGCATACCTTCTATATGATAGTTGGATCCCGATCCCACTGTGAGTAAAAGTTACTCCCAGGAGAATTTTGCACTTTTCGGTTAGTGAACTTGTAGATTGCAATTTATCCTGGCTAGTTTTCTTTTTAGGTTTGAAGGAAAATTTGATAAAAAGCAGTGGGAGACAACAATTAGATAAGATTAATAACCAATCTAATTATGCAAGAGCAATCGCTGAATGACTTCTTTTCTATCTCCTAATAGCAGATACCAATGTCGGGACTTAAACTTTTATTAGACAAAAACAAACTAACTAGACCGAATTACAAAGGTTGGCTAAGGAACGTGAATATTGCCCTGACATATGATAAGGTCGCATACGTCCTGACTACTCCAGCCCCTCCTAGCCCAGGCCCTGATTCTTCAGTTGCGGATAAAGAAATCCACAAGAAATGGGATACAGACTGCGCAACAGCCAAGTGCCTCGCGCTAGCTTCTATGAACAATGAACATCAGAAGCAGCACGAGAAGATGGATGTCCAATCCATCTTTCTCCATACAGTGGAGTTGTATGGAGAGCAATCTCGTACTCTCCGATACGAGGCATCTCGAAAGTTGTTTCAGATGCGGATGGCTGCTGGCACGTCTGTAGGTGACCATGTATTGAAGATGATTGGACTTATCGAAGAACTTGAGGACCTGGGTTGGACCATGGAGAACGAGCAATATGTTGATATTGTTCTGCAGTCCCTTTCCCCTGCCTTTGCTCAATTCATTGTAAACTTCAACATGCACAAAATGGAGAAGTCTTTACCAGAACTCCTCAATATGTTGAGGAGTGCAGAGAGCACGCTAAAGGTAGCAAAAACTCCCGCTCTTATTGCTGGGCCATCTTCTTCCTCCATCCCGAAAGCCAAGGACAAGGGAAAGAAGAAGAAGAAGAATCCCATCAAGCAGAGAGGCGGAGTGAAAAAGGCATCGGGAAGGGACAAGAAAGGGGCTGCTGCGACAGGTCGTAGGGAATGTTTCCACTGCCACCAGACTGGGCACTGGAAGAGAAACTGTGCTAAATACTTGGCCGACCTCCAGAAGAAGAAGCATGGTGATGCTTCCACTTCAGGTGTGTTTGTAACAGAAAACTGTTTTTCAATTAACTCTGCTTCCTGGGTATTAGATACTGGATCAGGATCTCATATCTGCAATTGTATGCAGGGGTTGAGAAATAGCAGGTTGTTGAAGAAAGGTGATCACACTCTCCGGGTTGGGAATGGTTCCTCAGTACATGCTACTGCAGTGGGAGAGTATCATCTTGGTTTGCTGTCGGGTTCTATATTGGTTTTGAACCCATGTTATTTTGTACCTTCGATGTTATGTAATATTATATCTGTATCGTTGTTGGACAATGCTGGATATAATTTCGTATTGCAATCTAATGTTATGAACATTAATCTTAATCAAGAGTTGATTGGGTATGGAACATTAAATAACGGGATATACATCCTAAATCAGCATACAGTTTTTCATATACAACACGGAAACAAAAGAAAGGTTTCAGACATAAATGAAGCTTTCATTTGGCATTGTAGACTAGGTCATATTAATGAAACAAGACTGACCAAGCTACATAAAGATGGATATTTAAACTCGTTTGAATATAAATCTTATGCGACTTGCCAGTCTTGGATCAAAGGTAAAATGACCAAAACTCCGTTTACTGGACACGGAGAGAGAGCTACTGAACTGTTAGGCCTCATACATAGTGATGTATGTGGACCAATGTCTACACATGCTGCAGGTGGTTTTTCATACTTCATAACCTTCACTAATGATTTATCGAGAATCGGGCACGTGTTCTTGTTGAAACATAAGTCCGAAGCTTTTGAAAAGTTCAAGGAGTATAAATCTGAAGTAGAAAAACAAACAGGCTTAAGTATCAAGAAACTTCGATCGGATCGTGGAGGTGAGTATCTAATCTCAGAGTTTCTAGATTTCCTAAAAGAGAATGGGATTCTCTCTCAGCTCACTCCTCCGTATACACCACAGCACAGCGGTGTATCGGAAAGAAGGAATCGCATATTATTAGATATGGTACGATCCATGATGAGTGATGCTGAGTTACCAATATCATTTTGGGGGCACGCATTGGAGACTGCGATTTATCTATTGAATAGGGTTCCAACCAAAACCATGTCTACCACTCCATATGATATATGGTACAGGAAGAGACCATCTCTTAACAGAGTTAAGGTATGGGGTTGTCCGGCTTATGTGAAAAAGCAGAATCTAGACAAACTTGAGACACGATCGGTTTTGTGTAAATTTGTGGGATATCCAAAACACTCGTATGGATATCTATTCTACCACAAGGAGGAACAAAGGGTGTTTGTTTCTCAGTATGCCACATTTTTAGAAAATGAATTTTTTACAAATGATACTGTTGGCCATGCGGTAGAACTGGAAGAAGTTCCAGATGCACAAACCATTACCGATGATTTGATTGAACCTGAGGTTTCAATAGAACCTGACATACCTCAGCCACTCCGTAAATCTAGTAGGACTTCTCGCCCACCTAATAGATACTACGGTTTTCTAATTGACGGCGATAAAGAAGATTGCATCATGATTGATGATGACCCTACTAGTTTTCAGCAAGCTATCACGAGTGGTGACTCAGTGAAATGGTTGGATGCCATGAGATCCGAAATGGAATCCATGCACACCAACAAAGTATGGACTTTGGAGGCTGCACCTTCTGGAGTAAAACCCAAAGGGTGCAAATGGATCTTTAAAAGAAAGATTGGTGTGGATGGTCAGGTGGAGACCTATAAAGCTAGGCTGGTAGCAAAAGGATTTCGTCAAAGACCGGGCTTGGACTATGATGAAACTCTTTCACCAGTCGCGATGCTCAAATCCATTCGGATCTTGCTTGCTCTAGCTGCTTACTATGATTATGAGATCTGGCAGATGGATGTTAAAACGGCATTTCTAAATGGTGATTTAGAAGAATGCGTTTTTATGGATCAGCCAGAGGGCTTCATTGATAGTGGGAGCAGCGGAAAAGCATGCAGGCTTCTTAAATCCATCTATGGATTAAAGCAGGCATCACGGAGTTGGAACATCTGCTTTGATGATACAATCAAAGAGTTTGGTTTTATCAAAAATGTGGATGAACCATGTATTTATAAAAAGATTGTAGAGAGTACTGTTACATTCCTCGTATTGTACGTGGACGACATTCTCTTGATAGGAAATGATATTCCTATTCTACAATCGGTCAAACTATTCTTATCGCAGAGGTTCTCCATGAAAGACCTGGGCGATGCCTCGTACATCCTGGGGATAAAGATCTATAGAGATAGATCTAAGAAATTATTGGGATTGTCCCAATCGAGATACATTGACACCATACTAAAGAGGTTTAGTATGGAAGATTCCAAGAGGGGTAATTTACCCGCTTGTCATGGGATCACCCTCTCCAAAGAGATGTCTCCAAAGACTGATGAGGAGAGGGCTCGCATGAGCATTATACCCTATGCTTCGGCAGTAGGATCTATAATGTATGCGATGTTATGTACTCGCCCAGATGTAGCTTATGCACTAAGTGCAGTAAGCAGGTATCAATCCAACCCAGGGGAGAAACACTGGACTGCTGTGAAGAACATTCTAAAGTACTTGAGAAGAACTAAAGAAATGTTCTTGGTGTATGGTAACGGAAATCTCCAAATGGAGGGTTTTACCGACTCCAGCTTCCAGAGCGACAAGGATGATAGTAAGTCCATCTCAGGGTTTGTATTTACTCTGAATGGAGGGGCGGTATGTTGGAAGAGTTCCAAACAAGATACCGTCGCTGACTCCACGATGGAAGCTGAGTATATTGCTGCTAATGATGCCGCAAAAGAAGCGGTCTGGATGAGGAAGTTCATTTCAGAACTTCAAGTGGTTCCATCCATTGCTAATCCAATACCTCTGTATTGCGATAACAATGGAGCCATAGCTTTGGAAAAGGAACCGAGGTCCCATCAGAAATCCATTCATATCTTGAGGCGGTATCACCTCATCAGGGAGATAGTGGATCGCCAGGAAATCGAGGTACGGAGAGTAGACACGAAAGACAACACAGCAGATCCATTCACTAAGGCTATCCCTCAAGTACAGTTTGAGAAACTGTTTGAGCTGTTGGGCATGCGGTACGCCGGAAACTGGTTCTAGCTGGTACTTATTGCATTAATTACAGGCCTTAGTGCAAGTAGAAGATTGTTGGATATGTATGCACTAGAGGCCTGTATTTTATAGGATACTAGACATGTATATGTACAGAAACAATCTTTGCTCGAAATGATAGTATGCTATCTGGTTTATCTTTATCATAACATGTGATGTGTTGATGAAGCCCTTAGGACTATGCTTGACTACCAGGATTATGATGAGATCATACTGGTGGGACCTGGGCAGTCTACAAGCATATCCTTCAATAGTTCCTAGTCGAGGGTATATCGAGACAGGGCATCGGTATTACCAGATTAGACTAGTGTGTACGTTTCTTGGCCCTGGGGGCAATGGTTGATTCCACAACCATTGATGTTTGACATCAAAGATTGTACACAGGTGCTCATTGGAGAATGGGTACACCGAACAGGACTCGCTGAGAACTCCTAGATGATATATATACCTAATGTCAGATAGCAGTTCTCTAGTGATACTTGTACAGGTTAGTCTGTAGACCCGAGATCGTCATAGAGTCTTGTGTGATTCCCACTGTACTTTAATTTCCTCCCTACCACGGCTCTACTGAGTCGTGCAAACAGGTGGATTTTGGGTACAGTCCCGAATCATATGGAGACAGTGAGCGATAGGAGGGGTTTCTTCTCTCCCGGTATAGGGAGTTGATGTCGCGCTATGATTGATCGGCTATAACACATAAATCCCTGGCCAGGGTTCTCGAGGTTTACTGATAAGTGTTATCAGTAGTTTCTCGAACTGTTATGAGCCATAAATCAGCATGACTTATAAAGTTATTGGGGTCTGACATTTACCACCCCTAGACTTCATATGCGACGTATCAGACGAAGAGACCGGACTATACGGTAAGTGTTGCTTGCAGGCTCGTAAGGGTTGTGATGGATTCGCTCGTCGGCCACCTTTTCGTCAAGTACCTGGGTAGCCGTTACGCACAGCTAGTGCCGCTGACGTGCTTGTGGTTAAACCCACTGCCAGCGTACTGTCGAGTCTTTAGAGTCCCACACAGAGAGTTCCCTCGTTCAGGCGAAATATGTAGAGGCTGTAAGTTGTTATGGCAGCCGTAACCTGTTACGGCAGGGTTTCTATTTTATTCATGTAATTATTACAGGAATAATAATCGGAAGGATAATACTGGTGGGCTTTGGTTTAAGCCGGATACCGGTATTATATTATTGGATTAATGGTATTCGTATTTTTCGGAATTCGGATGCGGGTATACAGTATACGGTATACGGTATACGGAGGAGGGGTATTTTTGTAATTGTTACAAGAATACCTTCTAGAAGGTGCCACCTCATAATGACATGATAATGACATCATTTTTATGAAAATAAAATGAGGTGGAAATTAAAAGGTACAAGCATGATGAGGTTATTGTTATGGAGTTACTATTGAACCATGATACTAATTTATATAATGCATGCTTCAATTAATTCTCTTAGTGCTATATTTTTATTCATCATGCTTGAACACTTTCATTATGATAAACACTCACTCCTTCTCATCTCCTCCTTCTCATTCTTCTTATAAATAGCTTCACATGAGATGTGAATGTTAAGTGAATTAAGAGAAGGTTAAGAGAAAGAAATGCTATAGATTTCAAGCTAATCCAATACATTCATCTCTACATAATCCTAGTGACCTATTCTAGCAAAATTGGTCTCTAGGTTAAACTCTTGTGAAGAGTTTCTAGCTCGCACGACAACTCTCGGGTGGATCATCTAGGTCTTGGGTGGCCGGAGATCGAAGACATCGGCAACGTCAAAAGGAGCTAAGGAGTTCATCAAAGAGAAGACCCGAAGGACCGTATCATTGAGGTATAATCCCTAACATAGTAGATAAGATCTCTAGTTAGGTTTTTCTAGTTGTGGTTTAGACAAGATCTTCGGTTAAGTGCATGTTGTATGCCAAGAAAATTTTTGTTCACCGCTTCCGCCGCGCCACAAGAGTTGTGGGAGCATGCAACATACACTAACAAATAGCTCGATAAGTCGTGTCGATATGAGGTCTATAACAGTTCGAGAAACTACTGGTAACACTTACCAGTAAATCTCAGCAACCCTGGCCAGGGATTTCCGGTTATAGCCAATCGAACACAGCGCAACATCAACTCCCTATACCGGGAGAGACGAATCCCTTCCTATCGCTCATTGCCTCCTTGTGACTCGGGGCTGTACCCAAAAACCACCGTTTTGCACGCCCTCTTAGACGTGGTAAGATGGAAATCAAAGTACAGTGGGAACCACACAAGACTCTATGACGATCTCGGGTCAACGGACTACTCTGTACCAGTGTCACCTGAGAACTGCCATCTGACGTAAGGTATAATACCATCTGGGAGTTCTCGGCGAGTCCGTCCAGTGTACCCAGTCTCTACTGAGCACCTGTATATCATCTCTGATGTCAAGCACCGATGGATATAGGATCATCCATCGCCCATCTGTATGGGTCGAGAAGGTACACGCTAGTCTACTCTGGTATATCGATGCCCCGTCTCGATACACCCACGACTAGGGACTTTGAAGGATGTACTTATGGACTACCATGTCCCTACTTGTATGATCTGCATCATAGTCCAGGTAGTCAAGTACACATCCTAAGGGGTTTACCAACATGTAACAGAGAGACAATCAACGTACACGTTAAGGTAAAGATCAACCAGATAGCATACTATCATGTCGAGCAAGAAAGTCCTCCCTATATACGTCCCAGCATCCACTACAATATACATCCAATGTACAGTAATGGCCTCTAGGGCATACATATAACTAACAGGAGAAACCACTGTGTGACGACCAAAGTATAACCGATTGTAGTATAGGAATATCACTTCCTACTCTGTGTATGTCATACAAATACCATGACATCACACCCTACTACCTTCTCAACAGATCCATCCCCTATTCTGATGAAGTCAAACATATGACTGTCACATCAGAAATTGAAGATCTATCTCCGCTATATCTGCTTTAGTCTATAAATAGACATAAGCTATCTGTCCACCAATGCTTCCGCTGCTCCCACTGACTGCGACAACCCTCTGGCAGAGTCATATACACGTACACTTCTAAAGCTAGTTTAGAACGACGCTATACTCATCCTCCTGCCGGGTCTCGCAGCCTGGAACAACAGCAATGGCAAGTCTGGGCAAACAAGAACTTCCCTGTCACCGTCCTTGAGATTACCGGAGTACCTCTCGGGTGCCTGAAGTTACCCACCTTATCTGCGGAGTGGCCAAAAGAATGTCAAACCAGATTGAATCTTTAGGTTCCTATAAAATCTTCAGTAATCGTTTGTGGTTCTGGAATCACTTCCAGTTCTACCATACTCCCACTACTGTTTTCTGAAAAAATCCATTTTTAATAAAACTGTGGCGAGTCTAGAACAATATTTCTATTGATCTGCCAGATGGTAGAAAGTCAACCCTCGTCATAGCCTAGGTCAACCCACAAACAGCCATTACAGAAACATGCCTTGAGTTGTCCAGTGTCTGGTTTTAATCATAAGCCGGACAACTCTCCGTACCTTAACATCGTTAAGATATGAACTGTTCTATATCCAATATAGAACCAGAGTCACTGAATTAATTGAACCAGATTCAAATCATGCAGCTGTCTCCAGTGCATGTCAATTAAATGGAAAGAGGCCGATCAGCGTTACTCAACTTAGGAATGCTTCCAATTATGAATAACCTGAAAGAGAAGCAAGATCTCTTAATCATTACTATCAACTGAATACCATCCACAAGTATCTACATCTTCGATCACCTTGAAGAATCCTGATACTTGCAATACCTGGTTCTCTAATTTATTCAAATACCTATAACTTCTCAAAATTCGGACCCTGTGTTTCCACGAAACACTTGTCTAAAAACTAGAGAAGTCATAAGTAAACTGAATATAGCACGAGGACCAACCCCTCTGTCCTGATGGACTCTGGACAACATACAATACTCTGTATAAGTCCCTTGAGTCTGATAACTCATTCACTGTGTGTCGTAGGTTGAAAACTGTACTTATGGTTAAGAAGAATTACACCGCTGTTTAATGCTCCTTACCTAACCATCCACTTATATAGGTAAATGTCATCGACATAATTTCAAAAAGTATATCTCACTCTATGAAAATAGACGTACAGATATATCGATTTTAAATTGATGCATAACAGCGGATATTCAAAACCAAATATTTGCCGACCGGCAAACAGCTCAGGTGATTTCCTCAAATATCACCAATTACAAAGAATCCCGATATAATGAGGACGATCACCTAATTCCCAATAACTTACTCCCACTCATCATCTGTAAAACCATACAGATGTGAGAATCATACCTGGTAAATACATACCCTGGAGCAAGTGTCTAACTGGGAAATCAGTTTTCCTTTAACAGTACACAGTGAAACTGAAATATTGAAATGTTTCAATGGGGTATCCCGGTATTCCTAGTAATGCCTCTTCCAGATTCACAACTGTAACCTTGTAATTCTTTGCCACCTTTCCAAATCCCTTTTTATGTCTTTAGTCATCACCTTCTGCACACCCCTTTAGGCCAAATGGTTTTCTTCCTTCCCTACCTTTCGGCACCAGCCTATGGTTTGGAAGAAGACTATCCAAGAAGCATAATGGGTGTACTGCCCTAATCCCAGGAGCACTCGCAATGAGAGAAGGTGAAGATAAAAGACAACCGAATAAACCTTATTCCTATTTCTCCTGAACCAGAATCCATCCCCGAACTGGAACAAGTTCCTTTCGAGTTCGTATATAACCATACGATGGAGTATCCAATAAACTGTGGATCTTCGTAGTGATACGGAGTGTCCTGGAGAAATACAAAGGTGATTTAGGATTGGCGAAGAAAAACTTGGTTTGATCGTGAATATCAGTCGCAATTTACTTTGCCCTCTTACTAATCCCTTGCTTTGTCTTAACTTAATACCTTCTGTACACCATCGTTAGGCTAATTGGTTTTCTTCATTCCCTACCGGTCGGCACCAGCCTAAGGTTTGGAAGAAGACTATCCAATTTGCGTAATAGGTGTACTATGTAAGTCCATGCTACCTCTCCCGGTACTTTCGGGCATGCGGAATTTGGTGAAAAACAATTTTCTAGAGGTGGTAACATGGACTCAAAACCGGATCTTTGTTAAACATCTAACTAACAACCTAACTAGGAGTTGTTAACTACTCGGTTAGGGGGTTATACCTTTCTTTCTTGAACTCCTTCTTCTTTGACTCTCGATGGTTGTCCGGATCGGCTTCACTCCGTCGTCTCCTTGCGCCGAAGATAGATCCACCTGAAAGCTTCTACCTTTGGCTTCTTCTTCGGTTTTTGAAGAAACTAGTTCACTTGGTTTGCTAAACCTTATGAACTAGAATGAGTAGAGAAGAGTGTGTTAGGATTTTACTCTATGGTTCTTGGTTCTCAACACATGAGACAAGTGAACCATAGACAAAATGAGAGGGAGAGCAAGAAGAAGGAGATGAGAGCTCAAGAACAAGAGAGAGAATGAGAATGATAGAATGAGAAAGACTTTTCTCTCTTGGCTCTCATAATCCAAAACCATCATCACAAAAATAGTAATCAAGTATTGTGTAAATGGCTTAAGCTACAATAGCCATATCATTTCATGCACTCATTTCTCACAAGAGAAACAAGCAAGTAAAAATTCTTTGCCATGAAATGATAGCCATTGTCATCATGATGGTCAACTAGTCCAACCTAGTCAACCGGTCAACAAGTCAACAAAGTCAACCCCTCAACAACCATGTCACCACAATACTTAATTAATATTATTGTTAATCATATATCATATTCTCATTAGGGTTGAGCAAAAAGTCAATAGTCAACAGTCAACGGTCAACAACCCTAATGAGAATCCTCTGCCTCTGTCTTTCCGTCAACTGTGCATACACACCCGCATCCGCGTTCCGAGGAACACGAATACATACTGGATAAATCCAATCCCAAAACGTACACTAGGATCTGGCTTAAATCAAAGCCCGCTAGTGTTAACTGTCCGGACACTGTACGTGAATAAGTGCACGGATGTGACCGAACCCTGTCGCAAAACCATGCGACCTGTCGCAAAACCATACGACCTCTACTCTTTTGCCTAAAGGCGAATAGCTTTCTGTGTGGGACTCTAAAGACTCGACACTACGCTGGCAGTGGGTTTAACCACAGACTGCAAGCAGCACTAGGTGTGCGTAACAGTCCCCAGGTAGATGCCGACAAGAAGACTGACGAGGTGAAACCCATCTGAACTCCTACTGAGCCTGAATGTGACAATCTCCGTACAGTCCGGTCTGTTCGTCTGATACATCGCATGGCGGGCCTAGGGGGCGGTAAACGTCAGTCCCCTAATAGCGGTACAAGTCGTGTCGGAGTGAAGCCCAAAACACCCTGAGATAACACTGGAAGCCTACCAGTATATCTCGATTGCCCTGGCCAGGGACTACTCATGTAATGGCTCTCCTAGACACAGCGCGATGTCAACCCCCAATACCGGGAGAGACGAATCCTGTCTAACCGTCACTGCCTCCAAGTGCTTCGGGACTGCACCCAACTACTACCTGTTTGCACGACTCCTTTGAGCCGTGGTAGGGTAGTAATCAAAGTACAGTGGGAACACACTCGAGGCGAAGTGACAGTGTCAAGTCAGCGGACTAAGCTGTACTCATGTCACCTGGGAACTGATAACTGACGATAGGTATAATACCAACCGGTCAGTTCCCGACGAGTCCTGTCCAGTGTACTCGTAACCTAACGAGCACCCGTATACTATCTCCAGTACGACGTACTGATGGCTGTGGGACAGACCATCTCCCACTCTGGGATGAGAAGCGCATACGCTAGTCTACTCCGGAGTATCGATGCCCTGTCTCGATAGTCCTGTGACTAGGGACCTGTATAAGGATGTGCTTATAGATTACCCAGCCCCCACTAGTGTGACTGCCATCACAACGCTGGTAATCAAGCAAAAATCCTAAGGGCTCCACTAATGTGTATAGGTGATATACTAAAATAAACACATGTACACATTGAAGTAGAAACAAACCAAGTAGCATACTACTATATTGAGCAAGATTGTTTATACAAGGTGAATATCCCAAGCTTCCATTAAGTAATATACAAACTAGTATGATACAGTAATGGCCTCTAGGGCATATACACTAACAATCTCCCACTTGCACTAAGGCCATGTACTGGCGTATCGAAGACCTATCATCTCGATCAGCCGCTCGAACTGAGTCTGGGGCAAGGCCTTGGTGAATGGATCTGCAGTGTTATCTTCTGAAGCGACCCTCCGAACCTCGATCTCCTGGCGATCCACGATCTCCCTGATCAGGTGATACCGCCTCAAGATGTGTCTGGATCTCTGATGGGACCTGGGTTTCCTTCGCTAAAGCTATAGCCCCGTTGTTGTCTCAATACAGAGGTATTGGATCAACAATGGACGGAACCACCTGAAGTTCATTCAAGAACTTCCTTATCCAGACAGCTTATTTTGCGGCATCAGATGCAGCGATGTATTCCGCTTCCATCATCGAGTCTGCAACGGTTTCCTGTTTGGAACTATTCCAACACACCGCCCCTCCATTGAGGGTAAAGACAAAACCCGACATGGACTTGGAATCATCCTTGTCACTCTGGAAGCTGGAGTCAGCAAAGGCCTCGATCTGGAGGTCTTTTCCGCCATACCCCAAGAACATCTTCTTAGTCCTTCTCAGGTACTTGAGAATGTTCTTTACCGCTATCCAGTGTTTCTCCCCAGGGTTTGACTGATACCAGCTTACCAAACTCAGTGCATAAGCTACATCCGGTCTGGTACACAACATCGCATACATTATAGAGCCTACCGCAGAAGCGTAGGGTATAATAGACATGCGATCCCTCTCCAAATTAGTCTTGGGAGACATCTCTTTAGAGAGGGTGATCCCGTGACAAGCCGGTAGGTTACCGCGTTTGGAATCTTCCATACTGAATCTTTTCAGTATGGTGTCGATGTACCTGGACTGTGAAAGTCCTAATATCCTCTTGGATCTATCACGATGGATCCGGATCTCCAGGATGTATGAGGCATCACCCAGGTCTTTCATGGAGAACCTGTGTGACAAGAACCCCTTGACAGATTGTAGCATAGGAATGTCATTTCCTATTAAGAGAATGTCATCCACGTATAAAACGAGGAATACTACAGTTCTCGCTACAAATCTATTATAGATGCATGGTTCATCTGGATTTTTTATAAAGCCAAATTCCTTGACCGTCTCATCAAAATAGATGTTCCAACTCCGCGATGCCTGCTTTAGTCCGTAAATGGACTTAAGCAACCTGCACACCTTTCCGCTGCTCCCACTCTGAATGAAACCCTCTGGCTGGTCCATATAGACACACTCCTCTAAATTTCCATTTAGAAAAGCGGTCTTTACGTCCATCTGCCAAATCTCATAATCGTGGAAGGCAGCAATGGCAAGAAGGATCCGAATGGATTTCAGCATAGCTACTGGAGAAAAGGTCTCATCATAGTCCAAACCAGGTCTTTGACGAAAACCCTTTGTAACCAGTCTAGCTTTATAGGTCTCAACCTGTCCATCTACACCAATCTTCCTTTTGAAGATCCACTTGCATCCTACGGGTTTTACCCCGTCTGGAGCAATGTCCAACGTCCATACTTTGTTGGTGTACATGGACTCCATTTCGGTCCGCATTGCATCCAGCCATTTTACCGAGTCAACGCTCTGAACGGCCTGCTGGAGCTAGTAGGCTCATAATAATCTATGATGCAATCCTCTCTATCCACGTCTATGAGAAAACCGTAGTATCTCTCGGGCGGATGAGACTGCCTACTACTCCTGCGGAGCGGCGTAGGAATGTCCTGTTCTTTTGAACCCTCTGGTTCCACTAAGCTTTCAGTAATAGTCTGTGGTTCTAGAATTTCTTCCAGTTCTACTGCGCTCCCACTTATTTCCTTTTCTAAGAACTGGTGTTCTAGAAAGTGGGCATGACGAGAAACAAAAACCTTTTGTTCCTCTTCGCAGTAGAAGAAATATCCCTTGGAATTCTTTGGATATCCCACAAACTTGCACTGTACTGAGCGTGCCTTGAGCTTGTCCGCATGCTGCTTTTTAACAAAAGCTGGACTTCCCCATGTCTTAATGTGCTTAAGATAGGGTCTCTTCCCACACCACATTTCATATGGTGTAGTAGGCACAGTCTTAGTTGGAACTCGGTTCAAAAGGTATGCAGCTGATTCTAGCGCATACCCTCAGAATGATCGCGGCAACTCAGCGATACTCATCATGGACCGTACCATATCCAATAGGGTTCGGTTCCGTCTCTCCGATACACCGTTATGTTGCGGAGTGTATGGAGGAGTAAGCTGAGAGAGAATTCCGTTCTCTTTTAAATAGTCCAGGAACTCGGCACTCAAGTATTCTCCACCTCGATCCGATCTTAGAATCTTAATACTTTTGTCGGTTTGTTTTTCTACTTCATTCTTATATTCCTGGAATTTTCCAAAGGCTTCGGACTTATGTTTCATTAAGAAGACATAACCGTACCTCGAAAAGTCGTCCGTAAAAGTAATGAAGTAAGAATAACCGCTTCGCGCATGTGTAGACATTGGACCGCACACGTCGCTGTGTACGAGTCCCAAGAGCTCGCTCGCTCTTACTCCGTGTCCAGTGAGCGGAGTCTTTGTCATCTTTCCTTTGAGACAGGATTGACAAGTGGCATACGATTGATATTCGAATGGATTCAAATATCCTTCTGTATGTAACTTCGTCAACCTTCTCTCATTGATGTGACCTGGTCTATAATCCCATAAGAAAGTCTGATTTATTTCCGGAGACTTTCTTTTGTGTGTATTCTGGACATTGAAAATCTGTGGTTGGTTTAACACGTATATACCATTGCTCAATGTACCTGACCCAATCAAAACTTGATTAAGGTGAATGTTTACAACATTACTTACAAACGCAAATTCATAACCTTCTTTAGAAGCTAAAGATACAGAAATGATATTACAAGTTGCGTTGGGTACAAAAAAGCAATTACGCAAAACCAAAACAAGTCCATCTGACATTCCCAGGTGATAGTCCCCCACGGCCTTAGCATCCATGCTAGCTCCGTTTGCAACTCTGAGGGTCATGTCACCTGCCTTCAAAACCCTACGGTTTCTCAACGCCTGCAAAGAATTACAGATATGAGATCCTGATCCGGTATCCAATACCCAGGAAGTAGAGTTTATTGAAAGACAGTTTTCAATAACATACACACCTGAAGCTGAAGCCGCAACCTGCTTCAATTCCTGTGTCCTGGCTTTCCAAGCCCTGCAATCATTCTTCCAGTGTCCTTTCTTATGACAATAGAAGCATTCTTCTTTATCTACAAGCTGCCCCGCTTTCTTAGTTGCCTTTGCTTTTCCCTTCGTATCCATTTTACTAACACCGCCACTTGGTTTGGCGAAGGCTTTCTTCTTCTTTTCCTTGGCTTTCGCCTTGGACCTAGAAGAAGAAGATCCTCCTACAAACAAAGTGGATGTTTCCCTACCTTTCTGTAGCGTGCCCTCTGCACTCCTCAGCATGTTGAGGAGTTCTGAAAGTTCAACTTCTTTTTCTTGTAAGTTGAAGTTCAGTATAAACTGGGCGTAAGTGGAAGGAAGGGACTGGAGAATCAAGTCAGTATAGAGCTCATTCTCCAACGTGGTCCCAAGTTCCGCGAGCTCCTCAATGAAGCCAATCATCTTAAGCACGTGTTCCGCTACCGATGATCCGATGGCCAACCTTGCCGAAAATAACTTCTTCGACACTTCGTATCTTGCGATACGAGATTGCTCTCCATACAGTTCTTTTGTATGGAGAAATATGGATTCAAGGTCCATATTCTCGTGCCTCCTCTGATGTTCGTTGTCCATAGAGGCAAGTACGAGGCACTTGGCCTTCGCGCTATCAATCTCCCAAGTCTTACGGATTTCCTTATCCGCGACGCTGGAGGTGGGACTTGGGACAGGGGGAGCTTTGGTGGTAAGAAGATACCCCAGCTTGTCGTAAGTGATTGCCATTTTGACATTCCTGAGCCAATCTTTGTAGTTTGGCCCTGTCAGTATGTTTTTATCTAGAAGTAACTTAAGTCCAGTCATGTCGATTGGTCGCTGCAATTAGGAGAGAGAAGAAGAAACACTCAGCATGATGCTCTTGCAAGTTTAGAGTGGTTTTTAGTTTGTCTAAACAGGATGGCTCCCACTGTTTCTCGAATCCCTCCCCAAACCAAAAAGGAAGAATTAGTCAGGATCAATCTCACCGTACAATACTTGCTTAACCGTTCAGCCAGGCTGGTGTCGGTACTTCGAGGGAGGTTTTCCAACACTTTCGCGAAGTTCCTTAATTTAAGAACCTCTTTTCCCTGGGAGCGTAGCCCCGCTAACACCTTTCTAGACACCTACTAGGTTTATAGCATTGATCGTTAAGTGAGAAATTTCCCGAGGAGTAGCATATACTCACAGTAGGATCGGGATCCAAGTATCATTGCGTGACGAAACTGAAGGAATCCTACCAGAATCATCACACTCCAAATGGTATGCAACGCTAGCAAGTTTCAGTACTTATGAAACTCCCGATGTGGATTTTTTCCCCATGCTCTTATGACCTTGACTTTGGCCAAAATATCATAAGTCACATGTCAAGTTCTACCCATCATTCTCCAGGTTAATTTGGATCCACCCGTACCTACCCTTGACTTTGGCCAAAATGGCAGTACGACTGTCCCAAACCAACGCATCTATCTATGCTACACATGAATACCCAATAGCTACCAATCACTATGCCTTGACTTTGGCCAACACACATAGCTTGAATACTATTGACTATTTATGTGAAACGACGGAGGGCTATGAATGGTTTTGGCAAAACCGTGAACGTAGTGAACTTGATATAGTCGATGGAACGAGATAGCTTTTAAAAGGAGTGGCTCAAACTCCGCATTTTAAAAGTTGGTTTTGAAAAGAACCGAGTGGTTTTTCGAAAGTGTTCCAACGACTTTTACTTGGTTTATTTTCTTGCATTAGTTCTTTTAATGCGTGATATTCTTGCATTAGTTCTTTTAATGCGTCCCATCATTTAATCCTACCATTGCAGAAAACAACCAAAATATGGCGTACGCTTATGCCATTCGCATTCGCCACGGGGCCCCGTCGTTACCCGTTAGGTTACTTAACTAACGACAGAGCGGGGGCTGGGCTAGCGCGGCTGTAAAACATAAGCAACGCCTAAATAATATCATATATAGATATACATTGCAATGATAGCCATTTCAGATCACAGATGGACACATTGGATATACTAGGAACCCGCAATTCGTACGAGCCTGTAACGAAAAGCAGATTACACGGTCGCGGTGAATAGCCAATACCCCACCAAAGACCCCCTACGGGTGCGGCAAACTACCCGCCAAGTACCCGAAGAGAAGCAACCTCCCTCAACCCCGTGAGTAGGCCACTCGGCACTTCAGCATACCCGGTAGTTTGTGCACCCCCTCCATGGGTCTATCCTAGGAGCAAAAACAGTAAAAAGAAATTATACAATGACGGCTACAACCCCGACCCAGTTGTGCGGCCATCCAAATAATTATTACATCAATTTACAAATTTACATGAATTGAAAGAAAAGAAAACTCTCGTCTCACAACCCCCGGCTATTCACCCGCGACAATCCAATGAATTCATATACACATTCCAATGACATTACAGATCACAGATTTGTATAACCCCCACTAATCGACATATAGCGATTAGTAGACGTTCAATACAAATATCACATCACAGAAAAACCCGTCAGCTTAAGTCTTTTAGAAGTTCGATCAAAAATACGGATTTATAGGCCCCAAACACAAAATTTTCGTTCTGGAAAATCTGGGCAGAAAATACATATTCCAAAAATCCCAAAACAACCCCAGAAAAACACTGCACCAAATTTGGACCTCGGCCGAGTCAACTCGGCCGCGGAACCGCGGCGGGAGCGTGCTCCCGCCGCGTTTCCGCGGCTCTTTGAACGGTTCGTGGGACCAAATATGGTGGTTATTCAAACAAAAGCCTGAGCCGATTTTTAAGATGAAAATTATCAATTTTTGAACAGAATAAAAATCGGGAGAAACTTGACAACTCGGGTTCGTTTCGTGACTTTTTCTTTGATCGATCTTCTAGTTACTTTGCTAACATGTTAGATAGAGTTTAACTAGGCTCTGATACCACTGTAAGTCCATGCTACCTCTCCCGGTACTTTCGGGCATGCGGAATTTGGTGAAAAACAATTTTCTAGAGGTGGTAACATGGACTCAAAACCGGATCTTTGTTAAACATCTAACAAACAACCTAACTAGGAGTTGTTAACTACTCGGTTAGGGGGTTATACCTTTCTTTCTTGAACTCCTTCTTCTTTGACTCTCGATGGTTGTCCGGATCGGCTTCACTCCGTCATCTCCTTGCGCCGAAGATAGATCCACCTGAAAGCTTCTACCTTTGGCTTCTTCTTCGGTCTTTGAAGAAACTAGTTCACTTGGTTTGCTAAACCTTATGAACTAGAATGAGCAGAGAAGAGTGTGTTGGGATTTTACTCTATGGTTCTTGGTTCTCAACACATGAGACAAGTAAACCATAGACAAAATGAGTGGGAGAGCAAGAGGAAGGAGATGAGAGCTCAAGAACAAGAGAGAGAATGAGAATGATAGAATGAGAAAGACTTTTCTCTCTTGGCTCTCATAATCCAAAACCATCATCATAAAAATAGTAATCAAGTATTGTGTAAATGGTTTAAGCTACAATAGCCATATCATTTCATGCACTCATTTCTCACAAGAGAAACAAACAAGTAAAAAGTCTTTGCCATGAAATGATAGCCATTGTCATCATGATGGTCAACTAGTCCAACCTAGTCAACCGGTCAACAAAGTCAACAAAGTCAACCCCTCAACAACCATGTCACCACAATACTTAATTAATATTATTGTTAATCATATATCATATTCTCATTAGGGTTGAGCAAAAAGTCAATAGTCAACAGTCAACGGTCAACAACCCTAATGAGAATCATCTGCCTCTGTCTCTCCGTCAACTGTGCATACACACCCGCATCCGCATTCCAAGGAACATGAATACATACTGGATAAATCCAATCCCAAAACGTACACTAGGATCTGGCTTAAACCAAAGCTCTCTAGTGTTAACTGTCCGGACACTGTACGTGCATAAGTGCACGGATGTGACCGAACCCTGTCGCAAAACCAAGCGACCTCTACTCTTTTGCCTAAAGGCGAATAGCTTTTTGTGTGGGACTCTAAAGACTCGACACTACGCTGGCAGTGGGTTTAACCACAGACCGCAAGCGGCACTAGTTGTGCGTAACAGTCCCCAGGTAGATGCCGACAAGAAGACTGACGAGGTGAAACCCATCTGAACTCCTACTGAGCCTGAATGTGACAATCTCCGTACAGTCCGGTCTGTTCGTCTGATACATTGCATGGCGGGCCGAGGGGCGGTAAACGTCAGTCCCCTAATAGCGGTACAAGTCGTGTCGGAGTGAAGCCCAAAACACCCTGAGATAACACTGGAAGCCTACCAGTATATCTCGATTTCCCTGGCGAGGGACTACTCGTGTAATGGCTCTCCTAGACACAGCGCGATGTCAACCCCCCAATACCGGGAGAGATGAATCCAGTGTACTCGTAACCTAACGAGCACCCGTATACTATCTCTAGTACGACGTACTGATGGCTGTGGGACAGACCATCTCCCACTCTGGGATGAGAAGCGCATACGCTAGTCTACTCCGGAGTATCGATGCCCTGTCTCGATAGTCCTGCGACTAGGTACCTGTATAAGGATGTGCTTATAGATTACCCAGCCCCCACTAGTGTGACTGCCATCACAACGCTGGTAATCAAGCAAAGATCCTAAGGGCTCCACTAATGTGTATAGGTGATATACTAAAATAAACACATGTATACATTGAAGTAGAAACAAACCAAGTAGCATACTACTATATTGAGCAAGATTGTTTATACAAGGTGAATATCCCAAGCTTCCATTAAGTAATATACAAACTAGTATGATACAGTAATGGCCTCTAGGGCATATACACTAACATACTACTCCTAAACCAAGGAGTACTCGCAACCTGAGAGAAGGTAAAAGGAAAAGACAACTGAATAGTCCTATCCGTTTCCTCCAGAACCTGAAACCATCCTCGAATAAATTCTTTCGAGTTCGTATATAACCATACGATGGTTTTGTCCAATGGAAGTGGACGTTCGTAGTAATACGGGGTGTCCTGGAGAAAAGGGTAAAAGTAGGAGTGGCAATGAGGTATGCAACTCTGACAATCCAAAAGCCAGTGTTTTAGAAGGTTCGGTCAACTTGGTCACTGAGTCATAGTCTTAGGGTCGGGTCAAAGGTCGCTGCCGAAGAGAGAGAGAAAAGAAACACTCAGCGTGCACTCTAACCTAGATCAGAATGGTTAACAATTTATCTAATCTGGAAACCTCCCACTGTACCGTCAAATTCTCCTCCAAACCTGAAAGAAGAATTTGTCGGCGTCACCCGAGGAGTAAAACAACTCATCAGTGGGAATCGGGATTCAACTATCATCGCATGATAACGTGATGGAATCCGCTCATGGTGTCACACTCCAGAAGGTATGCGCATATCTGGCAAGTTTCAGTTTCTTTAGAAACTCCCGATGTGATTTCTGCCCCATGCTCTTATGACCTTGGCGTGAGGTCAAAATATCATAAGTCACATGTCAAGTTCTGCCCATCATTATCCAGGTTGATTTGAACCCACCCGTACATACCCTTGACGTAGGCCAAAATAGTAGTACGACTGTCCCAAACCAACGCATCTATCTATGCAACAGATAAATACCCGGCAGCTACCAATCACTATGCCTTGGCATGAGGTCAAAATACATAGCTTGAATACTTCCGAATATTTAACTGAAATGATAGAGGGCTACGAATGGTTTCTGGCGAAACCTTTAACGTAATGAACTTGATATCGCTGAAGGAACGGATAGCTTTATAAAAATATAGTGACGAAAACTTTTGCTAAAGAGGTCACTCCCGGTGAAGGGATCTCGGCTCTTTCCCCGTAGAATGAGGTGCGGGATATTCCAACTGAATACCACGATGCAAAGCAAAAGTAATCGGCTATAGTGAAGTTAATGCCCTGACGCAAACTTTTTGTCCAAGGGGTCACTCCCGGTAAAGGGATCTCGGCCCTTGCCTCGTCGACTGAGGAGCAGGATATTCCAACTGAATACCACGATGCAAAACAAAAGAGAACGTCCTTGCAATAACAGCTTTTTGAAAAGTGTTCCAACAACATCTGGATAGGTTTGTTTTAACTTGCATTGATCCGAATCAACGCAGTCCCATCAATGGATCACACCACAAAGAACGAAAATATACTGATGTACGTATATGCCATCCGCATTCGCCACTGGGTCCGTCATTACCCTTTAGGTTAGCTAACTAACGACAGAGCGGGGACTGGACTAGCGCGGATGCAAAACATATACAACATCTACTAATATATATACCAATATATTATATTTCGCTCAAGGCGTGATAAAAAATGCAACATCACAGAAATGTACAGCATCACAGAACAATACAGATATCTGGGATCCCCGGGTTTCACAGAGCCACTATTGAAACCCGACGTTCCCCTGGTCGCGTGGATAGCCTGTGCAATGAAATCCTAGACCCCTACGGGCGCGGCAAGTTACCCGCCAAAACCTGAAGCGAGGCAGCCCCCTTCAGCACCGTGAATGGACCACCCGGCACTTCACGGAATCCGGTAACTTGGGCACCCCTCCTGGGTCAACCTGTACCCCCTACGAGTGCGGCGAATAGCCCTCCAATCCTAGAGTGAAGCCCCATCCGTCTCAATGCCATGAGATGCGGGCTTGTTGTCCTCTAGAACCCGGATATCCGTGCACCCCACCACGGGTAATCCTAGTACAGAAAGTAAAATATACATACAACGGGTACAACGACCGCAACCTGGTCGTGCCCCAAAATAATAATACAATCAGGCAGTGACGGAAGTCCACATGTCGGACGCTCGCCCCGCAATATCAAATGTACATAATACAACCACAACTGTACTAGCATTGCATCCAGGCTATCCCCCACGACCAATCCGCAACATCACAGCATAACACAGAACATCAACGTGAATGTCACATTCGCAAATCCGTCTAACCGGGCTATAGCAGTTAGACAGGATTTACCGATCAAGTGACATTCACGGTCGCAGATATAATGTAAATATTGTGAAACAATGTGTTTAAAATATCCGATCGATCAAAATTTACCAAATGGGCCCCAATCATTACTGTAGCACATAAAGAAATTCTGGGCTCAAAAATAATATTCCAAAACCCCTATTTTCAAGTCTGGAGGCCTCTGTAAAAAATTGGTGCACTGATCAGTCAAAAGAGCGGCGAAACCGCGGCCCAAGCATGGGTTTGGCCGCGGTTCCGCGGTCGTATGGAGCGATCACGTGATCAAATTTCTACAGAATTCTTATAATTCTCTGCACATCATTCTGAGACAACCTGAAAAATTTTTGGAGACAAAAAACATTTCGACAGAAACTGATATGCATGAAAACGCGGGTTTTGGGATTTTTGTTCGATCGGAAATGTAAAACACATTAGACCAAGCTAGACTATGTTAATGGCGAGACTCTGATACCACTGTAAGTGCACGGCGGCGCCCCGACCTCCATCCCGAGGCCAAATGCGGAAGCGATGGCTAACTTTAATTTTCTTGAACCGGCACCACCGCGCACTAAAACCCGGATCGGGCCATTAACTAGTCCTAGCTAACTACTAGATGGGGAAGAGAGATATACCGAGTGATCCGAGTCCTCCGGTCTTCTCGTCGTCGTCCCGATCTCCCGCAGAATCTCCGGTCTCCACCAAGTCGCCGGAAGGGGCACCACGTCGCCTGGTTCTTTTACGGGCCCCCACCTCTATACCGAGGCAACTCGGGCACGAAGCTGGCGAGTCGACGTGCCCAAGATTTGCTGTAGAATGTGTAGTGCTTATGTCTCACTTTAGGGTTATGGAGGTTGCCATTTGGTGGAGGAAATGATATAGTGGAGATGAGTGATTTTGTAGCAAGCAAAAGGAAAAATGTGATGAACAATTTTCCCATCTCAAATGAAAAAATCCCTCTCACCCATAATATGTGGCCGGCCTCTTTTTGGTGGGGAAGAGAAAGCAAAGTCAAGGGGTGGGTGGAATGCAATGATGCAAACAAGTGATGATGAGAGAATCCAATGATCACAACCAAAAACCCACACTCCAAAACAACTATCATCTTTCCACAAGTCAAACCATGATGACAAGAAGAAGTCAAATGGTGGAGGAATAATCATGATACAACAAAATGCAAATAACACCCACCACAAATGCTTATTTGCACAAATGCAAATAAGCCCTCCTCCACCAATCTTCGGCCATTGAAAGATACAAATGAAAATGGCCGAAACAGAAAGCAAACTGGCAACCCCAGAAAACTGGTCCCGTAATAAATTACAGGAAAACCCCGATACTGTGTATACACACCCGCATCTGTATTCCAACCGAATACAAATGCAATGAGACAAAATCTACACTGTACTATACTAAGATCCGGCTTAAACCAAAGCCGGCTAGTAATATCCGTTCGATCCTGATCCGTGCAATACCGCACGTATCTGATCGAACCCTGCCATATATCCATACGGCCTGTAGTACAAACTGTCCGATCCTGATCAGTGCAATACCACACGTATCTGATCGGACCTTGTCATATTTCCATACGGCCTCTACATCTTTTCGCCCAAAAGCTTGAGTAACTGAATGTGTGGTGGACTCTAAAGACTCGTCAATACTATGGCTGTGGATTTAACCACTAGCACATCAGAGGTATAAGCCAATACGTAACGGGCTACCAGGTATTGACCAAAAGGGACGTCGATGAACGAACTCATCCTGACACCCTACTGAGCCTGTTAGTGACAATATCCGTAGAGTCCGGTCCGTTCGTCTATGAGCATCGCATGGCGGGTCTAGGGGGTTGGTAAAAGTCAGACCCCCAAAAGCGGTACAAGTCGTGTCGGAGTGTAGCCCAGAACACCCTGAGATACTACTGGAATACCTACCAGTAAATCTCCTGCCTCGGCCGAGGGTTTAGTGTAATGGCTCTCCTAGACACAGCGCGACCTCACCCCCAATATCGGGAGAGACGAACCCCTGAAGATCCGCTCACTGCCTCCATGTGGCCCGGGACTGTACCCAACTAAAACTTGTTTGCACGTCTCCTTTGAGCGTGGTAGGGTAGTAATCAAAGTACAGTGGGAACTCACACGAGACAAATGACGATCCTCAGGTCGATGAACTAACCTGTACATATGTCACCAGGGAACTGCTATCTGACGTCAGGTATAAGACCAACTAGCATGTTCCAGGCGAGTCCTGTCCGGTGTACTCATAACCCAATGAGCACCTGTATACATCTTAGGTGAACCAACTGACACCAGTGGCTTGTGAGACCGGCCACCGCCCCTCGTCGGGGTCTCGACTGTATACACTAGTCTACTCTGGAGTATCGATGCCCTGTCTCGAAACTCCCATGACTAGGGACCTTTTAAGGATGTGCTTATAGACCACCAGCTCCCACGTATATGATCGCCCTCATACTGCTGGCAGTCAAGCAAGAATTCTAGGGGCTCTATCAACGTGCAATAGTGACCTGTCAGGTCACCTAAAGCAGTCCACGATGATAAAGATAAACCAGATGGCATACTATCATCTCGAGTAAGACTGTCCTACCGGGATAGGTCCTCCCTCAATCATTGCAATCACGTGCCTGTGATCCAATAATTGACTCTGAGGACACTATCTCCAACAAAACCCAAGGGCAACTATATCAAAACGAGATTCGTTCACGAATACGACACACGAAGTGTGGAGTGGAAAGAGGGAAAGGTGCCGCCGGGCGTGCCAGAATCTGTTCCTCCCCAAAACAGGGAGACACGACCGTGTAGGTCCTTCTTGCCTGAATTTCGGGGCAGATGCTAATTGGTGCTATCCGTCCACCTCTCCGAAGATTCCAATTTGATTTATGGCACCATGTATCGAAGGTTTAAACGGATGCGACCGATGTAGCAGACTTCGTCAGATTCACCCTCCTTTGAGGGGTTTTTGATAGTGGGGACGCTCTTCCCTGCAGGCGCAACCCTCTGCAGTTAATTACGCTACCGCATTGCGACAACCACTTTCTCCTTCTCCAGATGGTCACTTCGTGTCGTGGGTGTTTGTTTTGTTTTTGGTTGCCCATGGATTGTATACAGAGACTACTTTATGTTGTCGCCCGTAGGGCGTGGATTAGACCAAATCCGTATTTTCTTAGATTTGGGTTTTGGGTTGAGTTTAAGGATACGTTAGTCTCATTTGAGATTAAGATCCACTTAAACATTTGTTAAGGATACATTAATCTAATTTTAGACTAAGATTAACTTAACAGATCATTTAGATCCAAAAAAAAGAGCATTTAGGCTCTATTGTTTAGCTTAGGGACATTACGGTCCAATGTTAGTGTAAGGACATCTCGGTCCAATATTAGTTTAAGGACATCTCGGTCTGAGGTTAAGGACATCATAATCCATGGGCTTGAGAACCTCACAGTTTAAGGTTAAGGACATCATAGTCCATGGGTTTAAGGACCCCACTGTCCAGTTTAAAGACGTCATAGTCTATGAAATGTATGGTTGTCGGGACCCGTCACCTCTCTGAAGACGTTGAAGGATTACAATGACAAATATCAGAAGAGTAAAGAGATGTACCCTTGAACCGATGTGAGTTGGGAGACCTGTAGCCCAATTTGGGGCTAAGATCTGTTTAAAAGATTTATGAGCAGAGGGGCTCAATTAATCTGAGTTGAGGACTTATGTCCAATCTTGGGCTAAGTCCAATCAAGTTAAAATGTTTAACATTTTATTTAGGCTTGGCCCTGTTAACAATGCTGAGCATTAGTTTAGATTCTGACGATGTCTTTGCTTTTACCAAATGCTGAGCATTCATCATAGCCCTGGGCTTATTAAAGAACAATTTATGTTCTATCAGCGAAACAGGTGGTGCGCTTGGTGCTTTGCGCCGGTCAAAGAGCGCAGTGCGCTTCTGCCGAGTAGCGCACACGTGAGGGACCCGTGTTGTGCTTGGCGCTAAGCGCCAGATGATAGGCGCATTGCGCCAGTTTATGAGCGCATTGCTCTATTATTTTAGTGGCACACACATGAGGGACACATGGTGCGCTTGGCGCTGAGCACCATTCCATGAGCACAAAGCGCTATTTCAAGAGCGCTATTTCAAGAGCGCAAAGTGCTAACTGTTAAGTGGCGCATACATAAGGGACACGTGTCGCGCTTGGCGCTGAGCGCCAGTCAATGAGCGCAGTGCGCTATGTTTGGAGCGCTGAGGCTCTGCAGCGCTTTGCGCTAGATGTGGAGCGCTGAAGCGCTTTTAAATTAAGAGCGCTGTGGCTTTTATTTTATGCAACTTAGATCAGTTTGCGCCCTGAGAGTTAAATTCTCTTTTTTATAAGAGATTTTGTCTCAAAGTTTTAAGAACAAAACTCTTATTTTATAGAAGATGTTTCCAATCTCTTATGTTGATAAAAGGCTTTGCCTTTATGGAACTGTGATCCTCAAGAGAATTGAATTATTCTCCCTCCTTTTTATAATAAGATGTTTATGATCTCTGAAAGACAATTTGTCTTATAGATCTATGATCTGTGAGAAGAATTATGTTCTTCTTTTTATGATGAAATCTTTTGATCTTTTTTTTAAAAGACCTTGGTCTTATAGATTTATGATCTTAGAAAAAGAAGTAAATTCTTCTTTTATATGAGATGATTTCATCTCTCTGTTCTTTTTTCTTTTTACCTTGAAGAAAGTTTTCTTCTCCTGAGAGCTTGCTCTTTGTCTTTGAATTTCTCAAAGTTTATGGGGAGGTTTTTCTTTTTCTTATATCTCAGACTTGAAGTCTTGGGGTCTTTATATAGGGCGAGCTGATTTGTTCAATCAGTTAAGGAGATCTTTTCTCCAATTGATTTGGGGATTTCCCCACCGTTGGATCTTTCATCCAAAGGCTTCTGATTTACAGAAGGCAATCTTCTTGTTTTTAACAAGATTGGTAAATCTTTCCATACAGAATTTATTCTGTGTTTTGGTGATTTTTAATCAGCATTGGATCATTGATCCAACGGTGCTCTGATTTACAGAGCACAATCTTGTTGTTTGGAAAGACTTTGAGAAATCTTTTCTTAACAGAATTTACTTCTAGTTAATTAATGATTCATCATTATTATTGGATATTTGATCTGACGGTGGGGAGATCTTAGTTCCAGCGCTGGCGCACCCATGCTTTGCACGTGGTGCGTTGCTTAGGATGCAGCGCACTTAGCGCTAGCGCACCCATGCTTTGCACGCGATGCGCTGCTTAGAGCGCAGCGCACCCGTGCTTTTCACGTAGTGCGCTACTTAGGGCGCTGCGCACTTGGCACTAGCGCACACGTAGTGCGCTGCTTAAGGCGCAGCGCAAATGGCGCTGCTTTGAAGCATTGCTTTCATTGTTGGAGGTGTCTTTTCACCTTCCTTTTAAGTCAAACTTATATTCCCCAGAACTTACATTTCCCAGATCTTGGAAATAGCTCCATTTTGCACGAAGTTTTCTGTGCCTAGTCTTTATAATCTGAAGCAATGCTTCTTTCTTTTCTTATTTCCAGAGAACCATCTTAACTATGGCTTGTAACCGCCCACATGCTCGTCGACAACTATGGGAAGTGCCCATTCAGGACATTGTTCCTCGCTTCGCTGCGCGCTTGGTGAATCCTGCTCTTACGGATAACCAATGTGATGCAGCGCTGCACGAGCTCTTGACTCATATAGGATCTCCTCTCCCTCCCAACTCTATTTGGTTTTGGATGATCCTCATGTCCGTGCTCGCTGATATTCCCCCTCCTCCGGCGAAGATGACCCCAGTGATGCTCGATGCCGCTGAAGACAAGATCGAGTGCTTCTTCGAGGCGCACTTAATCACTAAAGCCCTGAGGGATTACTATGTTCAGTTGTTGAGCCAAATATGGGCTTACCGGGCCGTCATCTCTGCTTTCGCTGGTGAATGCAGTGCTAACCATTGGTTAGCTACTCCTCGTGAAGATCATCGCTTTGACATGGCGGAAAAGACAGAAAGGGAACTAGATAATTTTATCTGTATGTTTGTAAATCCCTGTACTTTTGATCCCATGTTTGGCGATCTATTTCCATTGCAATAAAATGTTTATTTCAGTGTTTTCTTTTTTTTGTCATTATCTGTCAAGTGTTCCTCTTATTTTAATTCTTTTGTTCTTCTTCTGTCACGCGCATATGCGCTATAGAACTTACATTGTTATAAACAGGCGCAAGTAATCCTTGCGAGAGTGAAGCGCTTGTAGCGCTTAGCGCCCTTGGCGCTTAGCGCTATCGTGCTTTGCACGTAAGCGCCATTTCAGAGTCTTCGACTCTTAAAGCTGGCGCATTTAATACCAGCGCTTTTGACGAAGCGTTACTTCGTTTCCAATCTCAGAATTTGAACAGAGATTTGCTCTGATTGGGGAAACACTACCCTTAACAAGTAAATCAATTACTCACGCATACCAAATACAACAAAGAAAAGAGTAAGGCACATAATAAAAATTGCAAGAAAGGTAAAGCCAAGGATAGAAAGTTAAGAACTGATATATCCAATGTGCAAATTCCTTCATGTGTTCTTTAAGCCCGTACCAATGTGAAATCAAAATACCAAACTTTAAACTTGCAAGCTCACTTAAGAGGTTGCTAGATCAAAGCAAGGCAAAGATTTCACAAGTTCAATATTTGTAGGAAGCAAGACACATGTAATGAACAATTGAGAACTTTTATTGATATTCAAATGAGATACAACTAATTTTAAATTTAAGAACCTAAATCTTAAGCTTGTATGTTCAATGAAGAAGTTACAAGGTCAAGATAAAGGAAAAGAGCTCAAGAGTTCAAAGGAAAAGACAAGCTAACATCTACAAATTACAACTAGTTCTAAACTTAAAATAAAGCCAAAAGTATCTCCCCCTTACTCACTGATCTGGTACTTATAGGCACAAAATAAGAATAAACAAATAATATAATAAGTATGATGTAACAACAATGGACATCCAGAAGAAAAATGGGGCAATTTCCACCATGTGGGGCCGGCGGCGCCGGATTCTTGGGAAGTTTCACCGGTCAAGTATGGGGCGTTGGGTTTCGTGTTGGGGTGGTTGCCTTGTGTGCTCTCCACTATCTCCCTAGTGTTGTTTGATTTCTCTAAATAAACCTGGTTCATACTCAGTGGAATTTGAGAGGAATCTTACTTTATATCACCTCATAACTTTTCTTCACTTTAACACACATCCCCACTTGCCCACTTGCACAAGTTGTTGTGCCCATTTGCACCAAGACAGCCTCCCATCTAGGTCCATGTACCAAAGAGCTAGTGTACACTTGTTATTGTGTTGGAGTAAAATTGTGTGCACAAGTTTATTTGCAAAAGTGCTCTTTGAATCACGATCGGTTTTCTGTTTTGATTGCAGTGTCGGCTCCCAAACGTTATATCCGTGACTTTGAGTGTATTTCCAGTATTTTTTCACGGATACCTGAAATCTGTAATTACTGAACAGACACTGGTTAATAATACCGATATATAACAAAATAGATAAAAGGTATTAAAATGCAATTTTCTGTGATGAACAACATCCTAACAAGTTTTTGGCGCCGTTGCCAGAGATGTGGTAGTCATTAGGGTTTGTTATTTCTAGTTTAAATGTATATAAAAAAACTAACAAGCTAACAAAAAAATTTCAAAACAAAAACTAATATTTTGACAATTTTTCTATGTCGTTTTGATCTACTGTCACTCTGAGTTTCATTAAAATATTTGGAGTAAAAAATGGAACACTTATAGGAAAAAAATAACTCAGTACAAATTTAGAGCCCCAACAAAAAAATTCGGTCGTCAAAATATTCGAAAAGGCCGCAATTTACGGCCCAAATTTCTCTGATTGCTCTAAGTTTTTGGGTTTTGGTTTCTTATCCTATTATTGCTCCATTTTTTTACTTTAAAACTCATAATTGTGTATGTGTGCAGTATATTAGCCATATATATCGCTTTTTTGCATATCCATTTTTGTGATATTTGTAGATTTTACGGAATTGTGAACCACGATCGTCCGGAGCAAATTGCTATTTCAAGACCAAAGTGATGGTCATTTACAGTGCCAAAGATCCAAATAGTTTGACCTGCACAAGCGAACATTTCAAGCTATCGGGATCGACACAACGGGGTTTCTTAACCCAAAACTTTTGGTACATATTTTTCTAACACCTTCTTTCAAATCTGATGCTCTAATATCTCGATTTTCTACAGGATTTCTTTGCAAAATTCACCGTCCAAAAGCCAAAGAGATCTATCTCGTATTTGTTGCAGCGCTTAAGCCTAAAATGAAAAAGATGTGCTTGATTGTTTTATCGCTTAAATCCTATTATCGATTGCGCATTTGCATCTTAATACGGACTTAAGGGTAAAGAACCCAACAAAATACAGTAAATGATTTCATCACCTTTTTCTGTGGCCCACAAATCACAAAACTGTATTCTTGCATACCCACAGTAATTTTAAAATGAATTAGAACTCTAACTCTAAGGATTCACGCTCATTAGGGAAAGTTAATTGTGTTTAAAACACCGGTTAATATTATATTGTTCATGAGGTGTCTAGACAAGTGTTCACGGCGCAACCGCTAAAAGAGAAAGGGTTATTCTAATTAAGAAATTTCGTGAAAGCGTTGGACAACCTCCCCTTATCTCTGCACTTACATGGCTTCTTGATCAGTATTATCTTGAGCCCGTTTCTCGACACAATTTTACTTCAAAAATCAGGTTCTTGAGCAGGTCTAGTTGGCTTAGCAAAACATAGACTGTTAGGGGTGTGATATTCTTTGTTTTTGTGATTTTGTGAATACTTGTTGATATGGGTGATACATAGTTCAATTTGATTCTTCACGATCTGTATTCTTTTGTTTATACACATACTGAATTCATTTGTTCAAACTGTCAAAATTCTTCCCACGTTTTCAACAACTGTCCTTTCTCAGGGGGTAACAAATCGTTCCAGAATTTTGATATTTTTCCACCCCATAACACTCTTGAACCCAATCTCACTTCAAATATAGAGCAATTGATTGAAAATTTAGAGCAAGAGATCGACAAGATGACTACTTTAGCATTGCTACCATCACAACCCTCTCCTTCTAAAACAATTAACACATTAATAGGGTATGATAGTGAGATGGATGTTAGGTTGACCACTTTAGAGAAAGGTTTAGAAGTGGTGATGCAGTCGAGAATCAAATAGGTTCAACGCTAGCCATGTTCATTCAAAAATCTGATCAATTGTTTCATGCCCAATCTCAATCATTGACTAGAATCGACGAACAAGTGAACCATTTAGCTGTACAAATTTTAGGGAGTGAACACAGTCAATTTGAAACCAATAATGCCAATATCTGTCATCTAGGAAGTCAGCTGAGTGAGATAAATGATCAAACAAATTTTTATGATTTCATAGATGATGATGATATAATTGATTTGACTGAGTGTTATAACGACAAGCAAAAAAAACCTCCGAGTCAGTCCGGCACTAACCTTCAGGTACAAAATAGACCTCTTATCAATTATGATCTTGAGGATAATTTAATTGATATACTACTTGAAGATGAAATTCTTGCACAGACTGATTTTAGCGATAAAATTTTAGAAAAAGAAACTTGTTGTTAGTTATATTTATGCCCTAGAGGCATTATTGTATATTATAGTGGATGCTTGGACATATATATATAGGAATTTCTTACTCGATATGATAGTATCTTATCTGGTTGCTCTTTATCTTAACATGTACACTCGTATTATTATACTGTCTCTCTGATACATGTTGATAAAGACCTTAGGATGAAGACTTGACTACCAGGACTATGATGCAGATCATACTAGTGGGGACTGGTTAGTCCACAAGCACATTCTTTAATAGTTCCTAGTGAAGGGGATATCGAGACAGGGCATCGATATTCCATAGTAGACTAGTGTGTATGTTTTTTGACCCTGTATGGGGCGATGGTTGATCCCATAACCATTAGTGTTTGACATCAAAAATTGTACACAGGTGCTCATTAGAGACTGGGCACACCGAACAAGACTCGCCGAGAACTCCTATATGGTACCACACCTATCGTCAGATAGCAGTTTTCTGGTGACACTGGTACAGGTTAATTTATAGACCCGAGATCGTCATAGTGTCTTATGTGGTTCCTACTGTGCTTTGATTTCCTCCCTACCACGGCTCAAAGGAGTCGTTCAAACAGGTGGATTTTAGGTACAGTCCCGAGTCACATGGAGGCAGTGAGCGATAGGATGGGTTTCGTCTCTCCCGGTTTAGGGAGTTGATGTTGAGTTATGCTCGATTGGCTATAACAGTAAGTCCCTGGCCAGGGCTGATGAGATTTACTGGTAAGTGTAATCAGTAGTTTCTCGAACCGTTATAGGCCACACATCGGCATGACTTATCAAGTTACTGGAGTCTGACGTTTCCACCCCAGACTCAATATGCGACATATCAGACGAAGAGACCAGACTGTACAGTAAGTGTTACTTATAGGCTTCACGGGAGTTTGGACAAATTTGCTTGTTGATCTTCTATTCGCTCAATACCTAGGTAGCAGTTACGTCCAGCTGGTACCGCTGATGGCTTGTGGGTAATTGATGTGATCATTACCTACTGCTGACGTATTGACGAGTCTTTAGAGTCCAACACAGAGGTTTCCTAGCTCAAGAGAAACGAAGTAGGGCACATATGCTGATATGTGCGGGAGCTTGATTAAATACAAGTATGTGATACCGTATTCTAATCTCGTGATATTTGATATCAGTTAGGTTGTATATGATATAACCGTATTATTGAATCAAGTGTTGATTCGATGATTTATTATATGTATATGAATATATTTGATATTGTAATGTTATATGTGATATGACCGGATTATTGAATCAAGTGTTGATTTGATAATGTGATATACATATAAGTGATATTAGTCGATTATATATGATATAACCGGATTATTGAATCAAGTGTTGATTTAATAATTTGATATATATTTATATTTGATATATTAATATATATTAACTAATATTAGCTCACTAATGATTTTCTTCTCTTGTATATATATAATGATATATATATATATATAATATACTATTGTTTTATGGTGGATGATACATGGAACATGGGTGTGTAAGACTCACACCAAAACTAAAGATAATTTGAGTGATTATTTATTAAGAGGAAAACAAAAATTAGTGGATAATGAGCATGGCTTGGATGCTTGTAGAAGCATGTAGAAGCTATGACTCATCTCACTAATTTTGTTTTACTCTAGATATTTTCTTACACAACCCTTATCTTTAGCCCGTGGTTAGTTCTCTCTTGATAACTTAAGATATTTTCTTCACCCAGTTTCTTCTTCTTCCTCTCTAGTATTTCTTAAGTTGGAAAATAAGAAAGAGAAATAAATTTCTAAAGTGAGAAAAATTCATACTTTATCAACCTATACTTTACTATCCCTTTAGTATAGGTTTTTTGCTTCACTGATACCTTAATTAGTGAAGAAATAGTTTGAGTTAGAGATATTTCAAGATGGATCATCTTCGGTCTCGAAGAAGACAAAATAAGCTCTTTCTTTTTACCAAGTGGAGCCTAAGAAGAGTTCTAGGGACTACTATTTGGAGCTTTTGAAGTGATGGATCGGTCGATAAAGGTTGTATTCTCTCTTCACTTAGTGTAAAACTTGTTTACTTGCTTATAAACCCTAATTCTCTTGTTCGATTCTTGGTTAGTATAACTTAGCACACTAGATTTTTCAAAATTGCATATGGAATGCTTGTATAAACCTCATGGTGGTGCTAAGACATACTTTCATGGTATCAGAGCCAAGCTAGAGTATTAGATGATGTGTTAGAAATTGCGAAACTGAAACAACTCCGAAAACTGAAACCCAAAACCCTAGTTTCTGTAAATTTTAAAAAGTCCTCTGAAAATTTTTTAAACAAGTGCAAAATGATACATGTGATGTAAATAGAACACCAGAGAAAAATGAGAACCAAACTCAATATTATGGCCGGTTAGATTCAAGTTTTGGCCGGCCTGGCCGGTTTTTCCTTGGTGTTTGGGCTCGTTTTTGGTTTGGTGTTCTGGTGTGTTTGGATTAGAGTTTCAGGTTACTGTTTGATTTTGCCAAGATTCATGTGATGTTATCTTTGTGTCAGGGCAATTCGGAGTGTTTCGTAGTAGCGGTTTTAGCATCATTTACGGGTTTAAATTTTATATGTAATACAATATTTGGAATCCACATTAAATTATTTTTGTGAAAACTAGTTTGTAAATTTGCAAATCTAGCATTTTAGTCTCTATTGATTGATTACCACGGAGTTTTGATCCGGATCAAAACACCATCGCAATCTCGTATAGTATATGAATACTCGCCGGATAAAATTACTAGATAGCCACACCCCATAGCCACAACCAAGTGAATTTAGGAGAACCCCATTACCAAAAGCATCCACTTGGATGCTCACAGCCACGGTGTTCTGCCTAAGTGCACTTCATCGACGACATCGAGGGTGCAGCCATCTACTAAAGTTCCCGATGAGCATTCGATCAGGTAGTCGCGAATCATGTTGAATTACCCGACTAAGTTATTGAAAAGTGTTTTCAATTTGAGACTTAAATGAAAGGTTTATAGGGTTAGGCATGAAATTCGGAATATGAGATATTCCGGGTTTATGATGTGTAAGGAAAATGCGGATTCTAATTATTGCAGTTTTCATTTCTTTTCTGCGACCGTAAGTGTAATATATGAGGTATCTCCAATCTCGTTTCTATATGTCAACGACATTCGGGATACACATATTTACTTATGTTGATGACATGACATGTTATGTGTTGCTGTGATATGTTATATTAAATCGTCGTGATTGAATAGCCGAGGGTTTTTTGCGTGCAATATGAGTTTTTCTATTTTCGTTCATGTAAAACTTGTATGTAATATTCTTTTATTGGGACACTTCCGGGTTGAGGTTGTTGTCATCATTGATGTATATTATTTTCTTTTTCCACATTAGGATAGACCCAAGGAGGGGAGAACAAGTAACCAGGTTCTAGAGTCCAGTGGGAGGCCATCTCGAGGAATCGAGACCGGGTCGCCTAACTTTAGAATTGGTAGGGTTGCTTGCCGCTCTCGTAGGGGTCTAAGGATGTGGGTTTAGATATTCATCACGATCGTGGAATCCGTGTTTTTCATTACTAGCTTAATTTAAAAGACGGACCTTCTAGTATATCCAATATTTTATATGTTTGCTTCTACTGCTTGAGTTCCGTGATGTGATCATATAACGGCGTGAGACGAATCCTATATATATGATATATAATAAACATTGCTTATGTCTTGCACCCACGCTAGTCCAGCCCCCGCTCTGCCGTTAGTTAAGTAACCTAACGGTGCATGATGGGGCTCGTGGTGAATGCGGATGGCATAAGCATGTTAGGAATATGTATGCCCTAGAGGCCATTATTGTATGATATAATGGATGCTTGGACATATATATAGAGTACTTTATTGCTCGACATGATAGTATGGTATCTGGTTGCCTTTATCTTAACATGTGGACTGGTATTTTTATACTTTCTCTCTCTCACATGTTGGTAAAGCCCTTAGGATATGTACTTAACCACCAGGATTATGATGAGATCACACTATTGGAGCAAGGGTGGTCCAAAAGTACATCATTTAATTGTTCCTAGTCAAGGGGATATCGAGACAAGGGGCATCAATATTCCAGAGTAGACTAGTGTGTACGTTTCTTGACCCTTGGAGGGCGATGGTTGATCCCACAACCATTGGTGTTTGACATCAAAGATTGTACACAGGTGCTTATTAGAGAATGGGTACACCGAATGGACTCGCCGAGAACTTCTAGTTGGTAGTATACCTATCATCAGATAGCAGTTCTCTTGTGAAACTGGTACAGGTTAGTTTGTAGACCTGAGATCGTCATAGATTCTTGTGTGGCTCCCACTGTACTTTGATTTCCTCCTTACCACGGCTCAAAGGAGTCATGCAAACAGGTAGATTTTGGGTACAGTCCCGAGTCGCATGGAGGTAATGAGCGATAGGAGGGATTTCGTCTCTCCCGGTATTGTGAGTTGATGTTGCATCGTGCTCAATTGGCTATAACTGGAAGTCCCTGGCCAGGGCTAGTTATGAGATTTACTGGTAAGAGTTATCAGTAGTTTCTCGAACGGTTATGAGCCAGATATCGGCATGACTTATCACGTTACTGGGGTCTGACAATTCCTCCACTAGACATGATATGCGACATATCAGACGAAGAGACCGGACTGTACGGTAAGTGTTGCTTAGTGGCTTCATGGGAGTTTGGAAAAGCTAGCTTGTTGATCTTCTATTCACTCGATACCTGGGTAGCCGTTACATCTAGTTAGTACCGCTGACGACTTGTAGGTGACTGATGTGATCATCACCTACTGTTGGCGTATTGACGAGTCTTTAGAATCCCACAAAGATATTTCATGGTTCAAGCGAAACGAAGTAGGGCACATATGTTGATATGTGTGTGGGCCTGATTAAATATGAGTATTAGATACAGTATTGTAATCGGCAGTTATCTGTTATCAGTCGAGTTATATGTGATATAACCGAATTATCGAATCAAGTGTTGATTTGATAATATGATATACAGATAAATGATATTATTCGGTTATATATGATATAACCGGATTATTAAATCAAGTGTTGATTTAATAATATGATATATATTTATATTTGATATAATTATATATTATTATTTGCTCACTAAATATATATTTATGTATATGTATATGTATATGTATATATATGTGATATATGTATATATGTATATATATATATATGAATATAATAATGTGTCATGGTTGATGACACATATAACATCATTTTCTATTTTATGAAAATAAAAATGATGAGGTGGAAAATGGGAGACATGTGAGATATTTTGAGTATGTGTGTAGTACGGCACATTTCATTTTATATTACTCTTGACCAAGTATTCAAGCATGGGTGCAATTTATTATTGCATAAATTATTCCATGCTTGAATGGGGGTAGTCTTGTGTTCTGCCATTCAACACTCATTCATTCTCTTGCTTCATTTTTGGGAGGAAGAGCTCTTCTTCTTCAAGCTCTGTCCATTCTCATAGTTTTATTCCACCACCACCTGAAAGCCATAAACCCTCATATGTGATGTGAATCATATGGGTTTGAACAAACCCTAGTGAGCTAATATCCCCTACTTCACCATCCTAAACCAGACTAGCAATTTGGTCTGGGGTGTTGCCTTCACTTATTGGATATAAGTGAAGAGGAAGTTTAAGCTATAATAGCATCGGGTGGATCATCTTCGATTTGGGAGATCAAGGAGCTAGCTCGATCAATTTTCAAGTGGAGCTACGAGAAGTCATAAGGACTACAACCCGGAGCCTAAGAAGAGAAGGATTCGAATCTACTAGGTAGTAATCTCCTTCTCCTCTTTTAATGTTTGTGATATCTGTTCCCCTCCGAACGGCGGCGGCGACGTGAGAACGTCTTGCCTGAGGTTCGGGGCAGATACTATTTGGTTTTATCCGTCTACCTCTCCGAAGATTCCAAGTTGATTTATGGCACCGTGTATCAGAGGTTTAGACGGATGCGGCCGATGTAGTAGACTTCGTCAGATTCCCCCTCGCTTGAGGGGTTTTTGATTGTGGGGACGCTCTTCCCTGCAGGCGCAAGCCCCTGCAGTTAATTATGCTACCGCATCGCGGTAACAACTTTCTCCTTCTCCAGAATTTCACTTCGTGTTGTGGGTGTTTGTTTTGTTTGTGGTTGCCCATGGATTGTATACGGAGACTATTTATTTCGTCGCCCGTAGGACGTGGATTAGTCCAAATCTGTACTTTCTTAGATTTGGGTTTTGGGTTTTGGTTTAAGGATACGTTAGCCATATTTGAGGCTAAGATCAACTTAAACATTTGTTAAGGATATTTTAGTCTAATTTCCAGACTAAGATCTACTTAACGGGATCATCTAGATCCATTTCCAGTTTAGGGACATGGTGGTCCATTTAATATATGGCCGTCAGGACCCGTCACCTCTCTGACGACGTTGAAGGATTACAACGACATGTGTCAGAGGGTTTCGGAGATGTACCCTTTGAACCAAAGTTGATTGGGGGTCTTATAGTCTAATTTGGGACTAAAGTCTGTCTGAGGGTTTAAGGATGCGTTAGCCATATTTGAGGCTAAGATCAACTTAAACGTTTGTTAAGGATACGTTAGTCCAGTTTGAGACTAAGATCAACTTAACGGGATCGTTTAGATCCGAAAAAAGAGCGTTTGGGCTCTATTGTTCCAGTTTAGAGACATGGTGGTCCATTTCCAGTTTAGGGACATGGTGGTCCATCTCCAGTTTAGGGACATGGTGGTCCATCTCCAGTTTAGGGGCATGGTGGTCCATATTCCAGTTTAGGGACGTGGTGGTCCGACATTAGTTTGAGGACGTTTCGGTCCAGCGTTAGTTTAGGGACATCTCGGTCCAATATTAGTTTAGGGACATCTCGGTCCAATATTAGTTTAAGGACGTTTCGGTCCACGAGTTTAAGGACCCCGCAGTCCGTATCGATGCGTGTGGTCGTCGGGACCCGTCACCTCTCTGACGACGTTGAATGATTACTACGACATGTGTCAGAGGAGTTCGGAGATGTACCCTCGAACCGGATATAAATTGATTTAAGAGAGCAATTGTGCTCAGTCAATTTAATTTGAGGACTTACGGCCAAAATTGGGCTAAGTTCAGTTGAAAATGTTCAACACTTTTATTTTATTTTTGGTCTATTAGACCTGTGCTAGGGCTTTGCCCACACTTAGATAATGCATTGCATTACTTCTATTTTTTTGTTTGGGCTCTGCCCATAAAAGATGCAGAGCATCAATTTCACTTGGGCTCTGCCCCCTTTTTATTGCTTTGCAATTTATTTTGGCCTGCTAGGTCTTTTTGACTTGGGCCTGGCCCTTTAGCAGAGGAAATGCATTGCATTTTCAGGCGCTTTGCACCAATCAAAGAGCTCAAGCGCTTGTGATGATGACACGTGTCATGCAGCGCAGTGCGCTACGCTTGCGCTGCTGACACGTGGCGTGCTCTGGTGAGGTGCGCCAATTTCAGAGAGCAAAGCTCTATTTCAAAAGCGCGTAGCGCAACTGGTTCGGATGTTGACACGTGGCGCTCTCTGGTGGCTTGCGCCAGCCCAAGAGCGCAACAGTGCAAATTTATAAGTGCAAGGCACTATTAATTTGAGAATCTTTTAGATTCAAGAACCAAAGGTTCATAAAGGAAGTGCAGAGCACTATTTGATTTCTTGATCTAATTTAGATCAAAGAAAAACAATCTTTTTCTTATTTCAGGAACCAGAGGTTCATAAAAAGTGCAAAGCACTATTTTTATTTTGTTTTTTATTAAAGATCATTGATCTTGTTTTTAGATCAATCATCTGTTCATAAGAGAATTTTCTCTTTTTCTAAAGGCTTTTTACCTTTTTTGTTCTTGAGAATTTCTCTCCAATTCTTCAGAGTTCTCTCTGTTTAATTTCTCACAAAATGTTGATGCCTTTGAATTGAGACTTAGGGTCCTTTTTATAGTGCCCATAAATTAGTTAATTTTGTTAAAGAGATCTTTCCCTGAGTGATTTAGGGGATCTTCCCCACCGTTGGATCTTTTGATCCAAGGGCTTCTGTTTTACAGAAGAAAATCTTCTTGTTTTAACAAGAACAGAAAGATTTCTTAGAATTTTAATTCTGTTTGGCGCAAATGCTCCAGAGCGTGACACGTGTCGCGCAACGGACAGCGCAGCGCAACTGCGCTGACACGTGTCGCGCAGCATACAGCGCAGCGCAACTGCGCTAGCGCAACTGCGCTAGCGCAACTGCGCTGCCATGTGGCGTGCAGCGCAGAGCGCAGGCCAGCTGAAGCGTTGCTTATTTAATTAAAGTTTGAATTTTAAACAGAGTCTTGCTCTGATTGGGTGCACTGCGCTCGCTGCACTAACGTGTCTGATTTTGACACGTGGCGCTCTACGCGCACCGCAGGGGATCTGAAGCGTTGCTTCATTTATTTTAACTTTAATTTTCAAGACAGAGCTTTGCTCTGATTGGAGGAAAACTGAAGCATTGCTTCTTTTCCCACCTTGGAATTTGAACAGAGCTTTGCTCTGATTGGGGTAAACAAATACCCCCCCCCCCCCACCGTTGCGCTTACGTGGCCCTAAACGTGAGCGCAGCGGTGGCCGAATTCCAACCGTCGCGGCAACTATTGGAAGTTGAAAGGGCATTTGATGCCTATAAATAGGACCTTTGGTCCCTTAGATGATTTTCATCTTCACGATTTTACTTTCAGAACTCAGAGCCCTGCTCTCTTGTTTAAACACTTTTAAAAGTTCAAACTTTAGAGAATTTTTAGGTAAAAATATTAATTTTGATTAAATTAAATCAATTTTAAGAGCCTTGCTCTCAATAGATCCCTGATCTAAAGAAGACTCATTTAGGGTTTCACTTAGCAGAGCTTTGCTCTAAGGGGGTCTATAGAAGACTAAGGAGAGCCCTATTAGGTTTCCATTAATAGAGCTGTGCTCTCTAAAAGATCTTCCCTGTATTTTCTCATTTCATTAATGGAGCTTTGCTCCTCCCAAATCATATAGAAGAACTCTTAAGAATTCTTCATGGATCTTGGAAGTTAAAGATGGCATTTTATTCCTCAGTGCATTATATCGTTTTGCTTAATCAGTCTTTCTGATAATTTTTGTTGATTTTCTTTCACAGGAACAATGGACACCCATATGTATGCTCTTAACGAGATCATCTCTTACAGGGACATCCGCCGACTTGGCCGCTCTCAAAATCGAGAGTTCACAAACTAGGAGTGTGCTGAAATAATGAGCCGCTTCGACGCGTACAATGGTCCCCTGCTTCCCCGGCGTTCCTCCCTTCTTAAGCTTATCGTGGGAGCCATCTGGGAAGCGCTTCCCCTGTTCTGTTCTGGTGTGCCGCTTAGGGCGCTGGATGCCGCTGAGGATAAGGTGCACTCGGTGTACCTGTTGAACTTTATCTCAAAGAGACGGCGAGACAGTCTTATCGATCTCTTACACGAGGTCTTTCAACAGTCTGCCATACTCGCTGCTTATCGGAGGGTGGAAGACATCAGGCGGGACCCTGACGCTTGTGCTCGCGAAAGAAAGCACACTAGGATGGTCCGCGAGGCCTGGAAAGCCATAGATAGGGTTGCTTTCGAGTTCCTCAATCCATGTCCTGGGTTCGAGGTTATACCTTTGTAATAATATTTCTCATTTATTGCTTTATGATTGTAAGAATTCTTGGCAATATTAATGGAAAAGTTTTATCCCGGCTTGTCTTATTTTTCGTTCTGAGTCTTTTTCCTATGCATGAATGAGTGTGTCTCGAACGCTTGATCAAACGTAAATCGGATGCTCCTTCTGTTGCTTTCTCCTTTCTCTTATTATTGGCATGCTGTCTTGATAAACATAGTTGACAGATAATGGCGTAGGCATCTTAGTTTCTTCAAGAGATAGCGATGGTTTAGGCTGCAGGTTCAGATCTGCTGCCCAAGACTTTTCAACTCTATGAGCCGTGAGGGTCTCATAGAGATTTTTCTCCCTACGGATCGAGAGGATCTCGTAGGTGGATTTTCTCCTTAGGAATCGTGAGGATTCCTAAGTGTGTTTTCTCTTATAAGTCGTAAGGAACCTATAAGAGAATTTTTCCCTCTTACGAGTCGAGAGGACTCGTAAGCGGTTGTTTCCCTCCTTGTCGAGTTTCGAGTTTGGAGAGTGAGACCCATGGATAGTGTGCAAGAGACCGTTTTGGGCCAACTTGCAGGGTCCCAGTGCTTAGGAAACAGGCTCCTTTTATTCCTACTACCTAAGGCTTTATCTTGCGAGTCGAGCCGCATCGAGAATTTCCCGCAAAGACATCAATTTCTTCACAAGTCGAGACGAATCGAGCGTTTCTCGCAAGAGCATCCTAACGCCGCATTTGACCTCTACTTTTTACGACAGAAGCCCGTTAAGGTCGGTGGTACTTAGGGTTTTATCCATCGTACCGTCGCATAAGCTGATATAGTCCTCGATAGGCAATCGCGCTGTTCGAGTAGCCCTGCGACTGCCGTGTCTCTGATCCCTTCGGGGGCTGGACAAGACGTCTTCAAGCAATCTTCCTAGGCAGTTTGACCGTCGGAAGAGCAAGCGTTAGGAATTTGCCATGCCGCTTTTTACTTGAGGTTAGGCTCATTTTGGCGAGCCCCGATGAGTCATAACCACTCCGCGCTGGTGTGGGATGATCTCCGATAGCCTTTCGGGTTTTATGTGGGTTGCCGTCAAGACCCTGAAGCTAGGAATTTGGCATTTGCTTCGTTTTGCTGGCATCGCGTCTGCTGTATCGAGACGAATGTCGCGGCAGGAACTAGGGATTTTGCCATGGCTCCATTTGTTTGATTGTGTTGCGTCTGCTGTGTCGAGACGAACGTTGGGGTGGCATCTCGTCTGCTGTACCGAGACGGACGTCGAGGTTGTTTCTAGGTTGCTGGTGAACCGTTGAGGTTTGGAACTAGGGATTTTGTCGTGGCTCCATTTGTTTGATGATGTTGTGTCTGCTGTGTCGAGACGAACATTGGGGTGACATCTCGTCTGTTGTATCGAGACGAACGTCGAGGTAGTGACCACTCTGTGCTGGTGTGAGATGATCTCCGATTGTCTTTCCGGTTTTATATGAGTTACCGTCAAGACGTTGAAGCTAGGAATGTGGTCTTCGCTTCGTTTGCTTTGGTGTGTCCAAATCTTGTTGGAGGAAGAACGCTGGGGTTGACATTGCATCTACTGTATCGAGACAAACGTCGAAATAAAGCTGGGATTTTGCCGTCGCTTCGCTTTGTTTCAACCGCAAGGTCTTTTGTTGGAGTTGTATCTGCATCTTGATGGACTGCGAAGGAACGCCTTTATTGACATCTCATCTGCTGTAACGAGACGAATGCTTAGATGGTCTCTAGGTTGTCTGTGAACCGTCGAGATTTGGCTTCGCTTTTTTTTATGGAGCCTGTTGGGAAGGTATGTTTCCCTCTTTGTTTGTGCCCCTGGATTGTATACAGGAATCGATGTGATCTAGCCTGTAGGGCAAAAGTTTTATCATCATCATTTTTTTTATTTCCGCGATGCTCTATCATTTCAGCTTTTATATCGCGAAGGTCGCGATTGCCCAATCATTTCGGCTATTTTTCGCGGTGCCCAATCATTTCGGCTATTTATTTTATTTTTACTCGCTGCTTTTTATTGCGAGTTGCCCAATCATTTCGGCTATTTTGCATGCATACATTTTTACTTGCTACTTTTTATTGCAAGTTGCCCTATCATTTCGGCTATTTCGTATGCATGTGCGGCCTATTGGCTTTTCGCCGTAAACCTGAAATTAGACGTCGATTTCGGCATCAGCACCGCTACAACTGGGATATTTCCATGAGCGAATCATCATTTGCCTCCGTCGGTGTCGAACAAAGGTGGCTTAGCGAACAGGGTTAAGGTCCCGCCGACTAAGGCTTTTGACTTCATGAGCCGTAAGGGTCTCACAAAGGTATTTCTTCCTACAAGTCGTGAGGATCTTGTAGGTGTATTTTCTCCTTAAGAATCATGAGGATTCCTAAGTGTTCGTTTCCTCTGTAAGTCGTAAGGATCCTACAGGAGGGTTTTCTCCTCATAAATCGAGAGGATTTACAAGGGTTGTTCACCATGCGAACATATCCCCAGTCACGGATGAAACTTGGTTAGGGAAATGTTTATTCGCGCCCGTGGATTGTATACAAGGGTCGGTATTGGACCACTCGTAGGGCAAAATCGGAAGTTGTGGGGATTGCTTAAGCACAGGTTTAGGTCTCTGTAACTTAAGACTTTCAAATCTTATGAGCCGTGAGGGTCCCGTAAGAAAGTTCTCCTTACGAGTCGTGAGGATCTCGCAAGTGTATTTTCTCCTTAGGAATCGTGGGGATCCCTAAGTGTGTTGCTCCTTTGTGAGTCGTAAGGATTTCACGCGGGTGGTTTCTCCTTACAAGGTCGAAAGGACCCTGTAAGTGTCGTTAACGAGGTTGCGCCCTTTCGGGTTTTCACAAACACTCGCCGGTAGCCCTGCTGTTTTTACTCACGGAGCCATTTCGGGTTTTCATCCGTGCCCTTTTTGCTTATGGACATACCGTTTTTTTTTTCTTCTTTTTTTTTATTCATTTTATTCTTTTTTATATATAACGAGGTTGCGCCCTTTCGGGTTTTCATAAACACTCGCCGGTAGCCCTGCTGTTTTTACTCACGGAGCCCTTTCGGGTTTTCATCCGTGCCCATTTTGCTTATGGACATAACGTTTTCATCATCATTTTTTCTTTCTTATTTTCTTTTTCTTTTTCTTTTTCTTTTTTTATTCATCTCGTCAGCCTAAGGATGCTGCGGTAGTAGTTTAAAGACATTTCGGTCGTCAGCTAGTTTTAGGACGTTTCGGTCCGTTATTAGTTTAAGGACGTTTCGGTGCGTCGTTAGTTTAAGGACGTTTCGGTCCAGTGTCGCCGTATTTGAGGCGAATATCTAGTTTATTGACTTTTCGGTCTATAGGGTTTTCCCTATGAAAGAGCACAATGCCCCCGGCGTATCCATCTTTCTCGGAGAGTGTGGTTGTGGCGGGCTCACCTTCCAGTTTCCGGAGATGACGAACTTACCCTGTTGGTATTGATCTTCAACCCAGTTTTTGAAGACGTAGCAATCCTCGATCAGATGACCTACCGTTTGATGGTAAGGGCAATAATTAGGATTATTAACATCGCCTGGCCGTAACGGACGTTTTGGACTCGGCAGATTGATGAGTCTGTCGCACACTGCCAGTTCGAACAGTCCCCTTGTTTTATCTTGCGGAACGGGTAAGGACATTTCAACTTTTCCTGGAGGGGTTACCGCTTGTTGCTTTGGCGAGCAACCGGTCTAGGGTCACTTGATTGTTGTTGAGCGCTGGCGACGAAGGCCGTTTTTCCTTTTCCTTTATCCTTTTTGTTCGCTCCGTTGTTTGCGGAGCTGAGATTTTTTTCGAGTAGCGTGCGATTGCACGGCTGAACGTTCTCGCAACTCCTCAATTCCTTTATTTTTGAACTAGATTCCCCGAGAGAAGGTTTGGGGGTAGCTTCTTCGTCAGAGTCGCTTCCAAAGGTGATAATTTGTGATCCCTTGGAGTCGGCTATATGACAATCATCGGCGGCTCTTTTGCACTCATCTATCGCATTTTTCGGCGTCTACGAGCTTCACATTTGGCCCTGTCAAAGTGTTGCTTTTGAGCGACATACCCTTGCCACCAAAAGTTAAAGGATTAGTAGTCTTCGGTAGGATGTATGATCTTCTGGTGATATAAACAGAAGTTAGGGTGTATCTCTACCTCAGCGAGAGTATTTTCTTCAGAGGGCGGTAGCTTCATTCCTACTGATAGAGCTTTGGCGAACCTTTTCCTCGTCTTGAATTTGTTTTTACCTGCAGTGTATGGCTTTTGATTTGACGGGAATGTCTTGGCTCTTTCCAGTATGGCCATTTCACGCTCCTGATTGGCTTTTGCTTTCAGACGAATTTCATTTAGGAAGACATCGATCAACTCGTCTGATGGCTGTAGAGTCTCCGGCTCAGGGTTCGCTATTGGTTTCTCGGCGTAAGAAGCCTCTTCATCATCTGCCAGTGAATGAGAAATCACATGACAAGTCGCTACGTAGTCTTCAGATTCATCTGATGAGTTTTCTCCATCATTTTCATCTTCGACGATAGAACAAGCTGCACCCATTGTATCCGTTTTCTTTGGAGTATGCGGCTGTGGCGGGTTTACCTTCCAATTTTCAGACAGCGCGAATTTGCCTTATAGGTACTGATCCTCGATCCATCCCTTAAAGACGAAACAATCCTCGATCGGGTGACTTACCGTTTGGTGGTAAGGGCAATAATTGGGATTATTAAGATCGTCTAGCTATAACAGACGCTTTGGACTCGGCAGATTGATGAGTCTGTTGCGCACTGCCAGCTCGAACAATCTTCTCGTTTTATTTTGAGGAAACGAGTAAGGACGTCTTAGTCTCTCCTCGAGGGATGGGCGCGGACGCACATTGTTTTGGCTAACGACCGGTTTTGAATTGCTCGGCTATCGTTGAGCATTGGAGACGACGATCGCTTTCCCTTTTCTTTTCTCGTTTCGAGAGTCAGGTTTTGGAGGAGACGGTCCGTGGCGCATCTGGTCCATTTGGGCTAATTTGTTGATCAAGGCTTGGAAGGTGGTCGGCCTGAAGAACATCATGAATTGCGAGATGGTCGCTTGAGGGTCAAGGGTACCCACGAACATGCCTACCGCAGGTGCTTCTTCTATGCGTTGTTCATATTTTGACCATAGGTTCCGCCATCGTGTTGCGTATTGGACCCACGTTTCACCTGGCCTTATCCTGGCATTTATCAGTGCTGTTATCGGGGTGCGTTCACTAGAATTCGCGAATCTTTGCGTGAACAGTAGCTCCATTTCCGCAAATGTTTTGACAGAGTCATTAGGTTGCTCCGAAAACCATTCAAAGGTTGTTTCTGCTAAGCTGCCAACGAATTGGCGAAGCAACAATTTGTCATCGCCTTCAGTGTTGCCGCATAAGGCCCTGAATTGAGCGACATGTTGATGCGGATTCCCTGTCCCTTTATATACGTGGAACTTAGGGATCGTATATCCCGACAGGTAACTGATTTGGTCATACCAGCCCGGATAGGGTCGTCCAGTTCTAACAGTTTGCCCAGCTGCTTCACTCGCCTGATGAGCTCGTATTTGCTGAGCTATATAGTCATCAAGCGTGGCCTTGGAAATGGTTTCTTCCTTGGCTGTTGAAAGAGCAGGAGGAGGATCAGATGTTTCCCCTCCGTCATTTTCGATAATGACTGGAGGGTCTTCAGCTGGAGGGTCCGGCTGTAACATCATCCCTACCATGTCTTGGAAGAGGAGTGTCATTTGTTTTATGTTAGCCGCTTGTTCTGCGGCTTCTGTGTCCTTCTTTTTGAGGATTCTACGTAAGAAGTCAGCATCAGTCTCTTGTTCGTGACGCTGTTCTGATGATACTTCCGAACTTTCTTTCGGTTCGGTAAGTGCAGCCATCATAGTCATCATTTCCTGAAGCTTCTGTTGCTGCTCCTGGGCTTTCGTCACGGATCGGGTGAGCGGTCGGTGACCCGTCGAAACACGGCTTTCCTCCTTTCCGGAAGCCATATAAACGGTGTGCACCACCATGCCCCCAGACTTAGGGCGTTTGTGTCTGGTGTCTTTGCTATTTGCCAAAGACACAGGGGCTTTTTGCGGCCTCCTTTTTTGAGTGATTGGAGTTGAGGGGGCCGTTGTAGTGGGCACCCAAGTAGCGTTTGCTTTTTTTGGCTTGACAGAGTAATCCTTCTCCTGCCGCACCTTCATCTTTTCTTGTCGGCGGAGATAGTTTTTATCAATTACCGACTCTTGGACCTATCGCCAGACCTTGTAAATTTTAGAGGACAGCCGTTGAGGGGGCTGCTCTAGCTTCTTCTCTGGAGTATTCTCCACAGGTGAAGGAGTTCTTTTCAACATCGTAGTAGGAGAGTTTCTGCGCACCGTATTCAGCAATTCGAAACTGTTCCCGGTTGGAACAGCAGCATCGATCCCCACCATCGGAGCTGGTGGCGTAAATCCAGAGGGGGAGTTGCCCCCATCCTTTCTTACTCGACGCCAGTGGCGACGTCGAGCGTGTCTTGCAGATGGAGTCACCTCCGTTGTTGGATAAGCTTCTTCATGCCCCCTGCTCTGGGTAGGGGAAGCAGCTTTGAGGATCTCGCCTGGAGCAGTAACCGGAATGGCCAGCCTCGTAAAAACTGACTTCTCAGAAGAAGGAACCTTTCCAATGATTTCGTCCGTTTGCGTCGGGATGGCTATCCGCTTTGGGATGGCAGCTTCGGGTATCGCAGGTTTGCGGACGTTCTGGCCCAGTCTGTTGAAAACTGAGGTATTGAAACTGGGCGACCTATTGAGAGGGGTTGCAGCAGTGGTAAGTCGATCAAAGATCGGCTTCTTTGGAGCTTCTTGCGATGTCATTAGGGCATTGAAGCTCATCGGTGGGAGCATGCTTCCGAAGAATAGTCCAGTGGTGGCTTGAGTTACTTGCTCCACTGGCATCTTGAAAAGGGAGGCCGCTTGGGGCCCATAAGTTACTTCTCCAGCAGGGACGGAGCGAGAGTTACAGTTGCAGGTAGTGCAGCTTGAAGCCATTGATCTTCTGTTTCCTGCACGGAGAAAGACACCAAATCTAAGTACCTTGAATCCACAGGCAACCACAGCAAACCGCGATTTTCTCGCGAACACGACACACGAAGTGTGGAGTGGAAAGAGGAAAAGGTCCCACCATGCGTGCTAGAATCTGTTCCACTCCGAACGGCGGCGACGACGTGAGAACATCTTGCCTGAGATTCGGGGCAGATGCTATTTGGTTTTATCCGTCTACCTCTCCGAAGATGCCAAGTTGATTTATGGCACCGTGTATCAGAGGTTTAGACGGATGCGGCCGATGTAGCAGACTTCGTTAGATTCCCCCTCGCTTGAGGGGGTTTTGATTGTGGGGACGCTCTTCCCTGCAGGCGCAAGCCCCTACAGTTAATTACGCTACCGCATCGCGGTAACAACTTTCTCCTTCTCCAGAATTTCACTTCGTGTTGTGGGTGTTTGTTTTGTTTGTGGTTGCCCATGGATTGTATACGGAGACTATTTATTTCGTCGCCCGTAGGACGTGGATTAGTCCAAATCTGTACTTTCTTAGATTTGGGTTTTGGGTTTTGGTTTAAGGATACATTAGCCATATTTGAGGCTAAGATCAACTTAAACATTTGTTAAGGATATTTTAGTCTAATTTCCAGACTAAGATCTACTTAACGGGATCGTCTAGATCCATTTCCAGTTTAGGGACATGGTGGTCCATTTAATATATGGCCGTCGGGACCCGTCACCTCTCTGACGACGTTGAAGGATTACAACGACATGTGTCAGAGGGGTTCGGAGATGTACCCTTTGAACCAAAGTTGATTGGGGGTCTTATAGTCCAATTTGGGACTAAAGTCTGTCTGAGGGTTTAAGGATGCGTTAGCCATATTTGAGGCTAAGATCAACTTAAACGTTTGTTAAGGATACGTTAGTCCAGTTTGAGACTAAGATCAACTTAACGGGATCGTTTAGATCCGACAAAAGAGCGTTTGGGCTCTATTGTTCCAGTTTAGGGACATGGTGGTCCATCTCCAGTTTATGGACATGGTGGTCCATATTCCAGTTTAGGGACGTGGTGGTCCGACATTAGTTTGAGGACGTTTCGGTCCAGCATTAGTTTAGGGACATTTCGGTCCAATATTAATTTAGGGACATCTCGGTACAATATTAGTTTAAGGACGTTTCGGTCCAATATTAGTTTAAGGACGTTTCGGTCCACGAGTTTAAGGACCCCGCAGTCCGTATCGATGCGTGTGGTCGTCGGGACCCGTCACCTCTCTGACGACGTTGAATGATTACAACGACATGTGTCAGAGGAGTTCGGAGATGTACCCTCGAACCGGATATAAATTGATTTAAGAGAGCAATTGTGCTCAGCCAATTTAATTTGAGGACTTACGGCTAAAATTGGGCTAAGTCCAGCTGAAAATGTTCAACACTTTTATTTTATTTTTGGTCTATTAGACCTGTGCTAGGGTTTTGCCCACACTTAGATAATGCATTGCATTACTTCTATTTTTTTGTTTGGGCTCTGCCCATAAAAGATGCAGAGCATCAATTTCACTTGGGCTCTGCCCCTTTTTTATGGCTTTGCAATTTATTTTGGCCTGCTAGGTCTTTTTGACTTGGGCCTGGCCCTTTAGCAGAGGAAATGCATTGCATTTTCAGGCGCTTTGCGCCAATCAAAGAGCGCAAGCGCTTGTGATGATGACACGTGTCATGCGGCGCAGTGCGCTGCGCTAGTGCGCTACGCTTGCGCTGCTGACACGTGGCGCGCTCTGGTGAGGTGCGCCAATTTCAGAGAGCAAAGATCTATTTCAAAAGCGCGTAGTGCAACTGGTTCGGATGCTGACACGTGGCGCTCTCTGGTGGCTTGCGCCAGTCCAAGAGCGCAACAGTGCAAATTTATAAGTGCAAGGCACTATTAATTTGAGAATCTTTTAGATTCAAGAACCAAAGGTTCATAAAGGAAGTGCAGAGCACTATTTGATTTCTTGATCTAATTTAGATCAAAGAAAAACAATCTTTTTCTTATTTCAGGAACCAGAAGTTCATAAAAAGTGCAAAGCACTATTTTTATTTTGTTTTTTATTAAAGATCATTGATCTTGTTTTTAGATCAATCATCTGTTCATAAGAGAATTTTCTTTTTTTCTAAAGGCTTTTTACCTTTTTTGTTCTTGAGAATTTCTCTCCAATTCTTCAGAGTTCTCTCTGTTTAATTTCTCACAAAATGTTGATGCCTTTGAATTGAGGCTTAGGGTCCTTTTTATAGTGCCCATAAATTAGTTAATTTTGTTAAAGAGATCTTTCCCTGAGTGATTTGGGGGATCTTCCCCACCGTTGGATCTTTGATCCAAGGGCTTCTGTTTTATAGAAGAAAATCTTCTTGTTTTAATAAGAACAGAAGGATTTCTTAGATTTTAATTCTGTTTGGCGCAAATGCTCCAGAGCGTGACATGTGTCGCGCAGCGGACAGCGCAGCGCAACTGCGCTGACACGTGTCGCGCAGCGCACAGCGCAGCGCAACTGCGCTGCCACATGGCGTGCAGCGCAGGCCAGCTGAAGCGTTTCTTCTTTAATTAAAGTTTGAATTTTAAACAGAGCCTTGCTCTGATTGGGTGCGCTGCCTTGGGCGCTGCGCTAACGTGTCTGATTTTGACACGTGGCGCTCTGCGCGCAGCGCAGGGGATCTGAAGCATTGCTTCATTTATTTTAACTTTAATTTTCAAGACAGAGCTTTGCTCTGATTGGAGGAAAACAGAAGCTTTGCTTCTTTTCCCACCTTGGAATTTGAACAGAGCTTTGCTTCTTTTCCCACCTTGGAATTTGAACAGAGCTTTGCTCTGATTGGGGTAAACAATATCATCATGCTAAGACCTTAAACTTCTAGTTAGATCTTGGTTTGTGTTCATTGCCGCCATGAAAATTTTTAAAATGGTATGATTGATACCCGTTTTTACCCTACCATGGTGATGGTGAACGCCTTCATGATATCAGAGCTAAACTAGAAATTTAGGGAAAGTCGTTATGACATTAATGTGTTCGATCGAATTTTCGAAACCGCATTTTGGCATGTTTCTGTCGATTTTTTCGAATGTTGAACTTTTCGTGATTAAAAATATTCAGACTAATGTGCAGGCTTTTTTATAGAAACCCAAGAAATATCAAACCCTAACTCTTCAAAGCCGCCGCGGAAACGTGGCCAAAACCCTAGTTTGGCCGCGGATCCACCGCACTTTAGAGAGATTAGGGTTTGGGTTTTTCTTCTGTTGTTCCAGTTTTCAATTGTGCACTCTCTGGATGTTTTTAATTAGACTCATGTTGTTGTGTTCTCTGGATTTTGTGGGTGTTTGAGAAATCGATCGAAATGTTTAGCGTCATATAGATGATGATGATATGTGATACACTATTTGGAAACTACAATAATTAGTTTTATGAAAACTAGTTTATATATTGTAAATCTAGCCGTTTAGTCTCATTTGATCGATTGCCACGGAGTCTTGATTCGGATCAAAACTCTGTCGCAATTGTGTATAGTATGCGATCACTTACTCGGAAATCTTGTTGAATTATTCGGCAGTTTATTGAAAAGAGTTTTCAATTTGGGACTAAAATGCAAGGTTTATAAGTTAGGCATGAAATTCGGAATATGAGATATTCCGGGTTTATGATTTCTAAGGTATTTGCGGATACTAAATATTGTAGTTTTTCATTTCTTTTCTGCGACCATAAGTGTAATATATGGGGTATCCTGATCTCGTTGATATATGTCAACGACATTCGGGATACGTGTATTTACTTACGTTGATAATATGTGATATTATGTGTTGATGTGATATGTTTTATTGGATCGTCATGATTGAATAGCTGGGGGGTTTTATGTGAGATGAGAGTTTTTCATTTTCATTCAGGTAAAATCTGTATGTAATATTCTTTATTGGGGCACTTCCGAGTTGAGGAAGATGTTACCACTAATATATATTATTTACTTTTCCGCATTAGGATAAACCCAAGTAACCGGGTTCTAGAGTCCAATAGAAGACCATCTCATGGAGTTGAGACCGGGTCTCCTAATTCTAGAATTGGTAGGGTTACTTGCCGCTCTTGTAGGGGTCTAGGGATGTGGGATTGGCTATTCATTACGACCGTGAAATCCGTGTTTTACATTATTGGCTTGATTTAAAACACGGACCTCCTAATATATCCAATATTTCATATGTTGCTTCTGCTGCTTGGTTCTGTAATTTTGATCATATAACTGCCTGAGACGAATATTATATTATATATATATGATATATAATAAACGTTGCTTATGTTTTGCACCGGTGCTAGTCTAGCCCCCGCTCTGCCGATAGTTAAGTAATCTAACGGTGCATGATGGGGCCCCGTGGAGAATGCGGATGGCATAAGCGTACGTTCAATTTTCGTTTCATTTTTCTGTGATATTTAGGGAAACATTAAATGATGGGATTTCGTTAATGAGATTAATGAAAAGAAAATAAACCTAAAGTGTTGTAGAATCAAAAAATTTCAAAAAGGTAGCTCTAGTTCTTGCTTTGCATAGTGGTATTCCTTGATGGATATCCAGCACCTCATTCGATGACGAAAGAGCCGAGATCCCTTCACCGGGAGTGGACTCTTTAGCGAAACTAGCAAATGACACAAGCCATTCTGTTTACTAATTTGATAGCTTCTATAGTTCTTGATTTAGATAGTGGTATTCCTTGATAGATATCCAGCACCTCATTCGATGAGGAAGGAGAAAGATCCCTACACCAGGAGTGACCTCTTTAGCAAAAGCTAGCAGATGCTATTGGGTTTGTTTTTGAAAACTACTCGATTTTTAAAGTGGAGCTTAAACCACTCCTTTTCAAATCACTTGATTCTACAACGATATCAAGTTCATTACGCTCATGGTTTTCTTAAAAACCTGCATAGCCCTCTGTCATTTCAGATAAGTACTATTTAGTATTCGTGCTACGTTTGTTGGCCTTCGTCAAGGCGTAGTGTGCAGTATCTGATTAGTGCTTATCTGCCAGTATGCGATGCAATTGAATTATGGTAGTGTAGAGTGTTTTTCGTCACCCCATTGAGATGGGAATACGCGCACGCTTGTCGGGCGCATTACAGATTCCCCCTGCCTAGGGTAGGCTGGGGTTTATTGATTGTGGGGATCCGAATCTCAGGCAGCCGCGGACTAAGCTGCCGTTAATTATCCCTCGCAGTTGGAGCAAAGGAACCTCCGATTGACGGGTTAAACTGGTCATGCGAACTCAATATGCAATGCGTTGGTGTGTGTATTTTTTTTTGTTCCACTTGTAAAAAGAGATATATACATATATATATATTTTTTCTATATATAAAAACAAAAATAAATAAGTAAATAAATATTTGGAGAAATTTTTTTAATTTATTATTATTTTTGTTTAATTTTAAAATATTATTTATAATTTAATTTTATTTATTTTATATTTTTTTAAATAAAAAAAAGGGATTAAATAAAGAAAAGAAGAAAAGAAAATAATTATGTTTTTTTTAAACTTTTAAATATTATTTATAATTTATTTTTATTTATTTAATATTTATTTATTTTTATTTTAAATAAAAAAGAAGAAGGAAGAAAGAAGAAAAGAAGAAAAGAGAATTTTTTTATAAAAAAAAAAGTGGGGTCACATGTTAGCATGTGACCCCTCATATGAAGGGGGTCACATGCTAGCATGTGACATGGAGGGTCACATGTTAGCATGTGACCACTCATGTAAGGGGGGTCACATGCTAGCATGTGACATGGAGGGCCACATGCTAGCATGTGACCCCTCACATGAGGGGGGGTCACATTCTACATGCTAGCATGTGACCCCTCACATGCTAAGGGGGGTCACATGCTAGCATGTGACATGGAGGGTCACATGCTAGCATGTGACCCCTTACATGCTAAGAGGGAGTCACATGCTAGCATGTGACCCCTCACATGCTGGAGGCAAAAAGAGCTCCAGATTTTTTTATTTTTTTATTTTTTATTTTTTAACGTGGAGTTCCACTCCAAAAGAATTTTATATGGCTAAAAAAAATATAATGTGGAGTTAGACTCCCAAAAAAAAAAAAATTTTTTTTGGAGTTAAACTCCAAAAGAATTTTATTTGTGGAGTTGAACTCCAAAAGAATTTTTGTAGTGGAGTTAAACTCCAAAAGAATTTTCCTGATGGTGGAGTTGAACTCCAAAAGAATTTTATTTGTGGAGTTGAACTCCAAAAGATTTTCTCCTTTCTCCTTTGAGAAGAAACCCAAAATGGGTTCTCTTGAAACTCCAAGATCTAGATCTTGGATGATAAAAAAAGAGACCCTTTTTTCCTCTCTTGATGGAGTCTTGGGAGGTGGGTTTATGGTAAAACTTTGTTTAGTTTTTTTTTAAAAAAAAAAAGAGATCTAAGCTCTTGATTTATTTGGAAAATGAAAAGAGAAAGAACTTGAAAAGGAGAGAGTGGAGGCACAAACCCTAGTTTATTTTGGAGAATGAAAAGTGTATGCTTTATTCATCATCATGTTGCCTTATATAGACTTACACATTTACATATAGCCCCTTGGGCTTTACAAAATGGCATTTTTTCCATCCTATGGTTCATGTGCCATTTCTTTTTGCATATAAACCATGGGCTTACAAAAATTTGGCTTTATACCCATTTTGTTTACATTCATGCATAAAAAATTACATAAAAATTATTTATTACATGATTTCATTTTGGCATGGGGAGGGTCGGACGCTTCATGTTTCGGACTCGACCTGGGCATGGGCCCACTTGACCTGGGCTTGGGCCCACCTGGCTTGGGGTTGACCTTGACTTTGACTCGGTCAACCGGGGTGTAAATTTTTACCCCAACAAAGTGCCCCCCATCAATAAATGCACACCGCACATTTGAGTTGTGTGCATGAAATTGATGGATCTTGAAGCTGAACTTCGAGGTGGAACATCATTCCGGGGGCGGAGCATCATCCCGGGGAGCATGATTCCCGGGGATCGGAGCATCATTCTGATTCGCGGAGCATAATTCCAGGGTCGGAGTATCCCTCGGGGAGCATGATTCCCGGGGATCGGAGCATCATTCTGAAATGCAGAGCATGATTCCAGGGATCGGAGCATCATTTCGATGAGCGGAGCATGGTTCCAGGGGATAGGAGCATCATTCCGATGGGCGGAGCATGGTTCCAGGGATCGGAGCATTATTCCGATGAGCAGAGCATGATTCCAGGGGATCGGAGCATCATTCTGATTCGCGGAGCATAATTCCAAAGATCAGAGCATCATTCCGAAGGGCGGAGCATGATTCCAGGGATCGGAGCATCATTCCGATGAGCGGGGCATGATTCCAGGGGATCGGAGCATCATTCTGATGGGCGGAGCATGGTTCCAAGGATCGGAGCATCATTCCGATGAGCGGAGCATGGTTCCAGGGGATCGGAGCATCATTCCTAAGAGCGGAGCATAATTCCAGGATTCGGAGCATCATTCCAAAGGGCGGAGCATGATTCCAAGGATCGGAGCATCGTTTCGAAGGGCGGAAAATCATTCCAGGGGATCGGAGCATCATTCCGAAGAGCGGAGCATGATTCCAGGGGATCGGAGCATCATTCCGAAGAGCGGAGCATCATTCCAGGGGAGCGGAGCATCATTCCGAAGAGCGGAGCATCATTCCAGGATTCGGAGCATCATTCCGAAGAGGAGGTCGTTGGTTGATCCCGAGCCGAAGCATAATTCCGACAGGGAAGGCAGATACACCGAGGCGGAGCTTGATTTCGACACGGGGTGTATTCTGAGACGGAGCATGATTCCACCGCAGAGTTTGTTGGTTTTATTTGATTTGGTTTGACATCAGCATCGCTACACTGGAATATGGTATCAGGAGCGAATCATCATTTGCTATGAATGGATTTGAGGATTGGTTTTTTTTTTTGTTTGGCATCAGCATCGCTACACTGGAATATGGGACCAGGAGCGAATCATCATTTGCGTTTGCTTATTAGGAAACGATGGCTTAGGAGACAGGTTTTAGGTCCCTATCACCTAATACTTTTCAGTTTTTGTGAGCCGTAAGGGTCTCACAAAGCATTTTCTCCCTACGGGTCGTTAGGATCCCGTAGGTGTATTTTCTCCTTAGGAGTCGTGGGGACTCCTAAGTGTGTTGCTCCTTTGTGACTCGTAAGGATCTCACGCGGGAATTTTCTCCTCACAAAGTCGAGAGGACTTTGTGAGTGCATTTCATCTCTTTTTCACGAGTTTGCGCCCTTTCGGGTTTTCACAAACTCGCCGGCAGTCCTGCTGTTTTTACTCACGGAGCCCTTTCGGGTTTTCATCCGTGCCCATTTTGCTTGTGGACATACCTTTTTTTTTAATTTTTAATTTTTATTTTTATTTTATTATTTTTGGTCGGACTTTCAATGTGGTCTCACCGGTAGGACTCGGGAGAGATTGGGATTGTTTTATGCCCGTGGATTGTATACGGTTTTGCAGGATGTATGATCCAGACCGTAGGGCCGGAAAATTTTTGGGGCTTTGTTGGCGTCTGCATCGCTGCACTGGAATATGATACCAGGAGCGACTCATCATTCGCCGCTGGGGTATAGGATTTGGAATTTGGTTGGCGTCTGCATCGCTGCACTAGAATATGGTACCAGGAGCGACTCATCATTCGCCATTTGGGATTTGGAATTTGGTTAGCGTCTGCATCGCTGCACTGGAATATGATATGAGGAGCGACTCATCATTCGCCGTTTGGGATTTGGAATTTGGTTGGCGTCTGCATCGCTGCACTGGAATATGGTACCAGGAGCGACTCATCATTCGCCGTTGGGGTATGGGATTTGGAATTTGGTTGGCGTCTGCATCGCTGCACTGGAATATGGTACCAGGAGCGACTCATCATTCACCACTTGGGGATTGGGGAGGGATGGCTTAGGAGACAGGTTTAGATCCCCATCGCCTAAGGCTTTTCAATTTTATGGACCGTGAGGGTCCCATAAAAGCATTTTCTCCCTACGAGTCGTAAGGATCCCGTAGGTGCATTTTCTCCTTAGGAGTCGTGAGGACCCCCAAGTGTGTTTTTCCTTTGTGAGTCGTAAGGATCTCACAAAGGTTTGTTCTCCTCATGTATCCTGAGGACACATGAGTGGGTCTTCTCAATGGAGCATAATTCCAAAGGCGGAGACCAGCTGCGTAACTGGTGGTTGCGGTGGGGCATAGGTATGCTGAGAATTATTTGAGCCCGTGGATTGTATACGGTAGTCAATTTGGGGACTAGCCGTAGGGCCGGAAGAATTTTGGGAAATTGGATTTTGGTTGGCGTCTGCATCGCTGCACTGGAATATGGTACCAGGAGCGACTCATCATTCGCCGCTTTTTTTTTACCGCGATTGCTCCATCATTTCAGCTTTTCTTATCGCGAAGGTCGCGATTGCCCTATCATTTCGGCTATTTATTCGCGGTTGCCCCATAATTTCGGCTTTATTTTCATTTTCATTTTTACTCGCTGATTTTTATTGCCAGTTGCCCCATCATTTCGGCTTTTCTTTATTTTTCTTTTATTTACACTTTTTTTTATTTATATTTTTTTTTACATTCCCAGTTTAACGACTTAGAGGTCGATTGTTCCCAGTTTAATGACGTGGTGGTCGACTGTGTTCAGAGAAAGGCAGATGTCTGAAAGAATTAGTTTCACGAAGAACTTCGGTCTCCGTTTGTATGAAATTGGCGGTCGCATCTTGACTGTTTACTAACACGCCTTTGGACAGTTCTATCTCTCCTGCCTTGTATTGCTTTTCGACCCAATCTTTGAAGACGAAGCAGTCCTCAATGGTATGACCTATCACTCTGTGATAGGGGCAGTATTTGGGGTCGTCGGTCCTATTCGCTTCCTGCGGTCTTTTTGACTCTGGCAGTTGTAGACCATTCTTCAGGGCGTCTTTGAATATTTTACGGATTTTGTCCTTTCTGAAAGAATAGACCTTATTCAGCTTCTCTTTCAGTGGAGATTCTCCCCCCTCTCCGAACATTGGCTTCCAAGGCTGGTTAGCGCTAGGCCCGCTCATCCCTTGCTTATTTCGGTTAGCCGAAATGTTGAAAGATCCAGAATCATCGGAGTTTCCGCCTTTGCGATTATCGTCCTTTCGGTTTCTCCAGGACCTATTGTTATTTTGGGAATCCGAGGAGGACTCCTGCTTTGAGCGCTCCAGCATCTGGACTTTCCTGGTCAGCTCTTGGAATGTTTTGAGACCCGCGGTGCATAAAAACGGGGCCATCCAATTGTTGAGATTTCCGACGAGGAGACTAACAGATTGGTCCTGCTCTATCGGCGGTTCGCATTTGACGGAGAGATTGCACCATCGGGTTATAAAATCCGTGCTGCTTTCGTCGCTCTTGGGCTTGGTCCTTACGAGCTCAGCAATGGTGATCTTATCACTGACGCTCATGAACCTTTGTCGAAACAAAGATTCTATCTGGACGAAAGTAGTAACGGAGCCATCCGGTATGCTCGCATACCAGTCGAAAGCAACATCGGTCAAGCTATTAACGAACTGGCGGAGGAGAAGCGCATCATTGCCCCCAGTATTCCCGCATGAGGCTTTGAAGTGGGCGATGTGTTGATTCGCATTTCCCGTCCCATCGAATCTTCCGAATTTGGGGATGACATAGCCGCTAGGAAATTCTACCAGATCATACTGAGCGGGATATGGTCTCCTACTACTGCTGATATCTTTTTGCGCTTCGGCTTCGGCCACCAATGTTTTGACTTTGCTAGCAACTAAATCCATGATTTGATCTTGAGTTAGCGGGCTACTGTCATCGGTAGCCAAGACATTTCCCGAGATAAGATGCGACTGATTTTCATGTAGTTCGACCACTTTTGGATTTGAGGGAATAGGCGTCGGCTGCTTTGGGACACCATTTCCTGGTTCACGAGCAGAGCCCTCCGCTTGATTGGGCGGCTGAGAGGCAAGTTGGGCCGTGAGCTGTAGGACGACATTTGTCAAGTCGTCAATTTTGGAGTAGAGCTTGGCCATCTCATTGTCTTTGTTTCTAAGCTGCTTTCGGAGCTCTTGAAGCAGCTCTTGCTCCGCAGTCCTGGGACGGAAAGTCGGCTCTTCTTCGCTTTCTGAGCCCGACTCCTCATGGACCGAAGGGTCTTTCCGCCTATCATCCTCATCAAGAGGGTTTTCATCACCCAGCAGAGGCGGCTGTTCTTGGGAAGCGGCCACCACATTCAAGCCAGATTGGGCTTGAGATGTGGTAGCCCCGTCCTTACTCTTGCTGCGCGTGCCCACCGTGTAGACAGTGTGGACCACATACCCAGCCATTTCCTCATCTTCGGCAGGGTAGCCCTGTTCTTCGAACCTCATGAGGTTCAGCCTGGCAGGAGCCCTATCCCTTTTGTAGGCTCTATATCTGAGCCTTTTTCTCCCTCAGCTTCTCGATTTTGAAGGCTTGGCGGGCATCCGTCATCCGGGAATCCATTGTGAGTTGATCAGCGGGGAGCTTAGAGAAGACACCCGATCGAGCAGCTATCAGAGGCACCGCTGGAGCTTGCGCGAGACGCCCTGTCGCTTCGTTGGTGCTGACGGCCTTTCCCCCAGCTGGGGCCATGGGGAGTCGTTCGGAAACGGACTTGCGTTTGGGCTGAGGTGCCCTCGCGACCACCATATTTGGCCTCTTGCCTTTCGAGACCGGTCTGTCTGTCACTGGGGCTTGAGGAGCCGGGATGGCGCCAACTGGCATGAACATGATAGAGCCGAATGGTAGCAGCGGCACCTCCCATTCTCGCTCGAGACTGGCCGGAAGGACCGTTCTGGAGTCTATCTTCATCGTGTAAGAGACGGGAGCCGTGCTGAGAGATGAGTTCATCACTGGAGACATTGTTGAAAAGTGATTGCTTGAAAACCTGCATGAAAGAGCATTATTTTAGTACGAATATAGATATGTATATTGATTGAGTTCGCATGAACGTTTAACCCGAATTATGGGAGGAGAGATTGGTCCCACCGGGCGTGCCAGAATCTGTAGAGTGTTTTTCGTCACCCCATTGAGATGGGAATACGCGCGCGCTTGTCGGACGCATTACAGATTCCCCCTGCCTAGGGTAGGCTGGGGTTTATTGATTGTGGGGATCCGAATCTCTGGCAGCCGCGGACTAAGCTGCCGTTAATTACCCCTCGCATTTGGAGCGAAGGAACCTCCGATTGACGGGTTAAACTGGTCATGCGAACTCACTATGCAATGCGTTGGTGTGTGTATTTTTTTTTGTTCCACTTGTAAAAAGAGATATATACATATATATATATATATATTTTCTATATATAAAAACAAAAATAAATAAGTAAATAAATATTTTGGAGAATTTTTTTTAATTTATTATTAATTTTGTTTAATTTTAAAATATTATTTATAATTTAATTTTATTTATTTTATATTTTTTTAAATAAAAAAAGGGATTAAATAAAGAAAAGAAGAAAAGAAAATAATTATGTTTTTTTTATATTTTTAAATATTATTTATAATTTATTTTTATTTATTTAATATTTATTTATTTTTATTTTAAATAAAAAAGAAGAAAGAAGAAAGAAGAAAAGAAGAAAAGAGAATTTTTTTTTTAAAAAAAAAGTGGGGTCACATGTTAGCATGTGACCACTCATATGAAGGGGGTCACATGCTAGCATGTGACATGGAGGGTCACATGCTAAGGGGGAGTCACGTGATAGCATGTGACCCGCTTTGGGGTCACATGCTAGCATGTGACCCCTCACATGCTGGGGGCAAAAAGAGCTCCAGATTTTTTTATTTTTTTATTTTTTAACGTGGAGTTCCACTCCAAAAGAATTTTATATGGCTAAAAAAAATATAATGTGGAGTTAGACTCCCAAAAAAAAAGTTTTTTTTTTGTGGAGTTAAACTCCAAAAGAATTTCTGTAGTGGAGTTAAACTCCAAAAGAATTTTATTTGTGGAGTTGAACTCCAAAAGAATTTTTGTAGTGGAGTAAAACTCCAAAAGAATTTTCCTGATGGTGGAGTTGAACTCCAAAAGAATTTTATTTGTGGAGTTGAACTCCAAAAGATTTTCTCCTTTCTCCTTTAAGAAGAAACCCAAAATGGGTTCTCTTGAAATTCCAAGATCTAGATCTTGGATGATAAAAAAAGAGACCCTTTTTCCTCTCTTGATGGAGTCTTGGGAGGTGGGTTTATGGTAAAACTTTGTTTAGTTTTTTTTATAAAAAAAAAAGAGATCTAAGCTCTTGATTTATTTGGAAAATGAAAAGAGAAAGAACTTGAAAAGGAGAGAGTGGAGGCACAAACCCTAGTTTTTTTTGGAGAATGAAAAGTGTATGCTTTATTCATCATCATGTTGCCTTATATAGACTTACACATTTACATATAGCCCCTTGGGCTTTACAAAATGGCATTTTGTCCATCCCATGGTTCATGTGCCATTTCTTTTTGCACATAAACCATGGACTTACAAAAATTTGGCTTTATACCCATTTTGTTTACATTCATGCATAAAAAATTACATAAAAATTATTTATTACATGATTTCATTTTGGCATGGGGAGGGTCGGTCGCTTCATGTTTCGGACTCGACCTGGGCATGGGCCCACTTGACCTGGGCTTGGGCCCACCTGGCTTGGGGTTGACCTTGACTTTGACTCAGTCAACCGGGGTGTAAATTTTTACCCCAACAGGTAGTCGTACGGCTTTGTTGACCTTAGCTAAGGGTCGTACGGGTAGGTTTAATTCAATCAAGAAATTACGGGTTGAACTTGGTTAGCGCTTATGATTTGTTGACCATATCCAAGATCATAAGTTGCTAGGGGTAAAAACCATTATCGGGAATTTCAAGTGTTGAAATTTGCAATGAGATTGCATACCTTCTATGTGAAAGTTGGATCTCGATACCCACTGCGAGTAAGAGTTACTTCTGGGAGTGTTTTGCACTTTACAATTAGCTAATCCAGTAGGTGTCTAGAAAGGTGTCATCGAGCTTATGCCTCTAGGGAAACGAAGTTTATTTTAATTAGGTCCATGCGAAAGCACGGGAAACCTCCCTCGGAGTACCGACACTGGCCTGGCTGACCGGTTAGCGAACTTATAGAATGTAATTAATCCTGCTAATCTTACCTTTTATGGTTTGAAGGAAGATTTGATAAAAACGGTGGGAGACATCCTGATTAGATAAGATAATAACTAATCTAATTTTGCAATAGCGCACGCTAAAGTGATTATTCTTCTCTCTCTCCTGGTTGCAACCAATGACATGCCTTAATCAAGATAATATTATTGATCGAATCTTCCTTTTATACTGGAATGGGGAACGTTGGTCCCGCTCTATCTTATGAGTGTCATAAGTCTGAGCAAAGAATAGGGAAATACTCAGATTCCCATGCCACTCGATCGAAGAAAGAGCATGTTGATGCGTCGTCTTCGGGTGTGTTCATAACCGAGAACTGTTTCTCAGTTTACTCTACGTCCTGGGTATTGGATACCGGATCAGGATCCCATATATATAATTTGTTACATGGACTAAGGAAAGGTAGAGAACTGGAAAAAGGTGATAAATCTCTAATAGTAGGGAATGGTGCAATTGTTGCAGCCAAACCAGTTGGCGAATATCACCTAGTGTTACCAACTGGTAATACATTGATTCTGAACGACTGTTACTACGTACCAAAATGATGTGCAATGTTATATCAGTTGCTAAAGAAGGATATAATTTTACATTAGAGGATAATGTTATGAACATTTTCCAAAATCAAGTGTTGATTGGGTATTGGTACATTGTGTAACGGTATATACGTTCTAAATCAAACCACAGTTCTAAACATACAGAACACACACAAGAGGAAAAGTTCAGAAATGAACGGAGCCTTCTTGTAGCATTGTAGACTAGGTCATATCAATGTGACAAGACTAACTAAGTTGCATAAAAATGCATATTTGAATCCGTTCGAATTTACATCTTATGAAACTTGCGAGTCATGTCTCAAAGGTAAGATGACCAAAACTCAGTTTACTGGAAACGGAGAAAGAGCTATTGAACTCTTGGGACTGACACATAGTGATGTATGCGGTCCTATGTCTACACATGCCAGGAACAGTTCCGCGTACTTTTATTACATTCACCGATGATCTCTTAAGGCTCAGACATGTGTTCTTATTGAAACACAAGTTTGAAGCTTGTGAGAAATTCAAGAAATATAAGTACGAAGTAAAGAACCAGATGGGTATAAGTATTAGAGTTTTTTTATTTGATCGAGGAGGTGAATACTTGAGAATGGAATTACGAGACTATCTAAAAGAGAATGGGATTCTCTCTCAGCTTACTCCTCCGCATACACTATAGCACAACGGTGTATGGGAGCGGAGGTATCGCACCTTATTAGATATGGTGCACTCTATGATGGGTATTGCTGAGTTACTTATTTCCTTTTGGGGTTGTGCACTTGATAAAGATGCATTCCTATTGAATAGAGTTCCGACCATATCCATTGCCTACTATTCTATATGAGATATGTAATGGGAAGAGACCATCTCTTAAACATGTTAAGATATGGGGTTGTCTGGCCTATGTCAAAAGGCAAAATCCGGGCAAACTCGAGGCAAGGTCAGTTCTATATAAGTTTGTAGGATATCTAAATAATTGTAACATTTCCAAAATAATAAAATATTATTTTTAGGAATTTTTATAATTTAATATTATTTTATTGATTATTTTAATATTAAATTAATAATTAAATGCAAATAAATGGAGAAAAATTATGGAAAATTATGGAAAATTCTAAAATGGGTTATTTATTGGAATTATGCCATTTTTAAGTGTTTGTGATTAATTATATGCTAATTTAGCGCTAATCGCGATTAAAAATCGCTAATCGGATTTTTTGGCTTTTTGTGCAAAATGTGCACATATCATCTTTGAACTTGTGTTACATTTTTTTGCCATGGTTTTATTTTGGGATCACTATTGGTGTGAGAAGGAATTGGATTAAAAGAAAAAGAGAAAAGAATGGGGTTGGTGAGAGAGAGGTATGGGTTGCACTTTGACTAGAACCTTAGCCATTTCCCTCATTTTCCCTCCCTCTTCACTCTCCTTCTGCTGCTGCTCCTGCACCACATCTCCTCCTCTCTTCAAAGCCCTAAATCATCTCACAAATCACTCCAAAACCCTACCCTCATTTCATTAAAATGATGCACAAGCCCAAGATCTATGCTATGGACCAAGAAAGGTGGTGTTTTGGTGCTGTTGAGGATTCATGAGGGTCTTGTGAGGGAATTCCTTCATAATTAGAGTGTTAATTCTTGTGCTTAAGCTTTAATTCAAGTTTCATATCGATATCGTGTGAATTGGTGCACTTTGGACAAAATTAGAGAGGATTAGGGTAATTTTGAGTTATGACTTTGCAATTGAACTGAAAAGGTGACCTTAGACCCTATATTGACTAGAAACCCAGACCAACCCCACTGGAAACCCAAAAATACGGAATTACGGGACTTTCTTGTCGGTTTGTGAGTGTTAGAGTGTGCAGGGAAATCTGGAATCTACTGGGACTTTTTCAGGAAAATTAAACAACACCAGGGACCCAATTGAGACCATAGGAGGCCACCCTGACCAGACGGACCCCATTGGGCATAGGGGGGCCGGCCAGGCCGGTTTTGGGAAGGTTGTGGCCGGCCAAGTAGTGATGGAATGCTTCGGGGTTGGTCCAGTAGCTCAAATATATCATATACATCACCCTGGACTTGTTTAATTGGCTAAATTTGACCCGAGATGAAATCTGGGATCGTTTTCTTGGGTTGCTGCCTTACTTTCAGTATTTGGTTTTACGCATTTTGATTTCCATAATTTGGTGTTTGTACGTTATCTCGATCGTGTGACGTTTGTACGACTGCATCGAGTGATTTCGGGTTGTTTTGCGAAGGCTAACCGTAGGTTCTAACCTATAGGCCTTTTAGCGAATCGTATTGGTTTTAGCGTGTCGTTTCAAGTTTTGATTTGGTTTTGATGCGATGCGATACGTGTGATATGTGTAGGTACCCCGCGACAATCCGAGGCGATGCAGAAGATGACGGTGACATCGACACCGACACGCAGGATTCAGGTGAGTAGATTTATATCTACGGGGAGAAGTCGGGTGGATGGCGTATAGCACCCCCGCAGTCCGTGGTGTTGTATACGAATACGTATACACACTTATATTTATTATGTGTGGTTTAGATTAGTGGTGGTAATAATGGTATTATTGATGATCGGAATGTATTGGTTTAGTATAGTGCGAACCCTAGAGTAGTGGTTGCACCCACACATACACTTACACACATACTTGCATACATTCTTTCATTTGTTTATGTGCATATGATGATGCGTATATCTACACATGGGTATGGGACTATGTGTTTATATACGGGATTTGAGGATGATACGTGGGTTTGAGATGATACTTGATGTGAGGCTGTGAGATCGGCGATGTGACATAGCTTGTCTTTGAGGTGCGAGATGATAGTTTTAGCGGGCCTTTGGACATGTGCTTTACCCGCATTCATATTCTTATAGATGGTATCGTTTTGTACTAGACTTGGAGTAGTCCCCCAGATTATGCGATCTGATGATAGTGATACCTGATATGTGATGAGATAGTGTGATATTGACCCCTACCCAGCTATTGGGATGCCGTACGACGATTTACCGTACGAGCCGATATTGATGATAGATCCGCACTCATGACTCGAGGATATCTTACGATATGTTATTGAGGCGGGATCACCGACTATTATATCTATATATATGGACTCAGATGTAGGTGGTTTCATATCCCTCCTGTCTAGATTACTTAGTAGACCTTAGACTGAGCCGAGATATACCTATTTCAAAACTAACGAATCGGGGATATTTTTAAGATAGGCAGAAGGGTTATACGGATATTTCCAAATGATGCATCTTTTCCTAAAACACCGTAGCCCTTGTTTTACTAAAAACCCGATTCGTCTTATTTCAAATGGCACCACTGCATGACATGTACATATTGGTGTAGATTCTGTACTTTTGCGTTGATTATTCGATTCCGCATATTCATGCTATCTGCATTGCATCGCTTGTACTATGGTTATATTTCAGTCATGCTGCTAGGACACCAACACCATTATCGATGATGCATATGTTCCACGTACACTTGTTGCCGGCTCACACACTCATCATCGATAATTGCCATGCCACTACACTGTAGTACTATTACATTCAGTATATGATCCTTGCATGACATGATGATGTGCATACCTTCCTTTACATGTCGCATACTTCATGCTTTTGATTATACGCATTGAGATATGTTGTTTCTATGATATTTCTGGATTTGGGAACCGAGGGTGTTTCAAAAGAGGATATGTCATTTCTTTAAAAACCCGGTTACCCTTGATATGATATTTCAGTGCGTCCACCATGTGTTTTCTCGGTGCTGAGAGCGACATGTGAAACCCGAATCGAGGAGGCGGATGAGACCGATTGCGGGTACATGGTGGACCCCGGTAAGGTACCCCGGGGTAAGAAGCTCGTGGTGATGACGATGAGCCTGGCAGGGGGAGACTACCTACCGGTGATATTACCCGACACGTCGGATATCCGGAGGATACCGTCATAGTCATGAGATGGATGGTAGGGGCCGATCTGGACTGACGGCGCCCTAGATTTTGTGATTGAGACATTGAGATTTCGAGATACAGAGGTATCGAGATACTGAGACTTATGTTTTGTGCCGATACTGGGCACAGTTTTCATGATGTTTTCGAGTGCCGATGCTGGGCACTCCGGTTCCATGATATTGATGTGTCGCGAGGGACACGGGTGGATTATATCCTCATATTTCCATGCACAGGTTTTATGATATATACTTGCATGATGGTTATTGTCAGTGGGTGACGAGTGGACGGGATCCACGTGTGTGCAGATTTGATGACATTGTTTATACCTCATATTCATGACATGCTATTACCTGAGGCACTAGCACAAGCACTTGGCACTACACTCATGTATAGAGATTACATTGCCAGTTTAGCATGCTTCAGCTTTATTGATATTGAGGTTCATTTATATCTGATCGTATTGACCTAGGATGGGTCATGCATTCGATCTCTGCTTGTAGATATCTTTCTATTCACGAGTTGGCAACTCACCCCCGTTGTGCCCCAGTTCTTGCAGGTTTGCCGTACAGTTCCATAGCGGCATTTCTGCCACACTACTTCCTATGGGTGACTTGCTTGGTTAGGTGGGTTCTTTTGTATCAGAATCGCTATTGTATTTGTATTATTCATTGTATCTAGAATTTCCATCAACCAAAACTTGTATATTCTTTCAGACTTAGACTTCATATGGTTCAAGGGCCAGTCACGTGCTCTTTCGGGTCGTGACAAAGTTGGTATCAGAGCGCTTGGTTGACCTTGGTTCGAGTCTGAGTTTGACTATGTGGAGCCTAGGGAGTTATTTATATACGGAACTTAGGCTTGACCTTACGGAACTTAGACTTAGTCGAGGGGGTGTTATACCCGAACTTTCGTCGTGTAGGATGACCCTTGGTTGATGGAATATGTGACTAAAGTAGAGTGACGTACCGTTGGTATGTTCCGCGGCATACTTACGACACGCCACTCCGCTTAAGAAATCTTAGGTTGTACATTTCCTTGCATTGTATCATATTCCTTCCTATGATCTATCTTCATCGATACTGGTTATGGTTTTGCTGCCGCGATTGCACGGGCAGAGTGAGCTACGGCTCGAGTCGTCAGCATGAGCTCGTCGTGTACGAGGACTGACCAGGGCATGATTCCCGAGACATACGGTTGCTTTGAGGCTTCGTATTTTGTGTTTCCGCACTATGAGCGTTTGACAGATCGCTGTTGCGAGATTTTCCGGTTGTGCTGATCGACACCAGAGGATTGAGCCACTGATAGAGGCCAGCTAGGTTGTGATGACCGTTGATATTATCGCTTATTCATGATGGTTGAGGCGTTGCTTAGCGTACCGACGAATGAGCCAGTTGTTGCTGCGAATGATGAGATATCGCCCAGATGATTGTAGCTACTGCAGCATGAGCATATTCATAGAGATATGATAGCGAGTCGCTAGTCACCGAGGATGAATGACTAGGACATGTGGTTCGTTCGCTTACCCCGATGCGAGGTCATCAGGTAGATTGATTCCAGCTAGAGGCGACTTCACGCAGATTCGTTGAGAGTCGATTGAGACGATCGAATGTCAGGAGCCTATTTTCTAAGTTTAAAGTATACGGAAAGACATGCAGGTGATTCTATGGACCCTCTAGAAGAATGAAACCCTAACTCGACTTAATGACCGTGTGAAAGCTTTTGAACCTTCGGGTTTGCGGCAGTTCCTCGGCGCCATTAGTGAGGCTTGGGTTTGCCATTCTACGGCTGGACCACCGACGCTGTGGCATGTACTCGATACTATTAAACTGTACCCGAGATGTGAGCTCTTGGGGGATTATGAGGTTCTGACGAGTCGATCGGATGGTTCGACATCTTTCGAATATTGTGATGGGACACTGCTTGGGAGACTCCAGATGCGAGCATAGCCGTCGGAGCGCAGTCCGTGTAGCCACGATGAGATGAGTCCGAATCAGTCGACATTGGAGCAAGGTGGAGTAAAGAGTTCGCACGAGATTTCGACGAGATGACGTTCCACTTCGCTGACATCAGAGATGTGACGTGCACGCTGAGGACGTGGTCGGCTAGATATCTCCTACTGAGTCAGGAAGATACCGAGTTCGTGATTTCGAGTCCGCGTGAGGGACTTCGGATGGACCGTAGCCGAAGGCATTGCAGTGCGCAGATAGACACGCGATGTTGAAATGGACGATGATACAGACAAGCGGAACCAGAGGTTCGTGTGAGACGCTGATGAGCTGTCATTACTTTCCGTCGAGACCAGAGGCCTGATATGCTTACAGAAGCGTAGGGAAGCGACTAATTCCCGAGGAAATGCTGTGCTGAGGACACAGATGTCCATTGGACGAGAATAGACTATGCAAGAGTACCAGCCCCCGTACAGATCGGCATAGGCAAGATCGGCAGAGACTTTGAGCAGGATTCCTTCCAGGACACCGCTACAATGACGTTTGCACCCAGGATCAGATATGTGATGTGCATTCAGAGAGCCGGAGGCCGATGCCAGTGACATATGGCTTTACGAGCAGTCGTGAGGATTGATCGAGAGATTTCCAAAGAAGTGCCAGAACGGAATCGTTCCTGTCAGCACTCCTGACCGGGCCGGTGAGCCGATGGATTGCGAGATTGGTAATCTACAGGAAAGATCAGGAACCAGAGGCAGAGGATGCCAGCCGCGAGCAAGAGGCAAGTGGAGATCTTGCGCCGCTAGAATTGGATGTACCGACACCTTCTCGACTTCGAGGGAGGATGTACCGACGACAGTATTTATGATTTGTGATTTTATGATTCGACTATCACGTATCTGTCAGTTTGGGATTTCGGTATTTTGGCGATCCGTTTTCATGATTTGGTTTCGATGACTGAGTTCTATGATTTCTGTTTTCGTGCACCATGATTGCACTTATTGGGCATTTGTACCTGGCGCATCATTATTATTCTTGAGGTATTGATTGTGATTTCATGCCTATTATATGCCGGTGATTTGATTTATGCTTCCAGCATAGTTTCATGCATTTTAGTGTTTTGATTTGATTTGTGCACGCTGATGCACACGGTTGTGAGATTTTCCTTTGCGGTACACTTGATTTTGGTTTGAGCCGCATTATATCGTTGATTTTGACCCTGATAGTGATGGTTGATTCTTGCACTCCGTGCTTTTGGGTTTGACTTACGCATGTTCGGCGTTTGCTATTGGATTTCGTGATTCCGTGCATGTTGAGTGCGCAAGGTTTAGATTTTCATTCGTGCACGATGGATGCACCGATTTGGATTTTCGCGCATGTTGGGCGCATGTTTTGAGATACGATTTTGGTGCACACCCGATGCACTAAATCGAGATTTCTTCGTGCATGTCAGATGCACCGGATTTTTGGCTGTCAGGCACATACGTTGCCTATGACAGATGCTTCGTGCACACCCGTTGCACCTAGATGCTGTTTTGTGCACCTGTTTAGCACATATATGGATTTTTGATTTCCGTGCGCACCAGACGCACAGGATTGTGTTATGTGTATTTTTGGGATTTATTCCCTTTGGAGCAGTACATTTTTATGATATTGGATATTTGTTTTCATACTGAGCAGGACTAGTCAGAGGACGGTACCTGGATATATATTTTGCATGCATTGATAGTCGAAGAGATTTCCAAAGCGTGAGCTATAGTCTCAGTATATACCTACGTGTTCGGTATGACACGAAACATTTTAAAAACAAGGAAACCCTTCTAAATTGTTTTCAAAACGGCGGAACGTGCTTGGTAAACGAAAGATATATATACATATATAGTTTTTCTTATGAAAAACGTCCGCCACTATGCAGTGTTATGTGCATCACGCAGCGATTTTAAAAGATTTGGCATGCTTTTACATCAGCTATTCACATGTATAGATTGGATGTCTACATGTGTAGTTCTGATCCATATCATATCGGTTTTGTATTGGATTTGACATTGTGTTTTTACCTTGACTCCGATGATTGCGGGATGCTTGATGGAGCGTTGTTTTTGAGTTATCTGCTCAGTACCCATGCGCATGCATTGCGCTGTGACGTTCTATGTGTTGATGATTTCGGAGCCCCGACGACTTGGGATTTGTATCGAAATGTTTTAGTACTTGGGGGTTTTAAATTTAAATTCGGGGACCGAATTTCTTTAAGGGGGTAGATTGTAACATTTCCAAAATAATAAAATATCATTTTTAGGAATTTTTATAATTTAATATTATTTTATTGATTATTTTAATATTAAATTAATAATTAAATGCAAATAAATGGAGAAAAATTATGGAAAATTATGGAAAATTCTAAAATGGGTTATTTATTGGAATTATGCCATTTTTAAGTGTTTGTGATTAATTATATGCTAATTTAGCGCTAATCGCGATTAAAAATCGCTAATCGGATTTTTTGGCTTTTTGTGCAAAATGTGCACATATCATCTTTGAACTTGTGTTACATTTTCTTGCCATGGTTTTATTTTGGGATCACTATTGGTGTGAGAAGGAATTGGATTAAAAGAAAAAGAGAAAAGAATGGGGTTGGTGAGAGAGAGGTATGGGTTGCACTTTGACTAGAACCTTAGCCATTTCCCTCATTTTCCCTCCCTCTTCACTCTCCTTCTGCTGCTGCTCCTGCACCACATCTCCTCCTCTCTTCAAAGCCCTAAATCATCTCACAAATCACTCCAAAACCCTACCCTCATTTCATTAAAATGATGCACAAGCCCAAGATCTATGCTATGGACCAAGAAAGGTGGTGTTTTGGTGCTGTTGAGGATTCATGAGGGTCTTGTGAGGGAATTCCTTCATAATTAGAGTGTTAATTCTTGTGCTTAAGCTTTAATTCAAGTTTCATATCGATATCGTGTGAATTGGTGCACTTTGGACAAAATTAGAGAGGATTAGGGTAATTTTGAGTTATGACTTTGCAATTGAACTTAAAAGGTGACCTTAGACCCTATATTGACTAGAAACCCAGACCAACCCCACTGGAAACCCAAAAATACGGAATTACAGGACTTTCTTGTCGGTTTGTGAGTGTTAGAGTGTGCAGGGAAATTTGGAATGTACTGGGACTTTTTCAGGAAAATTAAACAACACCAGGGACCCAATTGAGACCATAGGAGGCCACCCTGACCAGACGGACCCCATTGGGCATAGGGGGGCCGGCCAGGCCAGTTTTGGGAAGGTTGTGGCCGGCCAAGTAGTGATGGAATGCTTCGGGGTTGGTCCAGTAGCTCAAATATATCATATACATCACCCTGGACTTGTTTAATTGGCTAAATTTGACCCGAGATGAAATCTGGGATCGTTTTCTTGGGTTGCTGCCTTACTTTCAGTATTTGGTTTTACGCATTTTGATTTCCATAATTTGGTGTTTGTACGTTATCTCGATCGTGTGACGTTTGTACGACTGCATCGAGTGATTTCGGGTTGTTTTGCGAAGGCTAACCGTAGGTTCTAACCTATAGGCCTTTTAGCGAATCGTATTGGTTTTAGCGTGTCGTTTCAAGTTTTGATTTGGTTTTGATGCGATGCGATACGTGTGATATGTGTAGGTACCCCGCGACGATCCGAGACGATGCAGAAGATGACGGTGACATCGACACCGACACGCAGGATTCAGGTGAGTAGATTTATATCTACGGGGAGAAGTCGGGTGGATGGCGTATAGCACCCCCGCAGTCCGTGGTGTTGTATACGAATACGTATACACACTTATATTTATTATGTGTGGTTTAGATTAGTGGTGGTAATAATGGTATTATTGATGATCGGAATGTATTGGTTTAGTATAGTGCGAACCCTAGAGTAGTGGTTGCACCCACACATACACTTACACACATACTTGCATACATTCTTTCATTTGTTTATGTGCATATGATGATGCGTATATCTACACATGGGTATGGGACTATGTGTTTATATACGGGATTTGAGGATGATACGTGGGTTTGAGATGATACTTGATGTGAGGCCGTGAGATCGGCGATGTGACATAGCTTGTCTTTGAGGTGCGAGATGATAGTTTTAGCGGGCCTTTGGACATGTGCTTTACCCGCATTCATATTCTTATAGATGGTATCATTTTGTACTAGACTTGGAGTAGTCCCCCAGATTATGCGATCTGATGATAGTGATACCTGATATGTGATGAGATAGTGTGATATTGACCCCTACCAAGCTATTGGGATGCCGTACGACGATTTACCGTACGAGCCGATATTGATGATAGATCCGCACTCATGACTCGAGGATATCTTACGATATTTTATTGAGGCGGGATCACCGACTATTATATCTATTTATATGGACTCAGATGTAGGTGGTTTCATATCCCTCCTGTCTAGATTACTTAGTAGACCTTAGACTGAGCCGAGATATACCTATTTCAAAACTAACGAATCAGGGATATTTTTAAGATAGGCAGAAGGGTTATACGGATATTTCCAAATGATGCATCTTTTCCTAAAACACCGCAGCCCTTGTTTTACTAAAAACCCGATTCGTCTTATTTCAAATGGCACCACTGCATGACATGTACATATTGGTGTAGATTCTGTACTTTTGCGTTGATTATTCGATTCCGCATATTCATGCTATCTGTATTGCATCGCTTGTACTATGGTTATATTTCAGTCATGCTGCTAGGACACCAACACCATTATCGATGATTCATATGTTCCACGTACACTTGTTGCCGGCTCACACACTCATCATCGATAATTGCCATGCCACTACACTGTAGTACTATTACATTCAGTATATGATCCTTACATGACATGATGATGTGGATACCTTCCTTTACATGTCGCATACTTCATGCTTTTGATTATACGCATTGAGATATGTTGTTTCTATGATATTTCTGGATTTGGGAACCGAGGGTGTTTCAAAAGAGGATATGTCATTTCTTTAAAAACCCGGTTACCCTTGATATGATATTTCAGTGCGTCCACCATGTGTTTTCTCGGTGCTGAGAGCGACATGTGAAACCCGAATCGAGGAGGCGGATGAGACCGATTGCGGGTACATGGTGGACCCCGGTAAGGTACCCCGGGGCAAGAAGCTCGTGGTGATGACGATGAGCCTGGCAGGGGGAGACTACCTACCGGTGATATTACCCGACACGTCGGATATCCGGAGGATACCATCGTAGTCATGAGATGGATGGTAGGGGCCGATCTGGACTGACGGCGCCCTAGATTTTGTGATTGAGACATTGAGATTTCGAGATACAGAGGTATCGAGATACTGAGACTTATGTTTTGTGCCGATGCTGGGCACAGTTTTCATGATGTTTTCGAGTGCCGATGCTGGGCACTCCGGTTCCATGATATTGATGTGTCGCGAGGGACACGGGTGGATTATATCCTCATATTTCCATGCACAGGTTTTATGATATATACTTGCATGATGGTTATTGTCAGTGGGTGACGAGTGGACGGGATCCACGTGTGTGCAGATTTGATGACATTGTTTATACCTCATATTCATGACATGCTATTACCTGAGGCACTAGCACGAGCACTTGGCACTACACTCATGTATAGAGATTACATTGCCAGTTTAGCATGCTTCAGCTTTATTGATATTGAGGTTCATTTATATCTGATCGTATTGACCTAGGATGGGTCATGCATTCGATCTCTGCTTGTAGATATCTTTCTATTCACGAGTTGGCAACTCACCCCCGTTGTGCCCCAGTTCTTGCAGGTTTGCCGTACAGTTCCATAGCGGCATTTCTGCCACACTGCTTCCTATGGGTGACTTGCTTGGTTAGGTGGGTTCTTTTGTATCAGAATCGCTATTGTATTTGTATTATTCATTGTATCTAGAATTTCCATCAACCAAAACTTGTATATTCTTTCAGACTTAGACTTCATATGGTTCAAGGGCCAGTCACGTGCTCTTTCGAGTCGTGACAATAATTCTCATAGATATATCTTCTACCAAAGTGAGGAACAAAAGGTGTTTGTTCTCAACATGCCACCTTTTTAGAAAAGGAGTTTCTTATGAAGAAATTAGTAGTAATGAGGTAGAACTGGAAGAAGTTCCAGCTACATAAACCACAACTGAAGATTTGATAAAACCAGAGGATTCGATAGTACCCGACGAACCCCAGCAACTCTACAGATCTAGTAGGGTTCCTCATCCACCTGAGAGATACTGCGGTTTTCTCATAGACGGTGGAAGTGAGAATTGCATCATGGAAGATGATGACCCAACTAGTTTTGAGCAGGGCATCATAAGTGGAGACTCTGTGAGATGGATGGATGCTATGCGATCTGAGATGGAATCCATGTACACCAAAAAAGTATGGACTTTGCATGTTGCTCCTGAAGGAGTAAAACCCATCGGGAACAAGTAGATCTTGAGAAGATATTTGGTGTAGATGGAAAAGTTGAGACTTTCAAAGCTAGACGTGTAGCAAAAGGTTTTTCGTCAACGACCAAGTGTTGGCTATGACGAAACCTTTTCTCCAGTGGCTATGCTTAAGTCCGTCAGGATCATATTTGCCATTTGCTGCATACCATGACTATGAAATCTGGCAGTTGGATGTCAAGACCGCTTTTCTAAATGGTGATTTTGAAGAGAACGTGTACATGACACAGTCAGAGGGCTTCGTAGACAGTGGAAGCAGCGGAAGTGTGTGCAAGCTGCTTAAATCAATAAAAGCAGGCATCGCGGAGATAGAACATCTGTTTTGATGAAATGATCAAAGAGTTTGATTTCACCAAAAATGTAGATGAACCATGTATATATGAAGGCAGTAGAGAGTATGGTTGTCTTCCTCGTATTGTACGTATATGACATACACTTGATAGGAAACGTTGTTCCTATGCTACACTCGGTCAAACTCTTCTTATCTCGTAAATTCTCCATGAAAGATCTAGGTGATACCTCCTACATACTGGGGATAAAGATCTATAGAGATAGATCTAGACGGATATTGGGATTGTCCCAATCCAGGTACATAGACACCATACTAAAGGGGTTTAGTATGGAAGATTCTAAGTGTGGTAATGTACCCGCTTGTTCTGAAATCACTCTCTCCAAAGAGATATCTCCCAAGACTGATTTGGAGAGGGCTCGCATAAAAGAGATACCCTATGCTTCGGCAGTCGGGTCAATCATGTATGCAATGTTGTGTATGAGACCGGATGTAGCTTACTCACTAGATGTAGTGAGTAGATATCAATCAAATCCTGGGGAAAAGCACTGGACAGCTGTGAAGAACATTCTTAAGTACTTGAGAAGCACTAAAGAAATGTTCTTGGTGTATGGTAACGGTGAACTCCTAGGAGGAGTCCTTTGTCGATTCAAGCTTCCAGAGTGATAAGGACGACTGTTAGTCGGCCTTGGGTTTTGTCTATACCCTCAATGGAGGGGCGGTATGTTGGAAGAGTTCCAAGCTAAATACCATAGCAGACTCGACGATGAAGGCTGAATATATCTCTACCAACGATACTACCAAAGAGGCTGTCTGGATGAAGAAGTTCATAAGATGAACTTGGTTCCTACCATTGAGCATCCAATACCTGTGTATTATGATAACAATGGAGTTGTGGTTTTGTCCTAGGAAACCCGGTCCCATCAGCAATTCAGACATATTCTTAAGCAGTATCACCTGATCAGGGAGATGGTAGATCTCCAAGAGATCAAGGTCAGGAGAGTTGACACAGAGGATAACACAACGGAACCACTCACCTAGGCCAACCCCCAAATACTAAACGAGAGAGCTTTTAGACGTTGGGTATGAGATACTACAACAACCGGCCTTAGTGCAAGTGGGAGATTGTTAGGAATATGTATGCCCTAGAGGCCATTATTGTATGATATAATGGATGCTTGGACATATATATAGAGGACTTTCTTGCTCGACATGATAGTATGCTATCTGGTTGCCTTTATCTTAACATGTGGACTGGTATTTTTATATTATCTCTCTCTCACATGTTGGTAAATCCCTTAGGATATGTACTTAACCACCAGGATTATGACGAGATCATACTAGTGGGGCCAGGGTGGTCTAAAAGTATATCCTTTAATTGTTCCTTGTCGAGAGGATATCGAGACAAGGGGCATCAATATTCCAAAGTAGACTAGTGTGTACGTTTCTTGACCCTTGGAGGGCGATGGTTGATCCCATAACCATTAGTATTTGATATCAAATATCATACACAGGTACTAATTAGAGAATAGGTACGCCAAACGGACTCGCCGAGAACTCCTAATTGGTAGTATACCTATCGTCAGATAGCAGTTCTTTGGTGACACTGGTACAGGTTAGTCTATAAACCCGAGATCGTCATAGAGTCTTGTGTGTCTCCCATTGTGCTTTGATTTTCTCCCTCCACGGATCAAAGGAGTCATGCAAACAGGTGGATTTTGGATATAGTCCCGAGTCGCATGGAGGCAATGAGCGATAGGAGGGGTTACGTCTCTCCTGGTATTGGGAGTTGGTATTGTGCTGTGCTCGATTGGCTATAACTGAAAGTCCCTGTCCAGGGCTGCTTATGAGATTTACTGGTAATAGTTATCAGTAGTTTATCGAACGTTTATGAGCCAGGCATCGACATGACTTATCACGTTACCGGGGTCAGACGATTCCACCCCTAAACATGATATGCGACATATCAGACGAAGAGACCGGACTGTACGGTAAGTGTTGCTTAGTGGCTTCATGGGAGTTTGGACAAGCTAGCTTGTTGATCTTCTATTCGCCCAATACCTGGGTAGCCGTTACGTCCAGCTAGTACCGCTGACAGCTTGTAGGTGACTGATGTGATCATCACCTACTGCTGACGTATTGACGAGTCTTTAGAGTCCCACAAAGATGTTTCATGGTTCAAGTAAAACGAAGTAGGGCACATATGTTGATATGTGCGTGGGCCTGATTAAATACGAGTATGAGATACCATATTGTAACCTGTCAGTTATCTGTTATCAGTCGGGTTATATGTGATATAACCGGATTATCGAATCAAGTGTTGATTTGATAATGTGATATACAGATAAATGATATTAGTCGGTTATATGTGATATAACCGGATTATTAAATCAAGTGTTGATTTAATAATATGGTATATATTTATATTTGATATAATTATATATTAACTAATATTATTTGCTCACTAAATATATATTTATATATATGTATATATGTATATATGTATATATATATATATATGAATATAATAATGTGTCATGGTTGATGACACATATGACATCATTTTCTATTTTGTGAAAATAAAAATGATGAGGTGGAAAATGGGAGACATGTGAGATATTTTGAGTATGGGTGTAGTATGGCACATTTCATTCTATATTACTCTTGACCAAGTATTCAAGCATGGGTGCAATTTATTATTGCAAAAATTATTCCATGCTTGAATGGGGGTAGTCTTGTGTTATGCCATTCAACACTCATTCATTCTCTTGCTTCATTTTTGAGAGGAAGAGCTCTTCTTATTCAAGCTCTCTCCATTCTCATATTTTTCTTCATCCACCACCTCAAAGTCATAAACCCTCACATATGATGTGAATCATATGGCTTGGAACAAACCCTAGTGAGCTAATATCCCCTACTTTACCATCCTAAACTAGACTAGCAATTTGATCTAGGGTGTTGCCTTCATTTATTGGATATAAGTGAAGAGGAAGTTTAAGCTATAGTAGCATCAGGTGGATCATCTTCGATTTAGGAGATCAAGGAGCTAGCTCGATCAATCTTCAAGTGGAGCTACGAGGAGTCGTAGGGACTATAACCCAGAGCCTAAGAAGAGAAGGACTCGAATCTATTAGGTAGTAATCTCCTTCTCCTCTTTTAATGTTTGTGATATCATCATGCTAAAACCCTGAACTTCTAGTTAGATCTTGGTTTGTGTTGATCACCGCCATGAAAAATTTTAAAATAGCATGCTCGATGCCCATTTTTACCCTACCATGGTGATGGTGAACACCTTCAAAGAATACTTTCTATTTTCGTTTCTTCTGTGATGTTTAGGAATCATAATGATGGGACGTCATTAATGAGATTAATGAAATAAAAAGAAACCTAAAGATGTTGTGGAATCAAATTTTTCAAAAAGATAGCTCTAGTTCTTGCTTTGCATAATGGTATTCCTTGATGAATATCCAGCACCTCATTCGATGAGGAAGGAGCCTAGATCCCTTCACCGGGAGTGACCTTTTTAGAAAAACTGGGAAATGCTACAACCCACTTGGATTGTTTTGAAAACTACTCGATTTTTAAAAGCGGAGCTTAAACCGCTCATTTTCAAATCACTAGATTCTACAACGATATCAAGTTCATTACGCTAAAGGTTTTTCTCAAAACCAGTCGTAGCCTCCTGTCATTTTAGATAAGTGCTATTTAGTATTTTTGCAGCGTTTGTTGACCATAGCCAAGGTGTTGTGTACGGTAGCTGATTAGTGCTTATCTGCAGCATATGATGTGATTGGATTAGGGTAGTCGTACGGCTTTGTTTACCGTAGCCAAGGGTCGTACGGGTGGGTCTAATTCAATCACGAAATAACGGGTTGAACTTGGCTAGCGTTTATGATTTGTTGACCATAAACAAGGTCATAAGTTGCTAGGGGTAAAAACAAATATTAGGAATTTCAAGTGTTGAAATTCGCAATGAGATTGCATACCTTCTATGTGATAGTTGGATTCCGATACCCACTGCGAGTAAGATTTACTCCTGAGAGAGTTTTCCAATTTACAATTAGCTAATCCAATAGGTGTCTAAGAATGGTGTTAACGGGGTTATGCCCCTGCGGAAACGAGGTTATTTAATTAGTTCCTTGCGAAAGCATGGGAGACTTCCTCGGAGTATCAATACCTGCCTGGCTGACCGATTGGCGAACTTGTACGGTATAATTAATCCCGGCTAATCATACCTTTTAGGGTTTGAAGGAAGATTTGATAAAAAGAGTGGGAGATATCGTGATTAGATAAGATAATAACCAATCTAATCTTGCAAGAGCGCACGCTAAAGTGTTTCCTTCTCTCTCTCTCATGATAGCGACCATGACACGCCTTAATCAAGATAATAATATGGATGTATTGACCAAACCCGCTTTTTATACTGAGCTGGGGAATGTTAGTTCCGCACTACCTTATGATTGTCATAAGTCTGAGCGGGAATATCAGGATTCCTTTGCAATCCGAACGAAGAAAGAGAATGTTGATGCATCTTCTTCGGGTGTTTGAGAACTGTTTCTCAGTTTGCTCTACATCCTGGGTATTAGATACCAGATCAGGATCCCATATTTGTAATCAGTTACAAGGGTTAAGGAGAAGTAGAGAACTGGGAAAGGGTGATATGTCTCTCAGAGTAGGGAACGAAGTAATTGTTGCTGCTAAAGCTTTCGGCGAATATCACATTGTATTGCCAAACGGTAACACATTGATTTTAAACGACTGTTATTACGTATCGTCGATGATGTGCAACACATATCCGTTTCTTTATTAGATAAAGAAGGGTATAATTTTGCACTAGAGAAAAATGTTATGAATATTTTCCTAAATCAAGTGTTGATTAGGTTTGGTACGTTGTGCAACGGTATATATGTTCTAAATCAAAACACGGTTCTAAATATACAGAACACACACAAGACGAAAAGTTCATAAATGAACGAAGCCTTCTTGTGGCATTATAGACTTGGTCATATCAATACGAATAGACTACCTAAGTTGCATAAAGATGGATATTTGAATCCGTTTGAATTTACATCTTATGAAACTTTCCAGTCATGTCTCAAAGGCAAAATGACCAAAACTCCATTTACAGAATACGGAGAAAGAGCTACTGAACTCTTAGGACTGATATATAGTGATGTATGCGGTCCTATGTCTATACATGCCAAGAATGGTTCCTCGTACTTTATTAAATTCATCAATGATCTCTCAAGATTCGGACATGTGTTCCTGTTGAAACACAAATCTGAAGTACGAAGTAGAGAATCAGACGGGTAAAAATATTAAAATCCTTCGATCGGATCGGGGAGGAGAATACTTGAGCATTGAATTCCAAGACTATTTAAAAGAAAATAGGATTCTCTCTCAGCTTACTCCTCCGTATATACCCTGTTAGATATGGTGCGCTCTATGATGAGTGTTGCTGAGTTACCTGTCTCTTTTTGGGGTTATGCACTTGAGACAGTCGCATACCTATTGAATCAAGTTCCATCAAAATCTGTGCCTGAGACGCCATATGAGATATGGAGTGGAAAGTTACCATATTTTAAACGAGTTAAGATATGGGGTTGTCTGGCTTATGTTAAAAAAAACAAAATCCTGACAAATTCGAGGCATGATCAGTTTTTTGCAAGTTTGTGGGATATCCAAAGAATTCACATAGATATCTATTTTGCCATAGTGAGGAACAAAAAATGTTTGTTTCTCAACATGCCACCGTTTTAGAAAAGAAATTTCTTGGAAAAGCAATTAGTGGTAATGAGGTAGAACTGGAAGAAGTTCCAGCTACACAAACTATAACTGGTGATTTAGTAGAACTGGAGGATTCAATAGTCCCCGACGAACTTCAACCACTCCGCAGATCTAGTAGGGTTCCTCATCCACCTGAGAGATACTACGGTTTTCTCATAGACTGTGGAAGTGAGGATTGCATTATGGAAGATGATGACCCAACTAGTTTTGAGCAAGCCATCACAAGTGGGGAATCTGTGAAATGGCTGAATGCTATCCGATCTGAGATGGAATCCATGTACACCAACAAAGTATGGACTTTGGAAGTTGCTCCTGAAGGGGTAAAACACATTGGGAGCAAGTGGATCTTCAAGAAGAAAATTGGTGTAGATGGAAAGGTTGAGACCATCAAAGCTAGACTTGTAGCAAAAGGTTTTCGTCAACGACCAGGTGTCGACTATGATGAAACCTTTTCTCCAGTGGCTATGCTTAAGTCCATTAGGATCCTACTTGCCATTGCTGCATATCATGACTATGGAATCTGGCAGATGGACGTCAAGACCACTTTTCTAAATGGTGATTTAGAAGAGAGCGTGTACATGACACAGTCAGAAGGCTTCGTAGACAGTGGGAGCAGCGGAAAGGTGTGCAAGCTACTTAAATCAATCTACGGATTAAAGTAGGCATCGCGAAGCTGGAACATCTATTTTGATGTGGCACTCAAAGAGTTTGATTTCATCAAAAACGTAGATGAACCTTGTATATACAAAAAGGTTAGAGAGTAAGGTTGTCTTTCTCGTATTGTAGTAGATGAGATACTCTTGATAGAAAATGTTGTTCCAATGCTACACTCGGTCAAGCTCTTCTTATCATAAAAGTTCTCCATGAAATATCTGGGTGATGCCTCCTACATCCTGGAGATTGAGATCTATAGAGATGGATCTAAACTGATGTTGGGATTGTCCTAATCCAGGTACATAGACACCATATTAAAGAGGTTTGGTATGGAACATTCTAAGTGTGATAATTTACCTGCTTGTTCAGGAATTACTCTCTCCAAAGAGATGTCTCCCAAGACTTATTTAGAGAGGGCTCGCATGCAAGGGATACCATATACTTCTGCAGTTGGGTCTATCATGTACGTGATGTTATGTACTAGACCAGATGTAGCTTACGCACTAGTGTGGTAAGTAGGTATCAATCAGATCCTGGGGAGAAATACTGGACAGCTGTGAAGAACATTCTTAAATACTTGAGAAGAACTAAAGAAATGTTCTTGCTGTATGGTAACAGTGAACTCCAGGTAGAATCCTTTACCGATTCGAGCTTACAGAGTGATAAAGACGACAGTAAGTCGGTCTCGGGTTTTGTATTCACTCTCAGTAGAGTGGCGGTATGTTGGAAGAGTTCCAAGCAAGATACCGTGGCAGACTCAATGATGGAGGCTGAATACATCGCTGCAATGATGCTGCATATGAGGCTGTCTGGCTAAAGAAGTTCATTGCTGAACTTGGTGTGGTTCCATCCATTGAGTATCCAATACCTTTGTATTGTGATAACAATGGAGCTTTGGCTTTGGCCAAGGAACCCCGGCCCCATCAGCGATCCAAATATATTCTTAGGCGGTATCACCTGATCCGGGAGATAATTGATCGTTGGGAGATCAAGGTCAGGAGAGTTGACACGAAGGATAACACAGCGGATCCACTCACGAAGTCCCTTCCCCAGATACAATTTGATAGACTTTTTGGGATGTTGGGTGATCAGTCGAAAATACTGTATTTTTAACATGGCAATTTCCCTCCCTTTTGCATTCATCAAGAAGTGTTCGGTATTCATATAGCACATATTAGAAAAACATCCCTAAAATACCATATTACATGTGTTATACTCTAAAACCGGCACTTTAAGGGAAATTGACTGTTTTCCTTGGCATCGTATCATTCTTGTGTAGCGCAACACTTGTTTCGAAGTCTGTGCAGGAAATTCCAGAAGAATGGCCAAATTTGTGAAATTAAAAGACGCCAACTCAAGGACTTGAGATCTGGTAGTAATCTAGAAGGAATTGTGAGATTCAATATATCAGAAAAACACCAAGAAGACATCAGGAAGCAACACTACAAAACTGAAGCCCTAGCCCTCCTATTGAGCCGCGGATCCGCGGCCGAAGCCGGCTTGTGCCGCGGATCCGCGGTCAAGGTGCCACGTCATCATCCCCACTTGACTTCAGAACTCTTCTCTAAGTGCCTAAACCTCAAAAAGCCACTGAAATTTCCAGAACACTCCAGAACATTCTGCCAGACCAGAAAGGGCTCTTTCTGCAAACTAATAATGTCTAAACTTCCAAAGCAAGCTTCACCCTTACTACCTTAAAAGTATAGAACCTCCTAGCTTAAGGTGGAAGCTAAACCCTAACTAACTAGTTCTAGAGGGTTATACCTAACTAACTAGATTACAAGGGAAGCTAACCTAATCCAAGTTTCTTAAGGAAGCTAATCATTCCTAAGCCTATAAAAGGGACCCTAGGCCTCACTTGAAAAGGTTGTTCAACAATTCTCCCCACAAGTTGAGTGACACGACTTGTGCCTCAAACCCTAACCCTAATCCAATCAAAAAGACAAAAGTTCATGATCTTTGAGTTCAATCGAAGCAAGAATCCTTCAAAGCCTTTAGAAGCGAAGCCGGACTTCATCGGAGAAAGTGATCAAAGCCGATCCGCGACTCAAGGAGCCAAAGTGACGCCAAATTCGATGATCTAGTTCCTTCCTTTTGTAAATTCAAGAGAGTTGTAACGAATTTGTCGATAAATAAAGGTGAAATTCTTTTATCTTGCTTTCTTTAAATTCAAGCATTATGATTTAATCTAGATTCTTGAATGTGTTCTTTGTGATGATGCTTGAGTAAACTCCGCTCGTGGAGGAGTCGAAACAAATTAATAGATGATGAAGTTGACGAATCTTTAAACATTTTCTTAAGTCTTAGAACGTTTGTAAATTCTTGAAAATCGAATTATCGATGATCTAGTTTCGAGGCGAAATGCTTTCTTGATTATTTTCGCACGGAACTAGAGATCAACGATCGATCATTTGATTTCCTAGAAGCTATCTTGTGAATGAGATTCATTGAAAGGACAAAGGATAAGATGAGGAAACCCTAATTCTTCGCAAGATCCTTAATCCTCGATAAATCGTCATCGATCTAGTATCAATTCGTTAATGGATAAGAAAAGGTAATTGCTGATCTTCTTCACATCTATAGGTTTAATCGACTCCTACGAGCTTCACTTCAATTCTTGAAACTTAAATCGATTGGAATTCTATCACTTCTTGATTCTTGATTTTTAATGCTTTCTTGATTCTTGATTAGATCTAGTTGATTCTTGAAATTCATTGATATAAATCTTGAATCGTTTGCTTTTCTTTTCTATTAAATTTTCAATTCAAACAAAACAAATACGAACGAATCTCACAATCCCTATGGACGATCCGCACTTACTAACGCGCTACATTCGACACCGTTATTGATTGCGGTCAAAATATTTTTGGTTGTGATTTCTATATACAATTTTCTAAATACCGACACAACGAGAGATTCATTCAATCAAATGGCGCCGTTGCCGGGGATCGTGCGCTAATTCGTTCTTTATTTGAAATTTGAGTTGAAAATTTTATTCCATTATAATTTTGAGATCAAAATTCGCGCAAACTCTAAACGTGTTGTTGTGATTTGTTGCGAGAAAATCTGGAAGCTGTGGAGTAAGTGAAATTTTTTTCAGAATATTGCAGAGGACTCAGGGGCTGAACAGAAGCTCTCTGGTAAATTTTTGTGCAGTGAACAGTGTAAACGGCGGTGTTTCCGCGGCATTAGCGACCTCCTGCGGCGGTTCTGCGGCCTCTTCAAGGCATCGCAGCACGAAATTTGCTCTGTAAAATCCTGACTTTCTTATCTCCTTCCTCATCTGCTCCAATTAACAGTTTGCTGCAGGCTTCTTTGCAAAAATCGCAGCGCCGCAAAAAGCAAAATAAATTGTGCGTGTTTTTGATTTTTGTGGTTGTTTGCATATTAATACGGACATTAAGGGGCACGACCAAATCCAAATTAGGTGGGGAGTTCATTACCCTTCCTAAGCCCAAAAATCACAAACTTGCATCCGCATTTACCCTCATTAACTAAAAAATATCTAGAGATGACTCTAAGGACCGTCGCGCTCACTTAGGACAGAAGAAGGCCGTGGGTAATTCATTGCTTATCCGCGTTTCTTTTGTGGTGTCTAAGGCAAATGTGTCGAAGGCTAGTGGTTACTTAATTAGGCCCACTACTTACGTAGTGGAGAACCTCCCACTTACCTGGCCACAGGAGAGACAAAGAGGCAGTGGAGGATTTATCATGCGACTTGTCTTTTGGCAGTTAGGAGCGGTCTAGAGCTTTGACCTAGGTGACCCCTAGAATTAGGGTTTTTGCTTGTTGCATTTGTTGTGATCGCATCATATTTTCAAAAATCCGCATCATTTTTCAAAACAAACACCGCATTCATTCATTTCCCCTAATTATAAGTCACGCTGCCACTTGTACTAACCCTTTCTAGTGCAAGATAGGCTGAGCACGGGATTCTAGTGCCCGTTTAGTCCGCGTTCCCTTGATCGACTCCGAAGTCGGTATTTCTCCATTTACTTCTTCTTTACCCACCACCACACCCACATCTATGGATCCGTCTCCATCGAATTTCTTTACCACTAATCTGCCGCCGTCCATTGGTGCGCAGAATCCACCCCGCATCTCTCTCCAAGAGAGGTGTTATCCTTTGCGAGGTCCTCTTTCGACCTGCTTATCCATTCCACCAGCCAACGGGGATAATTTTGAGATTAAACCCCAATACATCAACCTTCTACCCAAATTCCACGGTCTCGAAACTGAAGATGCATACGTCTTTATCACCAAATTTGAAAATGTATGCGCAATGATGGGTACGTCACAACTTTCAGTGGATGCTATGCGTCTACGTCTTCTTCCATTTACCTTGTGCGATATAGCCGAGAAGTGGCTGTATAACACTACCGCACATTCCATTACAAATTGGGAAGAATTCGTTGCGGCATTCCTTAAGAAATTCTACCCAATGCAAAAGACAGCTCGAATCCGTTGCGAACTAAATCAATTCACCCAGCTTCCGACTGAACCATTCTCGAAATGCTTTGAACGCTTCAAGGATCTTTTGGTTCAATGTCCACATCACGGCATCCCGAGATGGGATCTTTGCCGAATCATATATGAGGGCATTAACCCTACCACTAAACAAAACCTTGAAAACATGAGTCAAGGCACCTTTATGACCAAGGATGATGGGGAAGCTTGGAAATTTTTAGAAGAGTTCGCTGAAAAATCCTTACAGTGGGAGAGTGGAACCCAGTCATCTTCTAGGGGTGGAGTACACCAAATTGATGTGTCCATAGGTGTTCAAGCTGAGATGGAAGCAATGCAAAAGAAGCTCGAAGCTATGGAACATAAATTTTTAGCAGCCTCCCTAAACCCAATGTCGCTCCCCAAAACTGTATGTGGGTACTGTTCTGATCCTTCTCACTTAATGGAAGAATGTCCATTAAACTCTCCGTTTCAAGGTTACGAGCATACCAATGCCGCATTTCAAAGACCTAGAAACGATCCATATTCTTCCACGCACAATCAGGGTTGGAGGAATCACCCGAACTTTGCTTGGAACCAATCCCAATCTCAAAACACGGTTCCAAACCCGAATCAATTCCAAAAGGCTCTTCCACCACAACAGCAACCACTTCAACTCACTCAGCACCCCTACCAGTCACAAAATTTTCAAAACCAGGTCAACCCTCCTGCACCGTCTAATCCTATGCAGTTGACCTGTTCTGACGAATTCTCTCAATTCACTCAAACCATGAAATCACTCTTGTCAAATTTCATAGAGGTGTCGGCTGAGATTAGGTCTTCAGTCGGTGAGATAAAGAAAAACTCAGCGTCCCAAGCTGAGAGTATCAGATCGATGGAAGCTGAAATTGCACGACTTAAAGCCGAAATGAGTGCGAGAGAAAAAGGGAAACTTCCGTCTCAACCCCTACCGAATCCTGGGCAGTACAATGTAAATGCCATCACAACGTTGAGATCAGGAAGAGTGTTGAATAACCATGTTGGGGAAGAAATTGATGATATTGAAAATCCTATCAATAACACCCCGGCTGAGACCTTTCCTCACACACACACTTCTACTTCTGATCCTTGTTCTTCTACCCCACCGCCTTCTCACGAGCCTATTCTCCATTTCCCTCTTGGCTCGACACCTCAGCAATCCTCTTCTAGTTCTCCACAAATGATCCCCACTCCTCTTTTGGGATCACGTCTACCCCCACTTCCTTCTCCTATGATGGACCCAGCGCTTATTGCTAAAGCTCCTTACCCAAATCGGTTAAGGGGTAACAAATCGAGTCCACATATGGAGAAAATTATGGAAATGTTCAAACAGGTTAGCATCAACATCCCTCTCCTAAATGCGATTCAACAAGTCCCCGCTTATGCGAAAATTCTTAAAGACTTGTGCACTAGGAAGAGGAAGACTCAAGTGCCAAAGAAGGTCTTCATGTCTAATAATATTAGCACTGCTTTTATCCCACAGCTACCAAAGAAACGTAAGGACCCAGGATGTCCTACGATATCGATTTCTATTGGGGGTAAAAACATAAACCGTGCTCTTTTAGACCTTGGCGCAAGTGTTAACCTACTTCCATATTCTGTCTATGAGCAGTTAGGGATTGGAGAGTTGAAACCAGCTCACTGCACTCTCCAAATGGCAGACCGTTCAATCACCAAACCTAGGGGTGAACTAGAGGATGTGTTGATAAAGGTCGGGGAATTTGTATTCCCTATGGACTTCATTGTTCTCGATACACAACCTGTAACAAACCCCCGGAGCCAAATTCCGGTGATTTTGGGTCGACCATTCCTTACCACTTCCATTGCTGTCATTAACTGTAGAAATGGTTCAATGAACTTATCATTTGAAAATATGACCATTGAACTAAACATCTACAAAATTGGAAGTCAGCCATCAGAACCCTCTGCTCATATCCTTGATGTGTGCTCTGTCTACGAGATTGCTCCCGAAAGTTGCGGAGTTGATGAACTTTGCTTTACAGATCTCGACGACACTACCACATCACTGTTTGATCTTGAACATGATCTTAGTGAGGACACCTTTCCCACACTTGAGTCCGACACTCCTGACTTATCACCACCCGAGTCTATATCTTTCACAAGCTATGAGCTTCTTTGTGACTCCGAAAATCACTCGATGATCCCACCTTCTATTATTTCTCCGCCAGCATTAGATCTCAAAAATTTTCCTTCTCATCTTAAATATGCATATTTAGGTGAGAATGAGTCTTTACCGGTTATCATATCCGCTTCTCTAGCATCAGAACAAGAGAATGCACTTTTATCGGTATTGAGATCTAATGGGGAGGCGTTTGGTTGGACCACAGCGGACATCAAAGGGATAAGTCCCTTGATTGTAGAACATCATATACACTTGATGGATGATGCCAGACCATCCCGAGAACCACAGAGACGGTTGAACCCCGTCATGAAGGAAGCGGTGATGAAAGAGATCGTCAAATGCCTTGATAATGGTATTATATACCCAATCTCTGATAGCCAATGGGTGAGTCCAATACATGTCGTCCCTAAGAAATCTGGCATCACTATTATTACCAATGAGGAAAATGAGTTGATTCAGACACGCGCCCAAACTGGGGGGCGTGTATGTATTGATTACAGAAAACTCAATGCCGCCACGAGGAAAGACCACTTTCCTCTACCTTTCATTGATCAGATGCTGGAACGCTTAGCTGGACGTGAGTATTATTGCTTTATGGATGGATACTCTGGCTATAATCAGGTCCCCATTGCCAAAAAGGATCAAGATAAAACCACTTTTACTTGTCCTTTTGGCATCTTTGCTTATAGACGCATGCCCTTTGGGTTATGCAATGCTCCCGCTACATTTCAGCGGTGTATGATGGGGATATTCTCTGACATGGTCGAGAATTTTTTGGAGATTTTCATAGACGATTTCTCGATTTTCGGAGACTCTTTTTCTGACTGCCTATCGAATCTTGACGCAGTTCTTACTCGTTGCAAAGAGAAGAACTTAACCTTGAATTGGGAAAAATGCCATTTCATGGTCCAAGAGGGAATTGTGCTTGGACATGTTATTTCACGAAAAGGCATTGAGGTTGACAGAGCTAAGATAGATGTCATTAAAAACCTTCCTCATCCCAAAAGCGTCAAGGATATCCGATCATTTCTTGGCCATGCGGGCTTTTATAGGAGATTCATTAAGGATTTTAACAAAATAGCTAGACCTTTAACTCTTCTCTTGGCCAAGGATACGACCTTCCACTTTGACTCGGATTGTGAGGCAGCATTCGACTCACTCAAACACTCCCTCACTACAGCCCCCATTCTATCGTCTCCAAATTGGGACTACCCCTTTGAGCTTATGTGTGATGCATCAGACTTTGCAATGGGTGCAGTCTTAGGAAAGCACATTGAAAAGATGTCACACGTGATCTATTACGCAAGTAAGACCCTGAATGATGCTCAAATTAACTATACAACTACCGAAAAAGAACTTTTGGCGGTTGTATTTGCTTTAGAAAAATTCAGGCGTTACTTGATTGGCTCACCAATAATTGTGTACACTGACCACTCCGTCTTGAAACATCTTCTGGCGAAGAAGGATGCTAAAGGTAGGCTAATACGTTGGATCATTCTATTACAATAATTTGATCTTGTTATCAAAGATAAGAAAGGATGTGAAAACGTTGTAGCCGACCATCTTTCACGCATCTCTTCTTCACCTGTGACCCTGCCGATCAATGATTCGTTTCCGGACGAACAACTCTTGAGCATATCCAATGAACCTTGGTTCAGGGATATTGTGAACTATCTTGTCACGGGACTGATACCCAGCGATTGGTCAAAACAGGACAAACACCGTTTTCTATCCCAAGTAAAACACTTTTACTGGGATGATCCATATATGTTTAAGTATTGTCCTGATCAGATCATTCGCCGGTGTGTCCCGAATTAGGAATTCAAGAGTGTTCTATCTTTTAGTCATGATCAGGCCTGTGGGGGTCACTTCGGTCCTAAAAAGACGGCGGAGAAGGTTTTGCAATGCGGTTTTTATTGGCCGACTTTGTTCAAAGACGTGTTTGATCATTGCAAAACATGTACACAATGTCAACACACGGGTAGGATTTCCCGGAGAAATGAAATGCCATAGCAACCTATCTTAGTGGTTGAAATTTTCGATGTTTGGGACATTGACTTTATGGGTCCCTTTCCCAACTCCTTTGGGAATTTGTACATACTGCTTGCGGTTGATTACGTCTCAAAGTGGGTTGAAGCCATTCCATGTCGCACTAATGACAAGAAGGTTGTTGATTGTAATAAAATCTCGTTGTGTGTAAATCGAATCAAATAGTCCCCGGCAACGGCGCCATTTGATTGTAATAATTTCTGTGATTGTATAATATCGAATCAAATAGTCCCCGGCAACGGCGCCATTTGATTGAATAGAATTCTTGATGTGTAGTATGAAATTGTAAAGAAATCACAACCAAAAATTATTTGACCGCAATCAACTACGGTGTCGGATGTAGTTAGTATGTGAGTGCGGATCGTCCAAAGGGAAAGTGTAATCGTTCGTCTTTTGAATTAGATGAATTGAAACTTTAAAGAAAGAAAACAAAACAATTCAAGATTTATAGTTGAAGTTCAAGAATGAGAAAAAACTAGATCTAAGAAAGCATTAAAAGATAGAATCAAGAATTGATCGTTTGATAATTTTTCCAAACCAAATCTCAAGAATCGAAATGAGGCTCGTACGAATCGATCGGATCTATAGATGTGATGTAATCTTACAATTACGTATTTCTATCCTTCGATGAATTGATACTAGATCGATGATGATCGATCGAGAATTAGGGATTTCTTATGAAACTAGGGTTTCATCTTATCCCTTGTTCTTTCGTCGATATCATTCACATTCTAGCCTCTATCAAATTCAAGAAACCATCGTAGATCCCTAATTTCGAGCGATCACAATCAAGAAAGCATCTCTACGAAACTAGGTCATCGATTCTTGAACTTGCTAGGGTTTACAAAACTCATAGGACTTAAAAATTGTATAAAGATTTGTTACATCATCATTCTACAATCGTCTCGACTCCTTTACGAGCGGAGTTTCACTCAAACATCACAACAAGAACAACAATTACAAATTGAGATCTAATCATGATGCAAGAATTAAAAGAAAGCAAGATTAAATAAATTCACCTTTTATTTATATCAACAATTTAGTTACATTCGCTCAAGAACTACAAGAGGAAGAACTTGATCGTCGACTTGGCTTCGCTCGTCTCCGTGGATCGTGGATCGGCTTGGATCACTTGCCCGATTGAAGATCGGCTCGGCTCCTAAAAGGTTGAAGGCTTCTTGCTTGATTTGGTACTCAAGATCTTGGATTTGGAGTGGAATTAGGGTTAGGGTTTCGCACAAGCCTTGTCACGAGACTTGTGGAAGAAGATGATGAAAGAGGGAATGAGAGATTATTTAACTAATGAACTAGCTAATGATTATCCTAATGATGAACTAATGGTGAACCCCCTCCACCCTTAGATCTAGGCTCCTATTTATAGATAATTAACCCTAGATCTAGGATTTCAAATTCTATGTTTCCCTCCTAAAGTTTGTTGAAGAAATTCAAATTTCCCTCCAAAAGTTAGTTAGGGGAGAAGCTTCTAGATGTGATTAGTTAGGAGGAGCTTCTAGAAGAGGATTAATTAGGGGCTTAATTAGGATTAGCCTTGCTTAATCTTCTTTTCTGATTTGGCAGTAGCTTTGAGAGAGTTCTGGAATTTGAAGTATCAGAAAGAACTGTGGGCTCAGAGATTGGAATTATGCTGTAAAAATTCCAAGCTGACGTGGCAGAAGCGCGGCGGATCCGCGGCTCAAGCAAGCTCCCGCCGCGGTTCCGCGGCTGACTTGGAGCTTTAGGGCTTGTATTTTCTGCAGTGGTCTTGGGCTATTGTCTGGGCCTTTGTTTGATATATAGAATTTAATATCTCCTTTTGTATTGCTACCAGATCTCAGGGCTTTGAGTTGGCGTAATTTTTATCAGCTCTTTTGCTTTTCTTCCGTATTTTCCTGCATAGACTCAAGACAAGTGTTGCGCAAATACAGAAATGATGCGATGCCATGAAATGCGGTTAATTTCCCTTAAAATGTCGGTTTAAAAGTCTAACACATGCAATCTCATATTTTGTGACAGATTTGCTAATATGTAGAATATGAATGCCGAACACTTCTAAATGTATGCAAATGTTAAGGAAATTGCCGGCTAAAATATACAATATTTTCGACTGATCAAATACCCCCAAACTTAATTTCGATCCTCTCGAGCGAATGTTTTATTAAAAAGAGAAGGAGAAAATAAAGAAAGAGAAAAACTAACTAGCACACTTTCGTAGGCAACACGATTGCACTGAGCACGTGCAACAAGCCTTTAAACCTCTAGGTGTCCCTAGTAGGAGGAGTGTTGTCTCCTGAGGGTTTTCAGCGGATTGCACCCACAAAATCCAATAATAAAAGAAAGATCATGAATATTACATTTAAAGACAAGAATTGTAAAAGAAAAGCCGTGAAAATTAGGGTTTCCAACTAAGCTAGCTTTTCGGTTGTCATGAGCCCTATCTTAATGGTCATGAAAAGATGTTAGACATTACGTCCTCCCTCAATAAAACATCGTCTTATTTTTCATTCCTATCTTTCTTCCAAACATCGATCATATCACCCTGCGTGTGTGTAAAGACATCCCTACACCCAGAGAATTCAATTCAAGCTATCATACTCTTGCCCATCAACCTCAGTACTTTTTGATAAACGAGATTGCTCACACACTTTCATACGACCGTTAATACTTCTTGAGGTACTAACCGACCGATTACTAATGTGCTTGCGTGCTTGGTGTATTTTCCTAGTCTTGCACCACCTCAGGCATAGCAGTGACTCCCAGACCAGTTGGCCTTAGGGCACTAGGTGAAGAAGCACCCTTTGCTATATATTTTTTTAATTCCCTTGGTGATAAAAAAACCAGTGTCCATTTTTCTCACCACTTTCTATTTTTTTATTTAATACTTTTGGCTTTAAGACAAGAGCATTTCAAGGTATCCTCTACTATCCCAGGCTTTAAGATGTGTGTAAGTGCGAATAGCAGGGTAGCAACGTTCAAAATGTTTGGCTTCCAGAATAGAAACTATTTTTCAGACTTATTTTTATCCTCAGATTAGTGAAGTCCTTCATCTTACTAACCCTTGGGACAACGGCTCACAACTACTTATTACTAGTTCGTATAAGAAAACTTCTAATTTTCTTAGTTTTCTTAAATTTTTCTAATCTCATGGATGTAATTTTTCACTATCTAATCTTTTATTATCTTAGTTATGTACAAAAAATATTTTTATATTTTGAAAATTTTTAAATTTTTATGGTTTTCAAAAAAATGTTTTGTGCTTATGCAATGTATGATGCAAATGATGCGAAAATAAGCACAAACCTCCCCCAAACTTGTTTTCAACAGTGTCCTCACTGTTGTCTTCCGCTAAATCTACAAAACCTGTAAGCTTGGGAGGAATTTATTAGTGGGGGCAAAATATTTAAGTGAAGAACCTCCCCCAAACTTATTTTTTTTGGCTCAAAATTTTGTAAACATTCTTTTTAGGAGCCCGAAAAAATGTACCCCCCCAAACTTGAGTTATGCAATGTTAATCTTTTAAAATCACAAGTGGGGGTCAAAAAATCAGTGGTCGATGCCAAGCTTTGCAAAGACCAAATGTTAACACCAACCATTCAAAATTTTTATCAATACAGTGCTCGGGTTGGTGGAAGAAGAAGTGGGGAAAGGTTAAGTGGTGGAAGAGAATGTGTGTGCGTCTCATTTTGGAGAGACGATGCAGTGAATGTGATGGATTACTCGCATTCTTTTTACAAGTCAAAAGAAGGGGTGGAGGTTCAATTGCATTGATTGGGAGATGATTCATCTCAACACCCGTGTCATTCAAAAATGCGAGTTCATCTGCGAAGATTTCCTCAAAAGTTCCATCTATACCCCGATGAATAATGTCATCACAAAGTGCGGGGTGATCTTCAGACTCTAAGAATAGTTCATAATCAGTGTTAATTGTTGACCCGGACATCTCGGTGGAAGAGTCCGTATGTGTATGATACATAGTTGGGTCAAACAATAACATATGAAAAGAATCTAGATCAATATCAGGAGGATCATCAAATTCGCTGCTGTCGACATCCATTAAGTCGACAGAACATGCCTGAGCAATAGGTTCGGAGGGTACACTTCCCAACTTGTAAATGTTCAGCTCTATTGACCTATTCCCGAAAGATAGGGTCATAGAACCATTACGACAGTTGATTATAGCATTGGAAGTGGCCAAAAAGGGGCGACCTAAAATCACCGGAATTTGATTCCGTGGGTTCGCTACAGGTTGTGTATCAATTACAATAAAATCTACCGGGAATATAAATTCTCCGATTTTTATTAACACATCCTCCAGTTCACCCCTAGGTTTGGTGATAGATCGGTCAGCCATCTGGAGAGTGCAATTGGTTGGCTTCAACTCTCCGATCCCTAATTGCTCATAGACTGAGTATGGAAGCAAGTTAACACTAGCGCCAAGATCTAATAGAGCACGGTTGATGTGTTTTTCCCTAATAGAAACGGAAATAGTAGGATATCCTGGATCCTTACGTTTCCTCGGTAATTGTTGGGGGAAAACCGTGTCTATTGTCTTTTCCATGAAAATCTTCTTAGGCACTGGATTCTTCCTCTTCCTAGTGCACAAGTTCTTAAGAGTTTTCGCATAAGACGGAACTTGTTGGATAGCATCTAGGAGAGGGATGTTGGTGTTTACTTGCTTAAAAATGTTCATAATCTTCTCCATATGTGGACTCGGTGTGTTAGCCCTTAACCGATTAGGATAAGGTGCTTTAGCAATAAGCGCTGGGTCCATTCTAGGAGAAGGAAGTGGGTGTGGAACCGATCCCGGAATAGAAGTGGGAATCGTCCGTGGAGGGGTAAAAGAGGTGGGCTGTAATGGCGAGCCTTTTGGGAAATGGAGAATAGGCTCGGAAGAAGGTGGTAGGGTAGAAGAACTGGGGTCAGAAGTGTGTATGTAAGGAAGGGTCTCAGCCGGGGTGTTATTGATTGATTTTTCAGTATCATCAAACTCTTCCCCAACATGAGTGTCAAGCACTCTTCCAGATCTCAACGTGATCTCATCCACATGATGTGAATAGCCAGAATTAGGTAAAGGTTGAGCTGGAAGTTTCCCTTTCTCTCGTGCACTCATTTCGGCTTTTAGTTGTGCAATTTGTTCTTCCATCAATTTGATGTTCTCATTTTGAGAGATAATGATCTTCATTACATTCTCGACGGAAGATTGCAAACTTGCCGTCCCTTGGATGGATTGTTTCATGAAAGTATCCAAGGTTTGTGCTAGTGTAGAGGTATTATCTGTACCGGTCAATTGTAAAAAGTTTTCATGTGGTGAAAAAGTATTGGCCGGATTTTGGAAATTTTGTGCTTGGAAGGGGTGCTGACTCAATTGAAGTGGTGGCTGCTGTTGTGGTGAAGGGACCCTTTGGAAATTGTTTTGGGTTGGAACCGTGTTTTGAAATTGTGATTGGTTCCAAGCAAAGTTAGGGTTATTCCTCCAACCCTGATCATATGTGGAGGAAGATGGATTGTTTCTAGGTCTTTGAAATGAGGCATTGGTATGCTCAGGACCTTGAAACGGACATTCTTCCGTCAAGTGAGACGGATCAGAACAACAACCACATACAGTTTTGGAGAGTGATATTTGATTTAGGGCGGCTAAGAATTTTTCCATATTCTCGAGTTTCTTTTGTATAGCTGAAATGTCAGCTCTAACTCCTATGGAAATATCATTGCCATCCCTAGATGATTGACTCACACCCTCCCACTGTAAAGATTTTTCAGCGAAATCTTCTAGAAATTTCCAGGCTTCCCAATCATCTTTGGTCATAAAGTTGCCTTGACACATGGATTCAAGGGACTGTCTTGTGTAAGGAGCAATGCCCTCATAAATGATTCGGCACAATTCCCATCTCGGGATGCCGTGATGTGGACATTGGATTAACAGATCCTTGAAGCGGTCAAGACATTTTGAAAATGTTTCATTTGGAAGCTGGGTGAATTGATAGATTTCGCTACGGACTCGAGCTGTCTTTTGATGTGGGTAGAATTTCTTAAGGAATGCTTTGACGAATTCGTCCCAATTTGAAATGGAATGTGCGGTAGTGTTATATAGCCACTTCTCGGCTAAATCGCACAAACTGAATGGGAGAAGACGAAGACGTAAAGCATCCACAGAAAGCTGTGAAGTACCCATCATTGCGCATACATTTTCAAATTTCGTTATAAACACGTATGCGTCTTCAGACTCGAGACCGTGAAATTTTGGTAGAAGGTTGATGTATTGGGGTTTTATCTGAAAATTTTTCCCGTTGGCAGGTGGTGTGGAAAGACAAGTGGAAAGTGGGCTTCGTGTAGGATAACATCTTTCTTGAAGAGAGATGCGAGGTGGAATCTGCGCACCAACGGAAGGTGGCAGAGTAGTGGAAAAGAAGTTCGATGGAGGTGGATCCATCGATGTGGGTGTGGTGGTGGGTAAAAGAAAGGGTAAATGTAGAAATACCGACTTTTGGGTCGATGAGAGGACGCGGACTAACGGGCACTAGAATCCCGTGTCCAGCCTATCTTGCACTAAAAAGGGTTAGTACAAGTGGCAGCGTGAATTTATAATTAGGGGAAATGATGTATGCGGTGTTTGTTTTGAAAAAGATACGGATTTTTAAAAAAAAAAATGATGCACAAAACAAATGCAACACACAAAACCCTAAAATATAGGGGTCACCTAGGTCAAAGCTCTAGACCGCTCCTAACTGCCAAAAGACAAGTCACAGGATAAATCCTCCACTGCCTCTTTGTCCCCCTGTGGCCGGATAAGTGCCAGGTAAGTGGGAAGGTACTCCACTACGTAAGTAGTGGGCCTAATTAAAAACCACTAGCCTTAGACACACTCGCCTTAGGCACCACAAGAAAACGCGGATAAGCAATGAATTACCCACGGCCTTCTCTTGTCCTAATTGAGCGCGACGGTCCTTAGAGTCATCTCTAGATTTCTTTTAATTAATGAGGGTAAATGCGGATGCAAGTTTTGCGATTTTCGGGGCCAGGAAGGGTAATGAAATCCCCACCTAATTTGGATTTGGTCGTGCCCCTTAAATTTCCGTATTAATATGCAAACAACCAAGAATCAAAAACACGCACAAATTTTATTTTGCTTTTGCGGCGCAATGATTTATTTGCAAAGAAACCTGCACAAAATATTAGTTGGAGCATAGAAAGGAGGAGATAAGAAAGTTAGAAGATACCTGAGAAATTTTGGTGGAATGATGACGTCATCACGCGGCGGATCCGCCGCAAATAAGCGCTAATGCCGCGGATCAGCGGTCCCTTGAGGTGATCACTGCACTGAAATTTTTGGTACTGTTCCTAATTGTCTCCTGAGCTCTCTGAAATTTTCAGAAAAATTTTATCCAAGCTCCAATGATTCCAGATTTCCTCGCACAAATCACAACACACGTATTAGGGTTTGTACGAGTTTAGATCTAAAAATTATGATGAAATAAATTGTTCAACTCAAATTTCAAAATACGAACTATTAGCACACTATTCCCGGCAACGGCGCCATTTGATTGTAATAAAATCTCGTTGTGTGTAAATCGAATCAAATAGTCCCCGGCAACGACGCCATTTGATTGTAATAATTTCTGTGATTGTATAATATCGAATCAAATAGTCCCCGGCAACGGCGCCATTTGATTGAATAGAATTCTTGATGTGTAGTATGAAATTGTAAAGAAATCACAACCAAAAATTATTTGACCGCAATCAACTACGGTGTCGGATGTAGTTAGTATGTGAGTGCGGATCGTCCACAGGGAAAGTGTAATCGTTCGTCTTTTGAATTAGATGAATTGAAACTTTAAAGAAAGAAAACAAAACAATTCAAGATTTATAGTTGAAGTTCAAGAATGAGAAAAAACTAGATCTAAGAAAGCATTAAAAGATAGAATCAAGAATTGATCGTTTGATAATTTTTCTAAACCAAATCTCAAGAATCGAAATGAGGCTCGTATGAATCGATCGGATCTATAGATGTGATGTAATCTTACAATTACGTATTTCTATCCTTCGATGAATTGATACTAGATCGATGATGATCGATCGAGAATTAGGGATTTCTTGTGAAACTAGGGTTTCATCTTATCCCTTGTTCTTTCGTCGATATCATTCACATTCTAGCCTCTATCAAATTCAAGAAACGATCGTAGATCCCTAATTTCGAGCGATCACAATCAAGAAAGCATCGCTACGAAACTAGGTCATCGATTCTTGAACTTGCTAGGGTTTACAAAACTCGTAGGACTTAAAAATTGTATAAAGATTTGTTACGTCATCATTCTACAATCGTCTCGACTCCTTTACGAGCGGAGTTTCACTCAAACATCACAACAAGAACAACAATTACAAATTGAGATCTAATCATGATGCAAGAATTAAAAGAAAGCAAGATTAAAGAAATTCATCTTTTATTTATATCAACAATTTAGTTACATTCGCTCAAGAACTACAAGAGGAAGAACTTGATCGTCGACTTGGCTTCGCTCGTCTCCGTGGATCGTGGATCGGCTTGGATCACTTGCCCGATTGAAGATCGGCTCGGCTCCTAAAAGGTTGAAGGCTTCTTGCTTGATTTGGTACTCAAGATCTTGGAATTGGAGTGGAATTAGGGTTAGGGTTTCGCACAAGCCTTGTCACGAGACTTGTGGAAGAAGATGATGAAAGAGGGAATGAGAGATTATTTAACTAATGAACTAGCTAATGATTATCCTAATGATGAACTAATGGTGAACCCCCTCCACCCTTAGATCTAGGCTCCTATTTATAGATAACTAACCCTAGATCTAGGATTTCAAATTCTATGTTTCCCTCCTAAAGTTTGTTGAAGAAATTCAAATTTCCCTCCAAAAGTTAGTTAAGGGAGAAGCTTCTAGATGTGATTAGTTAGGAGGAGCTTCTAGAAGAGGATTAATTAGGGGCTTAATTAGGATTAGCCTTGCTTAATCTTCTTTTCTGATCTGGCAGTAGCTTTGAGAGAGTTCTGGAATTTGAAGTATCAGAAAGAACTGTGGGCTCAGAGATTGGAATTATGCTGTAAAAATTCCAAGCTGACGTGGCAGAAGCGCGGCGGATCCGCGGCTCAAGCAAGCTCCCGCCGCGGTTCCGTGGCTGACTTGGAGCTTTAGGGCTTGTATTTTCTGCAGTGGTCTTGGGCTATTGTCTGGGCCTTTGTTTGATATATAGAATTTAATATCTCCTTTTGTATTGCTACCAGATCTCAGGGCTTTGAGTTGGCGTAATTTTTATCAGCTCTTTTGCTTTTCTTCCGTATTTTCCTGCACAGACTCAAGACAAGTGTTGCGCAAATACAGAAATGATGCGATGCCATGAAATGCGGTTAATTTCCCTTAAAGTGTCGGTTTAAAAGTCTAACACATGCAATCTCATATTTTGTGACAGATTTGCTAATATGTAGAATATGAATGCCGAACACTTCTAAATATATGCAAATGTTAAGGAAATTGCCGGCTAAAATATACAATATTTTCGACTGAGCAGTTGTCATTAAGTTCTTAAAAGAAAACATCTTTTCGCGATTTGGACACCCACGCGCCATCATTAGCGATAACGGGACACATTTCTGCAATAGGTCTTTCGAGACTCTGATGCGGAAATACACAATCAACCACAGACTTTCTATACCCTATCATTCCCAAACGAGCGGGCAGGCTGAGATTTCGAATAGACAGATCAAACAAATCCTGGAGAAGACTGTTGCTAAGAATAGAAAAGATTGGTCGACCAAACTGACGGATGCTCTTTAGGCATTCCGAACTGCATTTAAAACCGATCTAGGGATGTCTCCATATAGGTTAGTGTTTGGGAAGGCTTGTCACTTGCCAGTCGAGATTGAGCATAAAGCATTGTGGGCTATTAAGGAAATCAACTTTGACCTAAACCAAGCCTGCAACTTTCGGAAGCTGCAATTAAATGAGCTAAGCGAACTCCGCGATGAAGCTTATGATAACACTGTAATCATAAAGAATAGGACTAAGGTTTTTCACGATAAAAACATTTTGAGGAAAACATTTACACCTGGTCAACAAGTCATTCTTTATGATTCACGACTACACCTTCACGCGGGTAAGCTTCGATCTCAGTAGAAGGGGCCTTTTGTTGTGCGGTCTGTATACCCGCACGGGGCAGTAGAGGTAGAAAATGTTAAAAACGGCACATTTTTCAAAGTGAATGGACATAGACTAAAGCCGTATTTTTCCACTGACCCTACGGAGGAGCTCATGTTCTTACAGGAGCCATTTTATCTTGATTAAGAATTCCTCCGTCTCACCTCCATGTCCTGTAAATTACTGCATCATCTTTTTGAATGGAGGTGAGTGAAATGAATAAGTTTGTGGGAGGTTCTTCACTTATATATTTTGCCCCCACTAATAAATTCCTCCCAGACTTACAGGTTTTGTAGATATAGCAGTTGGCAACAATGAGGACACTGTTGAAAACAAGTTTGGGGGAGGTTTGTGCTTATTTTTGCATCATTTGCATATCATTTGCATAAGCACAAAACATTTCTTTAAAAAAAACTATAAAAATTTAAAATTTTCAAAACCCATAAATATTTTAAAAAAAAATTTCAAAATATAAAAATATTTAATATTTAAAATTTTTGTACATAAATAAGATAATTAAAGATTAGATAGTGAAAAATTACATCCATGGGATTAGAAAAATTTAAGAAAACCAAAAAAATTAAAAGTTTTCTTAAACGAACTAGTAATAAATAGTTATGAGCCGTTATCCCAAAAGTTAGTAAGATGAAAGAAGTCACTAATCTGAGGATAAAAATAAGTCTGAAAAATAGTTTCTATTCTGGAAGCCAAACATTTTGAACGTTGATACCCTACTATATGCACTTACACACATCTTAAAGCTCGGGATAGTAGAGGATACCTTGAAATGATCTTGTTTAAAAGCCGATGTATGAAGGAAATAAAATAAAAAAAATGAAGAAAATATAAAATGGTGAGAAAAATGGACAGTGGTTTTGTTATCGCCAAGGCAGCAATAAAAAAAATATAGCGAGGGTGCCGCTTCACCTAGTGCCCTAAGGCCAACTGGTCTGGGAGTCACTGCTAAGCCTTAGGTGGTGCAAGACGAGGAAAAACACCAAATAAGCAAGCACATGAGTAATCGGTCGGTTAGTACCTCAAGAAGTATTAACGGTCGTATGAAAGTATGTGAGCAATTTCATCTAAATATTCATTAATTAAAAAGTACTGAGGCTGATGGGCAAGAGTATGATAGCTTGAATTGAATTCTCCGGGTGTAGGGATGTTTATTACACACACGTAGAGTGATATGATCGATGTTTGGAAGAAAGATAGGAATGAAGAATAAGACGATGTTTTATTGAGGGATGATGTGATTTCTGACATCTTTTCATGACTATTAAGATAGGGCTCATGACAACCGAAAAGCTAGCTTAGTTGGAAACCCTAATTTTCAAGGCTTTTCTTTTACAATTCTTTTCTTTAAATGTAATATTCATGATCTTCCTTTTATTATTGGATTTTGTGGGTGCAATCCGCTGAAAACCCTTAGGAGACAACACTCCTCCTACTATGGACACCTAGAGGTTTAAAGGCTTGTTGCAGTGCTCAGTGCAATCGTGTTGCCTACGAAACTGTGCTAGTTAGTTTTTCTCTTTCTTTATTTTCTCCTTCTCTTTTTAATAAAACAGTTCGCTCGAGACGACCGAAAATAAGTTTGGGGGAATTTGATCAGTCGAAAATACAGCATTTTTAACACGGCAATTTCCCTCCCTTTTGCATTCATCTAGAAGTGTTCGGTATTCATATAACACATATTAGCAAAACACCCCTAAAATACCAGATTACATGTGTTATACTCTAAAACCGGCACTTTAAGGGAAATTGACTGTTTTCCTTGGCATCGTATCATTCTTGTGTAGCGCAACACTTGTTTCGAAGTCTATGCAGGAAAATCCAGAAGAATGGCCAAATTTGTGAAACAGTGCTGTTAAAAGACGCCAACTCAAGGACTTGAGATCTGGTAGTAATCTAGAAGGAATTGTGAGATTCAATATATCAGAAAAACACCAAGAAGACATCAGGAAGCAACACTACAAAACTGAAGCCCTAGCCCTCCTATTGAGCCGCGGATCCGCGGCCGGAGCCGGCATGTGCCGCGGATCCGCGGTCAAGGTGCCACGTCATCATCCCCACTTGACTTCAGAACTCTTCTCTCAGTGCCTAAACCTCAGAAAGCCACTGCAATTTCCAGAACACTCCAGAACATTCTGCCAGATCAGAAAGGGCTCTTTGTGCAAACTAATGATGTCCAAGCTTCCAAAGAAAGCTTCACCCTAACTACCTTAAAAGCCTAGAACCTTCCCCCTAACCTCCTAGCTTAAGGTGGAAGCTAAACCCTAACTAACTAGTTCTAGAGGCTTTTACCTAACTAACTAGCTTACAAGGGAAGCTAACCTAATCCAAGCTTCTTAAGGAAGCTAATCATTCATAAGCCTATAAAAGGGACCCTAGGCCTCAATTGAAAAGGATGTTCAACAATTCTCCCCACAAGTTGAGTGACACGAGTTGTGCCTCAAACCCTAACCCTAATCCAATCAAAAAGCCAAAAGTTCAAGATCTTTGAGTTCAATCGAAGCAAGAATCCTTCAAAGCCTTTAGAAGCGAAGCCGGACTTCATCGGAGCAAGTGATCAAAGCCGATCCGCGACTCAAGGAGCCAAAGCGACGCCAAATTCGACGATCTAGTTCCTTCCTTTTGTAAATTCAAGAGAGTTGTAACAAATATGTCGATAAATAAAGGTGAAATTCTTTTATCTTGCTTTCTTTAAATTCAAGTATTATGATTCAATCTAGATTCTTGAATGTGTTCTTTGTGATGATGCTTGAGTAAACTCCGCTCGTGGAGGAGTCGAAACAAATCAATAGATGATGAAGTTGACGAATCTTTAAACATTTTCTTAAGTCCTATAACGTTTGTAAATTCTTGAAAATCGAATGATCGATGATCTAGTTTCGAGGAGAAATGATGTCTTGATTATTTTCGCACGGAACTGGAGATCAACGATCGATCATTTGATTTCCTAGAAGCTATCTTGTGAATGAGATTCATTAAAAGGACAAAGGATAAGATGAGGAAACCCTAATTCTTCGCAAGATCCTTAATCCTCGATAAATCGTCATCGATCTAGCATCAATTCGTTAATGGATAAGAAAAGGTAATTGCTAATCTTCTTCACATCTATAGATTTAATCGATTCCTACGAGCTTCACTTCAATTCTTGAAACTTAAATCGATTGGAATTCTATCACTTCTTGATTCTTGATTTTTAATGCTTTCTTGATTCTTGATTAGATCTAGTTGATTCTTGAAATTCATTGATATAAATCTTGAATCGTTTGCTTTTCTTTTCTATTAAATTTTCAATTCAAACAAAACAAATACGAACGAATCTCACAATCCCTGTGGACGATCCGCACTTACTAACGCGCTACATTCGACACCGTTATTGATTGCGGTCAAAATATTTTTGGTTGTGATTTCTATATACAATTTTCTAAATACCGACACAACGAGAGATTCATTCAATCATTGGGTATGCGATACTATATCAACTGGCCTTAGTGCAAGTGGGAGATTGTTAGTCATATGTATGCCCTAGAGGCCATTATTGTATATTATAGTAGATGCTTGGACATATATATATATAGAGGACTTTCTTGCTCGACATGATAGTATGCTATCTGGTTACATTTTATCTTAACATGTACACTCGTATAATTATACTGTCTCTCTGATACATGTTATTAAAGCCCTTAGATGTAAACTTGACTACCTGGACCATGATACAGATCATACTGGTGGGGCCTGGGTAGTCCACAAGCACATCCTTTAATAAAACCTAGTCGAAGGGATATCGAGACAGGGCATCGATATTCCAGAGTAGACTAGTGTGTATGTTTCTTGACCTTGTATGGGGCGATGGTTAATCCCATAACCATTGGTGTTTGACATCAAAGATTGTACAAAAGTACTTATTAGATAATAAGCACACCGAACAGGACTCACCGAGAACTCCTAGATGGTACAATACCTATCGTCAGATAGTAGTTCTCTTGTGACACTGGTACAGGTTAGTCTGTAAACCCGAGATCGTCATAGTGTCTTATGTAGTTCCCACTGTTCTTTGATTTCCTCCCTACCACGGCTCAAAGGAGTCATGCAAACAGGTGGATTTTGGGTACAGTCCCAAGTCATATGGAGGCAGTGAGCGATAGGAGGAGTTTCGTCTCTCCCGGTGTAGCGAGTTGATATTGCGCTATGCTCGATTGGCTATAACAGCAAGTCCCTAGCCAGGGCTGATGAGATTTACTTGTAAGTGTTATCAGTAATTTCTCAAACCGTTATAGTCCACACATCGACATGACTTATCAAGTTACAGGGGTCTGACGTTTCCACCCCAGACTCGATATACGACATATCAGACGAAGAGACCGGACTGTACGGTAAGTGTAACTTATAGGCTTCATGGGAGTTTGGACAAATTTTCTTATTGATCTTCTATTTTCTCGTTGATCTTCTATTTTCTCAATACCTGGGTAGCCGTTACGTCCAGCTTGTACCGCTGACGGCTTGTGGGTAATTGATGTGATCATTTCCTACTGCTGGCGTATTGACGAATTTTTAGAGTCTCACACAAAGGTTTTCTAGCTCAAGCGAAACGAAGTAGGCACATATGCTGATATGTGCAAGAGCTTGATTAAATACGAGTATGTGATACCGTATTCTAATCTCGCGATATTTGATATCAGTTAGATTGTATATGATATAACCAGATTATTAAATCAAGTGTTGATTCGATGATTTATTTTATGCATATGAATATATTTGATATTGTACGGTTATATGTGATATGACCGGATTATTGAATCAAGTGTTGATTTGATAATGTGATACACATATAAGTGATATTAGTCGGTTATAATGATATGACCAAATTATTGAATTAAGTGTCGATTTAATAATTTGATGTATATTTATATTTGATATATTAATATATATTAACTAATATTAGCTCACTAATGATTTTCTTCTCTTGTGTGTGTGTATATATATATATATATAATATACTATTGTGTCATGGTGGATGATACATGAAACATGGGTGTATGAGACTCACACCAAAACTAAAGATAATTAGGTTGATTATTTATTAAGAGGAAAACAAAAATTAGTGGATAATGAGCATAGCTTGGATACTTATAGAAGTATGTAGAAGCCATGACTCATCTCACTAATTTTATTATACTCTAGATATTTTCTCACACAACCCTTATCTTTAACCCATGGTTAGTTCTCTCTTGATAACTTAAGATATTTTCTTCACCCAAGTTCTTCTTCTTCCTTTTTAGTTTTTCTTGAGTTGGAAAATAAAAAAGAGAAATAAAATTCTAAAGTGAGCAAAATTCCTACTTCATGAACCTACACTTTACTAGCCCTTTTGTATAGATTTTTTGCTTCACCAATACCTTAATTAGTGAAGAGATAGTCTGAGTTAGAGATATTTCAAGGTGGATCATCTTCGGCCTCGAAAATGACAAAGCAAGCTTATTCTTTTTACCAAGTGGAGCCTAAGAAGAGTTCTAGGAACTACTACTTGGAGCTTTAGAAGTGAAGGACCGGTCTACAAAGGTTGTATTCTCTATTCACTTAGTGTAAAACTTGTTTGCTTGCTTATAAACCCTAATTCTCTAGTTCAATTCTTGGTTAGTATGACTTAGCACACTAGATTTTTCAAAATTGCATATGGGATGCTTGTAAACCTCATGATGGTGCTAAGACATACTTTCACTTATGAATTTTACGGGTAGGGTGTCGATATAGTGTTCGATATAATTCACAATCAGGAACCCACGACTTTAGTGTTGCTAATTGATATAATTTTTGACGAAATTCAAGAGTGGAAACCTACATTCTTAGATGATATCAACCTACCCATAAGTCAGTATATTGAGGGAGAACTTGAATTGGGAGATGTGAGCTATATTGATGAGAATATGATTGTGAAAGAATATAGAGAGGAAGATAACTCTGAAAACATTCTTTCATGCCGAATTTTGAAGAGATATATGCTGATGAACTTCTGTTCTTGATGAGTTTGAGTCACGATCGTCTTGGGAGTATCTTAGGAGCCTTTCTTTTACTGAACTTTTTGAGAATGAACTCCAGTTTTTAAACTAACTTGACCTTGAAACTCAACACATGCTTCTTGAAAATAAAATTCATCCGAGCAACAATTCTTTAACTCCTTCAAAACTTCGTCTTCATTTTCAATGATTTTTTATCCCTACCATCACACACCCTTACCTAGTACTGACATCTAACCATACTATAAACATTTTCTTTTTCTTTTTTATATATTTTTTCTTTTACCAGCCCCGACCTTATATTGACAAAAATTTTGAATGGCTGGTACTAATTTCTGGACTAACACAATCTCCTAACTTTTAACTGTTGTAATTAGTTAATTTTTTGTAAATACCTTTTTAGCTTCTTAGCTCTTAGGTTTTCTTTTTGTGAATAAAAACTCACCCTAGATGTCTAAGTCTAGCAACCGGAGACGGGGCAACGATGAGGACATCGTAAATCTCAGGTTTGGGGGTGAGTACTCCGTTTATTTTGTTGCATCATGTGTAAATTTTGGATTGCATACATATTAAAAAACCCACAAAAATTTGAAAATTTTTCAAAACATAAAAACTTTGTCGTCAAGTTAGCAAGTAGGGAAACTTAGACTCAAAGTCCGATGGTTTAGTTTGATAAGATAGAAAAACTAAATCCTATTTTTAGGGATAAAAAAACCCGAAAGATAGCTCTCCTTTGGATTTAGCCATATCAAATATACGTTTTTGCATCACACCACATGTGTTGTGAGTTTTTGAAAATTAGATGAGAAGTTTGAAATGTCTTACAACTTTTAAAAATTTGATAAACTCCTTAAGGATCAAATATGTTTGTTCTGAAATAAGAAATATCAAGAATAGTTCATAAAGTGAAGTGAATATGAAAGGATATTATTGAAAGTTTTAATGGAGGCTAAAGTCTGAAAAATAACCCATCAGGAACTTGATTGGAGTGATTACACACCTTATCACGTCTTTGGGATGAAAAGAGAAACTGGCAATATCTCTGTTCACACCGCTTTCTGAATATTTTAATGCATAAAAATGAGTCTTTTGTTTTGTGGCCTTGGTGATTTGGGCAATTAAGTCTTAGGGGTGTCTCCACACCTAATACCCTAAAACCATCTAGTTTGGAAGCCATTGACCCATAACTCGCTAATTCTCCAATCGCCAAATAAAACAATTCAAACAAGTGTTCTCTCCGAATTAAAAGTCCTCACGGTTCTTTGTGGGAAAATAATCTTGACTGGGACGAATTTCGGTTATAACAGTTTTTTAGCAGAGATATGAAAGTTGATTTGAATGATTATAAGAGTTTTTGCACGATCACAAAGGTGTGTATGAACAAAGACAGGTGAAAAGCAGGAGCGAAGAATAAAACTTAGTTCTCTGTTAAAAATGATAGAAATTATGACTTGAGACCTAACTGGAGAATGAAACTTAAGAAAATCTTAAGTCTTTACAAACTCGCCTGATCCTTTTGAAGCGTTTCCTGGTCTGTATTTATGATGTGATGGCTCTAATCAAAATTTTTGAAACGTAATGACGCTATTTGCACAATCACGTAGAGACGTATATAAACTTACGATAAATAAGATGTGAGGAGTGAAAAATAAGGGTTCGATGTGTCTGAATTAGGGTGATAGAATTTCTAGCTTTGGTACTTAACTTTAGAATTAGAATCAACAGTTACCTCATGAAACTAGCTTAACGGGATTTTGTGGGTGTAATCCGCAAAAAATCCTCAGGTGACAAAACTCATCCTATTTGGGACACCATCTAGAGGTTCAACGTCTTGTTGCATGGGCTCAGTGCAATTGCGTTCCTTGTGAAAGTGAGATTAGAATTTTGTTTAGCTCGGGACAAGCAAAAGATAGGTTTGTGGGTATTTGTTCTGCACGATTAATTATATTTTAGTACCGCTCATTACCAATCATTTTGTCAATAAGCAGTGTTATATAATTTGTGTCTGCTCATTACTACAGATTACAGATATATAAATAAAAACACTGGAAAACATGCACAGAATGCATAGAAATAACGGTTTTTAGCCGGAACTACAAACGGGGCAGAAAAACGACCAAGTTCTAAAGAGTTTGCAACAAATGAAGTTGTATAAAAAAATAAATCATTTTTGGTCCAACAAGATCAAGTGTGAACAAGTAATGGTTCATGTGGATCAAGTGGTAAGACACCATCATAAAGCACACAAGTAGGCATGCAAATGGCTTGGGCAAATGAGCATGTCATAAATATTTGAAAAAGAATTGATTTGAAGTATGAACACATTGCCCACTTGACCCCTTATCTGTTCTTTCGTCTGAGAATGCAATAGAGTGTGAATTAAAAAAAATAAGATAACAGAGAGATGATATTGATACCAGAAAACCACATACCAAATATGGGGCCCATTCTTCAAAAAGTGGCCGTCAAAATATTCATAAAAACGTTAATTTGCAGCCCAAGTTTATCTGTCACACCCCGCTTCTCAGTATACGGGCAAAGGACGCGATGAAGCCACTACGTATTTACTCAGAAGTAAACACGCTAAGCGTATCTAAGCAATATAAAAGTAAATGTACACAAGAGACATGATGTAAATAAACAGCGGATTTATTTATTAACATTCTTTTTACAATACATCTGAAAAGTAAATACATGGAATGGAAAGCAATGCCTAAACAGTGGCATAACAGAAATGGAAAATACGGAAAGTAAATGTGTACAAGAAATCTAAAGCTTTGGGAAGAAAGCTAGCTGGTCCAAATCCTCGCTGGTGGGATCGATCTTCAGTGAGTCCGAATCACCTGACGACATTCCAAAGAAGTAGAAAGAGAATGTCGTCAGCGAACAAATCGCTCGGTAAGTCCCGTAAACAGACAAGAATGTAATAGACAGAATAAAGAGTATATTGTTATAATGTTGTATTTAGTGTTAACGCTGTTGTTTGTAGCTTGGTACAGGAGAATGCCAGTGTATACGAGAGGAGTCCCACTATTCTGGAGACTAAGGTATACGGAGCACAAGGAACCGTTCAGCCATAGTACAATAGCAATTGAATTCAGGTTAGGTGTATTATGGTTACAGTCTCGTGCCACTTTTAACACCTTCCGTACCAGTCTACCCTTATAGACCCCGCGATGTCTTGATTGTATTGATGTATTGTTTGAATTGTATATTGTATACAGATGGATGACTTGCCAAAACCATGATATCAGTAAATGGATATAACTGGAGAATCAAGTAGATGGATGTATATCCATGGTTCGGTTCGGTCAATATAGATTGATTAGATTGAATAGACGGATTCATAAATCCATGTTGTATTGAAGTTTAATACTTGAATCATATTCAAGTCAGATTAATTATATTGAGACTCGGTCTAAGTCAGACAATTTGAAAAGAAATTGAATCCTGAATTATGTTTTGGTGTTATAGGTAATCGCTGCACATGGACGGCAGGATTTATGTTTTTTCAAAGACGATTACCGTGTTGATAACACCGTTTGTTAAGTTGTCTACCTTAAATAGACAAGCACCGATATCTCTGGCTCCCTGAGGCTCAAAAGACTGGTCCCGCTTAAACCTATATTTACTAGGGTCCTTATTATAATTTAGTATAACTTGAGGGGGGTTTATGTAAAAATATTTTTTTATAATTTTCAAAATACACCTCAAGTATTTTATAATCGTCTTTAGAGTTTTCATTGATTTATATTTTATCAATGTGATATTTCTATTGAATAAAACCTAATTTCATTATTTATGGTATTTATTTGTAATATTGGAATTGTATGGTATTTTCTAGTAAATGGAAAGTTTTTTTAAAATTTTGGAAATGTGGAATTTTATAATTATTAAAAATAGATATTTTGATATTAATCACATATATATATATATATATATTAAAAATATAAGTTTTAATTATAATAGAAATCACATTTTCTAAAAAATATTGTATTTTAAATCTTTCGAGACCGTATGCTCCTTGTGGAGGTCTGTATCTCACTCTACTAAACCCGAGGATGTACGATAATCTGCACCATCCCGAAAGGGTTCCCCAAATGGGTTGTAGAAGCGCATTTGCAAAGATTTGTTAAAATACACATCTTGTAGAAAAAAGTTTTTATAAGTCGGAAGTAGTTTTGTGTAAAATCGTATTTTCCCAAATCTATGTTCCCAAAATTTCAATGTGCTATGTTATATATGAGTGTTGTGAGGAGGTAGGTCATTACCTCGTAAGTTTTCTAAAGCTAGCATGGTTAAAAGGAATAAACATGTCGATATGAAACATAAAAGTATTTTAATGTAAAAATGGAATAAAACTTGCTACGATTATTATTTTGATACCAAACTTGTTCTATTATCTTCGTTAATGATTACTAAACAATATATCAAAAGTTGTAGGTTTGTTATTAAGAAAATATTGTATTTTTAAAAGAAAAGATATTCGGAAGCCGGATAACTCCTCTTCCGACACATTTTAAGAGTTAAGAATTTGAGAATATTGAAAGAGAGAGAGAAGGGGGACTTACAGGATTAGGGTCAAGAGAAGAGGAAGAGGAAGATTGGGAAAACATCGATGCGTCGTTTTGTCGCCGAAAATTCCTCGGATTGCCGTTGGAAGTTCGTCAGAGTTTCGCACTTTGCTAACTCCACTTGCATACAAAAAGTCTTGGGAATTTTCTTGAGAGTTTGGGCAGGGATTTGGGAGTGAGGGGGGTGATTTGAGGTGTGGTATTTATAGGAAAAATTAGGGTTTAGGGTAATGAAAGGGTGTATTAAAATGGGTTAAATAGGGGTTTTAATTTGCTCTGTAAATGTGCAGGGAAATTAAATAGTACAGGGGTTATGGGGGAGTTCAAAGGTCAGAAAAGGTGAAGAAAATTGGGGTTTCGACTGAGTCGGACCGGCGCCGCTGGCCGAGTCGGCCAAGTCACCGGCCCGAGTCAACCGAGTCAGGCCGAGTCAACCGAGTCAGGCCGAGTCTCCATGCCACGTGTCCTCTGTACTTGGTCTACTATATTGGACTCGTTTATTTTATGTGTGACTCTTCAGTTTACATGTTGTACACGTGTAGACTATTGGGCTTCTAAAAAGATTAAAAGAAATCAAAATAAAAAGATAATGTGGATGATGGGATTTAAACTCTGGTGCTTTGGTTCAACAGTGTAAGGTCTTACCAGTGAGCTACAAGCTCCTTCTTGTTGTTCAAAAGTAAATCAAATACTTATAGTAATCACAGGAAATGTAAATACCCCAAGTATACATTAATTTTAAATGAATTTTATGTACACTAAAATTGGATTTGTTACAGTCTACCCTCCTTACAAAAATTTCGTCCTAGAAATTTACAATTTATTTTAAGATTTAGTTTACAAATAAGTGAGGATATCTTGCACGCATCTCTTCATCTCTTTTCCATGTCGATTCTCCTGGAGTGTCTTTTCTCCACATCACTCGAACCAAGTTGACTTCCTTATTCCGATGTGACTTCACTTTCCTTTCCAGGATTTCAATAGGTTGTTGCTCACAAGATAAGTCGGGATGTACAGTGAGCTCGGAATGATCGAGAATATGGCTGGGGTCACTCACATACCTTCTGAGTTAGGATATGTGGAACACATTTTGCACTCCTTCCAATGAAGGTGGAAGTTCCAAGCGATAAGCCACTTCACCGACTCGTTCGAGTATGTTGAACGGTCCAATGTACCTTAGACTTCGCTTACCCCGTCTTCCAAATCGGATCGCTCTACGGTTCGGAGATATCTTCAGAAATACATGATCTCCCAACTGGAACTCCAAATGACGACGCTTTGTATCAGCCCAGCGGTTCTGTAGATCTTGGGCTATGCGCATTCTTTATTTGATAGTGCGTACCACATCTACGGTTGCTACTATCATCTCAGGTCCAAGGAGTTCCCTATCACCGATGTTATCCCAACTTAATGGCGATCGACACTTCCTTCCATAGAGTACTGCAAAGGGTACCATTCTAATAATTGCTTGGTAGCTATTGTTGTATGAAAACTCCACAAGATGTAGGTGATCTTCCCACGATCCTCCGAAGTCTAATATACACGCTTTGAGCATATCCTCCAAGATCTGAATAGTTCGCTCAGACTAACCATCTGTTTGTGTATGATAAGTTGTGCTGAAGTTCAGACTTGTTCCCAAGCTTGCTTGCAAACTTTGCCAAAATTGTGATCGGAATCTAGTGTCACGATCGGAGAAAATGCAGACCGGTACTCCATGAAGTCTCATAATTTCCTGTATGAGTTCATGGGTATCAGAAATAGTACATATATGTAGAGTTTAAATCTTAATTAGATTCTTACCTCCATGTACTTCTTTGCTAATGTCTCTGTTGAATGGCCAACTCGAAATGGGATGAAGTGAGCCGACTTTGTGAGTCGATCCACAATAACCTATACCGCATCGTTACCCTTTGTGCTGCGAGGAAGTGCAGTAAAAAAATTCATTGTGATGTGTTGCTACTTCCATTCTGGGATAGGTAACGGTTGAAGTAATCCAGTTGTCCTGTGATGTTCAGCCTTTACTTGCTGACACACCAAGCATTTAGCAACGCTTCTGACTACTTCACGCTTCATTCTATGCCACCAGTAATTTTGATGTAGATCTTTTTATATCTTTGTACCTCCAGGGTGTACTGAGTAGGGAGAGCTGTGAGCTTCTTTCATTAACTCTTCCCGAACAGAACCTTTTGGTACACATAATCTGCTGTCGTATCTCAAAGATCCGTCTTCATGGATGATGAAGTCTGTTCTGAGTTCATTCTCCACTTGTTCTCTGATCTTTTGCAACTTAGCATCACTTTCTTTAGCTGCTTTGATCTAATTGACAATGGTAAATTGAACTTGTAAATTCATCAAGCTTGAAGCGTTACCTGGCATGACCACTTCAATCTCCATCTGATGCTAGTCTTGTTGAGCTTCCACTGAGCGGTGAGATTCATCGATAATGGTTGGCGACTAAGGGCATCATGTACTACATTCACCTTCCCTGGATGATATTGCAGGTTGATATCAAAGTCCGCCATCAATTCTAACCATCGTCTCTGCCGCATATTAAGCTCCTTCTGAGTAAACACATATTTCAAACTCTTGTGATCTGTGTATATGTTCGCTCGTTCACCAAGAAGGTAATAGCACCAAATTTTAAGAGCAAAGATAACGGCTGCCAATTCCAAATCATGCGTCGGATAATTGCGCTCATGAATCTTCATCTGTCTTGAAGCATAAGCCACAACTTTACCTTGCTGATGTAGAACACATCCTAATCTCTTACCGAATGCATCGCAATGTACTTCAAAATATCCAGATTGGTCTGGTATAACGAGAATAGGCACTGATGTCAACCTTGACTTGTGTTTTATGAAAGCTTGCTCTCATGCTTCTGACCACACAAATTCTTCATCTTTACATGTGAGCTTGGTCAGGGGTGTTGCTATCTTCGAAAAGCCTTCAATGAACCTTTTGTAATATCCAGTTAAACCCAACAAACTCCGAATGTCCTTCACTGACTTTGGTGTCGGCCATTCGATTACTGCTGAAACTTTCGCTGGATCTACAGAGATTCCTTCGCCTGATACAATATGTCTGAGAAAACCAACTTGATCTAGCCAAAACTCGCACTTGCTGTACTTGGCATATAGTTGATGTTGCCGTAGAGTTTCCAGGACAATTCGTAGGTGCTCGACAAGTTCTTTCCGAATCTTAGAATACACCAGGATGCCACGATAAAGATGACAACAAACCTATCTAAGTACTCCCGGAAAACTTGATTCATCAGGTTCATGAATATTGCTGGTGCGTTGGTCACTCCAAATGGCATCACAAGAAATTCGTAATGACCATAGCGAGTTCTGAATGTTGTTTTATGAATATCAGCTTCCTTGAACTTCACCTGATGATATCCTAAACGAAGATCTAATTTGGAGAAAACACAAGATCCACTTAGCTGATCGAATAAATCGTCGATACGCGGTAGCGGGTACTTATTCTTTATCGTTACTTCGTTCAAGGCTCTATAATCAATGCACATTCGATATGAACATTCCTTCTTCTTCACAAACAGTACTGGTGATCCCCAACTTGAAGTGCTGGGACGAATCCATCATTTTTCCAATAATTCATCCAACTGAGTTTGGACCTCCTTCAAACCTTCCGGACTTAATCGATAAGGTGATTTGATCATCGGTTTTGCTCCTGGTATTAAATCAATGCTGAATTCAAGAGCTCGGTCGGGAGGCAAACCTGATATATCGTTAGGAAACACATCATCGAACTCTCGAACCACTTCTGGTTTTGATCCTTCCTCCACTTGAATTACTGCAATCACTGCATTCTTTTGTTTCGCCTTGTAAGTACTTGGCTCCAGAATACGGTCTCCACTTTTGAAATAGAAGACCGGATACTCTGGAATCTCAAATACTACCCTCCTTTGACGACGGTCAATGGTAGCATAAAATGTTCCGAGCCAATCCATACCTAGAACCACAACGAAGTTCGGTATGTCCAGTACCTTGAAGTCAGCATAGAATTCTCTGCTGCAGACGACTACCAGACACAAGCTGTATCCCATTGTTGCCTTTAGAACGCCATTTCCTTAACTGACATTCCAGCTGGATGCAAGCGGTGTGACTGGAATCGCATGAGTTCGGACGAACCGTTGCGACATAAAGCAATGAGATGCTCCAGTATCGAATGGTGCTAGTGCAGGAAATGAGGCTACTAAGGTTGTACCTGAGGTATGTGGGATATGTTTTAGGTATAGAGAAAAATATGTAGGAAGGTGTTAAAACTGAAAGAAAAGCTTGAAAAGAAAGAGTTACCAATGATGACTTGGCCAGTGGCCTCAGCTTTTTCCACGGTCATCATGAAAGCCTGTCGCCGTGGTACATTCTTCCTGGCCGGAGGAGCATTCCTTTGAACGTTCCGTTGAGATTGATGGAGCTGACGAGGAAGAGGTGCAGTCGGTGGTGCAGGAAGAGCGAGTCTTGGAGCAGGTGCCTGAAGGGCCGGTCTCTGCTAGTAAGTGATTACTGGCCTGGACGCAGCAATTGGGATGTGTCTTCGGAGACAAGACCCAATATCATGACTGGCTGAGCCGCAGACTAAGCAAAGACAGTTGGCTCGCCGGCAGTCTTTCGCCAAATGTCTATCTCTCTTGCAGTAGGTAGAAAAGGCTGGGCTAGGCCAGTTGATTGGTACTCCCGGTCTCCTGGGCAAAAATGGTAGTCTTGATGAGGCTTCTCCTGCCATCTGGTTGGTAGGGCGCTTAACTCCAGCAGCTTGAGATCTTCCCCTCATCTTTACCACTGCCTCATAACGGCGGGCAGCTTTCAGAGCCGATTCATGAGTCAGAAAATCTCCTGTGGCTAATGCACGCTGGATCTCTAAATCTAACCCTTGTTGAAATCGACGGGCTTTGATCTCATCCATCGATATCAGGTGTGCCATAAATCTGTTAAACTATTGTGTTAGCTGTGTAGTATGCGATTTATTGAAAAATCGAATTATTGAGACATATCTTACCGACTGAGCATGGTGAACTCAGCGTCATATTCATCTATTGACTTAGTCCACATTGAACCTTGTTGCAGATGGATGAACTACTGTTCCATGTCGAACCTGGAAGTCTCAGGGAAGTACTTTCCGTCGAACATGTCGCGGAAAGTCTTCTATTCGATAGGCTGAGTGAGGCGGCTTTCTTCCACCTTCCACCAGACTCGTGCATTTTCCGTGAGCTGTAACTTCACAACACGAACTCAAGCTATCTCTGGCACTTGTGTCGCTGCCAGATCATTTTCGATGCTCTGAGCCCATTCCTCAGCTTCTAGAGGGCTCTATTTTCCTGCAAACTGTTTGGGGGTGCAAAGCCCTGAATTGCTTCACCCCAGGTGCTTCTGCCTCTAGTCGGTACATCAAAATAGCAGTCTGCTACTGCTGTCCTTCGAGAAGACTGCGAATTGCTTCAAGCAGAACCGTCTGCTCGTTGATAGAAGCAGTGACGGCAGGTGTGAGTGGTAGTGGTGAGGGAGTGTTATTGACATTCGTGCTGGTGTTGTTTAGGGAATCCATAACCTTGAAAGAAAAAAAATTGGGTTGGGACAGATTCAAATTATAAGATTCAAGAAGTATGAATTGTAAAGAATGTTTTCAGTTGCTGGTTCTTATGTTATATTGCTTAGCTTGTCCATACAGTGCCGAACTGCATGGTAGGGTTCCATACAGCTCTGACCTGCATGGGCCACCAACAAAACATGCCACATCCCGTTTTCTAGTATACGGGCAGAGGACGCGATAAGGGCTCTATATATTTACTCAGAAGTAAACACGCTAAGTGTATCTAAGCAATATAAAACTAAATGTACACAAGTGACATGATGTAAATAAACAGCAACTTTATTAATTAAGATTCTTTTTACGATACATCTGAAAAGTAAATATATGGAATGAAAAGCAATGTCTAAATAGTGGCATAACAAAAATGGAAAATACATAATGTAAATGTGTACAAGGAATCTAAAGCTCTGGGTCGAAAGCTAGCTGGTCCAAATCCTCGCTGGTGGGCTCGATCTCTAGTGGGTCTGAATCACCTAATGACATTCCAAAGAAGAAGAAAGAGAATGTCGTCAGCGAAAAAATCGCTTGGTAAGTCCCGTAAACAAACAAGAATGGAATAGACAGAATAGAGAGTTTATTTTTATAATGTTTTATTTAGTGTTAACGCTGTTGTTTGCAGCTTGGTACAAAAGAATACCAGTGTATACGAGAGGAGTCCCACTATTCCGGAGACTAAGGTATACGAAGCACAAAGAACCGTTCAGCCATGGCACAACAGCAATTGAATTCAGATTATGTGTATTATGGTTACAGTCTCGTGCCACTTCTAATACCTTCCGTACCAGTCTACCCCTTAAAAACCCCACGATGTCTTGATTGTATTGATGTATTGTTTGAATTGTATATTGTATATAGATGGATGACTTACCGAAATCATGATATCAGTAAATGGATGTAACTGTAGAATCATGTAGATGGATGTATATCCATGGTTCGGTTTGGTCAATATAGATTGATTAAATTGAATAGACGGATTCATAGATCCATATTGTATTGAAGTTTGATACTTGAATCATATTCAAATCAGATTAATTATATTAAGACTCAGTCTGAGTCAGAAAATTTGAAAAGAAATTGAATCCTGAATTATGTTTTGGTGTTATTGGTAACCGCTGCACATGGACGGCAAGATTTGTGTCTTTTTCAAAGACGATTACCTTGTTGATAACACCGTTTGTTAAGTTGTCTACCTTAAATAGGCAATCACCCATATCTCCGGCTCCTTGAGGCTCAAGAGACTGGTCTCGCTTAAACCTATGTTTACTAGGGTCCTTATTGTAATTTAGTATAACTTGAGGGGGTTTTATGTAAAAATAATTTTTTATAATTTTCAAAATACACCTCAAATATTTTATAATCGTCTTTAGAGTTTTCATTGATGTATATTTTATCAATGTGACATTTCTAGTGAATAAAACCTAATTTCATAATTTATGGTATTTATTTGTAATATTGGAATTGTATGGTATTTTCTTGTAAATGGAATGTTTTTCTTGAATTTGGGAAATGTGGAATTTTATAATTATTAAAAATAGATATTTTGATATTAATTACATATATATTTATTTATTAAAAATATAAGTTTTAATTATAATAGAAATCACATTTTCTAAAAAATATTGTATTTTAAATCTTTCGAGACCGTGTGCTCCTTGCAGAGGTCTCCATCTCACTCTACTGAGCCCGAGAATATGCGATAATCCGCACCATCCTGAACTGGTTCCCCAAATGGGTTTTAGAGGTGCATTTGCAAAGATTTGTTAAAATACACATCTTGTAGAAAAATGTTTTTATAAGTCGTAGGTAGTTTTGGGTAAAATCGTATTTTCCCAAATCTATGTTCCCAAATTTCATCGTGCTATATTACATATGAGTGTTGTGAGGAGCTAGATCATTACCTCATGAATTTTTTAAAGTTAGCATGGTTAAAAGGTATAAACATGTCGATATGAAATATAAAGGTATTTTAATGTAAAAATGAAATAAAACTTGCTACGATTATTATTTTGATGTCAAACTTGTTCTATTATCTTCGTTAATGATTACTAAAAAATATATCAAAAATTGTAGGTTTGTTATTAAGAAAATATTGTATTTTTAAAAGAAAAAATACTCGGAAGCCGGATAACTCCGCTTCCGACACATTTTAAGAGTTAAGAATTTGAGAATAGTGAAAGAGAGAGAAAGGGGACTTATAGGATTAGGGTCAAGAGAAGAGGAAGAGGAAAATTGGGGAAACACCGGTGCGTCGTTTCGTCGCCGGAAACTCCTCGGATTACCGTCGGAAGTTCGTCGGAGCTCCGCCCTTTGCTAACTCCATTTGCACACAAAAAATCTTGGGAATTTTCTTGAGAGTTTGGGTAGGGATTTAGGAGTAAGGGGGGTGATTTGAGGTGTGGTATTTATAGGAAAAATTAGGGTTTAGGGTAATGAAAGGGTGTATTAAAATTTTGTATTAAAAATAGATTGAATGGGGGTTTTAATTTGCTCAGTAAATGTGCAGGGAAATTAAATAGTACAGGGGTTATGGAGGGAGTTCAAAGGTCAGAACAGGTGATGAAAATTGGGGTTTCGACTGAGTCGGACCGGCGCCGCCGGCCGAGTCGGCTGAGTCGCCGGGCCGAGTCGGCTGAGTCGCCGGCCCGAGTCAGGCCGAGTATCCATGCCACATGTCCTCTGTACTTGGTCTATTGCATTGGACTCGTTTGTTTTATGTGTGACTCTTCAGTTTACGTATTGTGCACGTATAGACTATTGGGCTTCTAAAGAGATTAAAAGAAATCAAAATAAAAAATAATGTGGCTGATAGAATTTGAACTCTGGCGCTTTGGTTCAGCAGTGCAAGGTCTTACCAGTGAGTTAAAAGCTCCTTCTTGCTATTTAAAAGTAATTCAAATACTTATAGTACTCACAGGAAATGTAAATACCCCAAATATACATTAACTTTAAATGAATTTTATATACAATAAAATTGGAGTTGTTACATTATCCATTTGGTTTCATGCACTTTATGTGGATCCCTGGTTGCTTGTCAGTCCACTTTTATTGTTTATTTTTTATTTTGAGTTGCCTATATGTAGCATATCACAAATTAAGTTCTTGGTTGGCTTTTGGAGTGAGAAATTGTATGTGATAGTTGATAACTTCTTCTTCTTCTTCCCTCTTTGAGCTCTCACTTGAGTGCTCCATTAAGAAAGTTGAAATTGCTATATATCTTGTAGCTCAAGCCCTCCATTTTGTGAATAAAGAATTGCACTTTTTTGTTTAATTTCTTTCATGTTTCTTTACTAGCTCATTATTTCTTCTCTTGTGTTTTTCATTTTCTCTTTGTGATGTTTGATTAATTCTGTTGTTATGGTTATGGTGAGAATGGAGATGAATGGCTTAGTCTTTCTTCTTCTCTTGTGAATGTTTAGTGTGCTCAAATTTTGATTGTAACCTTAAAATTGTTAACATGTTATTGGTTTGATATGGTGTGTTGATTTCATGGTTACTTGGTAACCTCATCATATACCATATTTTCTCCAAGTCTCCATTTTTGCAATGTTAAAGTTAGAATCACACTAGTATTAAGATTGCTAAATGTTTAGATATGGTATTTTGTTAACAAGTTGATTGAGACCTTTCTTCATTCATATACCATATACTATCACTCACTCACTTAGCAAGTTTAATGCTAAACCATTGTGCTTTCATGTGCTAATTTGTGTATTTTTTGATGATATATGCTTGCTAACCCTTGTGCTTAGTTTTGATACATCATGCTTGGATATACAAACGGTAAGTGAGAACAATACAGATTCGTTTCATTCCTCACGTTGAACGTTGACATCTTGATAGTTTGTACTTTGCAAACGCCTTGACAAGCTATACTTCACGTCGGATCTAACAAGAAAAGGGAACAACTTATGATCATGGGAGCGTCGAAGATTTCGTCACGATTCAACCATCCAATCCGGACCCACGGCCACTTTCTTTTCTTATATACTTCGTTTTACTTTTTATGAAAAAATTAAACTAAACTCATTCTTTTCTCTTTGAACTTAACATAAAAATTCTTAATCACCAATTCCTTATGGATCGACTCGTGGTTGCCGGCTGGTCACAACGAGCTGCGCACTTACAGTTATAAATTTTAAAACGAGACCGACCTCGCGTGCACCGCATTTCTAAATCCTTTTCTCTTCAAAATGCATAGGCGCGTGCGCGTGACATCCCAACACACGCGCATTGCATTTGGCACTTGGTGGAATATGGTGCTGGCTCTGCCGCTGGAGCACACGTATTGCACGTGGCGCTCATGTACAATTTTGCAGAAAGCACCCTTGGCGCTTACGCACGTGCATTGCATGTGGCACACATGATCGATTCTACAGAAAGAGCCCTTGGCGCTGGCGCACATGCCTTGCACGTGGCACACACGTGCAATTTTGAAGAAAGCACACTTGGCACTGGCGCATTTGCATAGGGTGCACCCTATAGATATAAGTTTGTATTTTCAGAAAGCTTTTGCTTTTGATCTGTGAAGTATATGCTTCTCTAGTTTGATTAAAAATATATTTTTAATCTCAAAGACTTTATATGTTCGGATCTTAAAGAAAACTCTTTTTATATATTATTTTTTAACTCTTTAGATCTCTTGATTTTACGGAAGGAGATGAATGAATACAAAAATAAAATCTCTTTTTAGTCTCGTGAGCTTTAACATGTGATTGATTCCGCTCTCTCTTTCTCTCTCTTTTATTAGCTTTGGGGTATAAAAAAAAATTTGAAGAGAGGAGGCAAAGAGAAGAAGAGAAACCTTGGAGGAAGAGAGAGAGAGAGAGAGAGAGAGAGGAGGAGAAGTGGCTCCAAATCCTAAAATTTTTGGGGAATGAAAATTCCCTTGATTTTATTATGGGATTTGATTTTTATAGCCTTTTCACTCTACATTTTGATCCCGTTTTACAATTTTGGATTTTTGCCCATTATTTTACATTTATCATAAAAAATACTTTAAATTTATTTATTGCATAATATTTTTCTTCTCTTGGCATCGCTGCTCATCTCTTGCTTGAACTTGAACTTGACTCGGATCAGCTTGACTTGTACGGACGTTGACTTTGACTTTCCGGACAAAAAGGTGTAAATTTTGAACCCAACAAACGACAAAAGTTTCTTTGACGACCTATTCTACATCAGCTTTCTTGTCAAGATGGAAGAATCAAGAAAATATGAATATAGGAATCAGAGCTTAATAAGACGAAGTAGAGTGTCCTATTTCGTAATAAAAGATCAGATTGGGTAGAATTAGGATGGGGAAAGTTGAGCCAAAATTATGGTAAATGTATTGGAAAAAAATCAAATTTTTAAATGTTGTTACAAAAAAAATGCAAACCCACAAACATCTTGGCATTTTTTCTAAATTTCAAAGGGGATATTTTATCCATGAGTATACACAAATTTTTGAGACAAGTGGCTCGATCAATAAGATTCAAGTTTTATTGACCTTCTGCTCATTTTATATTTTATACTCATGTCACTCTTATGGTTTTTCCGACTTTTTTAATCCGTATATCCTAACATCGGCCCACAAGTATGTAAGAAAAATCGTCACGCGTTTTGATTCGATGACATCAGATATGGTACGGATGGTACCTTCAACCTTCTTAAATGGTGGAAGTGACCTCTCTCGCTCTGTTCCTCCTCTTCTTCGTTTGCTATCATTCTCTTTTCAAAGATTGGACACTCAGTCTATTTTAATCATTCAAATGGCAGAGAAGGTATATATATTTATAGTCTTCATCTATTTTAATCTTTCATTTTCTTATTTTTTTGTGAACAGCTTTTCTAATTCAAAAAGATCCATTAAATGACTTTTTTTTCTGTCTTTGTTCTTTTTCTTTGTCCTCAATTAATCTTTTCTCTTTCGAAGTTTTTAAATCAAATAACTTACCTTATTTTATAAACCTTTTTTTCTTCTGATTTTTAAAGAAAACCTTATTTTATAAACTTGATAAGCTTTTAACACCTAGCTAGTTAATTACTTCATTATGAACTAATCTTAATCTAGTAATTCTAAAGCTTTATATTTCATATCTTATCACACAGATCTACACCATAATTATGGAGGTAGACCTTGACTGCCGCAGTTGCCACAAGACGATTAGCAACGCAGTATGCAAGCTCCGAAGTAATTCAAACCTCTAACAACTCTGCTAGTATTTGATTAATCCCCTGCTTGGTTTTTGAGTTAAGCTAAGTTAATTGCAGTTGTCCTTGTATGAAGATCTAAACTAGATACTGTTTTGGCTCTGATTTTGGAATTAAGTTGACCAAAATTATCTTAAGTTTCGATAACTGCAATTATCGAAAACCCAATTCAGCTTTTTTCCGTATAACTCTTAAAGTTGATGTAGAAGCTTACGGAAGATATCAGTTTTCATATTGTATACCTCCACTTAAAAATAAGCTCCGCTTGTCTTAACTTCACTTTGAAAATGGAGTAATGCAAATTGTAATAAAAATTCTAACTTCTTGTTATGAATTCTATTACTACTTGAGGGCGGGAGAAGATCCGGTCCGTAGAATTCGATGAGCGAAACAACACTGTAACGATTGCCGGTCCGTTTGATACCAAAAAGCTCATTAAGAAGCTATGCTGCAAGGCCGGTGATGTGATAAAGAAAATTCAAGTCAAAGATAACAAGGAAAAGCCTATCAAAGAAGAGCCTAAAATCAATGATCCGCCCAAAAAAGAGACCATTACGGACCCTGTGGTCGAAAAGCCCATCAAAGAAGAGCCTAAAACCAATCCGCCCAAAGAAGAGCCAAGGTGCGGACCGGTCTCGTCTGGTCCGGTTTGCAGTTGTGGTTGTAGGCCATGGTATGAGGGGTACTATGGGAGTAACAAATGTCCGTGGTGTGGGAGGTGGTACGGTTGGGAGGTAGCAGGGCCTTCTCCGGTGGTGGTCCCGCAGCCGGTGGTGGTCCCGCAGCCGGTGGTCATATATGGCGCACCGCCCGCTTCTTGTGGATACACGACTTGTGAGTTGTTTTATGAAGAGTATCCGCAGCCGTCTTGTAGTGTCATGTAATCACACAAATTTCCTTGTTTGTTTCTTCTTCTCAAACTGTATTGCTTGAGTGGGAAATGTTTTTTAATATGGGAAGAGTTTTTGGAAGTTTTAATTTGATTAAGCAGATTTTAATTGCTACACTTGATTTTGTTTGATAGCAAACTATAATCCTTTAATGTCCATTATTTCTTATAAGCGTACTTTTCCACTCGAAAAAGTCAATAATTGAGTTTTAGGATCGCTAAATATATCTATCCTGTTCAATAACTTCATCTCAATAATTTCATATGAATTAAATAGGGCCGGGATCGTCTTCGAGCCAGACGCATAATAAATACATCTTTTTGAAAAGAATATTTTTTATAAGTCGGATAAGCGACTCATAAAAAGATTATCGTCTAAGAGGAATAAGTCATTTATAGTTTAGTTCAGTAAATACCATTAAAAAAAATAGTATGCACCATGGTTACTAAGCCTAAAAATTAATTGATAAGAGTGGTTATTAATTATGATGATGTATGCTAAAACTTATTAGCAAAGGATATTATTCGATTATCTTCATGATTGCAAATCAGATTCTTTCCAATAACTATTTTCATTTACTATTAGCAAATCAATCAATCCATGATTTGCTCATTGCAATCAATTAGAACACAAGATTCTTTGGATTCAAGATATTAGTAAATGAGATGTTTGATTATATATCTATAGTTTTCCATGGCTTTTTTTTATTATTCTCTATTTATAATTGCATGCCATAATTTCTTTTCTAAACCCATCTTTTTCTAAACCCATATTCTTTATTCTTATTTGTCCTTTTTATTATTACTTGCCATAATTTTCGACTTCTTCATAGTTCTTCCTTTTTATTGAAATGGGAGAGGAGATTGTCAGATTGGGAGTGAAGATAGAGAAATCGGAGGAATTGGATCGAAGATTAGGGATTTCAAATGAGAGATGCAAAAATAGAAAATGGAGATGGGGGAATCCGAGGAATTAAATTGGAGGTGAGAGATTTGAAGAGGAAATGCAAATTTTGGAAAAGGAGGTTGGGAAGAAAAATGAGAAATTGGAAGAGAAGCACCGAGGAAGAAGGAGCAAACCATGGTAGGTAATATATTTTTGAGAGAATAATCATAAGTATATGATTAAAAAATGAGGGTAAATTCGGAATTTTTGCAAAAATATACTTAGTATAATACTTATAAATTTTTTTTGGACTTGAAACCTCCGTATTTTCTATCTATTGGGTATTCCCTCCCAACACCCCCCAATTTCGGAAATACATGGGTTTGTAAATAAGTCACTTCTCCTAACTGGTTCCAGAATTTTTTCCATTTCAGAAAAGAGGCCGTAGGAGTCTTTTTGGTTATGATTCCATCATTTTTTTCACCATTAAATTAGTAATATAAAATGTTATACTGTCGGTAAACCGTTAATTTTGCACCGACTAAATCAATGGTGAAAAAAATGATGGAATCACATAAAATTTGATGTATCCACATCCTACATGATAACGATGATGATGATGGATGCCGATCGTTGAAAAATATCATGGAGGGTGTATTTTTTCGACGCCATAGGAGGAAATTCCTTCCCACGGCATCTTTCCTCCGTTATCATATCTATCTCTCTCTCTCTCTCTCTCTCTCTCTCTATATATATATATATATATATATATATATATATATTGTGTAAGATATTCATGTAAATGATATCAAGAATACCTCAATAAAATTCTCTTCTTCCAAATTTTAATATTTTTATTTTTCAAATTTTATTATGGTATCAGAGCACACAAATCCACACAAATCCTCATCTTTTTTCAACACCGCCATTGTTTGGGACATCACATCCACATCAGCATTTCAATGCCACGAACGAACGCAATATCAACAGCTTCTTAGTCATTTCAAACATCATCTAACTCAGCATTTAAAACTGAACATATTCAAAAGATCAATGTCCCTTCTTCTGGTAATGTTCAATCACTAACAAATTTTGCAGGTAACTCCCATTTTTTCTTCTACAATATCGAATACTTCTTGGATTATTGATTCTGACGCATCTGACCATATGGTTTCCAATTCTAATTTGTTACTATCTAAACATTCTAAAATCGTTTCTTCTTCAATTTGATTACCTAATGGTACCAAGGTTCCAGTTGCTAATATTGGTTCCACCAAACCCAATTCTAACATGTTTGTACATGATATTCTTTATATTCCAGATTTCAAGTTTAATTTGCTCTTCATTAGTAAACTCACAAAATCTCTATACAGCTCCGTAACTTTTTTCTCGATTCTTGTGTTTTCTCAGACCTACAGACAAAACGTGTGCATGATTGGAACAGGTAAAGAGGACAATGGACTATACTTTCTTCTTTCAGAACAACCATTGTGTGCTTCCAGCTTAGTTGCACAATTTCCTTTCGACATATAGCATTAGCGTTTAGTTCATCATGCTACTTCGATATCTTCAAAATTCAAAGGTTCGGATTCTCAAATTTTAATTTCTAATAAATCGGTTTGCATCCAAACAAACTTTTTTACCATTTCAATCTAGTAAAACTTCAAGTAATTCTTGTTTTGATTTGGTACGTTTTGATGTAGGGGTACCATATCGTACCCCGTCATTATCTGGGGTGCGGTTTTTCTGAACCGCTGTAGATGATTATTCTTGTTGCACGTGGATCTATCTTATGCTTAACAAATCTAAATTTCATTCTCACATTCAAATTTTTTTTAATACGGTGAAAATACAATTTAATTGGATTGTTTGCAAAGTTCAAACTGATAATGGTTGTGAATTCCTTAATGGTGCTACTATAGATTTTCTTAAATCTCTTGTCCATCAAACTAGTTGTTTATATACGCCATAACGAAAATGGTATAGTAAAGTGCAAACATCTTCACCTTTTAAACATTGATAGACCATTACGGTTTCAAGCAAAACTACCTATTCAATTTTTAGGTGATTGTATTTTGACTATAGCTTATCTAATTAATCGATTTCCCACTATCATTCTTGATGGAAAAACTCTTTTTGAAATGATTTTTCACAGATCGTCCTCCTGTTGGGTTATGCCAGCGTCCTGACCATCTACCATGGCTGATTGCAGAACAATTTTTTCATAAAACTGGCGTTAGAACAACCCGATAATACAGATCTACCATAAACCTAAAACTAGCAAACTAAAGAGGAGTTAGAATGGTTATACCTAATGATCTGTATCCTTCGGTCTTTAACCATCTTCACAAGCTCCTAGTGGCTATCATGATCAAGTTTGATCGCCGGTCTCCCTCTATCGAAGATGATCCACCTGAAGATTTGTAGTTCGAACTCTAACCTCATAGTCGAGATAACTAGGATACCTAGTTCGCTAAACTAGATAGCCTAGAGAATGTATAATCTAATGATGGATTAATTTGTCTCATAGCACCCTAGGTTTCTCAACACATGAGACTTTTAGGGTGGAGATAGAAGAGGTAAGCAAGAGAGGATGAGAGTGTTGTGAGCTTTTTTTCAACCTTGAAAAATGGTTAAGTGTTGTGAACTCAAGAATCATTAATCATCCAAAATATCTCACAATACAAATATCAAGCATGCCACAATAAAAACCCATGAGTCATACCATGAGTCATCCCATGAGTCACCAAGTAGCCATGCTTCAATAACTGTAAATCACACCTCATCCGACCACCTCATTAACCATTTAATCCTAAATGGTTAAAACTAAATGCGGTGGTATCTTCTAGAAGCACCTTGTAATAAATTACAAGAATACCTCTCAACCGTATATACATACCCGTATCCGTATTCCGAAAAATACGAATACAAAGAGACGAAAATAATCCAATAATCTAATACTAGAATCCGGTTTAAACCAAAGCCAAATAGTATAATCCGTCCGAATCATGATACGTGCATAAGTGAACGTATATGATCGAACCCTGCCGTAAAATCATACGGCCTCTATATCGTTTCTCCCGAAGCAGGGAAACACTCTGTGTGGGACTCTAAAGACTCATCAATACGCTGACAGTGGGTTTAACCACAAGCACGTCAGCGGCACTAGCTGTACGTAATGGCTACCCAGGTATTGAGCGAAAGGAAGGCCGACAAGCAAACTCATCCGAACCCCTACTGAGCCTGTTCGTGACAATATCCGTACAGTCTGACCTGTTCGTCTAAGAGTATCGCATATCGAGTTTAGGGGGTGGATAAAGTCAGACTCCTAATAACGCGATATTTCGTGTCGGTATGAAGCCCATCACCACCTGAGAAACTACTGATCCAAATCAGTAATTCTTGTCCACCTTGGCCAAGGATTTCTAGTGATGGCCATCCGTGCACAACGTGACATCAACTCCCAATACCGGGAGAGACGAATCCTCGACGATCTGCTCACTGCCTCCATATGGCTCGGGACTGTACCCAACTAAAACCTGTTTGCATGACTCCTTTGAGCAGTGGTAGGGTAGTAATCAAACCACAGTGGAAACTCACACGAGACAAATGACGATCTCAAGTCGACAGACTAACCTGTACATATGTCATCTGGGAACTGCTATCTGACAATAGGTATAATACCAACTAGCATGTTTCCGGCGAGTCCGTCCAGTGTACTCATAACCCAATGAGCACCTGTATACTATCTTAGGTGACAAACTGACACCAATGGCTTATGAGACCTGGCCACTGCTCCTCGTTGGGATCTCGATAAGTACACACTAGTCTACTCTGGAGTATCGATGCCCAGTCTCGATACTCTCTCGATTAGAGACATTTCAGGATGTACATATAACCACCCAGCTCCCATGTATATGATCGCCATCATAATGCTAATAGTCAAGCAAGAATCTTATGGGCTCTATCAACATGTAATAGTGATTAGTAATACCACATAAAGCATGTACATGATGATAAAGACAAACTAGTTAGCATACTATCATCTTGAGTAATACTGTTCTACCCGTATAGGTTATCCCTCAATCATCACAATCGCGTGCCTGTGATTCAATAATTGACTTGAGGACACTATAGCCAACAATCTTCTATTTGCACTTAAGGCTAATTATTGCGGTGTCGCATACTCACGGCTCGTGTGATATCGAACACCCAACTTCTCTACTAAGAACACCCAATTTCTCTACTAATCAGTCTCGCAAAGCTCGTTTGTGAAACTATTGTGTTCGAGAAATAGCCTTAGTGAGTGGATCCGCTCCAATGTTTCTTTCTTTATCTCTCTATGTCTTAACTTCACGGAGAAAGACTATCTCCCGAAATGAGCGATACCTATTTTAGAATTTGTCTAGATATCTGATGGGACCCAGTTCACAAATGAACTCCAAATCTAACAAACTTCTTAGATTGTATCTTCCACTGAATTTAATCAGTATCATGTGCCATGCCTTCTTAGTATCCGTTTGGACTACCTGTCCAACATATTGTCCCTCAAAAGAGGGAAAACTATAACTCTGACAGCCACTCTGTCATCCAAGTCATCTTGGAAGCCTGAACTGATAACCGCCTCCCAAAGGAGGCTGCCGTTACCATATACCAAGAACATCCACTTATATTCATAACTTCTTCCCAACGTTTCATATATGTCAATCGTGCAAATCTCTCTCCTCATCAGTCTAGAAGACATCTCTTTAGAGAGGGTGACTCTATCACCTGCAGATACACCACCATGCCAGGAGTCGTCCATTCTAAAACACCTTTAGAATAATGTCAAAGTACCCAAATTGGAACACTTTCCAAATCTAGATCTAAAACCATAGATCTAGTGACCAGAATTCCTGATATTTTATCCAGATCCTATGTGGAGAAACACCTTGTGACAAGCACAGTATAACCAATCGTAGTATAGGAAGATCACTTCCTATCAAGTGCATGTCATCCAAATACCAGGTTATCACTCCCTACTACCTTCTTACTAGATCCATCTCATATTCTAATGAAGCCAAACTCTATGACTGTCACATCAAAAATAGATGATCTTACTCTGCTATACTTGCTTTAGTCTATAAATAGACATAAGCTACTTGCCCACTATGCTCCCGATGCGCCCACTGACTACAACAACCATCTGGCAGAGTCATATACACGTACACTTCTAAAGATAATTTAGAACTATATTATACTCATCCTCCTGCCAGATCTCATAGTCTAGAACAGTAGTAGTGGCAAGTTTTGGGTAAAAAAAATCCTCCATGTCACCGTCTTTGAGGAAACCGAAGTATCTCTCGGGTGGCTGAGATTACCTACCAAATCTGCGGAGTGGCTAATGGAATGTCGAATCCAATTGAATTTTTATGTTCCACTAAATTTTCAGTAATCGTTTATGGTTCTGAAATCACTTCCAGTTCTACCATACTCCCACTAATGTTTACTGAAAAGAATTCATTTTACTAAAACCGGTGGCGAGTCAAGAACAATATAACTATTGATCTTCCTAATGGTAGAAAGCTAACCCTCGTCAATCCCCGGGATAACTCACAAACTACCATTACTGAAACGTACCTTGAGTTTATCCAGATTCTGGTTTTAAGCATAAGCCGGACAACTCCATATACCTAAACATCGTTAAGATATGAATCCATTCTATATGCAATATAGAAACAAAGACACTAATTTAATTGGAACCAGATTCAAAAATTATGCAACTATTTCCAGTGCATATCAACTAAATGGAAGGAGGCCAAGCAGCATTACTCATCCAGGAGTACATCCACATGAATAACCTGAAAGAGAAACTAGTTCTTAAAACCATTACTTACAACGGAATACCTAGCACAAGTATCTACATCTTCGATCACCTCGTAGAATCCTGATACTTTCTGCATATGGTTCTCTATTTTATTCTTATACCTATAACTTCTCAATATTTGGACCCTGTATTTCAACGAAATACTTGTCTTAAATTTGAGAAGTCACAAGTAAATAGAATATAGTACGAGTACCAACCCCTTTGTCCTAATGTACATCGGACAACATACAATACTGTTAGTGTATATGCCCTGGGGGCCATTATTGTATCATACTAGCTTGTATATTACTTAATAGAAGCTTGAGATATTCACAGTTATATTAACAGTCTTGCTAAAAATGGTAGTATGCTACTTGGTTTATATCTATCTTAATATGTGTGTACGTATTGATAGAGCCCATAGGATCTTGCTTGACTACCAGCGTTGTGATGGCAGTCACACTAGTAGGGGCTGGGTAGTCTATAAGCACATCCTTTTTCAGGTCCCTAGTCGTAGGATTATCGAGACAGGGCATCGATACTCCGGAGTAGACTAGTGTGTACGCTTCTCATCCCAGTGGGGGAGATGGTCTGTCCTATAGCCATCAGTACGTCGTACTGGAGATAGTATACAGGTGCTCGTTGGGTTACGGGTACACCGGACAGGACTCGCAGGGAACTGTTGGTTGGTATTATACCCGTCGTCAGTTAACAGTTCCCAGGTGACATGAGTACAGCATAGTCCGCAGACTTAACACCGCTGCTTCGCCTCGAGTGTGTTCCCACTGTTCTTAGATTGCTACCCTACCACGGCTCAAAGGAGTCGTGCAAACAGGTAGTAGTTGGGTGCAGTCCCGAAGCACTTGGAGGCAGTGGAGGTTAGACAGGATTCGTCTCTCCCGGTATTGGGAGTTTATATCGCGCTGTGTCTGGAGAGCCATTACGTAAAGTCTCTGGCCAGGGCAAGCGAGATTTACCGGTAGGTTTTCCAGTAGCTTCTCAAGGTGTAATGGGATTCGCTCCGACACGACTTATACCGCTTTTAAGGGACTGACGCTTGCCGCCCCTAGGCCCGATATGCGATAATTCTAGACGAACAGACCGGACAGTATGGAGATTGTCTCATCAGGCTCAGTAGGAGTTCGGATGGGTTTTCTCATCGGCCTTCTTATCGACATCCACCTAGGGACCGTTACGTACAGCTAGTGCCGCTTGGGGTCTATGGTTAAACCTACTGCCAGCGTAGTAGTCGAGTCTTTAGAGTCCCACACAGAGAGCTTCCCTGCTTCGGGCGAAACGATATAGAGGTCGTATGGTTTTACGACAGGGTTCGGACACATACGTGTTTTTACGCACGTACGATATTCGGACAGTTTATACTAGCGGGCTTTGGTTTAAGCCAGATTCTAGTATCGGATTATTGGATTTATACAGTCTCAGAATTTCCGTGTTTTCACGGATAGGAGGGCGTTCTCGTAATTACTCGAGAAGCTTCTAGAAGGTTGATAAGGTGGAGGCTAAGGTGGCATTTGCATTAAATGATTTAATGACTCATGGTGTGATTCATACAAAGGAGTTAGTGATGCATTTAATGATTAATGACTCATGAGATGAATCACACAAAGTGAATAAATGAAGCATGGTTGATATTATCATTTGATTATTCATTTAATAATCATTATGCTTCATATATTCTAAATGAGATATTATTTCATTTCATTCTCACTCTCACTTTCTCTCTCCTCAAGCTCTCTCTCTTCAAACCCTTACCCTAACCTCTCATGTGTTGAGATCAAGGGTTAGCAAGACTATTTAATCCCTAATCCTACTCTATATCCTCTAGGTTGTTTTGATTAGCACTTTTAGTAACCTAGTTACCTCAAGTTAGAGGTCAAGCTTGGAGAAGTAGCTCTCGGGTGGATTTTCTATTACAACGAGGAGGTGGTCAACGGGAACAAGAAGGACTTGGTTCATTAGGTATGATCTTCTTTCATAGTAGCTAATCCTTCCTATGATGTTGTTAGTTAGGGTTTGGCAAAGATCCGTAAATTAGTCGATGTTAGTTTAAAGAGAAAGATTGTTTTTCCTATTTCCGTCTCCCCGCAACTCGTGGTGTGTCTAACATCGACTTATAGTGGTATCAGAGCCTCGCTAAACCATAACTAACTTGTTAGCAAAGTCGTTAGAAATTCGATCGTGAAACGAACTGGAAAAAACATCAATTTCACCAAGTTTCTGTCGATTTTAAAACAGGATCTAAAAAATTTTCAGGGACCCTTAAAATTACAAGCAGGGAAACTTAAGGTTACTGGAGAAATTTGGGGTTCTAACTCCTCCAAACTGCCGCGGATCCGCGGCCGATCCAAAGCGATCCGCCGCGGATCCGCGGCCGAGTTGGGGCTGAGTCACCCCAAAATTCCCCAGTAACTCTTCTGTGTTGATTTTGTTCTTTCTAGGATGTTCTGTTTCTACTCAGGTTTCAGGTGCACAGAGAATTTTTGGGAGTAGAATCATTTGTGTTTGCTTGATCGAAATTCTAAGATATTTGGCTAATTTGATTATATCTGTGATTTGTATTATGTGTTCATAAACCTCCCCTAACTGCTAGTATATCGGTTGGCAGGGGGTTGCACATTTCTGTAATGGTTTTTACCGTTTGTGTTTGTGGACTTGTTGGATTGTCGTGAATGGATAGCCGGGGATGTGAGACGAGCGTTTCTTTAATTCAAATGTAATTTGTAAATTGTTGTAATATTCTTTTGCGGGGCACATCCAGATTGCGGTTGTAGCCACCGTTGTATTATTTCATTTACTGATTTTTGCTCCTAGGATAGACCCAAGGTGGGGTGCACAAACTACCGGGTACTTTGAAATGTTTAGTGGCATACTCACGTTGTTGAGGGAGACCGCTTCACTTCGGCTACTTGGCGGGTAGTTTGCCGTACCCGTAGGGGTCTAGGGTGGGGTTTTGGCTATTCATCGCGACTGTGTAATCCGTCTTTCTTTGCAGGCTCAAAAGAATGTGGATTCGTAGAAAATCCAATATGTTCATCTGTGATCTGGAATGCCTAATATTGCCTCTGACGAATGTACAATATCTATATATGATAGTTATTTAGACGTCACTTATGTTTTACACCCGCGCTAGCCCAGCCCCCGCTCTGTCGTTAGTTAAGTAACCTAACGGGTGATGACGAGACCCAGTGGCGAATGCGGATGGCATAAGAGGACGTTGTATTTTCGTTGTTTTCTGCAATGATAGGTTAATTGATGGGACGCATTATATTAATGCAAAGAAAATAAACCAAAGTTGAATCGTTGGCCCAGATTCCAAATGAACAAATTCAAACTCGAAAAGGATCTTTCTGATTCTCGAAGATTCTAAAGGAGTGTAAAAGCGAACTAAAGCCCTATCTATCACATCCACCACTTGATGAGCCAAGCCTTACACACTCATAAAACACCTATGAAAATAAAAAGGCTCGGGCTCGGTCAACAATTGTGTCACAAACCTTGTGTGGTTTTGGTCTAGAAAGACACACTTAACGGAAGGAATCAATCCTTTTTCTAAAAGGAAAATCGAACGTAATAGAATCTCGACCTTATTCACAAATGAACATGCTTTGCCAGACTTTTAGTTAGAGTTGTTGGCCCGAGGCACCCCCACTCCCGGGTCTTTGACAGTCTAAAAGAAACCACTCGGTTATTTTTAAAACAGAAGATATTTTTTAATTGCGGAGCTTTAACCACTCCTTTTAAAAGCTATCAGGTTCTTTCGGTCATATCAAGTTCACTACGTTCACGGTTTCGCCAAAACCATTCGTAGCCCTCCGTCATTTCATTTGGGTATTCAGTAGTATTCAAGCTATGTATTTTGACCAAAGCCAAGACATAGTGTTTGGTAGCTGCTGGGTATTCATTTGTTGTATAGATAGATGAGTTAGTTTGGGACAGTCGTATTATCATTTGACCAAAGTCAGGGGTATGTACGGATGGTTTCAAATAAACAAGATAATGATGGGTAGAACTTGACATGTGACTTATGACATTTTGACCAAAACCAGGGTTATAAAAGCATGGGGCAGAAATTTATACCGGGAATTTCTAAAAAAACTGAAATTTGCAAAGAGATGCATACCATTTGGAGTTTGATGACTGTTGGTAGGATTCCTTCAGTATTATCACACGATGATATTTGGATCCCGATCCTACTGTGAGTATCCGCTACTCATCAGGAGATTCGTCATTTAACGATCAATGCTATAAACCAAGTAGGTGCCGAGAAAGGTGTCAGCGGGGCTACGCCCCCAGAGAAAAGAGGTTACTTAATTAAGGAACTTCGCGAAAGCGTTGGAAAACCTCCCTCGAAGTACCGACACCGGCCTAGCTGAACGGTTAAGCAAGTATTGTACGGTGAGAATAGTCCTGGCTAGTTCTTCCTTTTTGGTTTAAGGAGGGATTCAAGAAACAGTGAGAGCCATCCAGTTTAGATAAACTAAAAACCACTCTAAACTTGCAAGAGCATCATGCTAAAGTGTTCCCTCTCTCTCTTATTGCAGCGACCCAGAACATGACAGGTCTTAAGTTACTATTAGAAAAAAATATATTGACAAGGCCAAATTATAAAGATTGGCTGCGGAATGTCAAAATGGCTTTAACTTATGACAAATTGGGGTATGTCCTTACTACTAAGGCATCTGCTGTCCCTGATCCTAAATCCAGTCTTGCGGATAAGGAAATCCACAAAACTTGGGAATTAGATTGCGCGAAGGCCAAATGCATCGTGCTTGCCTCTATGAATAATGAACATCAGAGGAGGCACGAGGATATGGATCTTGTATCCATATTTCTCCATACAAAAGATCTGTATGGAGAGCAATCTCATATAGCAAGATACGAGACCTCAAAGAACTTGTTTCAGTCGAGGCTGGCCGTCGGATCATCTGTAGGAGAACATGTCCTAAAGATGATTGGCTATATAGAAGAGCTCGCGGACCTTGGGACGACTTTGGAGAACGAGATCTATATAGACTTGATTCTTCAGTCCCTTCCTTCCACCTACGCCCAGTTTATTCTGAATTTCAACATTCAAAGAAAAGAATTTGAACTTCCAGAACTCCTTAACATGTTGAGGAGTGCAGAGGGCACCTTGCAGAAAGCAAGGGAAACACCCGATATGTTTGTTCGCGGTGCTTCTTCTTCCGGGTCCAAGGCTAGGGCCAAAGGAAAGAAGAATAAGGCCGCTACCAAACCTAGAGGAGGTGTTAGTAAGGTGGGAGTCAAGGGAAAGAAAAAGATTGCGGTGCCAGTAGTGGCAAAGGATGAGTGCTTCCACTGTCGTAGGAAAGGGTACTGGAAAAAGGATTGCAAAGCTTGGAATGCCAAGAACCAGGAACTGAAACAAGCTGTGGCTTCGACTTCAGGTGTGTTGGTAATTGAAAAATGTCTGTCAATCAACTCTACTTCCTGGATATTGGATACCGGATCAGGATCTCATATATGCAATTCATTGCAGGCACTGAGAAACCGTAGAGTGCTGAAGGTAGGTGATATGACCCTCCAGGTTGCTAACGGTGCTAGAGTGGGTGCTGTGTCCGTAGGGGATTATCACCTTGGATTGACGAGTGGACATATTTTGGTTTCGCATAACCGTTTTTGTGTACCCAGTTTAACGTGTAATATCATATCGGTTTCGTTGTTATCAAAAGAAGGTTACGATTTCACGTTTGTAAGCGATGTTGTTAACATCCACCTTAATCATGGTTTGATTGGTCCGGTACACTAGATAACGGTATATATGTTTTAAACCAATTACAGATTTTCAATGTCCAGAACACACTAAAAAGAAAGTCTCCAGATTTAAATAAAGGTTTCTTATGGCATTGTAGACTAGGTCACATCAATGAGACAAGGTTAACTAAGTTACATAGACAAGGATATTTGGATCCGTTCGAATATCAATCTTATGCCACTTGTCAATCATGTCTCAAATGAAAGATGATAAAGACTCCATTCACTGGACATGGAGTAAGAGCGAGCGAGCTCTTAGGACTCATACACAGCCATGTATGTGGTCCAATGTCTACACATGCAAGAGGTGGTTTTTCCCATTTCATTACTTTTACGGATGATTACTCTATGTACGGATTCATTTTCTTGATGAAACATAAATCCGAGGCTTTTGAGAAATTCCAAGAATATAAGAATGAAGTAGAAAACCAAACTGGCAAAAGTATCAAGACACTGAGATCTGATCGAGGTGGTGAATACTTAAGTGCCGAGTTCCTAGGTTACCTAAAAGAGAAAGGAATTCTCTCTCAGCTTACTCCTCCATACACTCCACAGCATAACGGTGTATCGGAGAGACGGAATCGAACCCTATTGGGTATGGTACGTTCCATGATGAGTAATGCTGAGTTGCCGCGATCTTTCTGGGGTTATGCGCTAGAATCAGCGGCATATCTTTTGAACAGGACTCCTACCAAGACTGTGCCTACCATGCCATATCAGATGTGGAGTGGGAAGAAACCCTATCTTCAGCATCTGAAGATATGGGGATGTCTAGCTTTTGTTAAAAAGCAGCATGCGGACAAACTCGAGGCACGATCAGTACAGTGTAAGTTTGTGGGATATCCAAAGAACTCTAAGGGGTATTTCTTCTATTACGCAGAGGAACAAAAGGTTTTTGTTTCTCGTCATGCCCATTTTCTAGAACAACAGTTTTTAGAAAAGGAAACAAGTGAGAGCGAAATAGAACTGGAAGAAATTCCAGAACCACAAACTACTACTGAAAGTTTGGTAGAACCAGTAGTTCAAGAAGAACAGGACATTCCCGCACCCCTCCGCAGGAGTAGTAGGCCGTCTCATCCGCCTGAGAGATACTACGGATTTCTCATAGATGGGGATATAGAGGATTGCATCATTGATGATGATGAACCTACTAGCTTCCAGCAGGCCATCCAGAGCGGCGACTCAGTACGATGGATGGATGCAATGCGGACCGAAATGGAGTCCATGTACACCAACAAAATATGGACTTTAGACTTTGCTCCAGATGGGGTAAAACCTATAGGATGCAAATGGATCTTCAAGAAAAAGATTGGTGTAGATGGACAGGTGGAAACCTATAAGGCTAGACTTTTTGCAAAGGGTTTTCGTCAAAGACCTGGTTTGGACTATGACGAAACTTTTTCTCCAGTGGCTATGCTCAAATCCATTCGGATCCTTCTTACTATTGCCGCCTTCCATGATTATGAGATCTGGCAGATGGACGTAAAGACGACTTTTCTAAATGGTAGTTTAGAAGAGTGCGTCTATATGGATCAGCCAGAAGGCTTCAATCAGAGTGGGAGCAGCGGGAAAGTGTGCAAGTTGCTTAAGTCCATTTATGGGCTAAAGCAGGCATCGCGGAGTTGGAACATCTGTTTTGATGAAACGGTCAAAGAATATGACTTTATCAAAAATCCAGATGAACCATGTATATATAGTAAAATTGTAGCACGAACTGTCGTATTCCTCGTCTTGTACGTGGATGACATTCTATTGATAGGAAATGACATTCCTATGCTACAATCTGTCAAAGGATTCTTGTCACACAGGTTCTCCATGAAAGACCTGGGTGATACCTCTTACATTCTGGGGATCCGGATCTATCGTGATAGATCCAAGAGGATGTTGGGACTTTCGCAGTCCAGGTATATCAACACTATACATAAAAGATTCAGTATGGAAGATTCTAAGCGCGGTAGTTTACCGGCTTGTCACGGAATCACCCTCTCCAAAGAGATGTCTCCCAAGACTGATTTGGAAAGGGATTGCATGTCTATTATACCCTACGCTTCTGCGGTAGGCTCTAAAATGTATGCGATGTTGTGCACCAGACCATATGTAGCTTACGCACTGAGCGTGGTAAGCAGGTATCAGTCAGACCCAGGGGAGAAGCACTGGATAGCATTAAAGAACATTCTCAAGTACCTGAGAAGGAATAAGGAAATGTTCTTGGTATACGGCGGAAAAGACCTCAAGCTCGAGGCCTTTGCTGATTCCGGCTTCCAGAGTGACAAGGATGACTCCAAGTCCATATCAGGTTATGTCTTTACCCTCAATGGAGGGGCGGTGTGCTGGAAAAATTCCAAGCAGGACACCGTTGTTGACTCGACGATGGAAGCGGAGTATATTGCTGCTTGCGATGCCGCAAAAGAAGCAGTCTGTATGAAGAAGTTCCTTACAGAAATTCAGGTGGTTCCTACCATTGTTGATCCAATACCGTTGTATTGCGACAACAACAGAGCTATAGCTTTAGCAGAGGAACCCAGGTCCCATCAGAAGTCCAGACACATCTTAAGGCGGTATCACCTGATCAGGGAGATCATAGATCGCCGGGAGATCGAGGTCCGGAGAGTTGCTACAGAGGAGAACACTGCTGATCCGTTCACAAAGGCCTTACCTCAGATTCAGTTCGGGAGGCTACTCGAGATGATCGGTCTTCAATACGCCAGTACATGGCCCTAGTGCAAGTGGGAGATTGTTAGTGTATATACCCCAGGGGCCATTATTGTATCATACTAGCTTGTATATTACTTAATGGAACCTTGGGATATTCACAGTTATATTAACAGTCTTGCTAAAAATGGTAGTATGCTACTTGGTTTATATCTATTTTAATATGTGTGTACGTATTGATAGAGCCCTTAGGATCTTGCTTGACTACCAGCGTTGTGATGGCAGTTACATTAGTGGGGGCTGGGTAGTCTACAAGCACATCCTTTTTCAGGTCCCTAGTCGTAGGATTATCGAGACAGGGCATCGATACTCCGGAGTAGACTAGTGTGTCCGCTTCTCATCCCAGTTGGGGAGATGGTCTGTCCCACAGCCATCAATACGTCGTACTGGAGATAGTATACAGGTGCTCGTTGGATTATGGGTACACCGGACAGGACTCGCAAGGAACTGTTGGTTGGTATTATACCCGTCGTCAGTCAACAGTTCCCAAGTGACATGAGTACAGCATAGTCCGCAGACTTGACACCGCTGCTTCGCCTCGAGTGTGTTCCCACTGTTCTTAGATTGCTACCTTACCACGACTCAAAAGAGTCGTGCAAACAGGTAGCAGTTGGGTGCAGTCCCGAAGCACTTGGAGGCAGTGGCGGTTAGACAGGATTCGTCTCTCCCGGTATTGGGAGTTGATATCGCGTTGTGTCTGGAGAGCAATTACGCAAAGTCCCTGGCCAGGGCAAGTGAGATTTACTGGTAGGTTTTCCAATAGCTTCTCAAGGTGTAATGGGCTTCGCTCGACACGACTTATACCGCTTTTAGGGGACTGACGCTTGCCACCCCCTAGGCCCGATATGCGATAGTCCAAGACGAACAGACCATACAGTACGAAGATTGTCACATCAGGCTCAGTAGGAGATCGGATGGGTTTCCTCATCGGCCTTCTTATCGACATCAACCTGGGGACCGTTACGTACAGCTAGTGCCGTTTGTGGTCTGTGGTTAAACCCACTGCCAGCGTAGTAGTCGAGTCTTTAGAGTCCCACACAGAGAGTTTCCCTGCTTCGGGCGAAACGATATAGAGGTCGTATGGTTTTACGACAGGGTTCGGACACATACGTGTTTTTACGCACGTACGATGTTCGGACAGTTTATACTAGCGGGCTTTGGTTTAAGCCAGATTCTAGTATCGGATTATTGGATTTATACAGTCTCAGTATTTCCGTGTTTTCACGGATAGGAGGGGCGTTCTCGTAATTACTCGAGAAGCTTCTAGAAGGTTGATGATGTGGAGGCTAAGGTGGCATTTGCATTAAATGATTTAATGACTCATGGTGTGATTCATACAAAGGAGTTAGTGATGCATTTAATGATTAATAACTCATGAGATGAATCACACAAAGTGAATAAATGAAGCATGGTTGATATTATCATTTGATTATTCATTTAATAATCATTATGCTTCATATATTCTAAATGAGATATTATTTCATTTCATTCTCACTCTCACTTTCTCTCTCCTCAAGCTTTCTCTCTTCAAACCCTTACCTTAACCTCTCATGTGTTGAGATCAAGGGTTAGCAAGACCATTTGATCCCTAATCCTACTCTATATCCTCTAGATTGTTTTGATTAGCACTTTTAGTAACCTAGTTACCTCAAGTTAGAGGTCAAGCTTGGAGAAGTAGCTCTCGGGTGGATCTTCTATTACAACGAGGAGGTGGTCAACGGGAACAAGAAGGACTTGGTTCATTAGGTATAATCTTCTTTCATAGTAGCTAATCCCTCCTATGATGTTGTTAGTTAGGGTTTGGCAAAGATCCGTAAGTTAGTCGATGTTAGTTTAAAGAAAAAGATTGTTTTTCCTATTTCCGCCTCCCCGCAACTCGTGGGGTGTCTAACGTCAACTTACAAATACTTTGTATAAGTCCCCTGAGTTCAATAACTCAAACCATGTGCGTCGTAGGTTGAAAACTGTGTTATGGTTAAGAAGAATTACACCGCTATTGAATTCACATTACCTAACTATCAACTGATATAGGTAAATATCATAGACATAATTTCAAAAAGTTGTATCTCACTTTATAAAATAAACGTACAGATATATCAGTTTGAAATTGGTGCATAACAACGGATATTCAAAACCAAATATTTGCCGTTTGGCAAAACCTAGGTGATTTCCTCAAATATCACCAATTACAAAGAATTCTGATATATATTGAGGATCTAATCACCTAATTCCTAATATCTTACTCCTACTCAGCATCTGTAACTCCATACAGATGTGAGAATCAAATCTGGTAAATATATACCCTGAAATCAGAATCTAATTGGGAAAACAGTTTTCAATTAACACTGCACATCAAAACTGAAACATGAAAATATTTCGAAAGGGTATCTGGGTATTCCTAGTAATGTCTCTTCCATTATCTAGATTCATGACTGTAACCATATATTTCTTTGCGATCACTCTAATCCCTTTATATGTCTTTATTTCTTACCTTCTGTACACTGTATTTAGGCTAAATGGTTTTCTTCCTTCCCTACCTTTCGGCACCTGCCTAAGGTTTGGAAGAAGACTATCCAATAAGCCTAATAGGTGTACTCTCCTAACACTAGGAGCCCTCGCAATCTGAGAAAAGATAAAGATAAAAGACAACCGAATAATCTTATTCAATTTCTTCTGAACTGGAAACCATCCTCGAACTGAAACAAGTTTCTTTGAGTTCGTATGTAACTATACGATGGCATATCTAATAAATGTGGATCTTTGTAGTGATATGGAGTGTTCCGGAGAAATACAAAGGGGAAAAGTAGGAGCGGCAATGATATATACGACTATGACAATCTAAAAGCCATAGTGTTTTAAGAAGATTCGGTTAACTTGGTTCATGAGTTTTAGTTTGGAGTCGGGTCATGATCGCTGCCAAAGAGAGAGAGAAAAGAAATACTCAGCGTGCACTCTAACCTAGATTAGATTGGTTAATCACTTTATCTAATCAGGATGGCTCCCACTGTTTCCTCGAATTTTCCTTCAAACCCAAAAGGAGAATTAGTCGGGATCATCTGAAAATCACCCTAGGAGTAACACCTACTCATCAGTAGGAATTGGGATCCAACTATTATCGCAGGATAACTTGATGGACGCCACTTAAGTCACCACACTCCAGAAGGTATGCGCATGCCTGGCAAGTTTCCTGTATGTTTGAAACTCCCGATGTGATTTTTATCCCAAGCGGTTTATGACCTTGACAAAGACCAACAAATCATAAACCACTAGTCAAGTTCAACCCGTCATTATCCTGGATTAATCTAGACACACCCATATAAACCCTTGACAAAGGCCAACAAGACTATACGACTGTACTAGATAATCGCAAATCTATGCAACAGACAAGCAATATCTAGCTACGACAAAGGCCAACAAATGCAACACGAATACTAGGTACTACTCATCCAGAATGACGGAGGGATATGGCTAGTTTTTGACGAAAAACCTTTAACGTAATGAACTTGATATCGTTGAAGGAACTCGAGTGGTTTTACAAATATATAGTGGCGAAATTTTTTTCTAAAGAGCTCACTCCCTGTGAAAGGATCTCGGCTCTTTCCTCATCGAATGAGGTGTAGGATATTCCAAACTGAATACCACGATACAAAGCAAAAGAATCTACTATAGTAAAGTTATTACGATGACACAAACTTTCGCTCAAAAGGTCACTCCCGATGAAGGGGTCTCGGCTCTTGCCTCGTCGAATGAGGTGCAGGATATTCCCAATTGAACACCACTGTGCAAAGCAAAAGAAAACGTCTGTAATGTCTGTTTTCAAAAACTTGGTTCCAAAAATATCATATAGGTTTCTTTCCCTTGCATTGATCAGAATCAACGCAGTCTCATCAATTAAACATATCATACCAGAAAAGGAATGAAAATAAAATGTACGTATATTCAATCCGCATTCGCCTCGGGGCCCCGTCATGCACCGTTATGTTACTTAATTAACGGCAAAGTGGAGGCTGGACTAGCGCGGGTGCAAAACATATACATCTACCAGTATATATATAAATATATATAACATTCGTCCCAGGCATGATATAAGCAACATCATAGAATTTCAGCAAGCAACACCACAGAATCTCAGCAAGCAACACAGAATGGTGGATAATCCTTTAGCCTCGGGTTTCATTTGAGCCGCAAATGAGACCCGACGTTCCCTGTCGTGTGGATAGCCCGTGCAATGAAAACCTGGACCCCTACGAGTGCGGCAAGTTACCCTCCAATCCCAGAAGTGAGGCAACCCCAATCAACAAAGTGAATGGGCCACCCAGCACTTCATGGAATCCAGTAACTTGAGCAACCCTACCTGGGTCAAACTATACCCACTACGAGTGCGGCGATTAGCCCGCCAATTCTAGAGTGAATCCCCCTCCGTCTCAATGCCATGAGATGCGGGCCCGTTGCCCTCTAGAACCAAGCTATTCAAGCACTCCACCGTAGGGTAATCCTAATACAGAAAATGAAAATATATGTACAAGGGTGACATCGACCTCAACCCGGTCGTGCCCCAAACAAATAATATACAAACTGGCAGAGACGGCAGTCCACATGTCGGACGCTTGCCCCGCAATATCAAATGTATAAATGAATTTCAACTGTACTACTACCATTGCACCGCAAGCTATCCACCACGACATTCCAACCACAACCACAGCACAACACAGAACATCAACATGAATGTCATGTTCGCAAACCCGTCTAAAAGAACATATAGCAGTTAGACGAGTTATACCGCTCTAATGATATTCACAGTCGCAGATAATAATGTATGTACTGAAAAATGATAAATGGTGTAAAAAATAGCGACTTCGAAATACACTGTATTGCTCCCAAACCAAAGATAACATAACATGTAATCTGGGCAAAAACAAACAATACATGAAACCCAATATTCAAGTGTTCAGAACACATTCAAAAACCCAACACCCAACTCTTACAGTGAACCGGCGGCGTCGGGCAAATCTCCGATCTCGCCGGCCAAACTTTAGAATTTTGGTCTTGTTTTTAAAGTGTATTCTAGTTAAAATAAGAGTAGTCTTCTGCAATTGTTTTAAAAATTTTTAGAAGACTATTTGAAATCGACAGAAACTTGAATATTTTGGAGATTGTTTCGGAGTTGTTTCGGTTTCGTTACTTTAAACATCGTCTAAAACTACTAGTTTAGGGTTTATGGGTTGGCTCTGATACCATATTGGGTTATGCCAGTGTTGAAGATAGTGCCCTCAAAGTCAATTATTGGATCGCAGGTACGTGATTGCAATGATTGAGGCAGGACCTATACCGATATGACAGTCTTGCTCGAGATGATAGTATGCTATCTGGTTTGTCTTTATCATCGTATACATGCTTTAGTTCACTATCGCATGATGATAGAGCTCATAGGATTCTTGCTTGACTGCCAGCAGTATGATGGCGATCATATACGTGGGAGCTGGGGTTTATAAGCACATCCTTAAAAGTGTCCCTAGTCGTGGGAGTTTCGAGACCGGGCATCGATACTCCAGAGTAGACTAGTGTATACAGTCGAGACCCCGACGAGGGGCGATGGCCGGTCTCACAAGCCACTGGTGTTAGTTGGATCACCTGAGATGTATACAGGTGCTCATTGGGTTATGAGTACACCGGACAGGACTCGCCGGGAACATGCTAGTTGGTATTATACATATCGTTAGATAGCAGTTCCCTGGTGACATGTGTACAGGTTAGTTTGTCGACCTGAGATCGTCATTTGTCTCGTATGAGTTCCCACTGTGCTTTGATTCCTACCCGACCACGCTCAAAGGAGTTGTGCAAACAGGTATTTTTTGGGTACAGTCCCGAGCCACATAGAGAACCAGATATCGCAAGTATTGGGATTCTTCAAAGAGATCGAAGATGTAGATTCTTGTGAATGGTATTCAGATAATAGTAATGGTTTTGAGAAACTTGTTTCTCTTTCAGCTTACTCATAATTGGATGGATTCCTAAGTTGAGTAATGCTGATTAGCGTTTCTCCATTAAGTTGATATGCACTGGAGACAGCTGCATAATTGGAACCAGATTCAAATCATGCAGCTGTCTCCAGTGCATATCAACTTAATGGAGAAAGGCTAATCAGCATTACTCAACTTAAGAATCCATCCAATTATGAGTAACCTGAAAGAGAAACAAGTTTCTCAAAACCATTACTATTATCTGAATACCATTCACAAGAATCTACATTTTCGATCTCTTTGAAGAATCCCGATACTTGCGACATCTGGTTCTCTACTTTATTCTTATACCAACAACTTCTCAAAACTTAGACATTGTATTTCTATGAAACACTTGTCTAAAAACTAGAGAAGTCACAAGTAAACAGAACATAGTACGAGAACCTACCCCTTTGTCCTGACGGATACTGGACAACATACAATACTCTGTATAAGTCCCCTGAGTTTGAATAACTCAAAACCTATGCATCGTAGGTTGAAAACCGTACCCAGACGATTTTCTCAAATATCACCAATTACATCGAATTCCGATATAATGAGGATGATCACCTTAATTCCCAATAACTTACTCCCACTCATCATCTGAAAAAACCATACATATATGAGAATGAAACCTGGTAAATACATACCCTAGAGTTAGTATCTAATCGGGAAAATAGTTTTCTTTTAACAATGCGCAATGAAACTGAAACATTAAAATGTCTCGTAGGGGTATCCTGGTATTCCTAGTAATGCCTCTTCCATAATCCAATTTATGACTTTAACCGTATATATCTTTGCCATCTCTCCAAATCCCTTTATTTGTCTTTATTCATTTCCTTCTGTATGCACTGGAGACAGCTGCATGATTTGAATCTGGTTCCAATTAAATTAGCGCCTCTATTTCTATATTGGATATAGAATAGTTCATATCTTAACGATATTAAAGTAAGGGGAGTTGTCCAGCTTATGCTTAAACTAGACACTGGATAACTTAAGGCACATTTCTGTAATAGCAGTTTGTGGGTTGACCCTGGCATTAACGGAGGTTGACATTTCTACCATCTGCAAGATCAATAGTGATATTGTTCTTGACTCGCCACAGTTTTATTAAAATGGATTTTTTTCAGAAAACAGTAGTGGGAGTATGGTAGAACTGGAAGTGATTGCAGAACCGCAAACGATTACGAAAATTTTAATAGGACCTATATATTCAATCAGGTTTGACATTCCATTAGCCACTCCGCAGATATAGTGGGTAACCTCAGACACCCGAGAGGTACTCCGGTAGCCTCAAGGACGGTGACAGGGAGGTTCTTGTTTACCCAGACTTGACACTACTGTTGTTCTAGACTATGAGACCGGGCAAGAGGATAAGTATGATGTCGTTCTAAACTAGCTTTAGAAGTGTACGTAGATATTATTCTGCCAGAGGGTTGTCATAGTCAGTGGGAGCAGCGGAAGCATAGTGGGCAGGTAGCTTATGTCTATTTATAGGCTTGAGCAGATATAGCGGAGATAAGATCATCTATTTTTGATGTGACAGTCATGGGTTTGACTTCATCAGAATAGGGGATGGATCTGTTAAGAAGGTGGTAAGGTGTGATGTCCTGGTATTTGGATGACATACACTGAGTAGGAAGTAAAATTCCTATACTACGATCGGTTGTACTGTGGTCGTCACACAGTTGTTTCTCCAGACAGGACATGGATATAATATAAGACATTCTGGTTACTAGATCTACGGTTTTAGATCTAGATTTGGGTAGTTTCCCAATGTGGGTACTTTGACAGTATTCTAATAGTATTTTAGAATAGATGACTCCTGGCATGGTGGTGTACCTGCAGGTGATGGAGTCACCCTCTCTAAAGGTGTCTTACAGATTAAAGGAGAGAGGGATGTGCATGATTGGCAGATCACTTGCTTAGGCAATTGAGTCAATCGTGAGATATCAAGTACTACACCAGATGTTGTTTTTTGCACTAGGTGCGATAAGTTTATATTAATCCAATCCTGGAGAAACATTAGGAAGCAGTTTTAGAACATAAGTGCATGTTTTACGGATTTGATGACGGCAGCCTCCTTCGGGAGACGGTTATCATTTCAGGCTTCCAAGGTGACATGGATGACAGAGTGATTGTCAGAATTATAGTTTTCCCTCTGACGAAGGATAGTATTATGGACAGGTGGTCCAAGAGGATACTGTAGGAGGCATGGTGCTGGATACTGATTAGGTTCAGTTATCGATACAGTCTAAGAAGTTTGGATTTGGAGTTCATTTATGAACTAGGTCCCATCAGATATCCAGACATATTCTAAGACAGGAATTGCTCAATTCGGGAGATCCACTCACTGAGGCTATTTCTCGAACACAAGAGTTTTACGAACTAGCTTTGTGAAACTGATTAGTAGAGAACTTGGATGTTCGGTATCAGACGGGCTGTGAGTATGCGACATCACAATAATTAGCCTTAAGTGCAAGTGGGAGATTGTTGGAGATAGTGCCCTCAAAGTCAATTATTGGATCGTAGGTACGTGATTGCAATGATTGAGACAGGACCTATACCGATATGACAGTCTTGCTCGAGATGATAGTATGTTATCTGGTTTGTCTTTATCATCGTATACATGCTTTAGTTCACTATCGTATGATGATAGAGCCCATAGGATTCTTGCTTGACTGCCAGCAGTATGATGGCGATCATATACGTGGGAGCTGGGGTTTATAAGCACATCCTTAAAAGTGTCCCTAGTCGTGGGAGTTTCGAGACCGGGCATCGATACTCCAGAGTAGACTAGTGTATACAGTTGAGACACTGACGAGGGGCGGTGGCCGGTCTCACAAGCCACTGGTGTCAGTTGGATCACCTCAGATGTGTACATGTGCTCATTGGGTTATGAGTACACCGGACAGGACTCGCCGGGAACATGCTAGTTGGTATTATACATATCGTCAGATAGCAGTTCCCTGGTGACATGTGTACAGGTTAGTTTGTCGACCTGAAATCTTCATTTGTCTCGTGTGAATTCCCACTGTGTTTTGATTCCTACCCTACCACGCTCAAAGGAGTTGTGCAAACAGGTATTTTTTGGGTACAGTCCCGAGCCACATGGAGGCAGTGAGTGGATCGTCGGGGATTCATCTCTCCTGGTATTGGGGGTTGATGTCGCGCAGTGCACGGGTGGCCATCACTAGAAATCCTTGGCCAAGATAGTAAAGAATTACTGATTTGGATCAGTAGTTTCTCAGGTGGTGATGGGCTTCATACCGACACGAATTATCGCGTTATTATGGGTCTAACTTTATCCACCCCCTAGACTCGATATGCGATACTCTTTAGACGAACGGACCGGACTGTATATACATTGTCACTGTCAGGCTCAGTAGGGTTTATGGATGAGTTCGCTCATCAGCATCCCTTCCAATCGATACATAAACAAACCGTTACGTACAGCTTGTACCTCTAACGTGCTAGTGGTTATACCCAGTGCCAGTGTGTTGATGAGTCATTAGAGTCCCCCACAGACACTTTTCCAAGTTAGGGCGAAACGTTGTAGAGGCCGTATGGGTTTATGGCAAGGTTCGGAAAATGCACGTGCGTTTTCGCACGTGTCATTTTTCAGGCAGATAATACTGGTCGGTTTTGGTTTAAACCGGATCGGAGTATTATGATGTGTAGATATAATATCTTTGTCTCAGTTGCATTTGTATTCGGTCGTAATACAAATGTGGGTATGTTTATACTAATACAGGATTATCCTGAAATTCGTTTCAGGATCACTTTTGGAAGTTGCCAGTTTCCTGTTTTCTATCGCCCGTCTTTTAACATTCGGTTAAAGACGGATTTATCTTTTCTTGATGAGGGTGAGTTGTGCTTCTAGAAGGTTCTAGAAGGTGACTAGGATGATGAGGTGGCTAGTGACTCTGTCACGCCCCGCTTCCCAAAATACGGAATACGAGGGGTAGACAAGGCCAGCCATGCTCCTACGGTCAAGGAAAAGTCCTGCCGTAGTCACACTTCGGCTTCTAGTTTATTATGGTAAACAGTAAATGATGCGCAGGTAATGAGAAATGCAGTAACTGAAAGGAACAGTAATATAAGCTGACCTGAAATGGAACAAACGAAAGTAACTCGGAGTAGCAAGTCAGGAAGTCTGTGATGCACGTCTAGTTCTGATCCAAGCTAAATCTTCTCCTCACACTGAGCATGCATACTCAGGTCGTCAGAGCGACACAATAGCAATATAATGTATATGATCAAGTAACAGTTCTAACAGTGGTAATAGATATGAATAACAGTAAATCAATGACATCATGAATATGAATGAGCAGAGATCAATGCAGCGGAAAAATAAAGCAGTATAACAATATGTCACGAAAGTCAAGACAGTATGGAATGAATGTAAATGACAGTAACCCTATCAGTCTCTAAGTCTCACTGCACAGGTCAATAAGCCTATCGTCAGTCCAAGTGTGAGAGTCAACCACTCGCGAGTGTCCTCCACCCAAGGGTAGAACCCAAGGGCAAGGGACCACGGGCCCAACATGTAACGAATGTATCACGGTGTATATATCACGTACCCTGTAAATCTCCATATAACTCCCTAAATATATAAGCCGGCATGGGACTCCCGAGATTCTGTTGAATTCACACTTGAACTACCCCACACCCCGTGGTCTACATCAAACGCTAACTATCACCCTAAATACTAATCGATCCGTGACAAGTCTGCGCGAGAACTGGAGGCAGGACCTCCATCAAGCACGTCCCGACTAATACCTAAGATAAATGGCAGTGTCGGATGCCTTATCTGTGACATCCGTGCAAGCGCTTCCATAAGTGTCCCATACCACTTATAGTCACACGTACACGCATCCCACAGACGTCGACAATGCAATAGAATAAAAGGGACACTGATTGTGCACAAGTACGTATCACTTTCACTTAATCACGAATACACGAACACTGACGTACTTGCCACAATCAACACTAAAATCTAACACTGGGTAAATGCACGATGTCACTAGGTTATCACCACAATGATATAGGTATGATATGATGCATGAACGGTATAAGAAGCACAACTAAGGTATCATAAAAACAGCAGTCCATCACTTGCACGATTTATCATGAAACATATGTATATAATTTAGCGAAATGATAAACAGGTAGTAATTAATATGTTCAGTTGTCTATCCATCTAATTTGGTTTCGAGCCAATCGGGTTTCTGGATCATTAGTTATAACTGTTTCATTTTAAGCGCACGCGGCTGGAAATCCGGTTTCAGAATCAGGAATCCATTTCGCAACGCATTTTAATCCCAGTTGAGATCATAATTTAGTGACGCTACAGTTGGATGAATTCTAGGATTATCAGTAAAGTTTTCAACGCAACAAACGGATCTTCAATCGCGTCTGTACGTTAGGAGTTATAATCTGTTTAATGTCAACATGTCAATTCTGATTCTGCTGGGACTGTTATGTGTCCCGATCTTCTAAATTACAGATTAAATATCAAATGGTGACGAAACAGGATGAAATAAAATGTGTTGTCTAGCTAACAGATTTATCTACAATAATCAGTGGAGTTCCGCAACCTACAAATTAAGGAAATCCCATGGTATCCATTACGGAACAGAAAACACAATTTGAGTCGCTCTGGACTGCAGTCCAGAGTCGTACTCCGATACAATTATCTTCATGATTTAGGTACAGGAATGTCTGGAAACTAGTATAGGATTAAAGTTCGTCGAGTTAGCTTCAATTTGAGCCCTCGAACGCACCAATCTAATATGTATATGATTTATGATGAAATTTACGATTTTCAGGTACAGTAGAAATTCAGTTTTACGGTTAAACTTGGGGGTAGTTGTTTTAGTCGTTAACGATCAAATTATCCAACTAAAATCACACACTATGTTCACAGCCCTACGGGCCAACCTAAACCATCGAGTTCCGTCAAATTTGATAAGGTTTTCCTAAGGGAACAAGCATCGAACAGTTGTGTTGCAATATTTTAATATAAGGTAACATGGGATATATATACGATATTGATTTGTAACATATATAGAATAGCATGAAAGCAAGTAAGAACTTGCCTGGATCAGTTCCGGGGATGCATGGTGATCGTAACGTCACGAACGCGCGATGCACACGCGTCACGGCACTCGACTCGGCTCGAATTCGAGTCTCGGCAACGACGGCTCGCAGCTTGGGTTTGCGTCGTAGCTTACTGTGGAGGCGTGAACGCTTGATTGTGCTGGCCGTTACTGGGGAGAGGGAGTGAGAAGGTAGAGGAAGAGAGAGACAGAATTAGAGAGAGAAAGAACTGAGGGAGAGAGAGAAAACTGAGAGTGAAAGAGAGAGAGAGTTGAGACAGAGAGATAGAGGGATGCAGTGAGTGAGGGCTCGAGAGTGAGAGTGGGAAGTATAGAGTGAGAGAGAGAACGAGACAGTGAATGAGGGAGAGAGAGAATGAGACAGAGAGAGTGAGGGGGCTGAGAGAGACAGAGAGATAGAGAGTCGAGAGAGTGATAGGGAAAACACAGAGGGAGTTAGAGTGAAGGAGAGGCGATGACGTCGACGACGAAAGATGATGGAGGTGACGGCATGGTTGAGCGGCGGTGAGGCGTGGGTGGATGAGAGGCGACGGGTTCAGGTGAGATCGGCCGGAGTGCTGTCTTGGCTGGGAACTCGACCATGGGGTCGAGTGGGTGAGGAAGGAGGAGAAGTTGGTGGTCGGTTGTGGTGAACAAGAGTGGAGGATGGAGAGAGGTGCGAGGTCGTGTTCGTCGCCGTCGGGCGAGCGGAGTTGGTGAGAGAACTGCTGGAAGTGAGGGGGAGAAGATGGGGAGACGAGGGGGAAGCGTCGTGATGAGTAACGCGCTCGAGTCGTGGGGATAACGGTAGCGCGTGGGCGAGGGCGGAGGCGGCGGAGGAGAAACGGGCGCGCGAGAATAGAGGAGAGAGCCGTTGGAGTTTAAAGAGGGAGAAGAACAGTGGCGGGTCGGGTAAGGAAACGGGCGCGGGAGGGAGTGGGCCGAAGAAATAGAGGGAAAAAATTGGTGAAGGGAAAGTGGCCCGGGCTACAGTGGGCTTAGGCCAGGGTTAAATAAAAGGAATTTTGGAGGGAAGAAGGCCGGGCCGAGTGAGAAAATAAGGGGAAAAGGTTTGGAAAACACATGGGAATAAAAGGAGGGGGAAATTGGGCCGGGCCTAGCAAATTAAATCAAAGAATTAGAGGGGAAAAAGAGAACGGGCCGAGTGATTTGGGTTAATAAATTTTAAAGGAAAATCAATGGAAAATATATATGAAGGGGCCGGGGACTGCTGGGCTGAAGGGAATTTAATTGTAGTTTGGATTTGGATTTAAAAGGAGTTTTAAAATAAATAATTTAATAAATAATTATAAGTAAAATTCTAAATAAATCTTACAAGTGAAATAGGAGTACAGATATTGGTATACGAAGGGCTGGGGGTTACATCATACCACCCTTATAAAAATTTCGTCCTCGAAATTTAAAAGAAACAACGAGCTATAAAAATAATAAGCGAAGAGTTATCTTATCGAACACTAATACATATGGATTTACTTAAAACGGTTAAACAAAATTTGAAGGTACTTATATATATATATAAGAACCATAAACGAAAGATAGGTCTAATAAGTATAATGCAGGAATACTATAAGAGCAACTACAAGTACGCGAGAATATGGATAACGATGGTGAACAAAATAATCAAGGCGTATTCAATAAAAACGAAATCCAAAGAGGTGTACATACAAGTATATTAAAGGTAACATGACAGAAAAATAAATATAAGGTACAATCATTTATAATAGTAACCATAGGCACAAAACTCGAAAGTAAAATAGCAAGAATAAAGTAGTGGAAATCTAGTCGGTAGGTTAAAACATTTTAAGGTAATTTATAGATCGAATAGTTTTAAATCAACTCAGAAAACTCACATGACGGGAAAAGGAAACATGGAACAATATATGCGCATTGTAAGTCTGCGCTACTGAAAACGAGATTAATAATATCATACTTAAAATATGTGAAATAGAGTAATCAATAAAACGTACTCTTTGATAAATTTAAAGTACTGAAAACTAAATTTTGAATAGCGGCGTCCCTAAATATAATTAGGGTAATAGGAAGGACACAAAGGTATATGTCTAGATAGGGTAATGATTATAAGGGAATGCGGCTCAATTAGAAAGTTGAAGTGTGTCGGCTTTAGACTGAAGATCAAGGAGTCTGAGATCGGGTCAGCACAGAGAGTAAAGATGAGCAACATAGGAATACAAAAGGAAAAGTGTGGGGAAAACAACAGTTGGTACAACACACGAATCAAAATTTGAAGAGTTAGTGAACTCGGAAGTTTCACAAGAATGGTTCTCCTCCTAGAAGGATCTCAAACGGGGTACAGACGAGGGATGGAGGGTGGCTCATTCCAAGGATCAGGGTGCGGTACTTTCTAATCGAGACGAGAGTGAAAACTATACAATGAGTAGGGGTGGACAGTCAGGGAACTCAGTAGAAAATAAACGGATATGAGCGATAAACAAGTGTCAAGCGAATCAATAATCGGGAATTTACGAACTCAGAAGATTCATCTCATTCAAGAAAATTTGAAACAAGGCATTCCTAAAGGCGAAAAGTGGCCCTAAACTATACATAGTTTATTTGGCCAAAAAGACAACATCAAAAGATAATTCCGTCAGCCGCGGTTGTGAAGGTTCAGCAGGTTGCGGTACGCTCGCGCACTCAGGTAGGGGCGTCCATTTCCATAGCGCCTCGCAGGTATCGCTAAAGGAAGTTCTTCCATGGCAGGGTCTTGATCTTCTGGTCCTTCATCCTCAGATGGAACTTCTTCATCGAGGTCCGATCCCATGTGGTTTTCTTCTTCTGCATTTTCTTCCATGGGATTCTCCTCCACTGGGTTTTCTTCCATCGGTTCTTCCTCGGGATCTTCATCGGGATCTTCCTCTATCGGGTCTTCCTCTATAGGGTTCTCTTCAGGATCTCCTTCTTCCTCGTCGGAATCAGCTAACACGTTAAACTCTGGGCGGCTACACCTTCGTCCTCTGAATCGTTGTTTCCGAAGTTGACCTGGGGACCTTTGACTTCATCATCAGAACTCGTCAGTGTGTGATCTAAGGAAACGCATGACTGTACATCCTCGTCTAGATTTGGCGCTGCTCCAGGATGGGCCCTGGCCTGAAAAGAAAAGTCATGATTAAACAATGGAATGAATAAGGAAAATGGCCAAGTGTACAAAGTATGGAAAGATATGCGGTGAAAGGAATTGAAAGCTCAGAGTTTAAAATACTGTGATAATGAATAGAATTTGATATAGAGGAAGCATGAGAATGATACATGTATTATGATTCAAATTTTGAGGAAGCATGAGAATGATACATGTATTATGATTCAAATTTTATTGCATTCAATTAAAGTTCAGCGGATACAAAGGTTCAAATGGAAAGAAATATTCATAAAAGTTGACAACATTATGCTGAAATTGGAAAACATAAAATCCTTCTTTGATTGTCAAAACGCTGCATCATCGTCATGCGAGTTGAATCGTGGGTTGGGTCCTCTTTATCCTCGAAACTCGAACTACGCAGTAATCCTCACTTGGCATCAGTGGAGAGTGTGGACGAGTTTCCTCCTTGTAGTTCTTTCCTTTCTGGGCAACCATTGATGAGATATTTGTCGGAACCGCATATCAGACATTTCCATTGGGCACGGCGGCACTCCTTCTGAAGATGTCCTGGTCTCTTACAATTTCCACAGCAAGGGTTCTTCTAATGCTTCTGTTGCGGGGAAACAAACTGGCGTTTCATCTTCTTCTCTTTTCTTCGTCTAACTGGGATCCCTTTATGATTCGAGACTCCCGCTAGGGCCTGACTCACCTGCCTTCTCAGCTCTTCAGTCAATAAGTCGTTTGTTCGCTTCTGGGCTTTCTTTAAACCTTGCAGCACACTCAGAATCTCAATGGTCTGATTCTGGGGAGCGGATAAAGATGAAGGGTCGTTGGAAGACATGATCCTGAAACAACAATTTCGAGAATGATATGAGTCACACGATAAATGAATCAAAATATGATATGGATAGGACAAGGATTCAAGAATATCAGAGATGCTGAATTTATTATAAGTGGGGAATCAACTGCATGACTTTAAGTCACTTGATTAGAGTACGGTAGTGCAATTGCAACCACGTATCCTTGTCAAGTCACCCGAAACCATAGTGAATGGATAGCTGAACACACGATGTGAATATGGATCAAGAATGACAAGTTTACAATCTAGACCGAGGGACGTCTTAGATTGCCAAACTGTACACGAAGAACTGCAATCCCAATCGATGCAAAACCTGGGCTCTGATACCAACTAAACCATGTCACGCCCCGCTTCCCAAAATACGGAATACGAGGGGTAGACAAGGCCAGCCATGCTCCTACGGTCAAGGAAAAGTCCTGCCGTAGTCACACTTCGGCTTCTAGTTTATTATGGTAAACAGTAAATGATGCGCAGGTAATGAGAAATGCAGTAACTGAAAGGAACAGTAATATAAGCTGACCTGAAATGGAACAAACGAAAGCAACTCGGAGTAGCAAGTCAGGAAGTCTGTGATGCACGTCTAGTTCTGATCCAAGCTAAATCTTCTCCTCACACTGAGCATGCATACTCAGGTCGTCAGAGCGACACAATAGCAATATAATGTATATGATCAAGTAACAGTTCTAACAGTGGTAATAGATATGAATAACAGTAAATCAATGACAGCATGAATATGAATGAGCAGAGATCAATGCAGCGGAAAAATAAAGCAGTATAACAATATGTCACGAAAGTCAAGACAGTATGGAATGAATGTAAATGACAGTAACCCTATCAGTCTCTAAGTCTCACTGCACAGGTCAATAAGCCTATCGTCAGTCCAAGTGTGAGAGTCAACCACTCGCGAGTGTCCTCCACCCAAGGGTAGAACCCAAGGGCAAGGGACCACGGGCCCAACATGTAACGAATGTATCACGGTGTATATATCACGTACCCTGTAAATCTCCATATAACTCCCTAAATATATAAGCCGGCATGGGACTCCCGAGATTCTGTTGAATTCACACTTGAACTACCCCACACCCCGTGGTCTACATCAAACGCTAACCATCACCCTAAATACTAATCGATCCGTGACAAGTCTGCGCGAGAACTGGAGGCAGGACCTCCATCAAGCACGTCCCGACTAATACCTAAGATAAATGGCAGTGTCGGATGCCTTATCTGTGACATCCGTGCAAGCGCTTCCATAAGTGTCCCATACCACTTATAGTCACACGTACACGCATCCCACAGACGTCGACAATGCAATAGAATAAAAGGGACACTGATTGTGCACAAGTACGTATCACTTTCACTTAATCACGAATACACAAAAACTGACGTACTTGCCACAATCAACACTAAAATCTAACACTGGGTAAATGCACGATGTCACTAGGTTATCACCACAATGATATAGGTATGATATGATGCATGAACGGTATAAGAAGCACAACTAAGGTATCATAAAAACAGCAGTCCATCACTTGCACGATTTATCATGAAACATATGTATATAATTTAGCGAAATGATAAACAGGTAGTAATTAATATGTTCAGTTGTCTATCCATCTAATTTGGTTTCGAGCCAATCGGGTTTCTGGATCATTAGTTATAACTGTTTCATTTTAAGCGCACGCGGCTGGAAATCCGGTTTCAGAATCAGGAATCCATTTCGCAACGCATTTTAATCCCAGTTGGGATCATAATTTAGTGACGCTACAGTTGGATGAATTCTAGGATTATCAGTAAAGTTTTCAACGCAACAAACGGATCTTCAATCGCGTCTGTACGTTAGGAGTTATAATCTGTTTAATGTCAACATGTCAATTCTGATTCTGCTGGGACTGTTATGTGTCCCGATCTTCTAAATTACAGATTAAATATCAAATGGTGACGAAACAGGATGAAATAAAATGTGTTGTCTAGCTAACAGATTTATCTACAATAATCAGTGGAGTTCCGCAACCTACAAATTAAGGAAATCCCATGGTATCCATTACGGAACAGAAAACACAATTTGAGTCGCTCTGGACTGCAGTCCAGAGTCGTACTCCGATACAATTATCTTCATGATTTAGGTACAGGAATGTCTGGAAACTAGTATAGGATTAAAGTTCGTCGAGTTAGCTTCAATTTGAGCCCTCGAACGCACCAATCTAATATGTATATGATTTATGATGAAATTTACGATTTTCAGGTACAGTAGAAATTCAGTTTTACGGTTAAACTTGGGGGTAGTTGTTTTAGTCGTTAACGATCAAATTATCCAACTAAAATCACACACTATGTTCACAGCCCTACGGGCCAACCTAAACCATCGAGTTCCGTCAAATTTGATAAGGTTTTCCTAAGGGAACAAGCATCGAACAGTTGTGTTGCAATATTTTAATATAAGGTAACATGGGATATATATACGATATTGATTTGTAACATATATAGAATAGCATGAAAGCAAGTAAGAACTTGCCTGGATCAGTTCCGGGGATGCATGGTGATCGTAACGTCACGAACGCGCGATGCACACGCGTCACGGCACTCGACTCGGCTCGAATTCGAGTCTCGGCAACGACGGCTCGCAGCTTGGGTTTGCGTCGTAGCTTACTGTGGAGGCGTGAACGCTTGATTGTGCTGGCCGTTACTGGGGAGAGGGAGTGAGAAGGTAGAGGAAGAGAGAGACAGAATTAGAGAGAGAAAGAACTGAGGGAGAGAGAGAAAACTGAGAGTGAAAGAGAGAGAGAGTTGAGACAGAGAGATAGAGGGATGCAGTGAGTGAGGGCTCGAGAGTGAGAGTGGGAAGTATAGAGTGAGAGAGAGAACGAGACAGTGAATGAGGGAGAGAGAGAATGAGACAGAGAGAGTGAGGGGGCTGAGAGAGACAGAGAGATAGAGAGTCGAGAGAGTGATAGGGAAAACACAGAGGGAGTTAGAGTGAAGGAGAGGCGATGACGTCGACGACGAAAGATGATGGAGGTGACGGCATGGTTGAGCGGCGGTGAGGCGTGGGTGGATGAGAGGCGACGGGTTCAGGTGAGATCGGCCGGAGTGCTGTCTTGGCTGGGAACTCGACCATGGGGTCGAGTGGGTGAGGAAGGAGGAGAAGTTGGTGGTCGGTTGTGGTGAACAAGAGTGGAGGATGGAGAGAGGTGCGAGGTCGTGTTCGTCGCCGTCGGGCGAGCGGAGTTGGTGAGAGAACTGCTGGAAGTGAGGGGGAGAAGATGGGGAGACGAGGGGGAAGCGTCGTGATGAGTAACGCGCTCGAGTCGTGGGGATAACGGTAGCGCGTGGGCGAGGGCGGAGGCGGCGGAGGAGAAACGGGCGCGCGAGAATAGAGGAGAGAGCCGTTGGAGTTTAAAGAGGGAGAAGAACAGTGGCGGGTCGGGTAAGGAAACGGGCGCGGGAGGGAGTGGGCCGAAGAAATAGAGGGAAAAAATTGGTGAAGGGAAAGTGGCCCGGGCTACAGTGGGCTTAGGCCAGGGTTAAATAAAAGGAATTTTGGAGGGAAGAAGGCCGGGCCGAGTGAGAAAATAAGGGGAAAAGGTTTGGAAAACACATGGGAATAAAAGGAGGGGGAAATTGGGCCGGGCCTAGCAAATTAAATCAAAGAATTAGAGGGGAAAAAGAGAACGGGCCGAGTGATTTGGGTTAATAAATTTTAAAGGAAAATCAATGGAAAATATATATGAAGGGGCCGGGGACTGCTGGGCTGAAGGGAATTTAATTGTAGTTTGGATTTGGATTTAAAAGGAGTTTTAAAATAAATAATTTAATAAATAATTATAAGTAAAATTCTAAATAAATCTTACAAGTGAAATAGGAGTACAGATATTGGTATACGAAGGGCTGGGGGTTACAGACTCTTTAGTTCTTTAATTGTTCATTTAATGCATGGATGACTAGGTTAATGATCATTGGTTTGCATTTAATGTTTTTTGTGACTCATTCTTTTCATTAAGTGAGATGATAAGCTTCATGGTTATGGTCACCAATCTTTGCTCCTACCCTCACCTCCCTTGCTCTATATAGTGGCCGGCCCCCTTGGTGAGGGAATGATGGTTGTTCATTTGATTTGCTTAAAAAGATTATGATAGTTTGATGTATGGAAATTTCTTAGTTCATTCCATCACAATTCCAATTGGCAACTTCATTAACCGTTCGTCCATAGCCTTGGACGTAACGAGACAAAGTGGTCTACTCATTCTCTACATCATCTTGGTCATCTCTTTTGGCAAACTTGACGATCGAGTTATCTCGGTTCAGAGGCGGGAGCCCGTTTAAAGATCCGTCGACGTGGTGCCACCTGGACGAGAAGATTGGAGATTCAGGAGATCGGAGCAGCCGCAACAAAGCGTGGGATGATGGTTGAAGACCAAAGGACTCGGATCGTTCGGTATAACATTTCTACCCACTTTGTATTTTGTTAGTTTAGCTTTAATGGCAGATCCGGGTTATACTACGCGATAGCGCCAGTTGTAAAAAGTTTTTGTTCCGCATTTGGCGTCTGTTAGACGGCCGGGGCGCTACCGTGGACTTACAGCCAGCGCCCTGGCCATCTACCGTGGCCGATTGCGGAACAAAAATTTTATAAAACTGGTGCTAGAACAACCCGATAATACGGATCTACCATAAACCTAAAGCTAGCAAACTAAAGAGGAGTTAGAATGTTTATACCGAATAATCCGTGTCCTTCGGTCTTTAACCATCTTCCCAAGCTTCTGGTGGCCACCATGATCAAGCTTGATCGCCAGTCTTCCTCCATCGAAGGCGATCCACCTGAAGATTTGTAGTTCGAGCTCCAACCTCATAGTCGAGATAAGTAGGGTACCTAGTTCGCTAAACTAGATAGTCTATAGGATATAGAGTCTAATGATAGATTAATTTGTCTCATAACACTCTAGGTTTCTCAACACATGAGACTTTTAGGGTGGAGGTAAAAGAGGGAAGCAAGAGAGGATGAGAGTGTTGTGAGCTTTTTTTCAACTTTGAAAAATGGCTAAGTGTTGTGAACTCAAGAATCATCAATCATCCAAAAAATCTCACAACACAAATATCACGTATGCCACAATAGTAACACATGAATCATCCATGAATCACCAAGTAGCCATGCTTCAATAAATGTAAATCACACATTATCCCTCTACCTCATTAACCATTTAGTCCTAAATGGTTAAAACTAAATGAGGTGGCATCTTCTAGAAGCACCTTGTAATAAATTACAAGAATACCCTCAACCGTATATACATGCCCTTATTCGTATTCCGAAAAATACGAATATAAAGAGACGAAAATATCCAACAATCTAATATTAGAATCCGGCTTAAACCAATGCCAACTAGTATAATCCGTCCGAATTATGATACGTACACAAGTGCATGTATATGATCGAACCCTGCCATAAAACCATACGGCCTCTATATCGTTTCGCCCGAAGCAGGGAAACCCTCTGTGTGGGACTCTAAAGACTTGTCAATATACTGGCAGTGGGTTTAACCACAAGCACGTCAGCAGCACTAGCTGTACGTAAAGACTACCCAGGTATTGAGCGAAAGGAAGGCTGACGAGCAAACTCATCTGAACCCCTATTGAGCCTGTCCGTGACAATATTCGTACAGTCCGGTCTGTTCATCTAAGAGTATCGCATATCGATTATAAGGTGTGGATAAAATCAGACCCCTAATAACGCGATATTTCGTGTCGGTATGAAGCCCATCACCACCTGAGAAAATACTGATCCAAATCAGTAATTCTTGTCCATCTTGGCCAAGGATTTCTGGTGATGGCCATCCGTACACAATGCGATATCAACTCCCAATACCGGGAGAGATGAATCCCCGACGATCCACTCACTACCTCCATATGGCTCGGGACTGTAACCAACTAAAATCTGTTTGCACGACTCTTTTGAGTCATGGTAGGGTAGTAATCAAACCACAGTAGGAACTCACACGAGACAAATGCCGATCTCAATTCGACAGAGTAACCTGTACACATGTCATCTGGGAACTGCTATCTGACAATAGGTATAATACAAACTAGTATGTTCCCGGAGGGTCCGTCCAGTATACTCATAACCCAATGAGTACATGTATACTATCTTAGGTGACAACCTGACACTAATGGCTTGTGAGACCTAGCCACCTCCCATCGTCGGGGTCTCGATAAGTACACACTAGTCTACTCTAGAGTATTGATGCACAGTCTCGATACTCCCTCGAATAGGGACATTTAAGGATGTGTTTATAGACCACCCAGCTTCCAAGTATATGATCGCCATCATAATACTGGTAGTCAAGTAAGAATCCTATGGGCTCTATCAATATGTAATAGTGATCTGTAATACCACATAAAGCATGCATATGATGATAAACACAAAGCAGATAGTATACTATCATCTTGAGTAAGACTGTTCTACCCGTATAGGTCTTCCCTCAATTATCACAATCGCGTGCCCGCGATTCAATAATTGACTTGAGGGCACTATAGCCAACACCTCCTATAACCATTTGCATGTTTTTGGATGCTTATATTATGGTCGTAATAAATCAATCACACATAAATTTACTCATCGCGCATCTCCTGAAATTTTTGTTGGTTACCCTTTTGGTCAAAAAGCATACAAAATCTTTGATCTCCATATTTACCCAGTTTATTCGTCTCTTGATGTCGTTTTTCATGAAAATATTTTTCCTTGTCATTCCATACAAATGACATCCAAATAATATGTTTTTCCGCTACCAGTTCCAGATATGGATGACACTTCTCATCCATCCATTTTTCTACCTACTACCTCGACTACTGAAATCCTTTCATCAACAATCAACCAAGTTCCATCATCTATCGAAACAAATTCTCCTTCAAATCAACCAATAGAAACCCCATCATCTTTAAAACAAATTGATTCTTTATCAACATTGATCGAAACAAATTCTATTCCAAATCCACCTCTAAGAAGATCTAGTCGAGCACATAAAGTTCTTTCATATATTAAAGATTATGACTTTCTTGTTCCAACACACAATTCATCTACAGGTTCAGGTACTTCGTATCTTTTATCCAATTTTGTTACATGTACAAAATTTCTTCTCCTCATCAAACTTTTATCTTCTCTTTACTTGCTACTAATGAACCAACTAGTTCTTCTCAAGGTGTTAAATTTCCAGAATGACAAGAAGCAATGAAGGCTGAGATGGATGCTCTTACAAATAATAAAATATGGTCTATTGTTCCTTTTCCATGTGGAAAGAAATCAATAGGCTCTCGATGGGTATTTAAAATAAAGTGACATTCTGATGGCACAATTGAAAGATATAAGGCGCATTTTGTCGCCAAAGGTTATACACAGATTGAAGAGATTGATTATCATGAAACTTTTGCGTTCGTTGAGAAGTTGGTCACAGCTCGAGTTTTCTCGTCGTTGCCGCAATACAAAATTGGTCCCTGCATCAACTTGATATCCATAATGTATTCTTACATGATGATTTGCATGAGTAAGTTTATATGTCACTTCCACCCGGATATGAGAAAAAGGGGAAGAATCTCATTTGTCGGCTTCACAAATCTTTTTATGGTCTCTAACAAGTATCTAGAAATTGGTTTGTAAAGTTCTCAACTTGTCTGTTCAGCTTTGGTTTTCAACACTCAAGCCTTATTTTTCATGCATCAAAATGACGTCTCAATCTTCATCTTGTTTATGTTGATAATATAGTTGTTACATGAACTAATAATTTTCTCATTCAGAAAATCAAATACTTGTTGCACCGGCAGTTTCACATCAAAGATCTTGGCGCTCTTAAATATTTCTTAGGTATTGAAATTGCTCGATCTAAAAAAGGCATACACCTTTGTCAAAGGAAATATGTCATTGATATTCTTAAAGACTCTGGACTTACTGCAACTAAGCCAGTTGATTTTCCGAAAGAACAAATCTCAAGTTAACAAATAGTGATGGCACGATACTTGATTATCCTTCAACTTTTCGTCGTCTTGTGGGATGTCTCATTTATCTTATTATCACTCATCCTAATATCTTCTATACAGACAACATCCTTAGGCAATTCATGCATCAACCTTGCAAGCCTCATCTTGATGTTTCCTTTCGTTTGCTTTGATATATTAAAGGTATAACTAGTCAAGGAATTTTTTTATCCTCATCCTCTATTCCCACATTTCATGCTTATTATGATTCAAATTGGGCAAGTTGTCCAACGACACGACGCTCTATAGCAGGTTATTGCATATTTTTAGGCTTTAGTCCTATTTATTGAAAAACGAAAAATAAACTACTGTTTCGCGCTTCTCTGCAGAACCTGAGTATTGAGCAATGCTCACTGCAACTTGCGAAGTTACTTGGTTATCTTATTTGCTTCGTGATCATGGCATTCATTTAAATTCTCCAGTTTCACTATATTGTGACAATTAAACGGCTATTCATATTGTTGAAAATCCTGTTTTTCATGAATGCGCAAACACATAAAGATTAATTATCATGTTGTTCATGAAAAAATTCAAAAAGGCTTGCTCCAAAGTGGCTAGCTCTCATCAGTTAACTGACCATTTTAGAAAAGCGCTTGGCAAGGACCATTTTCATTTTCTCAAGTCCAAGTTGAGTATTCTTAATTTGCATACACCAACTTGAGGGAGGGTATATACTAGCAAAAGATATTATTTGATTGCAAATCATATTCTTTCGATTAACTATTTCCTTTTACTATCAGCAAATCAATCAATCCATTATGATTTGCTCATTGCAATCAATTAGAATTTTATGTAATTTTATTTTTTCCATTTTAGATTACTTCATGAACCATTATATATATATAAGAGATTCATGTAAATGATATCAAGAAAACCTCAATAAAATTCTCTTCTTTCAATCATTAAAATTTTAATTTTTCCAATTTTATTAAAACTAATGCTAAAGCAAATTAAGGCCCTACCACTAATTGGCTGGAATCACTAAGCAGTGGACCATGGGACCCATAGCTTTTAGTTTTGCCTTTGATGCTGATTGAGGAGCAACCATGGTAGCAACATTATTCTCATGATGATTCCTAGTTTTGTATGCATAACTTGCTTATTATGACGTAACTAGGGAACGTAGAACCCCATGCAATTCAATGTGTGTTATTTCCGCACCATCCATAAGGCTAAGCGGTATTTATCTACAATAAAACAAAGTACATAGATTTTTCTTTAAAATGTTGAAATTTAATTTATTTGTAATAACAGAATCTATGATATTTATCTGAAACTTTGAAAGTGCGGGGTATTTTTTGGTAGTGGACAAATTCCATGATGTTTATCTAGAAAAAATTGAAAGTCATGGTATTTATTTGCAGCGGACAAATTCCATGGTATCTATGAAGAAAAATTCGAAACTTTGTGGAATTTATTTGTAACGGATAAAGTCCATGATATTTATCTGAAAAAAGTCGAAAGTTCTTGGTATTTATTTGTAGTGGACAAAGTCCATGGTACTTGGAAAAAGTCGAACGTTTGTGGTATTTATTTATAGCGTACAAAGTCCATGATATTTATCTGAAAACGTCCAAAGTCTACGGTAATTATTTGTACGGTAAAATGTCCATGGTATCTATTTGAAAAACATCGAAAGCCTTTGGAATTTATTTGTAGCGTACAACGTCCATGATATTTATCTGAAAAATGTCGAAAGCTTTTGGTATTTATTTGTAACAGACAAAGTCTATGGTATTTATCTCGAAAACATTGAAAGTTGACGGTAGTTTAGTGAGATGGTATTTTCCTGAGAAATATTGAAAATTGGATACGTTCCATGAGAAAAATGTGAAAGTTGACTATATTTACTTGCAATAATGAAATTACATGGTATTTATTAAAAAAACCGCAAAGAAACCGCTTTGTATTTTGTAACTAACAATGTCCATGGTATTTATCTGAAAAACGATGTAAATTCATGGTGTTTATTTGCGAATCATGGTATTAATCTGAAAATGGTGTAAGTTCATGGTATGGTATTTATCGTAACAAATAAAGTTCATAATATTTATTTGAAAAAATGTTTAAAGTTTAAGGTATTTTAGTGAAAACCGAATGGGTTTTTGAGCTGATGGTATAAATGTAATTATAGGGAAGTTTTGCCCAGCCGTGAATTTCCATAAGTACCCTTTAGACAAGCATAACTACAAATTTACCAAAATAGTGCAAATTGTCCACAATATTGAAAGGAGAATTTAAAATTTAAAATTCATTCCTTCATTCCAATTTAGTATATTATTTATTGCATGTGTTATGTATGTGGAAAACTGATAAATTTTTTATTAAACATAATTGATAATTTTTTATTTGCCATTTTAAAAACTTTAGATCTCTATATTTTTTGAGAAGATAACTTATCAAAATATGGATATATAGTATTTAAAATTCACACCAAAATAGTGCAAATTTGAAAGGTCCACAACTGAAAGGAAAATTTAAAATTTAAAACTTCACTCCTTCATTCCAATTTAGTATACTATTTATGGCACGTGTCATGCACATGGAAAATTGATAAACTTTTTATTAAACATAATTGATAATTTTATATGTGCCGTTATTAAAGCTTTATATCATTCAATATTTTTTGAGAAGATAACTTATTGGAATATGGATATATATTATTTAAAATTCACACATGTTTGATTACATATGATTTATTTTTTAAAAAAAAGATTGTTTTTTAGTTTGAAGAAAATAATTCTATAGATTAAAATGATTTTTTATTTAAAATATTTTATTTCAACTTTTTATGATTAGGAAATTTAGTTTATATCCAAATTTGAGTTCTTTTTGAAAGTAGTATTTAAAAATTATATAAATATAAATCTATCTATCTATCTGTCTATCTATATCTATAGCACCCTTGAAAGAAAATTAGAGAGATTTTTCACGGTTTTTTCATAACACCAAATTCTTCATACCATCAAATCCTGGTATCTCTTTACACATTTAAATCCAGTATCACATCTAACAATAAATATTTTCTAAAAAAATCCTGCAAATCCTTCTGATATATTATATGTTATTTAATTTTATGGATATCAAATTTATGATTAAAAATAAATTCAAATCCTATAAATATAAATATTTTTTGTAACAAAAGAAAATCTTTTACTCATAAATAATTGTACATATGCTATTTAATTGTTATTTAATTCAAAATTATGGTATAAAATCAAATAAAATTTAAACCCATCACGATAACTCCCGAAACTTTTATTTCATTCATAGAAACTCTTTATGATTATTTATTATAAAAATTGACTAAATTAACCTCTTTTATATATATATATATATATATATATATATATGTTTTGAAGGTGACAAAACTAATCCATGTTGTTTGATATAGGTTATATATATATGCTTTGAAGGTGACAATACTAATCCATGTTGTTTGATATAGATACTCTGAAGGCAATTATTGTAATTATATATAGACCTATATAGATAAATCATTCTCGTTCGAAAATGATAGTATGCTATCTAGTTTGCTTTATCATTTATATGTATTTATTTTAATTGTTATTATGTATCACTAATACATGATGATAAAATCTTTAGAATGTTGTGGAAGTACCGGGATTATGATGAGATCATAATTGTGGGGCCTAGTTGTTCTTAAAGTGTTCCTAGTCTTAAGAATGTCGAGACAGGATATCGACGCTCCAGGCTAGACTAGTGTATACATTTTTTGACCCCGAGGAGGGCGATGGCTAGTCCTATAGCCATTGGTGTTTGACATCGAAGATTGTATACATGTGTTCATTGGAGAGTGGGTACACTGAACGGACCCACCGAGAACTCCTTGATGGTATTATACCTATATGTCAGATAACATTTCTTTAATGACAATGGTATATGTTAGTCTTTTGACTTGAGATCGTCATAGTACCTTCTAAATGTTCCGACTATACTTTGATTTCTACCCGACCATGGCTCTGCGGAATCGTGCAAAAAGGTTTTTATTGGGTATAATCCTGAAACACATGGAGGTAGTGAGCGATTGAGATGTAATTCATCTCTCCCGGTATAGGGAGTTGATGTCGTACTATATAAGATATAATTATAATCTGAAGTCCCTGGCTAGGGCGGTTAAGATAAACTGATAAGTGTTATGAGTTCGATATTTGTATGACTTACTAGGTTATTGGTGAAAGCTTACACTAACACCCTGGCCATCTACCATAGCCGGTATGCGGAACAATTTTTTTTCTAGGATGTATAAACTGGTGCTAGAATAACCCATACTCCGGATCTACCATAAGCCCTAGATAATCAAACAAAGAGAAGCTATCTACTATGATCGGAGTTTATACCTAAACAATCAAGTCCTTCGGGTCTTCACTCCTTTTCTTTATCTCATCGAAGGATGTACGGATCGCGCTTAATCGATGACCTCTTCGCGTAAAAAATGATCCACCCAAGAGTGCCTACTTTGAGCTCCTACCTCTAAACCGAGGCAACTAGGTTACTTAGTATGCTAATCTAAGTACCCAGATTATGTAGAGAGTGATGATGAATTAATTAGTCTCAATATACCCTAAGTTTCTCAACACATGAGACATTTAGGGTTTAAGATAGAAGAAGATGAAGCTTGAGGAGATGAGAGTGTAGTAGAGAGCATAATATGAAGAATGGCCAAGTCTTTTTTAATAATAATGCAAACACAAAAATATCTACACAAACTATCAACCATGAATCAATAGTAAACCATGAGTCATAACATGAATCACCAAGTAGCCATACTTCATTTATGAATGATAACACCTCATCCCTCCAACTCAGTAACCATTTAACTAAATGGTTAAAACAAATAATGAGGTGTCTTCTTCTAGAAGCACCCTTATATAATTACAAGAATACCCATCACTATATTTACATATTCATATCCGTATTCTGAAAAAATACGAATACAAAGAGACAAAATTAATCTAAGAATATAATACTAGGATCCGGCTTAAACCAAAGCCTGCTAGTATTATCCGCCCGAACATCATACGTGCACAAGTACACGTATGTGATCGAACCCTGCTGTAAAACCATACGTCCTCTATATCGTTTCGCCCAAAGCAGCAAAACCCTTTGTGTGGGACTCTAAAGACTCGACAGTACGCTGGCAGTGGGTTTAACTACAAGCACGTCAGCGATATTAGCTCTATGTAACGGCTACCCAGATACCTGTCGAAAAGGAAGGTCGACGAGCAAACTCGTCTGAACTCCTACTGAGCCTATCTGTGACAATCTCCATACAGTCCGGTCTCTTTGTCTAAGAGTATCACACCAGGTCTAGGGCGTGGTCATTGTCAGACCCTAATAACCCGATAATTCGTGCTGATGCGGTTCAGGACCAATCTGGGAAACTACTGATTAACCTATCAGTAAATCCCAACTGCCTTGGCCAAGTTCTTATGGTCCTAACCAATCGAACACAGTGCGATATCAACTCCTAATACCGGGAAGACGAATCTCTGACAATCATTTACTGCCTCCATGTGGCTCGGGACTGCACCCAACCAAAACCTGTTTGCACGACTCAGTAGAGCCGTGGTAGGGTAGTGATCAAAGTACAGTAGGAACTAACACGAGACAAATGACGACCTGAGGTCCAAAGACTAATTTGTATACATGTCACATAAGAACTGCTATCTGACGTTAGGTATAATACAATATAGAGATTCTCAGCGAGTCCGTCCAGTGTACTCACCCCCAGTGAGCATATACAATTTTAGGTGATCACACCAATAGTTGTGGGACCAACCACCGTCCCTCGTCGGGGTCTAAAAATGTATACGCAAGTCTACTCTGGAGTGTCGATGCCCGGTCTCGATACTCCTTCGACTTCGGACTTTTAAGGATGTGCTTATAGACTACCCAGCTCCCATAAGTATGATCGCCATCATAACGCTAGTCGTCAAGCAAGATCCTACGGGCTTTATCAACATGTGGTCGACATATATAACATATGCACATGTTAAGATAAAGTCAAACTATAATAGTATACTACTGTAGCGAGTCATTATCGAGTCTTTATCAATATGTGCAAGCAGCATAAAGTATCAGTAAAAACAAATACACATATTCTGATGAAGACAACTTAGATAATATACTATATAACTGAGCAAGATTGTCTTGCACATACATATCCCAAGCATCCATATGTATACATATACTATAATGGCCTCTAGGGCATACATATCCAACAATCTCCTACTTACACTAAGGCCATATATTGGCGTACCGAGTACCCAACGTCTGCACTAAGGCCAGCTGCTGGCGTACCGCATACCCAACATCTTAAAAAGTCGCTTGAATTGCGCTTGAGGGAGGGCCTTTGTAAATGGATCCACCGTTTTCTCTTTTGTATCCACTCTCCGGCCTCGATCTCCTGGCGATCTATGATCTCCTTGATCAGGTGATACCGCCTTAAGATGTGTCTGGGTTTCTGATGGGACCGTGGTTCCTTTGCTAAAGTTATAGCCCCATTGTTATCGCAATACAAAGGTATCACATCAATAATGGACGGAACTACCTGAAGTTCAGTAATGAACTTCTTCATCCAGACTGTTTCTTTTGCGGCATCGTTCGCAGCAATGTATTCAGCCTCTATCGTCGAGTCTGCGACGGTGTCATGTTTAGAACTCCTATAACACACCGCTCCTTTGTTGAGGGTAAACACAAAACCTGAGACAGACTTGCTTTCATCCTTGACACTCTGGAAGCTTGAATTGGTAAAGGACTCAACCTTAAGGTCTCCATTACTGAAAACCAAGAATATCTCCTTAATCCTTCTCAGGTACTTGAGAATGTTCTTCACTGCTGTCCAGTAGCTCTCACCTGGGTTCGATTGATACCGGCTCACCACGCTAAGCACGTAAGCTACATCTGATCTTGTACATAGCATCACATACATTATAGATCTTACCGCCGAAGCGTAGGTGCTCATGCGAACCCTCTCCTCATCAGTCTTGGGAGACATCTCCTTGGAGAGGATGATTTCGTACGATGCGGGTATATTACCGCTTTTGGAATCTTCCATACTAAATCTCTTTAGTACGGTCTCTATGTATCTGGACTGCGAAAGTCCCAATAATCTATTGGATTTATCTCTGTAGATCTTGATCCTTAGAATGTACGAGGTATCATCCAGGTCCTTCATGGAGAACCTTTGTGATAAGAACAACTTGACCGATTGTAGCATACGAATATCATTTCCTATCAAAAGAATGTTGTCCACATACAAGACTGGGAATATGACAGTTTGTCTTACAATCTTCTTATAAATACATGGCTCATCCTCGTTTTTGATGAAGTCAAATTCCTTGTCTGTTTCATCAAAATAGATGTTCCAACTCCGCGATGCCTGCTTCAATCCATAAATCGATTTGAGCAACTTGCACACCTTCCCACTTTTCTCACTGTCTACAAAAATTTCTGGCTGATCCATATAAACGCACTCTTCTAAACTTCCATTTAGAAAAGCCGTTTTTACATCCATCTGCAAGATTTCATAGTCATGGAAGGCAGTAATGGCAAGTTGGATCCGAATGGACTTGAGCATAGCCACTGGAGAAAAAGTTTCGTCATAGTCCAATCCTGGTCTTTAACGAAAATCTTTTGCAACAAGTCTATCCTTATAGGTTTCCACCTACCCATCTACACCAATCTTCCTTTTGTAGATCCATTTGCATCCAACAGGTTTTACCCCATGTGGAACAATTTCCAAGGTCCACACTTTATTGGCGTATATGGACTCCATTTCGGATTGCATAGCATCCATCCAATTATCAGAGTCCTTGCTAATAATGGCCTGCCTGAAACTAGTATCCAACGTGTTCTTCCAAGATGTAATCCTCTCGATCCCCATCTATGAGAAAACCATAGTATCTCTCAGGTGAATGTTAAATCCTACTAGATCTGTGGAGTGGCTGAGTTTCGTCTGGGATTACCGAATCTAGTGGTTCATCCAAATCTTCAGTTATATTTTGTGGTTCATGGTTTTCTCCCAGTTCTACCGTACTCCCACTAGTTTCTTTTGCCAGAAACTCCCTTTCTAAAAAGGTAGCGTGACAAGATAAAAACACCTTCTGTTCCTCAGAGTGGTAGAATAGATATCCTAGTGAATCCTTAGGATATCTCATAAATTTACATAGAATTGACCGTTCCTCTAGTTTGTCCGATTTCTGTGTTTTCACATAGGACGGACAACCCCATATCTTAAATCGCTTAAGATATAGATTCCGTCCGCTCCATATTTCATATGGAGTCTTAGGAACAGACTTGGATGGAACATAGTTCAGTAGATATGCCACTTTCAGAAGCGTATGTCCCCAAAATAAGAGAGGCAACTCAGCACTACTCATCATGAAGCGAACCATATCCAATAGGGTACGATTCCTCCTCTCCGATTTACCGTTGTGCTGTGGTTTATAAGGAGGAGTAAGCTGAGAGAGAATTCCATTCTCTTTTAGGTAATCTAAGAATTCCGTGCTCAAGTACTCCCCTCCTCTATCAGACCGGAGAATCTTGATACTTTTGCCATTCTGGTTCTCTACTTCATTTTTGAATTCTTTGAATTTCTCAAAAACTTCATATTTGTGTTTCATGAGATATACATATCTGAACCTAGAGAGATCGTGTCACGACCCGAAATAGCCTGTGACTGGCACTTGAATCATATGAAGTCTACAGGACCCTATTTAATCCAAGTAAACCAAAAGCCCAGAAATCTAAAACCATTTTAAGGAGTAAAATAAAGAAAAACTAGTTTTTGAGAAGTAGGAAAACATGTTTTGAAATCAAAGTTTTTAAATAAGGGTTTTAAAAAAAAACATAAGCCGAATATGCATTTTAAAAATCACATATCCTTTCTGAAAAATTCGGCAGAGTTTCCTTTGTAAATACTGGCCTCGAATGGGGTAAAACATAAATAATATATGCAATGATAACAGGCATCCCCAAGCGGGAGCTAGCTCTTCATCAATCGACGGTCACAACCATGCAAGTAATATAATATACAACGCCGAAGGGCGAGGATCACAACTCAAAAAGCATAAAAAGCGTAAAACTACAATGCGCGACTCTAAGGTCGAAATAATACATAACTGATTTCTAAGTCTGAAACAATATACAAGTTTTGGTTGATGGAACTACTAGATACAACTGAATAATATATGTACAATGGTGGTCCTGATACAAAAGAACCTACCTACCAAAACAAGTCACCCATATGGAAGCAGCGTGCCAGAAAAGCCATAATGAACCCTGTACGGCAAAACCTGCAAGAACTGTGGCACAACGGGGGTGAGTTGCCAACTCGTGAATAGAAGATATCTACAAGTAGAAATCGCATGCATGACCTAATCCTAGGTCAATACGATCATATATATATAAACCTCAATAAATAAGTCTGAAGCATGATAAGATAGTAATGTAACATCTATATAAGAGTGTAGTGCCAAGTGCTCGTGCCAGTGCCTCAGGCAATAACATGTCATGAATATGAGTTATGATCAATGTCGACTATGTCATGAAGTCTATAAGTATGTGGATATCATCCAATTATGTGATCAATGTCATCAATATCAAGTATAGATATGTGGATATCATCCAACTATGCGATCAATATCTGTATGTAAGTGGATCCCGTCCACGTGTCACCCAATAACAATAAGCATCATGTATGTAAATATCATAAAGCATATGCATGGAAGTATGAGGATATAATCAAAATCATGGAACCGGAGTGTCCAGCATCGACACTCGAAAACATCATGAAAGTTGTGCCCAGCATCGATACGTAAATCCTCATATCGGGCTCCATCAGTCCGGATCAGCCCACGGGCTCCGTCTGCGGAATCGGCCCTCAGCCCCAGCAGTACACCCATATCTATCTATCGACACTAGTCAGTATCCTCCGGATAACCTCCAGGTCCAACCAATCACCGGTAGGTAGTAGTCCCTCTGCCAGGCTCACCGTCTACTACACACCGATCCATTCTTGCCCTAGGGTACCATACCGGGTCCACCATGTACCCGCAATCGGTCTCATCCACCTCCTCGAACCGGGTTTCACATGTCGCTCTCAGCACCGAGAAAATACATGGTGGACGCACTGAAATATCATATCAAGGGTAACCGGGTTTTTAAAACAATTACATATTCTCTTTTGAAATACCCACGGTTCCCAAATCCAGAAATATCATGGAAACAACATATCTCAATGCGTATAATCAAAGCATGATGTATGCGACATGTAAAAGAAATGTAAGCATATCAGTAAGTCATACAACATGGAATAATAATGTGCACATGTCGAGAGAAACCGCTCTTTTAAAATGAATCAGTTTTAAAGAATATCTTACGGTTCCCAAATTTCTAATCAAGCCAGAATCATCTATATATGTGTACATGTATAAGTGTACAATATGCCATGCAAGAATCATATCATGAATGAAACAGTACTACAGTGTAGTGGCGTGGCAATTATCGATGATGAAGTGTGTGAGCCGGCAAACAGTGTACGTGGAACATACGCATCATCGATAATGGTGCTGGTGTCCTAACAGCATGATGGTAATATAGCAATAAACATAAGTAATGCGATGCAAATAATATGAATGTGCGGAATCAAATAATCAACGCAGTAGTGAAGAATCTACATCAGTATGAAAGTGTCATGCAGTTTTGCCTTTTGAAATAAGACGAATCAGGGTTTTTCGTAAAATAAGGGTTACGGCGTTTTTAAGATGCGCCTTTTGAAATTATCCATAGAATCCCCTTTGCCTATCTTTAAAATATTCTCGGTTCGTTAGTTTTGAAATGGGTATGTCTCGGTCTAGTCTAATGTCTACAAAGTAATCTACAGACCTAACTAACAAACTAAGCAGGAGGGGTATGGAAACCACCTACATCTGAGTCGATATATATATATATATATATATACACACACACACATATAAATATAATAATCGGTGATCCCGCCTCAATAGTATCACGTACGATACAGTATATCTTATGACGTCCTCGAGTCATGAGTGCGGATCTATCATCAATATAAAACTCGTACGGTAAATCGTCGTATGACATCCCAATAGCTGGGTACGGGTCAATGTCACAATTGTCTCATCCATTATCTGGTATCCTTACTATCATATCATATGATCTGGGGTACTGATCTAAATCTACTACAAATTGATACCATCTATATAAATATAAGTGCGTGTGTGGAATACACGTCTAAAGGCCCGCTAAAAATCATACGTCGTATCCCACATACGAACCACATCGTATCACCGATACCATGGCACTAAGCCCAAATCATCGACTCATCTCCAATTTCATCCACTATCCTCATCATCACGGTACAAGTATAGCAATAAGTACGTGTGTGCATGTAGGTGTAAACCTGTTCTAGGGTTCGCGAGTAGGAACTATACTAGTTTACTTCTAACCCTAATCTATCTATAGTACACCTAACACATCTCAAATTTCCACGACACTATAAGCTATCATGAGTATACATGTATGCTATACTAATATCGGACTGTGGGGGTGCTGTACGCCATCCACCCGACTTCCCCCTATAGATATAATCTACTCACCTGTATCCTGCGTGTCGGTGTCGATGTCGCCTTCATCTTCTGCATCGCCTCGGATCGTCGTGGGGGTACCTACACATATCGCATCGCATTAAAACTAAATCGTAACTTAAAACGACATGCGAAAACCAACACGATACGCTAAAAGGCCTATAGGTTAGAACCTATGGTTAGCCTTCGCAAAACAACCCGAAATCACTCGATATAGACGTACAAACGTCATACGATCGAGATAATGCACAAATACCAAAATCTGGAAATCAAAATACGCAAAACCAAAACTAAATGTAAAGCAGCAACCTAAGAAAACGATCTTAGATTTCGTCTCAGGTGAAAACAAAGCGAGCAAACAAGTCTAGAGTGATGTATAGGGTGTATGTGACCTACAGTAGAAGCTCAGGCACCTTAGCCAACCAAGTGGCCGAGCCCACTAAAGTGCAAAACTGGCCTGGCCGGCCTGGTCAAGGAGTTGGGTGCTCGTCTGCCTAGGGTGGTCTCCTGGTGGTCTAACTAGGCTCCTGGTGTTGTTTATTTTCCTTGTATTGACCCCGGATCACTCCAGATTCACCTGCACGCCATATACACTCACAAACCGACATGAAACTGTTCTGTTTTGGGTTCCAGGTTTTGCAATGTGTCGGATCTGGGTTCGTAGCACCAAGGGGGTTTCAAGGGTCACTAATAGGGCTTAACTACACTAACACAATTCAATTTAACCTTAACCCTCTCTAGGTTTGTCCAAAGTGCACCAAATCACACGATATCGATATGAAACTAGTATAGATGCATATGGAATGAAATACTACGATAATGGGTGCAGAAATTATCTCCTTAGAGACTCATGAATCTTCCCCAGCCCCAAAACATCAACTTTCTTAGTTCATTCTATAGCTTGTGAGCTTGTGCATACTTTTTGTGAAGTGGATGTAAGGTTTTGAGTTTGTTTTAATGGTGTTTTGGGGGATTTGAAGGAGGAGGAAGAGGAAGGATGGGAGCAGGAGCAGCAGCAGATCTAGGAGAGGGGAGAGAGAAATGGGTGTGAGGAAATGATGAGAGTGTGCTTCAAAAAGTGAAGGTTGACCTATACCTATCCTCTCTCTCTCTCTCTCATCATCATTCCATTTCCTTTTTCCTTTTCTTTTCTTTTCTTTTCCTTCTCACTCAAATAGTAGACCCAAAGCACCCATGGTAGGAAAAATGCAACACAAGTCTAAAAGTGATATGTGCATGTTTTGCACAAAAAGCCAAAAATCCGATTAGCGATTTTTAATCGCGATTAGCACTAAATTAGCATATAAATGCTCATAAAAACTTAAAAAATGACTTAATTCCATTAAATACATTATTTTAGAATTTTCCATAATTTTTCCAAAATTTTTCCCATTTATCGGTATTTAATTATAAATTTAATATTAAAATAATCAATAAAATAATATTAAAATATAAAAATTCCCAAAAATAATATTTTATTATTTTGAAATCTTACAGATCGTCAGTGAATGTGATGAAGTATGAGAACCCACCCCTTTCATGTATAGACATCGGACCACATACATCACTGTGTATGAGTCCTAATAGCTCTACTGCTCTTTCTCCCTGTCCTGTGAACGGAGATTTGGTCATTTTTCACTTGAGACAGGATTGACAAGTTTCATAAGATGAAAATTCGAAATATCCATCCTTATGCAATTTACTCAGTTTTTTCTCTGATATTACCAAGTCTACAATGCCACAAGTAGGATTCGTTCGTATCTGAACTCTTTCTCTTGCGTGTGTTTTGTATATTGAAAACTGTGTTTTGATTTAGAATATAGATACCATTACAGTGTACCTTCTGCAACCAATACCTGATTAAGGTAAATGTTCATGATATTTCCATCAAGAACAAACTTATATCCATATTTATCAAGTAAAGAAACTGATATGATATTGCAAACCATGGAAGACACATAGTAGCAATTGTTCAAAATCATAGTATTGCCTTTTGGCAACACTAGGTGATATTCACCGATGGCAGCAGTATCAACTTGTGCTCCGTTCCCTACTCTGAGGGACATATCACCAGGTCCAACCATCCTACTTTTTCTCAGTCCCTACAATAAATTACAGATATAAGATCCTGATCCGGTATCTAGTACCCAGGAGGTAGGACTGACCGAAAAACAGTTCTCAATAACAAAAAACCCGAAGAAGACATAATAGTGTGTTTCTTATTCGTTGGGGTCTTTAAGGAATTCATGCAATCATCTTTTCCTAGCTCATACTCATGACAGTTGTCATAGTTTAGAGCCGAACCAACGTTTCCCAGCCCCGAATAAGAATTCGGATCGGTCAAGCGATACATTTTATTATCTTGATTAGGGCATGAAATGGTTACTACCTGGAGAGAAAGAAAAGAAATACTTAGCATGCGCTCTTACAAAATTAGATTGGTTATTAGTTTATCTAATCATGATGGCTCTCACTGTTTCCTCAAATTCTTCTTCAAACCCTAAAAGAAGAACTACTCAGGATTAATCGCACGTCACAATACTTTCTTAACCTTTCGGCCAGGCTAGTGTCGGTATATCGAGGGAGGTTTTTCAACGCTTTCGCGAAATTCCTTAATTATTTAACCTCTTTTTCTTGGAGGTATAACCCCGCTAATACCGTTCTAGACACCTACTTAGTTTATAGCATTGATTGTTAAGTGAAATAATCTCCCAAGAGTAATCCTACTCATCAGTGGGATCGGGATCAAATTATCATTATGTGATGACCTAGATGGAATCCACTCTAGTAACCGCACTCCAGAAGGTATGCTAAATCTGCAAGTTTCCTGTATATTTGAAACCACCGATGTGGTTTTTTCCTTTAGGACCCTAGTGACCTTGACGGAGTCAACAAATCAAAGAGTCCTAGTTAAGTTCAACCCATCATTATCTTGATTGCATTAAACACACCCGCATAACCCTTGACGGAGTCAACAAGGTTACACGACTGTCCTAACCAATCACAACCAATGCTATAAACGAGCACTACTTAGCTATCGTGGACGGATATTGCCACTGACAGGCTCAGTAGGGTTTCAGGATGAGTTCGCTCATCTGCCTCCCTTTTTGGTCAATACTTGGGCACTTGTTACGTACAGCTAGTACCACTGACGTGCTAGTGGTTAAATCCACAGCCAGTGTATTGACGAGTCTTTAGAGTCCCCCACAGATAGTTTTCTCAAGGTTCGGGCGAAACGTTGTAGAGGCCGTATGGTATTGTGGCGGGGTTCGATCATATACGTGCAATCGTGCACGGATCATGATCGGACGGATCATACTAGTGGGCTTTGGTTTAAGCCGGATCCTAGTATTAGATTTGTTGGATTATTTTAGTCTCATCGCATTTGCATTCAGTCGGAATGCGGATGCAGGTATGTATATACAGGTGAGGGGTATCCTTGTGATCCGTCACGAGTTTACTTTAGATTTTTCCATATCTTATTTTCATAAACATTTGGGTTAATGTTTATTATGGTGGAAATTGTGAGTGGAAGTCATCATGAAGGGGCATATTCAATTTGGTGACTCATGGTCTCTTTTTTTAGAGCCATGTCACATCATTGATTGTTTATTGTGTTGAAATAAGGGGTGGAGAGAGAAAGGGCAGCCATAACTCTTGGGGTTGGCTTTTGGTTTTCATTCTAGTGCTCTCACTTTTATTCCAACAGAATAACAAAAGAAAAGGCTCTTCATCTTCTTTCTTCTTCTAGCTCACAAGTTCCACCTTGGCTTCATTTTCAACCTCCATCCATACACTCTCATGTGTTGAGAATCAATGGATGTTTGAGACAAAGTGAACACACACATTCTTTACATCACCTTGGACATGTCGGCTAGCAAACTTCATGTTCGAGTTGCTTCGGTTTGAAGCGGGAGCCCGTAAAAAGACTTCTTGATGTGGTTCCCTTTTCGACGAGGAGACCGGAGATCGAACGAGATCGGAGATGCCGCGAGGAGCTAGGGATGGTGGATAAAGACCGAAGGACACGGATCGATCGGTATAGCCATTCTAACTTCTTGTAGATTGCTAGTATAGGTTAATTGTAGATCCGGGTGAAAGTATGTGTTAGTGCCAGTTTTGTAAAACGTTTTGTTTCCGCGTTTGACCTCGGATTAATGGCCGGGGTGCTACCGTAGACTTACATGGTATCAGAGCCACGCCATTAACCTTAGCAAGCTTGTTTAGACAATGTTAATCTATCGAAATCGAAACAAACCCGATACACTGCACGAAGATTTCAAGTTTCTGTCAATTTAAAAAGGGTCTTCAAAAATTATTTAAATAAGTGCAGAAGACTACTGACATGACTAAAAGACCACACCCCAAATACGAAACCAAGGCGCCGGATTTCGCCCGAGCACAAGGCCTTAAATTCCGAGCAGGCCGGCCAATGTGGGGCTTCTGGGCTTGACTTTTTGGGTATGGTCTGGTCTCTGTATTCTTGGTGCAGTGGTATCGTTTGTTTAGCCCAGTTTGGATATGGTTTTATCAGTTTGTTTGGGCTATTCGGGGGTTATTTCGAATTCGATATTTTCTAATATTGTTTAAAGTTTACAGCGCATTACATTACCGATCAGTCGAAAATATTGCATCTTTTAACCGGCAATTTCCCTATCATTTGCACTCATTTAGAAGTGTTCGGTATTCATATTTCATATATTAGCAAATCAGTAGTAAAATATCAGATTGCATGTGTTAGACTTTAAAACCGGCACTTTAAGGGAAATTGACTGTATTTTATGGCATCGCATCATCCCTATATTGCGCAACACTTGTTTCGAGATTTGTGCAGGATAATCCGGAAGAAAAGCCAAAATTGTCATTTTGTTGATCAAACATTACGCCAACTCAAAGTCCTGAGATCTGGTAGCAATCCAGAAGGAATTACACAATTCAACATATCAAAACAAGGCCCAATTGTCATCCCAAAGCACCAGAAGAAGTTACAAGCAATAAGGCATCAAAAGCGCCGCGGAACCGTGTCGGGAGCCGGCTTGCGCCGCGGTTCCGCGGCGGTTTGGTCAGATCATCATTCCATTTTCAGGGCATAATTCCTATCTCAGTGGGTACACCTCATTTTGACACGTCAAATTCCAGAATTTTCCAGAGTCTTCTGCCAGATCAGCAAAGATCATTAAGCTAATCCTAATTAAGCTCCTAACTAATCACATCTAGAAGCTTCTCCTCAACAAACTTTTGGAGGGAAATTCAAATCTCTTCTAACTAGCTTTTGGAGGGAAATTCAAATTCTAATCCTAAATCTAGGGTTTAGGGAAGTCTATAAATAGAAGCCTAGACCTAGGGTTAATGGGGAATCTTAGTAGTTCATTAGTTCTTGAATAGTTCATTAATTCTTCATCTCTCCCTCTTCTTCCACAAGTTGAGTGACATGACTTGTGCGAAACCCTAACCCTAATTCTACTCTAAATTCAAGATCCCGAGTACCAATCAACCGAGAAGCCCTTCAACCTTTTAGGAGCGGAGCCGATCTTCAATCGAGCAAGTGATCCAAGCCGATCCGCGACTCACGGAGACGAGCGAAGCCAAATCGACGATCGAGTTCTTTCTCTTGTAGTTCTTGAGCGAATGTAATGAAATTGTTGATATAAATAAAAGGTGAAATTCTTTAATCTTGCTTTCTTTAAATTCTTGCATCATGATTCGATCTCAATTTGTAATTGTAGTTCTTGTTGTGATGTTCTAGTAAAACTCCGCTCGTAAAGGAGTCGAGACAATCAATAGAATGATGATGTAACAAATCTTAATATGATTCTTGAGTCCTACGAGCTTTGTAAACCCTAGCAAGTTCAAGAATCGATGACTAGTTTCGTTGCGATACTTTCTTGATTGTGATCGCTCGAAATTAGGGATCTACGATCATTTCTTGAATTTACTAGAGGCTAGAATATGAATGATATCGACGAAAGAACAAGGGATAAGATGAAACCCTAGTTTCATAAGAAATCCATAATTCTCGATCGATCATCATCGATCTAGTATCAATTCATCGAAGGATAAGAATACGTCATTGTAAGATTACATCACATCTATAGATCCGATCGATTCCTACGAGCCTCATTTAGATTCTTGATATTTGGTTTGAAAAAAATCAACAAACTCTCAATTCTTGATTCTATCTTTTCTTGTTATTAGATCTAGATTTTTCTACTTCTTGAACTTTAAATACAAATCATGAATTGTTTTGTTTTATTTTTTTTAAAGTTTCGACTCATCTAATTCAAAAGATGAACGATTACACTTTCCCTGTGGACGATCCGCACTTACTAACGCGCTACAACCGACACCGTTATTGATTGCGGTCAAATATTTTTGGTTGTGATTTCTATAGATATTTTCTCATTATACACAACAAGAATATCATTCAAATCAAATGGCGCCGTTGCCGGGGATCATTTGATTTACTTACACAATTAGAATTCGTATCAATCAAATGGCGCCGTTGCCGGGGATTGTGCGCTAATTGTTCGTATTTTGAAATTTGAGTTGAAAAGTTTATTTCATCTATATTTTTAGATTTAAACTCGCACAAACCCTAATACGTGTGTTTTGATTTGATTGCGAGGAAATATGGAATTATTGGAGCTGGAGAAAAAAATTTCTGATCATTCCAGAGAGCTAACAAGGTGAACAGAAGCTTGTACACAAAAATTGGTGCAGTGATCCCATTAGAAGACCTCGATTCCGGGGCATTAGGCTCCTTAAACCGCGTTTCCGCGGCTCTTTAGCTGTATCTCTGCATCAAAATTCTCAGGTGACTTCTACCCTTTCTTATCTCCTTCTAAATCTGCTCCATTAACAATTTTGTGTAGGTTTCTTTGCAAAATAATCGCAGCGCCGGAAAAAGCAAAATAAATTGTGCGTGTTTTTATTTTTGGTTGTTTGCATATTAATACGGATATTAAGGGGCACGATCAAATCCAGATTAGGTGGGGAGTTCATTACCCTTCATAAGCCCCAAAAATCACAAACTTGCATCCGCATTTACCTTCATTAATTAAAAAATATCTAGAGATGACTCTAAGGACCGTCGCGCTCACTTAGGATAGAAGAAGGCCGTGGGTAATTCATTACTTATCCGCGTTTTCTTGTGGTGTCTAAGGCAAGTGTGTCGAAGGCTAGTGGTTATTAATTAGGCCCACTACTTACGTAGTGGAGTACTTTCCCACTTACCTGGCACTTACCTGGCCACAGGGGGACAAAGAGGCAGTGGAGGATTCTATCGTGCGACTTGTTTTTTGGCAGTTAGGAGCGGTCTAGAGCCGGACCTAGGTGACCACTAGATTCTAGGGTTTTGCTTGCTGCATTTGTTGTGTTGCATCATTTTTTCAAAAATCCGTCCAATTTTCAAAACAAACACCGCATTCATATCATTTTCCCCTAATTAAAAATTCACGCTGCTGCTTATACTAACCCTTTTTAGTACAAGATAGGCTGGACAACGGGATTCTAGTGCCTGTTAGTCCGCGTCCCCCGATCGACCCAAAAGTCGGTATTTCTACATTTACCCTTTCTTTACCCACCACCACACCCACATCGATGGATCCTTCTCCATCGAATTTCTTTACCACTACTCTGCCGCCGTCCGTTGGTGCGCAGAATCCACCTCGCATCTCTTTCCAAGAGAGATGCTATCCTACACGAAGTCCCCTTTCCACCTGTCTCTCCATTCCACCAGCTAACGGGAAAAATTTTCAAATAAAACCCCAATACATCAACCTTCTACCAAAATTCCACGGTCTCGAGTCTGAGGACGCATACGTGTTTATCACGAAATTTGAAAATGTATGCGCAATGATGGGTACCTCACAGTTGTCTGTGGATGCTTTGCGTCTTCGTCTTCTCCCATTCACTTTGTGCGATTTAGCCGAGAAGTGGCTATATAACACTACCGCACATTCCATTTCAAATTGGGACGAATTCGTCAAAGCATTCCTTAAGAAATACTATCCACGTCAAAAGATAGCTCGAGTCCGTAGCGAAATCTATCAATTCACCCAGCTTCCAAATGAAACATTTTCAAAATGTCTTGAACGTTTCAAGGATCTGTTAGTCCAATGTTCACATCACGGCATCCCGAGATGGAAACTGTGCCGAATCATTTATGAGGGCATTACTCCTTACACAAGATAGACCCTTGAATCCATGTGTTAAGGCAACTTTATGACTAAGAATGATGAGGAAGCTTGGGAATTCTTAGAAGATTTCGCTGAAAAATCTTTACAGTGGGAGGGCGTGAGTCAATCGTCTAGGGATGGCAATGATATTTCCATAGGAGTTAGAGCTGATATTTCGGCTATGCAAAAGAAACTCGAGACTATGGAAAACAAATTTTTAGCCGCCCTAAGTCAAATATCACTCTCCAAAACTGTATGTGGCTGCTGTTCTGATCCGTCTCACTTGACGGAAGAATGTCCGTTTCAAGGTCATGAGCATACCAATGCCGCATTTCAAAGACCTAGAAACGATCCATCTTCCTCCACATATGATCAGGGTTGGAGGAATCACCCGAACTTTGCTTGGAACCAATCCCAATATCAAAACACGGTTCCAACCCAACACAATTTCCAAAGGGTCCCTCCACCACAACAGCAGCTACCACTTCAATTGAGTCAGCACCCCTTTCAATCACAAAACTTCCAAAATCCGGCCAACACTTTTGCACCGTCTAGTCCTTTGCAATTGACCGGTACAGATAATACCTCTGCACTAGCACAAATTTTGGATACTTTCATGAAACAATCCATCCAAGGGACGGCAAGTTTGCAATCTTCCGTCGAGAATGTGATGAAGATCATTATCTCTCAAAATGAGAATATCAAATCAATAGAAGCCCAAATTGCACAACTAAAAGCCGAAATGAGTGCGAGAGAAAAAGGGAAACTTCCAGCTCAACCTTTACCTAATCCTAGCTATTCACATCATGTGGATGCAATCACGTTGAGATCTGGAAGAGTGCTTGACAATCATGTTGGGGAAGAGTTTGATGTCACTGATAAATCAATCAATAAAACCCCGGCTGAGACCTTTCCTTCCACTTCCACTTCTAATTCTGACCCCAGTTCTTCTACCCCACCACCTTCTTGCGAGCCTATTCTTCATTTCCCAAAAGGCTCGACGCCTCAGCATAGCTCTTCTAGTTCTCCACAGACGATCCCCACTCCTCTTTTGGGATCATGTCTACCCCCACTTCCTTCTCCTATGATGGACCCAGCGCTTATTGCTAAAGCACCTTATCCTAATCGGTTAAGGGCAAACACACCGAGTCCACATATGGAGAAGATTATGAACATTTTTAAGCAAGTTAACATCAACATCCCTCTCCTAGATGCCATCCAACAAGTTCCGTCCTATGCGAAAACTCTTAAGAACTTGTGCACTAGAAAGAGGAAGACTCAAGTGCCCAAGAAGATTTTCATGGCAAAGACTGTAGACACGGCTTTCCCCCAACAATTACCGAGGAAACGTAAGGATCCTGGATATCCTACGATTTCCATTTCTATCGGGGAAAAACACATCAATTGTGCTCTACTTGACCTTGGCGCTAGTGTTAACTTGCTTCCATACTCAGTCTATGAGCAACTAGGTATCGGAGAGTTGAAGCCAACCCATTGCACTCTCCAGATGGCTGACCGATCAATCACCAAATCTAGGGGTGAACTGGAGGATGTGTTAATAAAAATCGGGGAATTCATATTCCCTGTGGACTTTATTGTAATTGATACACAGCCTGTAGCGAACCCACGGAATCAAATTCCGGTGATTTTAGGTCGCCCCTTTTTGGCCACTTCCAATGCAATAATCAACTGTCGTAATGGTTCTATGACCCTATCTTTCGGGAATAGGTCAATAGAGCTGAACATTTACAAGTTGGGAAGTGTACCCTCCGAACCTACTGCTCAGGTCTGTTCTGTCGACTTAATGGATGTCGACAGCAGCGAATTTGATGATCTTCCTGATACCGATCTTGACTCTTTTCATACGCTATTGTTTGACCCAACTATGTATCATACACATAAGATGTCCGGGTCAACAACTAACACTGATTATGAACTGCTTTTAGAGTCTGAAGATGACCCCGCACTTTGTGACGACATTATTCATCGGGGTATTGAGGAAATCTTCGCTGATAAACTCACATTTTTGAATGACACGGGTGTTGAGATGAATCATGTCCCAATCACTGAAATTGAACCTCTACCCCTTCCTCTGAACTGTAAAAAGAATGCGAGTTATCCATCACATTCACTGCTTCATCTCTCCAAAATGAGACGCACACACACTCTCTTCCACCCCTTACCCTTTCCCCACTTCTTCTTCCACCAACCCAAGCACTGCACTGATAAAATTTTTGAATGGTTGGTGTTAGCGTTCGGTCTTTGCAAAGCTTGGCATCGAGCACTGCTTTTTGACCCCCTCATGTGATTTTCAAAAGATTAACATTGCATGACTCAAGTTTGGGGGGGGGGCAATTTTTTTGGCTCTTGAAAAGAAATTTTTTTTTTGGGGGAGGGTCTTCACTTATATATTTTGCCTCCACTAATAAATTCCTCCCAGGCTTACAGGTTTTGTAGATATAGTTGTTGGTAACAGTGAGGACACTGTTGAAAACAAGTTTAGGGGAGGTTTGTGCTTAGTTTTGCATCATATCATTTGCATAAGCACAGAACATTTCTTTAAAAATCATAAAAATTTAAAAATTTTCAAAACCCATAAAAATTCTGTGTACATATTTTTGGCTCATCATTTTTTTGTAAATAGTTTTTCAAAACCCATAAAAACCTATAAAAATTAATTTTTTTTCAAAATCCATAAAAATTCAAAAAAAATTTCAAAACTCATAAAAATTTAAATTTTTTTCAAAATATAAAAAAATTTAATATTTATGATAATAAAAGATTAGATAGTGAACATTTACATCCGTGAGATTAGAAAAATTTAAGAAAACTAAGAAAATTAGAAGTTTTCTTGTATGAACTAGTAATAAGTAGTTATGAGCCATTGTCCCAAGGGTTAGTAAGATGAAGGAAGTCACTAATCTGGGCATAAAAATAAGTTTGAAAAATAGTTTCTATTCTTAAAGCCAAACATTCTGAACGTTGATACCCTGCTATTCGCACTTACACACGTCTTGAAGCCCGGGATAGTAGAGGATACCTTGAAATGCTCTTGTCTTAAAGACAAAAGTATGAAGGAAATAAAATAAAAGAAATGAATAAAAAATAAAGTGGTGAGAAAAATGGACACTGGTTTTTCTATCGCCAAGGGCAATAAAAAAATTATAGCAAGGGTGCCTCTTCACCTAGTGCCCTAAGGCCAACTGGTCTGGGAGTCACTGCTATGCCTTAGGTGGTGCAAGACAAGAAAAATACACCAAATAAGAAAAGCACATGAGTAATCGGTCGGTTAGTACCTCAAGAAGTATTAACGGTCGCATGAAAGTGTGTGAGCAAATTCATTTAAAGTACTGAGGCTGATGGGCAAGAGTATGATAGCTTGAATTGAATTCTCCGGGTGTAGGGATATCCTTTACACACACGCAGGGTGATATGATCGATGTTTTGAAAGAAAGATAGGAATGAAGAATAAGACGATGTTTTATTGAGGGAGGACGTGATTTCTAATATCTTTTCATGATTATTAAGATAGGGCTCATAACAACCGAAAAGCTAGCTTAGTTGGAAACCCTAATTTTCAAGGCTTTTCTTCTACGATTCTTTTCTTTAAATGTAATATTCATGATCTTTCTTTTATTATTGGATTTTGTGGGTGCAATCCGCTGAAAACCCTCAGGAGACAACACTCCTCCTACTAGGGACACCTAGAGGTTTAAAGGCTTGTTGCACGTGCTCAGTGCAATCGTGTTGCCTACGAAAGTGTGCTAGTTAGTTTTTCTCTTTCTTTATTTTCTCCTTCTCTTTCTAATAAAAAAATTCGCTCGAGACGATCGAAAATAAGTTTGGGGGAATTTGATCAGTCGAAAATATTGCATCTTTTAACCAGCAATTTCCCTATCATTTGCACTTATTTAGAAGTGTTCGGTATTCATATTTCACATATTAGCAAATCAGTCGTAAAATATCAGATTGCATGTGTTAGACTTTAAAACCGGCACTTTAAGGGAAATTGATTGTATTTTATGGCATCGCATCATCCCTATATTACGCAACACTTGTTTCGAGATTTGTGCAAGATAATCCGGATGAAAAGCCAAAATTGTCATTTTGCTGATCAAACATTACGCCAACTCAAAGTCCTGAGATCTGGTAGCAATCCAGAAGAAATTAGACAATTCAACATATCAAAACAAGGCCCAATTGTTATCCCAAAGCACCAGAAGAAGTTACAAGCCATAAGGCCTCAAAAGCGCCGCGGAACCGCGGCGGGAGCCAGCTTGAGCCGCGGTTCCGCGGTGGTTTGGTCAGATCATCATTCCATTTTCAGGGCATAATTCCTATCTCAGTGGGTACACCTCATTTTGATACGTCAAATTCCAGAATTCTCCAGAGTCTTCTGCCAGATCAGCAAAGATCATTAAGCTAATCCTAATTAAGCTCCTAACTAATCACATTTAGAAGCTTCTCCTCAACAAACTTTTGGAGGGAAATTCAAATCTCTTCTAACTAACTTTTGGAGGGAAATTCAAATTCTAATCCTAGATCTAGGGTTTAGGGAAGTCTATAAATAGAAGCCTAGACCTAGGGTTAATGGGGAATCTTAGTAGTTCATTAGTTCTTGAATAGTTCATTAATTCTTCATTTCTCCCTCTTCTTCCACAAGTTGAGTGACACGACTTGTGCGAAACCCTAACCCTAATTCCACTCCAAATTCAAGATCCCGAGTACCAATCAAGCGAGAAGCCCTTCAACCTTTTAGGAGCGGAGCCGATCTTCAATCGAGCAAGTGATCCAAGCCGATCCGCGACTCACGGAGACGAGCGAAACCAAATCGACGATCGAGTTCTTCCTCTTGTAGTTCTTGAGCGAATGCAATGAAATTGTTGATATAAATAAAAGGTGAAATTCTTTAATCTTGCTTTCTTTAAATTCTTGCATCATGATTCGATCTCAATTTGTAATTGTAGTTCTTGTTGTGATGTTCGAGAAAAACTTCGCTCGTAACGGAGCCGAGACGATCAATAGAATGATGATGTAACAAATCTTAATACGATTCTTGAGTCCTACGAGCTTTGTAAACCCTAGCAAGTTCAAGAATCGATGACCTAGTTTCGTTGCGATGCTTTCTTGATTGTGATCGATCGAAATTAGGGATCTACGATCGTTTCTTGAATTTACTAGAGGCTAGAATGTGAATGATATCGACGAAAGAACAAGGGATAAGATGAAACCCTAGTTTCATAAGAAATCCCTAATTCTCGATCGATCATCATCGATTTAGTATGAATTCATCGAAGGATAAGAATACGTCATTGTAAGATTACATCACAACTATAGATCCGATCGATTCCTACGAGCCTCATTTAGATTCTTGATATTTGGTTTGAAAAAAACTCAACAAACTCTCAATTCTTGATTCTATCTTTTCTTGTTATTAGATCTAGATTTTTCTACTTCTTGAACTTTAAATACAAATCATGAATTGTTTTGTTTTGTTTTCTTTAAAGTTTCGACTCATCTAATTCAAAAGACGAACGATTACACTTTCCCTGTGGACGATCCGCACTTACTAATGCGCTACAACCGACACCGTTATTGATTACGGTCAAATATTTTTGGTTGTGATTTCTATACATATTTTCTCATTATACACAACAAGAATATCATTCAAATCAAATGGCGCCGTTGCCGGGGATCATTTAATTTACTTACACAATCAGAATTCGTATCAATCAAATGGCGCCGTTACCGGGGATTATTTGATAAACACAACAAAAATCACCAATCAATTACTATCTGCGACCGTGAATGTCATTTGATCGGTAAATCTTATCTAATCGCTATAGCCCTTTTAGACGGATTTATGAACGTGACATTCACGTTGATGTTCTGTGTTGTGCTGTGATGTTGCGGATTTGTCGTGGTGGATAGCCTGGATGTAATGGTAGTACAGTTTGGTTATATTTGTACATTTGATATTGCGGGACGAGCGTCCGACATGTGGACTGCTGTCACTTTCTGTTTGAATATTATTCTTTTGAGGCACGACCGGATTGAAGTCGATGTACCCGTTGTACATATTTTCTTTTCTGTAATAGGATTACCCCGTGGTGGGGTGCACGGATAGCCGGGTTTTAGAGGGCAACGGACCCGCATATTATGGCTTTGAGATGGAGGGGGTTTTACTCTAGAATTGGCGGGCTATTTGCCGCACTCGTAGGCGGTATAGGTTGATCCAAGGAGGGGTGCTCAAGTTACCGAATTCCGTGAAGTGCTGGGTAGTCCATTCACTTTGTTGAAGGGGGCTGCTTCGCTTTAGGTTTTGGCGGATAACTTGCCGCACCCGTAGGGGTCTAGATTTTCATTGCACATGCTATCCATACGACCAGGGGAACGTCGGGTTTCAGTTGCGGCTCTATGAAACCCGGGGCTCCCAGATTATCTGTATTGTTCTGTGATACTTATTACTTTTCTGTGATATTGCATTTATCACACCTAGAGCGATTATTATATATTGATATATATACTAGTAGATGTTGTATATGTTTTACATCCGCGCTAGTCCAGTCCTCGCTCTGTCTTTAGTTAAGTAACCTAACGGGTGATAACGGGACCTAGTGGCGAATGCGGATGACATATACGTACATCGTATTTTCGTTCTTTATTGGTGTGATCAATTGATGGGACTGTATTGATTTGGATCAATGCAAGTTAAACAAACCTGTTTGATGTTGTTGAAACAATTTTCAAAAAGTAGTTATTACAAGGACGTTCTCTTTTGTTTTGCATAGTGGTATTCGGTTATGAATATCCTGCACCTCATTCAATGAGGCAAGGGGTCGAGATCCCTTCATCGGGAGTGACCCCTTGGAAAGAAGTTTACGTCAAGGTAATAACTTCACTATAGCCAATTGCCTTTTGCTTTGCATCACGGTATTCAGTTTAGAATATCCTGCACCTTATTCTACGGGGAAAGAGCCGAGATCCCTTCACCGGGAGTGACCTCTTTAGCAAAGGTTTTCGCCACTATATATTTGTAAAAATCTATCCGGTTCCTTCAATGATATCAAGTTCATTACGTTAAAGGTTTTTCGCCAAAAACCATTCTTAGCCCACCATCATTTCAGACGGGTAGCACTTAGTATTCATGCTATGTTTGTTGATCTTCGTCAAGGCATAGTGTATGGTGGCTATTTGTTACTTTTCTGTTGCATAGATAGATGCGTTGGTTTGGGACAGTCGTATAGTCCTGTTGACCTTCGTCAAGGGCTTGTACGGGTGGGTTCAAATTAACCTGGACAATGACGGGTAGAACTTGACATGTGACTTATGATTTGTTGACCTTCGTCAAGATCATAAGAGCATGGGGTAACATGAGTGGATTCCATCACGTTATCGTGCGATGATAGTTGGATCCCGATTCCCACTGATAAGTTGGTTTACTTTTCGGGCGATCCTGACTAATTCTTCTTTCAGGTTTAGAGGAGAATTTGAGGATACAGTGGGAGGTTTCCTGATTAGATAAATTGATAACCATTCTGATCTAGGTTATAGTGCATGCATAGTGTTTCTTTTCTCTCTCTCTCTTTGGAAGCGACCATGGCCCGACCCTAGACTATGACTCAGTGACCAAGTTGACCGAAATTTCTTAAAACACTGGCTTTTGGATTGTCTGAGTTGCATACATCATTGCCACTCCTTCTTTTACCCTTTGTATTTCTCCAGAACACCCCGTATTACTATGAACATCCACTTCCATTGGATAAATCTATCATATGGTTATATACGAACTCGAAGGAAATTCTTCGAGGATGGATTCTGGTTCTGGAGAGATTGAATAGGATTATTCAGTTGTCTTTATCCTTTTACCTTCTCTCAGGTTGTGAGTGCTCCTAAGATTAGGAGAGCACACCTGTTACGCTAATTGGATATTCTTCATCCAAACCATAGGCAGGTGCTGAAAGGTAGGGAATGAAGAAAACCATTTAGCCTAAAGAGGTGTATAGAAGGTATTAAGTAAAGACAAATAAAGAGATTAATAAGAGGGCAAAATAAATTGCAACTGCTATCATTCATGACCAAACTACGTATTTCATCGCCACTCCTACTTAACCTTTGTATTTCTCCAGAACACCCCGTATCACTATGAACATCTAATTCCATTGGATAAATCCATCGTATGGTTATATATGAACTCGAAGGAACTTTTTCGAGGATGGATTCTGGTTCAGGAGAAATAGGAATAAAGTTTATTCAGTTGTCTTTTATCTTTACCTTCTTTCAGGTTGCGAGGGCTCCTAGGATTAGGAGAGTACACCTATTATGCTTATTGGATAGTCTTCTTCCAAATCATAGGCTGGTGCCGAACGGTAGGGAAGGAAGAAAACCATTTAGCCTAACGATGATGTACAGAAGATAACGACTAAAGACAAATAAAGGGATTTGGAAAGATGGCAAAGAAATATACGGTTACAGTCGTGAATCTGATAATGGAAGAGACATTACTAGGAATACCCGGATACCCCTTCGAAACATATTCATGTTTCAGTTTCACTGTGCATTGTCAATAGAAAACTGATTTCCCAATTAGATCCTTACTCCAGGGTATGTATTTACCAGGTTTGATTCTCACATCTGTATGGTTTTACAGATGATGAGTGGGAGTAAGTTATTGAGAATTAGGTGATCATCCTCATTATATCGGGATTCATTGTAATTGGTGATATTTGAGGAAATCGCCTGGGTTTTTGCCGGACTGCAAATATTGATTATGAATATCCATTGTTGTGCACCAGTTTCAAATTGATATATCTGTACTTTTATTTTTTATAAAGTGAGATATAACTTTTTGAAATTATGTCCGTGACATTTACCTATATCAGATGATGGTTAGGTAAGGAGCATCAAAAAGCGGTGTAATTCTTCATAACCATAGTACAGTTTTCAACCTACGACGCACAGGGTTTGAGTTATTCAACTCAGGAGACTTATACAGAGTATTGTATGTTGTCCAGTGTCCATTAGGACAGAGGGGTTGGTCCTCGTACTATATTCTATTTACTTATGACTTCTCTAGTTTTAGACAGATGTTTCGTAGAAACACAAGGTCCAAGTTTTGAGAAGTAATAGGTATAAGAATAAAGTAGAGAAGCAGGTGTTGCAAGTATCGTGATTCTTCAAGGTGATCGAAGATGTAGGTACTTGTATTTGGTATTCAGTTGATAGTAATGGTTTAGAGAACTTGCCTCTCTTTCGGGTTACTCATATCTGGATGCACTCCTAAATTGAGTTATGCCGATCGGCCTCTCTCTATTTAGTTGACATGCACTGGAGACAACCGCATGATTTGAATTTGGTTCTAATTAAATTATTGCCTTTGTTTCTATATTGGATATAGAACGATTCATATCTTAACGATGTTAAGGTACAGGGAGTTGTCCGGCTTATGCTTGTTGCGCCCCGGCAGCGCCCCGGCTTCATACTCGAGGCCAAAATGCGGAATCAAAAATTTTCCTTACTTGGAACCGGCGCTACCGCGGACAATATACCCGGATCGTGACCATTAACCTAATGCTAGCAAACAAGAGAAAAGGTGAGAGATATAACGAGTGATCCGAGTCCTCCGGTCTTCTCGTCGTCGTCCCGATCTCCTGCGGAAACTCCGGTCATCGCCTCCTCGCCGGAAGGGCACCACATCGCCTGCATCTTTTACGGGCTCCCACCTCAGTACCGAGGCAACTCGGGCGCGAAGTTGGCTAGCCGACGCGTCCAAGATTTGCTATAGAATGTAGTGTAGAGGATATGTCTCATTTGGGGTTTTAGTTGCCTTGGAGGATGGATGAAGAGTTTAAGGAAAAATTGGTGCTTTCAATTTTTCTAGCAAGGAAATGAGATGATCAAATCTACACAAAAATGAACCTCTCTCATTTTTCCTCTTTTTCTCAAATGTGTGGCCGGCCTCTTCTTATGGAAAATGGTGGAGGGCAAAACATAATACAAGAGGGAGGTGAGTGTAGTAAAAGGTAGAGGGTGACCACATCCAAAAGCCATCATAACAAAGTCATATCAACTCTCATCAAGTCCTAATCCATTCTAATCACCATTAAAGCAAAAGAAAAGATGGAAAAAGAATATAATGATGATGGTCATATCATAATCTCACAAATGCAAGAAAACCCTCCACAATAAGTTATTTGCAAACTTGCAAATAACCCTTTCCATCAGAAAAGTCCGGCCGGGAAGGAACAAAGGAAAAACCGGCCGGAATGGAATGCAAACTGGCAACCTCAGAAAACTGATCCCGTAATAAATTACAGGAAAACCCCGATACTGTATATACATGCCCGCATTTGTATTCCCACTGAACACAAATGCAAAGAGACAAAATCTACACCTTACAATTCTAGGATCCGGCTTAAACCAAAGCCGGCTAGTAATATCCGTCCGATCCTGATCCGTGCAATACCACACGTATCTGATCGAACCCTGCCATATATCCATACGACCACTAGTAAAAAACTTCCGATCCTGATCCGTATAATACCGCACGTATCTGATCGGACCCTGCCATATCTCCATACGGCCTCTACAGCGTTTCGCCCGAAACTTGAGTAACTGTAAGTGTGGTGGACTCTAAAGACTCGTCAATACTATGGCTGTGGATTTAACCACTAGCACGTCAGAGGTATAAGCCAATACGTGACGGGCCACCAGCTATTGACCAAAAGGGACGTCGATGAGCGAACTCATCCTGACACCCTACTGAGCCTGTCAGTGACAATATCCGTACAGTCCGGTCCGTTCGTCTATGAGCATCGCATGGTGGGCCTAGGGGGTTGGTAAAAGTCAGACCCCCAAAAGCGGTACAAGTCGTGTCGGAGTGTAGCCCAGAACACCCTGAGATACTACTGGAATACCTACCAGTAAATCTCCTGCCTCGGCCGAGGGCTTTGTGTAATGGCTCTCCTAGACACAGCGCGACCTCACCCCCAATACCGGGAAAGACGAAGCCCTGCAGATCCGCTCACTGCCTCCATGTGGCTCGGGACTGTACCCAACTAAAACCTGTTTGCACGACTCCTTTGAGCCGTGGTAGGGTAGTAATCAAAGTACAGTGGGAACTCACACGAGACAAATGACGATCTCAGGTCGATGAACTAACCTGTACACATGTCACTAGGGAACTGCTATCTGACGTCAGGTATAAGACCAACTAGCATATTCCCGGCGAGTCCTATCCGGTGTACTCATAACCCAATGAGCACCTATATACATCTTAGGTGAACCAACTGACACCAGTGGCTTGTGAGACCGGCCACCGCCCCTCGTCGGGGTCTCGACTGTATACACTAGTCTACTCTGGAGAATCGATGCCCTGTCTCGAAACTCCCACGACTAGGGACCATTTAAGGATGTGCTTATAGACTACCAGCTCCCACGTATATGATCGCCCTCATACTGCTGGCAGTCAAGCAAGAATCCTAGGGGCTCTATCAACGTGTAATAGCGACCTGTAAGGTCACCTAAAGCAGTACACGATGATAAAGGTAAACCAGATAGCATACTATCATCTCGAGTAAGACTGTCCTACCGGGATAGGTCCTCCCTCAATCATTGCAATCACGTGCCTGTGATCCAATAATTGACTCTGAGGGCACTATCTCCAACAATCTCCCATTTGCACTCAAGGCTAATTATTGCGATGTCGCATACTCACAGCCCGTGTGATACCGAACACCCAATTCCTCTACTAGTCAGTCTCACAAAGCTCGTTTGCGAAACTATTGCGTTCGAGGAATAACCTCAGTGAGTGGATCCGCTTTGATGTTTCTTTCTATGTCTCTCTAAATCTCAAGTTCGTGGAGAAACCCATCTCCCGAAAAGAGCAATACCTGTCTTAGAATGTGTCTGGATGTCTGATGGGACCTAGCTCATAAATGAACTCCAAATCCAAACTTCTTAGACTGTATCGTCAACTGAACTTAATCAGTATCCTGCGCCATGCCTTTCCCTCAGTATCCACCTGGATCACCTGTCCAAAATACTGCCCCTCGTCAGAGGGAAAACTATAACTCTGAAAACCTCCTTGTCGTCCCGGTCACCTTGGAAGCCTGGAATGATAACTGTCTCTCGAATGAGGCTGTCGTTATCATATCCCTAGAACATGCACTAATGTTCTAAAACTGCTTCCGACTATTTCTCCAGGATTGGATCAATGTCAACTTATTGCATCTAGTGCAAGAAAAACATCTGGTGTGGTACTTTGACATCTCATGATTGACTCAATTGCCTAAGCAAGTGATCTGTCAATCATGCACATCCCTCTCCCCTTTAGTCTGTAAGACACCTTTAGAGAGGGTGACTTCATCACATGCAGGTACACTACCGTGCCAGGAGTCGTCCATTCTAAATATTCTTAGAATGTTGTCTAAGTACCCTGATTGGGAAACCACCCAAATCTAGATCTAAAACCATAGATCTAGTAACCAGTATGTCGGATATAATGTCCAAGTCCCATGTGGAGAAACCACTGTGTGACGACCAAAGTATAACCGATCGTAGTATAGGAATATCACTTCCTACTCTGTGTATGTCATCCAAATACCAGGACATCACACCCTACTACCTTCTTAACTGATCCATCCCCTATTCTGATGAAGTCAAACCTATAACTGTCACATCAGAAATAGATGATCTATCTCCGCTATGTCTGCTTTAGTCTATAAATAGATATAAGCTACCTGTCCACCAATGCTTCCGCTGCTCCCACTGACTAAGACAACCCTCTGGCAGAGTCATATACACGTACACTTCTAAAGCCAGTTTAGAACGACGCTATACTCATCCTCCCTCCGGGTCTCGCAGCCTGGAACAACAACAATGGCAAGTGTGGGTAAACAAGAACCTCCCAGTCACCGTCCTTGAGGCTACCGGAGTACCTCTCGGGTGCCTGAGGTTACCCACCTTATCTGCGGAGTGGCCAATGGAATGTCAATCCAGATTGAATCTTTAGGTTCCTTATCAAATGTTCAGTAATCGTTTGTGGTTCTGGAATCACTTCCAGTTCTACCATACTCCCACTACTGTTTTCTGAAAAAATCCATTTTTAATAAAACTGTGGCGAGTCTAGAACAATATCACTATTGATCTTCCAGATGGTAGAAAATCAACCCTCGTCATAGCCTGGGTCAACCCACAAACAGCCATCACAGAAACGTGCCTTGAGTTGTCCAGTGTCTTGTTTTAATCATAAGCCGGACAACTCCCCGTACCTTAACAATGTTAAGATATGAACTGTACTATATCCAATATAGAATCAGAGGCACTGATTTAATTGAACCAGATTCAAATCATCCAGCTGTCTCCAGTGCATGTCAACTAAATGGGAAAGAGGCCGATCAGCGTTACTCAACTTAGGAATGCTTCCAATTATGAGTAACCTGAAAAAGAAGCAAGTTCTCTTAATCATTACTATCAACTGAATACCATACACAAGTATCTACATCTTCGATCACTTTGAAGAATCCCGATACTTGCAACATCTGGTTCTCTACTTTATTCAAATACCTATAACTTCTCAAAATTCGGACCCTGTGTTTCCACGAAACACCTGTCTACAAACTAGAGAAGTCATAAGTAAACAGAATATAGTACGAGAACCAACCCCTCTGTCATGATAGACCCTGGACAACATACAATACTCTGTATAAGTCCCTTGAGTCTGATAACTCATTCACTGTGTGTCGTAGGTTGAAAACTGTACTTATGGTTAAGAAGAATTACACCGCTGTTTAATGCTCCTTACCTAACCATCCACTGATATAGGAAAATGTCGTAGACATAATTTCAAAAAAAGGTATATCTCACTCTATAAAAATAGACGCACAGATATATCAATTTGAAATTGGTGCATAATAGCGGATATTCAAAACCAAATAATTGCCGTCCGGCAAACAACCCAGGTGACTTCCTCAAATATCACCGATTACAACGAATCCCGATATAATGAGGATGATCACCCAATTCCCAATAACTTAGTCCCACTCATCATCTGTAAAACCATACAGATGTGAGAATCATACCTGGTAAATACATACCCTGGAGTAAGTGTCTAATCGGGATATCAGTTTTCCATTAACAGTACACAGTGAAACTGAAACATTGAAATGTTTCGTTGGGGTATCCTGGTATTCCTAGTAATGCCTCTTCCATTATCCAGATTCACAACTGTAACCGTATAATTCTTTGCCACCTCTCCAAATCCCTTTATATGTCTTTAGTCATTACCTTCTGTACACCCCTTTAGGCCAAATGGTTTTCTTCCTTCCCTACCGTTCGGCACCAGCCTATTGTTTAGAAGAAGACTATCCAATAAGCATAATGGGTGTACTGTCCTAATCCTAGGAGCACTCGCAACGGGAGAGAAGGTGAAGATAAAAGACAACCGAATAAACCTTATTCCTATTTCTCCTGAACCAGAATCCATCCCCGAACTGGAACAAGTTCCTTTCGAGTTCGTATATAACCATACGATGGAATATCCAATAAACTGTGGATCTTCGTAGTGATACAGAGTGTCCTGGAGAAATACAAAGGTGATTTAGGATTGGCGAAGAAATATTTGGTATGGTCGTGAATAGCAGTCGCAATTTACTTTGCCCTCTTACTAATCCCTTTCTTTGTCTTTACTTAATACCTTCTGTACACCGTTTAGGCTAATTGGTATTCTTCATTCCCCACCGTTCGGCACCAGCCTAAGGTTTGGAAGAAGACTATCCAATTTGCGTAATAGGTGTACTATCTCCTAAGCCTAGGAGTACTCGCAATCTGAGAGAGAAGGAAAAAGGAAAAGACAACTGAATAGTCCTATTCGTTTTCTCCAGAACCGGAAACCATCCTCGAATAAATTCCTTCGAGTTCGTATCTAACCATACGATGGTTTTGTCCAATGGAAGTGGACGTTCGTAGTAATACGGGGTGTCCTGGAGAAAAGAGTAAAAGTAGGAGTGGCAATGAGGTTAGCGACTCTGACAATCCAAAAGCCAGTATTTAAGAAGGTTCGGTCAACTTGGTCACTGAGTCATAGTCTTAGGGTCGGGTCAATGGTCGCTGCCAAAGAGAGAGAGAAAAGAAACACTCAGCGTGCACTCTAACCTATATCAGAATGGTTATCACTTTATCTAATCAGGAAACCTCCCACTGTAACCTCAAATTCTTCTCCAAACCTGAAAGAAGAATTAGTCGGGATCACCCGAGGAGTAAACCAACTCATCAGTGGGAATTGGGATCCAACCATCATCGTATGATAACTTGACGGAATCCACTCAAGTCACCACACTCCAGAAGGTATGCGCATGCCTGGCAAGTTTCAGTTTCTTTAGAAACTCCCGATGTGATTTTTACCCCTAGGACCCAAGTGACCTTGACTGAGCCAACATATCAAAGGATCCTAGTTAAGTTCAACCCGTCATTATCTTGATTGCATTAGACCCACCCACACGAGTCCTTGACTGAGCCAAAATGACTGTACGACTGTCCTAACTAATCATATATCCATAAGACAGAAAAGCATTACAGAGCTACCGCACACTACGCCTCGGCTGAGCACGACATACGTAGCACGAATACTAAGCAATACTAATATGAAATGACGGAGGGCTACGGCTGGTTTTTGGCGAAAAACCTTTAACGTAATGAACTTGATATCGTTGAAGGAACCGGATAACTTTTTATAAAAAAATATAGTGACGAAAACCTTTGCTCAAGAGGTCACTCCCGGTGAAGGGATCTCGGCTCTTTCCCCGTAGAATGAGGTGCAGGATATTCCAATTGAATACCACGATGCAAAGAAAAAGCAATCGGCTATAGTGAAGTTATTGCCTTGACGCAAACTTCTGTCCAAGGGGTCACTCCCGGTGAAGGGATCTCGGCCCTTGCCTCGTCGACTGAGGAGCAGGATATTCCAACTGAATACCACGATGCAAAACAAAAGTGAACGTCCTTGCAATAACAGCTTTTTGAAAAGTGTTCCAACAACATCAGATTAGGTTTGTTTTTAACATGCATTGATCCGAATCAACGCAGTCCCATCAATTGATCACACCAATAAAGAGCGAAAATAATATGACGTACGTATATGCCATCCGCATTCGCCACTGAGTCCCGTCATTACCCGTTAGGTTAGATAACTAACGACAGAGCGGGGACTGGACTAGCGCGGATGCAAAACATATACAACATCTACTAATATATATACCAATATATTATATTTCGCTCAAGGCGTGATAAAATGCAACATCACAGAAATGTACAGCATCACAGAACAATACAGATATCTGGGATCCCCGGGTTTCACAGAGCCACTACTGAAACCCGACGTTCCCCTGGTCGTGTGGATAGCCTGTGCAATGAAAACCTAGACCCCTACGGGCGCGGCAAGTTACCCGCCAAAACCTGAAGCGAGGCAGCCCCCTTCAGCAATATGAATGGACCACCCAGCACTTCACGGAATCCGGTAACTTGGGCACCCCTCCTGGGTCAACCTGTACCCCCTACGAGTGCGGCGAATAGCCTGCCAATTCTAGAGTGAAGCCTCCTTCGTCTCAATGCTATGAGATGCGGGCTTGTTGCCCTCTAGAACCCGGCTATCAGTGCACCCCTCCACGGGGTAATCCTAGTACAGAAAGTAAAATATACATACACCGGGTACATCGACCGCAACCTGGTCGTGCCCCAAAATAATAATACAAACTGGCAGTGACGGCAGTCCACATGTCGGACGCTCGCCCCGCAATATCAAATGTACATAATACAACAAAACTGTACTACCACTGCAACCAGGCTATCCCCACGACCGATCCGCAACATCACAGCAAAATCACAGAACATCAACGTGAAAGTCACGTTCGCAAATCCGTCTAACCGGGCTATAGCAGTTAGACTGGATTTACCGATCAAGTGACATTCACGGTCACAGATATAATGTAAATACTGTGAACTAATGTATTTAAAATATCCGAACGATCAAAATTACCAAGTGGGCCCCCAAGTACTACTGTAGTACATCAAGAAATTCTGGGCCCAAACATAATATTCCAGAGACCCTATTTTCACCCCAGAAGCCCACTGGAAAAATTCGAAGCATTGATCCCTCCATACTGCGGCGGAACCGCGGCGCCAAGTGGGGTTTGGCCGCGGTTCCGCGCTCTCCCTGAACGATCAATGTCTCGAATTTCCCCAGAATTCTTAGGACTTCCAGTACATCAATTTTCTACAACCTGAAAAATTTTTAGAGCCAGAAAAAATTCGACAGAAAACTGATGTGAAGAAAACGCGGGTTTTTGGAATTTTGGTCGATCAGAAATGTAAAACACATTAGACAAAGCTAGACTATATTAATGGCGAGGCTCTGATACCATGTTGCGCCACGGCAACACCCCGGCCTCATACTCGAGGCCAAAATGCGGAATCAAAAATTTTCCTTACTTGGAACCGGCGCTACCGCGGACAATATACCCGGATCGTGACCATTAACCTAATGCTAGCAAACAAGAGAAAAGGTGAGAGATATACCGAGTGATCCGAGTCCTCCGGTCTTCTCGTCGTCGTCCCGATCTCCTGCGGAAACTCCGGTCGTCGCCTCCTCGCCGGAAGGGCACCACATCGCCTGCATCTTTTACGGGCTCCTACCTCAGTACCGAGGCAACTCGGGCGCGAAGTTGGCTAGCCGACGCGTCCAAGATTTGCTGTAGAATGTAGTGTAGATGATATGTCTCATTTAGGGTTTTAGTTGCCTTGGAGGATGGATGAAGAGTTTAAGGAAAAATTGGTGCTTTCAATTTTTCTAGCAAGGAAATGAGATGATCAAATCTACACAAAAATGAACCTCTCTCATTTTTCCTCTTTTTCTCAAATGTGTGGCCGGCCTCTTCTTATGTAAAATGGTGGAGGGCAAAACATAATACAAGAGGGAGGTGAGTGTAGTAAAAGGTAGAGGGCGACCACATCCAAAAGCCATCATAACAAAGTCATATCAACTCTCATCAAGTCCTAATCCATTCTAATCACCATTAAAGCAAAAGAAAAGATGGAAAAAGAATATAATGATGATGGTCATATCATAATCTCACAAATGCAAGAAAACCCTCCACAATAAGTTATTTGCAAACTTGCAAATAACCCTTTCCATCAGAAAAGTCCGGCCGGGAAGGAACAAAGGAAAAACCGGCCGGAACGGAATGCAAACTGGCAACTTCAGAAAACTGATCCCGTAATAAATTACAGGAAAACCCCGATACTGTATATACATGCCCGCATTTGTATTCCCACTGAACACAAATGCAAAGAGACAAAATCTACACCGTACAATACTAGGATCCGGCTTAAACCAAAGCCGGCTAGTAATATCCGTCCGATCCTGATCCGTGCAATACCGCACGTATCTGATCGAACCCTGCCATATATCCATACGACCACTAGTAAAAAACTTCCGATCCTGATCCGTGTAATACCGCACGTATCTGATCGGACCCTGCCATATCTCCATACGGCCTCTACAGCGTTTCGCCCGAAACTTGAGTAACTGTAAGTGTGGTGGACTCTAAAGACTCATCAATACTATGGCTGTGGATTTAACCACTAGCACGTCAGAGGTATAAGCCAATACGTGACGGGCCACCAGCTATTGACCAAAAGGGACGTCGATGAGCGAACTCATCCTGACACCCTACTGAGCCTGTCAGTGACAATATCCGTACAGTCCGGTCCGTTCGTTTATGAGCATCGCATGGCGGGCCTAGGGGGTTGGTAAAAGTCAGACCCCCAAAAGCGGTACAAGTCGTGTCGGAGTGTAGCCCAGAACACTTTGAGATACTACTGGAATACCTACCAGTAAATCTCCTGCCTCGGCCGAGGGCTTTGTGTAATGGCTCTCCTAGACACAGCGCGACCTCACCCCCAATACCGGGAGAGACGAACCCCTGCAGATCCGCTCACTGCCTCCATGTGGCTCGGGACTGTACCCAACTAAAACCTGTTTGCAAGACTCCTTTGAGCCGTGGTAGGGTAGTAATCAAAGTACAGTGGGAACTCACACGAGACAAATGACGATCTCAGGTCGATGAACTAACCTGTACACATGTCACCAGGGAAATGCTATTTGACGTCAGGTATAAGACCAACTAGCATGTTCCCGGCGAGTCCTGTCCGGTGTACTCATAACCCAATGAGCACCTATATATATCTTAGGTGAACCAACTGACACCAGTGGCTTGTGAGACCGGCCACCGCCCCTCGTTGGGGTCTCGACTGTATACACTAGTCTACTCTGGAGAATCGATGCCCTGTCTCGAAACTCCCACGACTAGGGACCATTTAAGGATGTGCTTATAGACTACCAGCTCCCACGTATATGATCGCCCTCATACTGCTGGCAGTCAAGCAAGAATCCTAGGGGCTCTATCAACGTGTAATAGCGACCTGTAAGGTCACCTAAAGCAGTACACGATGATAAAGGTAAACCAGATAGCATACTATCATCTCGAGTAAGATTGTCCTACCGGGATAGGTCCTCCCTCAATCATTGCAATCACGTGCCTATGATCCAATAATTGACTCTGAGGGCACTGTCTCCAACAATGCTTAAAACGAGACTCTAGATAACTTAAGGCACGTTTCTGTAATGGCTGTTTGTTGGTTGACCCGGGCTATGACGAGGGTTAACTTTCTACCATCTGGAAGATCAATAGTGATATTGTTCTTGACCCGCCACAGTTTTAGTAGAATGGATTTTTTCAGAAAACAGTAGTGGGAGTATGGTAGAACTGAAAGTGATTTCAGAACCACAAACAATTACGGAAAATTTATATTGCGTTACCTACAATGGCAGCAAGGTTTCGGGAGGCATCATCCATGCCAAGTTTAAACTTTTGCCATTCTAGATAACCCTAACCCTAGATCTTTAACTAGAGAATCAAACCAAACAATAAAGTAAACAACTTTACTTTTAAGAGTTGAGGATTACAACCTTTGTAGTTCGTTCCTTCGCTTCATAAGCTCCGTGTTGAGGTCCCTTCGCTGCGATCATCATGAACCCGGACTCTAGAGAGGCTCTATGAGGTGAATGAGGCATCTTGCTTGAATTCTTCCTTTTCGAAGATGATCTATCTTGAAGAATCTCAAACCCAAGCTCTCACTTCTCTAATGAAGTATTAATGAAGTGAACACCCTAATCTAAGTGGCTAGAATAGATGAGGATGATGAAGTAGGAATTTTGCTCTCTTTTGTTTTCAATTTATCACTTTAAATCATCACAACACAAAAATCTAGAAAGCTTTTTCCAAGGAGGAAGAAGAAGAAAGCTTTTGTAATGAATAATGAATTGTTGTGAGGTTAGAATTGCAACCATGGGTTAAGAATGTGATCCTTAACCCTTGTAAAGACTTAACCATTTGCTATGGTTAGTGTTAGGTCAACAAATATCTTAAGGAAGACAAAAATGGTGGACAAAGTCAAAGCCTACAAGCTTCCATCAAAATATCAACTATGGATAATTCCAACATTATTTTTATTTCCTTAATAATAATTATAAACCCTAATCTAACCCTAGCATGGTTCAAGTCTCATAAACCCTAGTTGCAATTTTAACCTAGCATGTTACAATATTATATATCACATATATAATATATAATGTAATAAAAGAAAATAATACAATTAACATATATCGCATATACATCAATGTATTATCCAAGTGAGAAAAAGAATCAATAAAGCGAGCTTATATTAGTTAATGTAACGTAATATATCTCATATATAATTATACATTAAATTATCGAATCAACACTTGATCCGATAACCCGACTATATTACATATAACCGACTAATATAACAAATACCATTTCATCGAATCAACACTTGATCCGATGACCCGGCTATATCACATATACCCGGCCGATATCACATATCGCGAGAATAGAATAAGGTATATCATATCGTATTAGTCTCGGTCCCGCACATATCACATATGTGCCCCTACTCCGTTTTGCCTGAGCCAGGATACCTCTGTGTAGGACTCTAATGAATCGTCCGGCAATAGGTGATAATCATATCAAACACCCACAAGCTGTAAGCGGTCAGCTAAACGTAACAGTCACCCGAGTATTGAGCGAGCAGAAGATTAACAAGCAAGCCTGTACACACTCCTGTGAATCCAATCAGTACCACTCCCGTACAGTCCAGTCTCTTCGTCTGATATGTCGCATATCCAGTCTAGGGGTGGTATACGTCAGACCCCAATAACCGATAAGTCATCCCGATGTGAGGTCCATAACGGTTCGAGAAACTACTGATAACACTTACCAGTAAATCTCAGCAACCCGAGCCAGGGATTTCTAGTTATGGCCAATCGAGCACAGTGCAACATCAACTCCCAATACCGGGAGAGAAGAAATCCCTCCTATCGCTCATTGCCTCCATATGATTCAGGACTATACCCAAAAGCCACTGTATTGCACGTTCTCTTGAACGTGGTAAAGTGGAAATCAAAGCACGGTGGGAATCACATAAGACTCTATGACGATCTCGGGTCTACAGACTAACCTGTACCAGTGTCACCAGAGAACTGCTATCTGATGATAGGTACAATACCATTTAGGAGTTCTCGGCGAGTCCGTTCAGTGTACCCAGTCTCCACTGAGCACTCGCATACCATCTTTGATGTCAAACACCAATGGATGTGGGATCATCCATCGCCCATCATATGGGTCAAGATGCGTATACGCTAGTCTACTCTGGAGTATTGATGCTCTGTCTCGATACACCCTCGACTAGGAACAATTATAGGATGTACCCGTTGACTACCCTGGCCCCACTAGTATGATCTTCATCATGGTCCTAGTAGTCAAGTACATATCCTAAGGGCTTTATCAATATGTGAGAGCAAGACAGTAAACCGATACAAGTCAACATGTTAAGATAAAAAGCAACCAGATAGCATACTATCATGTCGAGAAAGAAAGTCCTCTCTCTATATATCCAAGCATCCACTATAATATACATCATATGTACAATAATGGCCCCTAGGGCATATACATAACTAACAATTTAATAGGACCTAAAGATTCAATCTGGATTGACATTCCATTAGCCACTCCGCAGATAAGGTGGGTAACCTCAGCCACCCGGGAGGTACTCCGGTAGCCTTAAGGACGGTGACAGGGAGGTTCTTATTTACCCAGACTTGTCATTGCTGCTGTTATGGACTATGAGACCCGGCAGGAGGATGAGTATAGCACTGTTCTAAACTAGCTTTAGAAGTGCACATGTATATGATTCTGCCAGAGGGTTGTTGTATTCAGTGGGAGCAGCGGAAGTATAGTGGATAAGTAGCTTGTGTCTATTTATAGACTAAAGCAGATATAGCGGAGATAGATCATCTATTTTTGATGTGACAGTCATGGACTTTGACTTCGTCAGAATAGGGGACGGATCTGTTAAGAAAGTAGTAGGGTGTGATGTCCTAGTATTTGGATGACATATACATAGTAGGAAGTGAAATTCCTTTACTACGATCGGTTATACTGTGGTTGTCACATAATGGTTTCTCCACATAGGATACAGATATAATATCAGGCATTCTGGTTACTAGATCTATGGTTTTAGATCTAGATTTGGGTAGTTTCCCAATCTGGGCACTTTGACAGCATTCTAAAGGTGTTTTAGAATGGACGACTCCTGGCACGGTAGTATACCTGGAGGTGATGGAGTCACCCTCTCTAAAGGTGTCTTGCAGACTAAAAGGGAGAGAGATGCGCATGATTGGCACATCACTTGCTTAGGCAATTGAGTCAATCATGAGATGTCAAGTACCACACCAGATGTTGTTTTTGCACTAGATGTAATAAGTTGATATTAATCCAATCCTGGAGAAACGTTCAGAAGCAGTTTATGAACATAAGCAGATATTCTAGGGATATGACAACAACAGCCTCCTTCGGGAGACGGTTATCATTCCAGGCTTCCAAGGTGACCTGCATAACATAGTGACTATCAGAGCTATATTTTTCTCTCTAATGAGGGATAGTAGTTTGGACAGGTGATCCAAGCGGATACTGAGGGAGGAATGATACTGATTAAATTCAGTTGATGATACAGTCTAAGAAGTTTTCTGGATTTAGAGTTCGTTTGTAAACTAGGTCCCATCAGATATCCGGACATATTCTAAGATAGGTATTGCTCATTTCGGGAGATGGCTTTCTCCGCGAACTTGAGATAAAGAGAGACATAGAAAGAAACATCAGAGCGGATCCACTCACTAAGGCTATTTCTCGAACGCAATTGTTTTACAAACAAGGTTTGTGAAACTGATTAGTAGAGGAGTTGGGTGTTCGGTATCACACGAGCTGTGAGTATGCGACATCGCAATAATTAGCCTTAAATGCAAGTGGGAGATTGTTGGATATAGTGCCCTCAAGTCAATTATTAGATTGCAGGCACGTGATTTCAATGATTGAGGGATGACCTATACCGGTAGGACAGTCTTACTCAAGATGATAGTATGCTATCTGGTCTGTCTTTATCATCGTGTACATGCTTTAGGTGAAATTACATATCACTATTACACGTTGATAGAGCCTATAATATTCTTTCTTGACTACTAGCAGTATGATGGTGATCATATACGTGGGAGCTGGGGTCTATAAGTACATCCTTAAAAGGTCCCTAGTCGAGGGAGTTTCGAGACAGGGCATCGATACTCCAAAGTAGACTAGTGAATACAGTCGAGACCCCAACGAGGGGCATTGGCCGATCTCACAAGCCATTGGTGTCAGTTGGTTCACCTAAGATGTATACAGGTGCTCATTGGGTTATGAGTACACCGGACAGGACTCGCCGGGAACATGCTAGTTGGTTTTATATCTAGCGTCAGATAGCAGTTCCCTGGTGACATGTGTACAGGTCAGTCTACCGACCTGAGATCGTCACTTGTCTCGTGTGAGTTCCCACTGTTCTTTGATTACTATCCTACCATGGCTCAAAGGAGTCGTGCAAACAGGTTTTAGTTGGGTACAGTCCCGAGCCACATGGAGGCAGTGAGCGGATCGACAGGGGATTCGCCTCTCTCGGTATTGGGGGTGAGATCACGCTGTGTTTAGGAGAGCCATTACACGAAGTCCTTGGCCAAGGCAAGTGAGATTTACTGGTAGATATTCCAGTAGTATCTCAGGGTGTTCTGGGCTACACTCCGACACGACTTGTACCGCTTTTGGGGGTCTGACGTTTACCAGCCCCCTAAGCCCGACATGCGATACTCATAGACGAATGGACCAGACTGTATGGATATTGTCACTGACAGGCTTAGTAGGGTTTCAGGATGAGTTCGCTCATCAGCCTCCCTTTTTGGTCAATACTTGGGCGCCCGTTACGTATAGCTAATACCACTGACGTGCTAGTGGTTAAATCTACAGCTAGTGTATTGACGAATCTTTAGAGTCCCCCACATATAGTTTTCCTAAGGTTCGGGCGAAACGTTGTAGAGGCCGTATGGTATTATGGCAGGGTTTTATCATATACGTGCAGTCGTGCATGGATTATGATCGGACGGATCATACTAGTGGGCTTTGGTTTAAGCTAGATCCTAGTATTAGATTTGTTGGATTACATTAGTCTCATCGCATTTGCATTCAGTCGGAATGTGGCTGCAGGTATGTATATACAGGTGAGGGGTATCCTTGTGATCCGTCACGAGTTTACTTTAGATGTTTCCATATCTTATTGTCATAAACATTTGGGTTAATGTTTATTATGGTGGAAATTGTGAGTGGAAGTCATCATGAAGGGGCATGTTCAATTTGGTGACTCATGGTCTCTTTTTTTGGAGCCATGTCACATCATTGCTTATTTATTGTGTTGAAATGAGAGGTGGAGAGAGAAAGGGCAGCCATAACTCTTGGGGTTGGCTCTTGGTTTTCATTCTGGTGCTCTCACTTTTATTCCAACAGAATAACAAAAGAAAAGGCTCTTCATCTTCTTTCTTCTTCTAGCTCACAAGTTCTACCTTGTCTTCATCTTCAACCTCCATCCATACTCTCATGTGTTGAGAATCAATGGATGCTTGAGAAAAAATGAACACACACATTCTCTACATCACCTTGGACATGTCGGCTAGCAAACTTCATGTCCAAGTTGCTTCGGTTTGAAGCGGGAGCCCGTAAAAAGATTTCTTGATGTGGTGCCCTTTTCGACGAGGAGACCGGAGATCGAGCGAGATTGGAGATGCCACGAGGAGCTAGGGATGGTGGCTAAAGTCCGAAAGACACGGATCGATCGGTATAACCATTTAACTTCTTGTAGATTGATAGTATATGTTAATGGTACGATGCGGGTGAAAGTCTACGTTAGCGCCAGTTTCATAAAAGTTTTGTTTCTGCGTTTGGTCTCGGATTGACGACCGGGGCGCTACCGTAGACTTACATATCGTACACTACGCCTTGACGGAGTCAACAAATGTAACACGAATACTAAGTACTACTCATTGGAAATGACGGAGGGCTACGGCTGGGTTTTTGGTGAAAAACCCTTTAGCGTAATGAATTTGATATCGTTGAAGGAACCTGAGCAGTTTTGAAAAGGAGTGCTTTATGCTCCGCTTTTGAAAAATTCTGGTTTTGAAAAAAAAACCGATTAATCTACAGTATAAACTTTTGCTCAAGAGATCACTCCCCGCGAAGGGATCTCGGCTCTTACCTCCTGGAATGAGTTATTGGATTTCACGACCGAATACCACTATGCAAAGCGAAAGAATATAACTGTAGTTTTTCGAAATCTGTTCCAACATCTTTTTAGATTTCTTTTTTTGCATTAATCAAAATTAATGCGGACCCATCAATTAACCTATTACACCAGAAAAGAACGAAAATACAATGTACATATATGTCATCTGCATTCGCCACGGGGCCCCGTAATGCACTGTTTGGTTACTTAACTAATGGTAGAGCGGGGGTTGAACAACCGCGGGTGCAAAACATATACAACATTTACTAATATATATATATATATATATAAATATATATAACATTCGTCCCAGACATGATAATAATCAACATCACAGATCAACATCAAATAACACATAATGGTGAATAATCTTGGAGCATCGGGTTTCAATTGAGTCGCAAATGAGACCGACATTCCCGATCATGTGGATAGTCCGTGCAATGAAAACTTAGACCTCTAAGAGCGCGGCAAGTTACCCGCCAATCCCAGAAGTAAGGCAACCTCAATCAACAAAGTGAATGGGCCACCCAGCACTTCAAGGGATCCGGTAACTTGAGCGCCCCTCCGTGGATCAACCTTTACCCACTACGAGTGCGGCGAATAGCCTACCAATTTTAGAGTGAAGCCCCCTCCGTATCAACTCCATGAGATGTGGGATTTTCGCCCTCTAGAACCCGGCTATTCGTGCACTCCATCGTGGGATAATCCTAGTACAGAAAAGAAAAAAATATACAGTGGTGACATCGACCTCAATCAGAACTAGGCCGTGCCCTAATAAATGAATATACAACAAGGCAGAAACGGCGGTCCACATGTTGGACGCTCGCCCCGCAATACTGAATATACAAATGAATCAAAGATGTACTATTAACATTGCACAATATGCTATCCATCACGACAATTCGACAATGCCATCTCAATAATGTCACAACAAACATCACAGATAAACTAGATGCGCGCAACCCCTTCTAATTGACGTATAGCGATTAAAAGACGTTAAACAACACATGAACGCATCAAAGAAGCAAGTAAAGAAAACTGCAATGTTAGAATTCCGCACTCAATTAGCAAACGAAACCAATTTTCAAAACTATGAAAAAACAGTGAGCTAAAGTTCCAAAAACGACCGTTTTAAGCCAATCCGGGAGTCGAAATGAACTCGAAACCTGCCTGAATCATCGCGGAGGCGAAGAGGGTAAAATTAACTGTCGACTGGGGGGCCTCAAGGGGGGTTACCCACCTCCGGGGGCCACCTCGAGGTAGCCCCTTTGGGTTGGCAGACCCGAGAGCACCCATATAGTGTGCTCTTGGGTCACCACCCCCTAAGGTCGCCTTATATGTTGGGGTTCCTAATGTCTTGGCCACTACCGTGGCCAATTGCGGAACAAAAATAATGGTGTTTAAAGAACTTGGCGCTAGAAACAATTACATATAATCGAATCCAAACATGAAACTAGCAATCTAAAAGAGTCTAACTACTGTGATAGAAGTGTTATAACGAATGATCCGGGTCCTTCGGTCTTCTACCATTTTCCTAAGCTCTCAGAGGCCAGCATGATCAAGCTTGTTCTCCAGTCTCCCTCCATCGAAGATGATCCACCTAAGGATTTGTATTTCGAGCTCGAACCTCATAGCCGAGGTAACTAGGGTACCTAGTTCGCTAAACTAGATAGCTTAGAGGTTCTAGAGTCAAATGATGAATTAATTTGTCTCATGACACCCTAGCTTTCTCAACACATTAGACTTTTAGGGTGGAGGTAGAAGAAGAAGCAAGAGGAGATGAGAGTGTGAACCAAAGCCAAGTCAAGAAAAATGGCTAAGTGTTGTGAGCAAAAAGAAAGAATCCCCCTCTCAAGAAAATATCTCCCTACACTAAAAAATATCAAGCATGCCTCAATTTTGCCACTATGAGTCACCCTATGAGTCACACCCATGAGTCATGCTTCATTAAATGCAAATGTACACCTCATCCCTCTACCTCATTTAACCAATTAAACAAAATGGTTAAATCTAAATGAGGTGTATTCTTCTAGAAGCACCTTGTAATAAATTACAAGAATACCCCTCATCCGTATATACATACCCATATCTGTATTCCGATAAAATAATAATACATTGAGATGAAAATAATCCAACAATATAATACTAGAATCCGGTTTAAACCAAAGCCCACTAGTATTATCCGTTCGAATCATGATACGTGCATAAGTGCACGTATATGATCGAACCCTGCCGTAAAACCATACGGCCTCTACATCATTTCGCCCAAAGTAGGGAAACCCTTTGTGTGGGACTCTAAAGACTCGTCAATACGCTGGTAGTAGGTTTAACCACAAGCATGTCAGCGGCACTAGCTGTACGTAACGGATGCCCAGGTATTGAGCGAATGGGAGGCCGACAAGCAAACTCATCCCAACCCCTACTGAGCCTGTCCGTGACAATATCCGTACTGTCCGTTCTATTCTTCTAAGAGTATCGCATATCGGGTCTAGGGAAGGATAAAGTCAGACTCCTAATAATGCGACATTTCGTGTTGGTATGAAGCCCATCACCAAATGAGAAACTACTGATCCAAATCAGTAATTCTCGTCTACTTTGGCCAAGGATTTCTGGTGATGGCCACCCATGCACAGTGCGACATCAACCTCCAATACCAGAAGAGATGAATCCCCGATGATCCGCTCACTGCCTCCATGTGGTTCGGGACTGTATCCAACTAAAACCTGTTTGCATGACTCTTTTGAGCCGTCGTAGGGTAGTAATCAAAGCACAGTGGGAACTCACATGAGATAAATGACGATCATAGGTCGACAGACTAATCTGTACACATGTCACCTGGGAACTGCTATTTGACAATAGGTATAATACCAACTAGCATGTTCCAGGCGAGTCCGTCCAGTGTACTCAAAACCCAATGAGCACCTGTATACTATCTTAGGTGAACCAACTAACACCAATAGCTTGTGAGACCTGGCCACCGCCCTTCATCAGGGTCTCGATAAGTACACACTAGTCTATTTTGGAGTATCGATGCCTAGTCTTGATACTCTCATGACTAGGGACATTTATGGATGTTCTTATAGACCACCCAGCTCTCACGTATATGATTGCCATCATAATGCTAGTAGTCAAGAAAGAATCCTAAGGGCTCTATCAATATGTAATAGTGATCTGTAATACTACATAAAGCATGTACATGATGATAAAGACAAACCAGATAGCATACTATGATCTCGAGTAAGACTGTTCTATCCATATAGGTCCTCCCTCAATCATAATAATCACCTGCTCGCGACTACGATAATTGCCTTGAGGGCACTATAGCCAACAATCTCCCACTTGCACTTAAGGCTAATTATTGCGATGTCGTATACTCACAACCCATGTGATACCGAATACCCAACTTCTCTACTAATCAGTCTCACAAAACTCGTTTGTGAAACTATTATGTTCGAGAAATAGCCTCAGTGAGTGGATCCACTCCAGTGTTTCTATCTTTATCTCTCTATATCCCAACTTCGCGGAAAAATACTATCTCCCCAAATGAGCAATATCTATCTTAGAATTTGTTTGGATATTTGATGGGACCTAGTTCACAAATGAATTCCAAATCCAACAAACTTCTTAGACTGTATCATCCATTGAATTTAATCTGTATCCTGCGCTATGCCTTTCACAATATCCACTTGGACCACCTGTCCAACATACGATCCCTCAGAAGATGGAAAACTATAACTTTGACAGCCACTCTGTCATCCAGGTCACCTTGGAAGTCTGAAATGATAACCGCCTCCAGAAGGAGGCTGCCGTTACCATATACCTAGAACATCCACTTATGTTCATAACTGCTTCCTAATGTTTCTCTAAGGTTGGATTAATATATATATATATATATATATATATATATATATATACGCTTATTGCAGCTAGTGCAAAAGCAATATCTGGTGTTGTACTTGACATCTCATGATTTACTCAATTGCCTAAGCAAGTAATATGCCAATCATGCAAATCCCTCTCCTCATCAGTCTAGAAGATATCTCTTTAGAGAGAGTGACTCCATCACCTGCGGGTACACCACCACACCAGGAGTCTTCCATTCTTAAACACTTTAGAATAATGTTAAGTACCCGTGTTGGGACACTTCCCAAATCTAGATCTAAAACCATAGATCTAGTCACCAGAATCCCTGATATTTTATCCAGATCCTATGCGGACTCCTTGTGACAACTACAGTATAACCGAATGTAGTATAGGAATTTCACTTCCTATCAAGAGCATGTCATCCAAATACCAGGACATCTCTCCCTACTACCTTCTTACCAGGTTCATCTTCTGTTTTGATGAAGTCAAATTCTATGACTGTCACATCAAAACTAGATGATCTATCTCCGCTGTACTTGCTTTAGTCTATAAATAGACATAAGCTAATTGCCCACTATGCTTCCGCTACTCCTACTAACTACTATAACCCTCTGGCAGAGTCATATACACGTGCACTTCTAAAACTAGTTTAGAATGACGTTATACTCATCCTCCTACCAGAACTCATAGTCTAGAATAGCAATAGTATCAAGTTTGGGTAATCAAAAACCTCCCTGTCACCGTCTTTGAGAAGACCGAAGTACCTCTCGGGTGCCTGAAGTTACCCACCAAATCTGCGGAGTGGATAATGGATCGTCGAAACTATTTGAATCCTCAGGTTCTATTAAATTTTCAGTAATCGTTTGTGGTTCTGGAATTACTTCTAGTTCTACCATACTCCGACTAATGTTTTCTGAAAAGAATCCATTTTACTAAAACTGTGGCGAGTCAAGATCAATGTAACCATTAATCTTTCAGATGGTAGAATGTTAACCCTCGTCGAAGCCCGTGATAACCCACAAACTGCCATTACTGAAACGTGCTTTGAGTTTGTCCAGATTCTGGTTTTAAGCATCAGCCGGACAACTCCATATACCTTAATATTCTTAAGATATGAATCCATTCTATATCCAGTATATAGAAACAAAAAGCACTAATTTAATTAGAACTAGATTCAAAAATCATGCAACTGTTTCCAGTGCATATCAACCAAATGGAAGAAGGCCATACAACATTACTCATCCAGGAATGCATCCACGCATGGGTAACCTGAAAGAGAAGCTAGTTCTCAAAACCATTACTTACAACGGAATACCTAGTATAAGTATCTACATCTTCGATTACCTCGAAGAATCCTGATACTTCCAACAAATGGTTCTTTACTTTATTCTTATACCTATAACTTCTCAAAATTTGGACCCTGTATTTCAACGAAATACTTATCTAAAACTGGAGAAGTCAAAAGTAAAGAGAATATAGTACGAGTATCAACCCTTTGTCTTGCAACATATGGTTCTCTACTTCATTCTTATACCTATAACTTCTCAAAATCTGGACCATGTATTTCAATGAAATACTTGTCTAGAACTAAAGAAATCATGAGTAAACAGAATATAGTATGAGTACCAACCCCTTTTTCCTAACGGGCATCGGACAACATACAATACTTTGTATAAGTCCACTGAGTTTAATAACTCAAACACTGTGCGTCGTAGGTTGAAAAACTGTACTATGGTTAAGAAGAATTACACCGTTGTTGAATACTTCTTACCTAATCATCAACTGATACAGGTAAATGTCATAGACATAAATTCAAAAAGTTATATCTCACTTTATAAAATAAACGTACAGATATATCAGTTTGAAATTGGTGCATAACGACGGATATTCAAAACCAAATATTTGCCGTCAGGCAAAACCCAGGTGATATCTTCAAATATCAACAATTACAAAAAATTCCGATATGATGAGGATCTAATAACCCAATTCTCAATATCTTACTCCCACTCATCATCTGTAACACCATACAGATGTGAGAATCAAAGCTGGTAAATACATATCCTGGAGTCGGAATTTAATTGGGAAAACAGTTTTCAATTAACATCGCACAGTGAAACTGAAATATGAAAATGTTTTGAAGGGGTAACCGGGTATTCCTAGTAATGCCTCTTCCACTATCCTGATTAATGACAGTAACCGTATACATCCATACTCTTACTCCAATCCCTTTATATGTCTTTATTTATTACCTTCTGTACACCATGGATAGGCTAATTGATTTTCTTCCTTCCCTACCCTTCGGCACCAGCCTAAGGTTTGGAAGAAGACTATCCAGTAAGAGCAATAGGTGTACTTTCCTAATACTAGGAGCCCTCACAACCCGAGATAAGATAAAGGGAAAAGACAACTGAATAATCCTTATTCTATTTCTCCCGAACCAGAATCCATCCTTGAACCTCAACAAGTTCCTTCAAGTTCGTATGTAACTATACGATGGCATATCCAAGCAATATGGATCTTCGTAGTGATACGAAGTGTTCTGGAGAAATGCAAAGGTGAAGTAGGAATGGCAGAGGTATACGCGATTTTTTCGTGAATGATAGTAGTCGCAATTTCCTTTGCCCTTACTCTAATCCCTTTATTTGTCTTTACTTATTACCTTCTGTATACCACACTTAGGCTAATTGGTTTTATTCCTTCCCTACCTTTCGGCACCTGCCTATGGTTTGGAAGAAGACAATCCAATAAGCGCAATAGGTGTACTCTCCTAATCCTAGGAGCTCTCGCAACCTGAGAGAAGGTAAGGGAAAAGACAATCGAATAATCCTATTCAATTTCTCTTGAACCAGAATCCATTCTCGAACTAGAACAAGTTCCTTCGAGTTCGTATGTAACTATACGATGGAATATCCAAGCAATATGGATTTTCATAGTGATATGAAGTTTTTCGAAGAAATGCAAAGGGGATGTAGGATTGGCAATGATATATGCGACTCCGTGACAATCCAAAACCAAAGTGTTTTAAGAAGGTTCAGTTAATATGGTTCATGAGTTTTAGTTTAGGTCAGGTCATGATCGCTGCCAAAGAGAGAGAGAAAAGAAACATTCAACATGCACTCTAACCTAGATTAGAATGGTTAATCATTTGGTCTAATCAGAATGGCTCCCACTATTTCCTCGAATTCTCCCTCAAACCCTCAAAGGAGAATTAGTAGGGATCATCTAAAATCACCCGAGGAGTAACACCTTCTCATCAGTAGGAATCGGGATTCAACTATCATCGTATGATAACTTGATGGAAGCCACTCAAGTCACCATACTCCAGAAGGTATGCGCATGCCTGGCAAGTTTCCTGTATGTTTGAAACTCCCAATGTGGTTTTCGCCCCAAGCGGTTCATGATCTTGACAAAGGCCAACAAATCATAAACCACAAGTCAAATTCAACCCGTCATTATCCTGGATTAACCTAGACCCACCCATACAAACCCTTAACAAAGGCCAACAAGGTTATACTAATGTCTTAGATAATCGCATCTCAATGCAACATACAAAGAATATCTAGCTATTGCACACTACGCCTTGACAAAGGCCAACAAATGCAGCACGAATACTAGGTACTACTTATCCGAAATGACGGAGGGCTACGACTGGTTTTTGGCGAAAAACCTTTAACGTAATGAACTTGATATCGTTGAAGGAACCAAGTGGTTTTACAAATATATAGTGGCGCAAACTTTTTCTAAAGAGGTCACTCCCTGTGAAGGGATCTCGGCTCTTTCCTCGTCGAATGAGGTGCAGGATATGCCAAACTGAATACCACGATGCAAAGCAAAATAATCGACTATAGTGAAGTTATTACACCGATGCAAACTTTTGCTCAAGAGGTCACTCCCTGTGAAGGGATCTCGGCGCTTGCCTCGTCGAATGAGGTGTTGGATATTCATAATCAAATACCACTGAGCAAAACAAAAGGAAACATCTGTAATATCAGTTTTCAAAATTGGTTCCAACAACATCATATAGCTTTGTTTTCCTTGCATTAATCAGAATTAATATAGTCCCATCAGTTAAAATATATTACACCAGAAAAGAACGAAAATACAATATACGTATATGCCATCCGCATTTGCCACGGGGCCTCGTCATGCACTGTTAGGTTACTTAACTAATGGCAGAGTGGGGGCTGGACTAGCGCGGGTGCAAAACATATACAACTTCTATAAGTGTGTGTGTGTGTGTGTGTGTGTATAACAATCATCCCAGGCATGATATAAGTAACATCATAGAAAAGCGATAAGTATCACAGAACAAACGGATAATGGGGGATACCGAGGTTTCGTTTGAGCCGCAAGTGAATCCCAATATTCCCCCGGTCGTGTGGATAGCCTGTGCAATGAAAACCTAGACCCCTACGAGTGCGGCAAGTTACCCGCCAATCCCATAAGTGAGGCAACCTCAATCAACAACGTGAATGGGCCACCCAGCACTTCATGGAATCCGGTAACTTGTGCACCCCTCTGTTGGTCAACCTGTACCCCCTACAAGTGCGGCAAATAGCCCGCTAATTCTAGAGTAAGGCCCCCTCCATCTCAACGCCATGAGATGCGGGCCCGTTGCCCTATGGAATCCGGCTATTCGAGCACTCCACCGCACGATAATCCTACTACAGAAAAGAAAAAAATATACAATGGTGACATCGACCTCAACCTGGTCGTGCCCCAATAAAAGAATATACAACCTGGTAGAGACGGCAGTTCACATGTCGGACGCTCGCCCCGCAATAATGAATATACAAATAAATCTGAATTGTACTACTACCATTGCACCACTGGCTATCCACCTCGACAATCGATCCACAAAATCAGCACAACACAGAACATCAACGTGAATATCACGTTCACAAACCCGTCTAGTAGAACATATAGCAACTAGTCGGGTTATACCGCTCTAATGACATTCACGGTCGTAGATATATCACATGCACTGATATCAAATATGCAAAATTTCAAGTTTTGAAACTTTCCAAGTTCCCCCCAAAGCAAAGACAACACTAAGTGAAATCTGGGGAAAACAAATAAGACCAAAAACACCATTTTATAAAACCCCAGACACTGGATGAAAACGAGGCCCTGAAGTGAATAGTGAAAAGGTGAGGCCGGTTTTTTCAAGGATGTGGATGGCCAAATTTGCATGGAATTGCCTTGTTTTCATTCTATGTCATACTTATGTCCAAACTAAGAATCTGCACTTGTTTAAAAAAAATTTTAGAGATCAAAAAAATTCCAGAACAGAGAATGGGTTTTGAAATAGTAGTTTTTCGGTTTTGAAACTAATGCATCGTCTACTACTAGTTTCTAATGTTTAGGTGGCTCTGATAACATGTTGGGGTTCCTAGCGCCCTGGCCATCTACCGTGGATGATTGCAGAATAAAAAATTTTGCGTTTAAAGAACTTGGCGCTAGAAACAACTATCTAGAATTGAATACAAACATGAAACTAGCAAATATAAAAGAGTCTAATTACTGTGATAGAAGTGTTATACCGAATGATCCGGGTCCTTCGGTCTTCTACCATCTTCCTAAGGTCCTAGAGGCCACCAAGATCAAGCTTGCTTTTCGGTCTCCCTCCATCGAAAATGATCCACCTGAGAATTTGTATTTCGAGCTCCAACCTCATAGCCGAGGTAACTAGGGTATCTAGTTCGCTAAACTAGATAACCTAGAAGATGTAGAGTCAAATGATGGATTAATTTGTCTCATGACACTCTAGGTTTCTCAACACATGAGACTTTTACGGTGGAGGTAGAAGAAGAACCAAGAGGAGATGAGAGTGTGAATCCCCCTCTCAAGAAAATATCTCCTCACACTAAAAAATATCAATCATGCCTCAATAGTGCCACCATGAGTCACCCTATGAGTCATGCTTCATTAAATGAAAATGCATTCCTCATCCCTCCACCTCATTTAACCATTTAAACAAAATGGTTAAATCTAAATAAGGTGTCTCCTTCTAGAAGCACCTTGTAATAAATTACAAGAATACCCTTCATCCATATATACATACCTGTATCCCTATTCCGACAAAATACGAACACAATGAGACGAAAAAAATCCAACAATATAATACTAAAATCCGGCTTAAATCAAAGCCCACTAGTATTATCTGTTCGAATCGTGATACGTGCACAAGTGTACGTATATGATCGAACCCCGCCGTAAAACTATACGACCTCTAAATCGTTTCGCCCGAAGCCGGGAAACCCTCTATGTGGGACTCTAAAGACTCGTCAATATGCTGGCAGTGGGTTTAACCACAAGCACGTCAGCGACACCAGCTGTACGTAACGGCTACCCAAGTATTGAGCGAAAGGGAGGCCAATGAGCAAACTCATCCGAACCCCTACTGAGTCTGTCCGTGACAATATCTGTACAGAACGGTCTGTTTGTCTAGGAGTATCGCATATCGGGTCTAGGGGGAGGATAAAGTCAGATCCCTAATAACGCGACATTTCGTGTCGGTATGAAGCCTATCACCAACTGAGAAACTATTGATCTAAATTAGTAATTCTCGTCTACCTTGGTCAAGAATTTCTTATGATGGCCACCCGTGCATAGTGCGACATCAACCTCTAATACCGGGAGGGACGAATCCCCGACGATCCGCTCACTGCCTCCATGTGGCTCGGGACTGTACCAAACTAAAACCTGTTTGCACTGTAAGTCCATGTAACCCTCCCCGGTACGTACGGGGAGGCGGAAAGAGTAAAAAACGGATTTTTTTCACAAAGAAACATAGACTAACCATGAAGGATCTTTGCTAAACAAAAACTAACAAACTAACTACAAGTTCTAGCTACTAGGTAAGATAGTTATACCAAGTTCTTGAACTCCTTCTCTTCTTGTTGTGGTCCTCCTTGTTGCTAGCTCCTTGGAGTGGTGTAGACGGCTCCTCCTCTTCGTCTTCTCTTTGCCGAAGAAAGATCCACCCAAAGGCCTCTACCTTGAGCTCCTACCTCAACCAAGAGGAAACTAGAGTGCTTGGCTTGCTAGACTAAGAACCTTAGAATGAGTAGAGAGAGTTTTCTTGATGGTTTTATCTCACAAAGCTCATGTTTTTCAACTCATGAAACAAGAGAGCTTTGAGAGAGAGGATGAGGGAGAGCTTTGCAAGAGAGAGAATGAGTAAGAGAGAATGAGAGAGTAATCTCATCCTTGCTCTTATATGAGAAAGATATGATAATAATAATAATAATTAAGAAAACTGTGATGGTTAGTTGATTTGACCATTATCATTTCACATTAAATGCTAATGCAAGCTTCAAGAAGCATCTTTGCAAAAGAAAATATCAAGGTCAACAAAAGTCAACAAGTCAAATGGTCAACCCAACCATAACCATGGCATAATTATCCTTAATTAATATTATTAACCATATTTCTCATTCTCATTAGGTTTAGAAAAAAGTCAACGGTCAAAAACCCTAATGAGGTTCCTCTGCCTCTGTCAACTGTATATACACACCCACATCCGTGTTCCGAGGAACATGAATGCAATGAGACAAAACCAATCCCAAAACAAATACTAGGATCTGGCTTAAACCAAAACCCGCTCGTAATAACTGCCCGGACACCAAACGTGCATAAGTGCGCGTATGTGAGCAAATCCCGTCGTAAAATCATACGACCTCTACTCTGTTTTGCCCAAAGGCGAACAACCCTCTGTGTGGGACTCTAAAGACTCGACACTACGCTGGCAGTGGGTTTAACCACAGGCCGCAAGCGGTACTAGCTGTACGTAACTGTCCCCAGGTAGATGCCGATAAGAAGACCGATGAGGTGAATGTTCATCACAGAATACTGCATTTTATACCGCCCATTCTTACGCTCGTGTGTTTATAGGTAGGTGCTTTTGATCTGTGTTTGTTACATATTTACAGAGTACAGGTTTCCAGTACAAATATTGCAATTCAAGATAAAATCTCCACAGTTACACCAAATACAGAACATCTGTTGACAACAGATAAAAGCCGGGTTCCGGTCATCCATATCCGTCCGGTGCTGCGTACCGGTTCCAGGGACAAGACATATGACAGCGGTCATTCGTGTCTCGGACAAGCACAGAGCACGAGGGGGGCAGCACAAGAATCAATGGGTGCGCGGAGCTCAAGAGAGATAAAGTCAAAAGTGAAGAATAGATGCAATCTTGGACTAAGAATCTGAAGATATTCTGGAAGAATTATCAGAAAATATGTGTACCAGACAACAGGGGACAGCAGATCAGGGCCGTACAAGAAACCCCACACCCTAACCCTACTGTAGGGGCGCGGATCCGCGGCCAATAGGGGGTATTGGCGGCGGATCCGCGGCCGTACTGGTGCCGCAGGCATAGAACTTTGGGGGGTATTTTGGGGACTTCATATTGTGTCAGTTTGTTGCCCTAGATCTTCAACCCTCTGCCTATAAATACAGCAGTTTTGAGCTAAGCCAAGGGTCATTCTTGGAGCTTTTCTTTAGCCTCTTTTTTGTAGTTTTGTTCTTCTTTCTTCTTCTTCTTCATTCTTCCTCCATGAAATTGTAGTGAGAGCTTTTGAGTGGATGTTAATGAAGATGAGGGTTTTTTTTATCTTTCTTGTTAGTTTGCTCCCCCTTGAGATTCTTGCTTTCTCTTGCTCATTCAACCTCTTTATTGAGCTTGAATGGTTAAGGGTTAGTTATTGATCTCAAGGGTCGTATTTTCTCACGGGGCTAGTTCTTCACTTCACATGCGTTCTCTACCCTTCCCTTGATCTTGCAACCTCTTCATTGAGCTTGCAAGTTTAAGGGTTGGCTATTGAGCACATGCTTGGCTTGGGTTCTACTTCCGTGTTCTTTTTATCGCTTTTTATTACTTGCTCTTTATTACCTTGTCTTTATTTACTTGCAATTTATTTTCATGCACTTCAATACTTGTATCTTTTCTTTTATTTGTTCTTTTCTTTTTGTTCTCTTTTGTTCATTTTGTGAATGTTGTATTTATTGTTGTTGTTAAGAATCATATGATATTGTAAGTTAACAATTCTTTGCCTCATTCCTTTTCCCGTTATTTTCCATTGAACTCCGCCCAAACCATACGCAAGCGTTCCGTTAGGCACCGTACCCTGACAAGGTAACGGTGATTCCTAACCGCGACCGGTTGCGTTCGGTTTGGCCGGAGGCGAAAACAAGAGACAAGAACGGAAGGACAAGGGTAAATAAGCCGGATTCCACGAATACCGCGCTTAAATCCCCTAATCCACGTTGTTGCCGATTGTCTAGCTTCAATTGGTCAAGACTCGGCTCAAAGGTTTTGAGTACGAATTTCTTTAGCTTACAATCTCGTATTTTTCTTAACAACTTTATACTTGCAAATAATACACATAGGATAGTCTCGAACAAACACTCATACAGATTCTTTATTGACTCATCTAAGACAAGAAGGTAAGATACCACCATCTCCCTGTGGACCGACCCGTGCTCAATCGGCTAGCTGCAAAGCGATACCGTCCTGATCGCGGTTACACTTTAATTCTTTGAAAATCCGACACGCCAAAAGCGTGCGATCAGTGAACCCATCCGAACTCCTACTGAGCCTGAATGTGACAATCTCCGTACAGTCCGGTCTGTTTTCCTGAGAGTATCGCATGTCGGGCCTAGGGGCGGTAAATGTCAGTCCCCTAATAGCGGTACAAGTCGTGTCGGAGTGTAACCCAGAACACCCTGAGAAACTACTGGAAACACTACCAGCAAATCTCGCTTGCCCTGGCCAGGGACTTTGTATAGTGGCTCTCCTAGACACAGCGCGATATCGACTCCCAGTACCGGGAGAGACGAATCCTGTCTAACCGTCGCTGCCTCCAAGTGCTTCGGGACTGCACCCAACTACTACCTGTTTGCACGACTCATTTGAGCCGTGGTAGGGTAGTAATCTAAGAATAGTGGGAACACACTCGAGGCGAAGTGACAGTGTCAAGTCAACGGACTAAGCTGTACTCATGTCACCTGGGAACTGATAACTAACGATAGGTATAATACCAACCAACAGTTCCCAGCAAGTCCTGTCCAGTGTACTCGTAACCTAACGAGCATCTGCAAACTATCTCAAGTACGACGTACTGATAGCTGTGGGACAGACCATCTCCCCTCCTGGGATGAGAAGCGTATACACTAGTCTACTCTGGAGTATCGATACCCCGTCTCGATAATCCTGTGACTAGGGACCTATATAAGGATGTGCTTGTAGATTACCCAGCCCCCACTAGTGTGACTGCCATCACAACGCTTATAATCAAGCAAAGATCCTAAGGGCTCCACTAATATGTATAAGCGATATGCTAAAAGAAACATATGTACATATTGAAGTAGAAACAAACCAAGTAGCATACTACCATTTTGAGCAAGATTGTCTATACAACTATGAATATCCCAAGCTTCTATTAAGTAATATACATACTAGTATGATACAGTAATGGCCTCTAGAGCATATACACTAACATGCACGACTCCTTTAAGCCATGGTAGGATAGTAATCAAAGCACAATAGGAACTCACATGAGACAAATGACGATCTCAGGTCGACAGACTAACCTGTACACATGTCACCTGGGAACTTCTATCTGACAATAGGTATAATACCAACTAGCATGTTCCCGGAGAGTCCGTCTAGTGTACTCATAACCTAATGAGCACCTGTATACTATCTTAGGTGAACAAACTAACACCAATGGCATGTGAGACCTGGCCACCGCTCCTCGTCGGGGTTTCGATAAGTACACACTAGTCTAATCTGGAGTATCGATGTCCATTCTCGATACTCCCACGACTAGGGACATTTAAGGATGTGCTTATAGACCACCCAGCTCCCACGTATATGATCGCCATCATAATACTGGTAGTCAAGCTAGAATCTTAAGGGCTCTATGAATATGTAATAGTGATCTGTAATACCACATAAAGTATGTACTTGATGATAAAGACAAAACAGATAGCATAATGTCATCTCGAGTAAGACTGTTCTATCCGTATAGGTCCTCTCTCTATCATTATAATCACCTGCCTGCGACTATGATAATTGTCTTGAGGGCACTATAGCCAACATTGTGGTGGTTTGGGGGGTAGGCCCGGTCTCTGGTCCCTTACGGGGTATCCCCAGGGTGCCCATGCTCCACCCCGCGGCTTCTCGGTTCAAACCGTGAGCCCGCGGGGTGTGCAAATATCTTAAAATATCATTTTTTGGAACTTTTTTTATCGGCAGTTCGTGCGTGAAAAAAACGGCGGATTTCTAACGTCGCTACAAATTATCTAAGGCTTATGGAGTGGCTCTGATACCACGAAAGGTTACACTAACTACCTGGCCATCTACTGTGGCCGGTTTACGGAACAAATTTTTTTCTAAGATGTATAAATTGGCGCTAGAATAACCCATACTCCGGATCTACCATAAGACCTAGATAATTAAACAAAGAGAATCTATCTATTATGATCGGAGTTTATATCTAAAGAATAAATTCCTTCGGGTCTTCACTCCTCTTCTTTATCGCCTCGAAGGATGTACGGATCACACTTGATCGACGGCCTACTCGCGTCAAAGATGATCCACCCGAGAGTGCCTACTTTGAGCTCCTACCTCTAAACCGAGGTAACTAGGTTATTTAGTATGCTAATCTAAGTAGCCTATGTTAGTAATATGTGTGCCCTATAGGCCATTATTGATGATATAGTGGATGCTTGGATACACACACACACACACACACACACACAGAGAGAGAGAGAGAGGACTTTCTTGCTCGACATGATAGTATGCTATCATGTTACTTTTATCTTAACATGTAGACTAGTATTTTATACTGTCTGTCTCTTACATGTTGATAAAACCCTTAAGATATGTACTTGACTACCAGTACTATGATAAGATCATACTAGTGGGGCCAGGGTGGTCCATAAGTACATCCTTTAATCAGTTCCTAGCCGTGAGAATATCGAGACCAGGGCATCGATATTCTAGTGTAGACTAGTGTAAACGTTTCTTGTCCCTTAGAGGGTGATGTTTGATCCCACAACCATTGGTGTGTGACATTAAAGATTGTACACAGGTGCTCATTGGAGAATGGGTACACCGAACAGGACTCGCCGAGGACTTCTATGTGGTAGTACACCTATCATCAGATAGCAGTCCTCAGGTGATACTGGTACAGGTTAGTATGTAGACCTGAGATCGTCATAGAGTCTTGTGTGGCTCCCACTGTGCTTTGATTTCCTCCCCACCACGGCTCAAAGGAGTCGTGCAAACAGGTGAATTTTGGGTACAGTCCCGAGTCACATGGAGGCAATGAGCGATAGGAGGAGTTTTGTCTTTCCCGGTATTGGGGGTTGATGTTGCGCTATGCTCGATTGGCTATAACTTGAAGTCCCTGGCTAGAGCTACTGCTGAGATTTACTGATAAGTGTTATCAGTAGTTTCTTAAACCGTTATAGGCCAGACAACGACATGACTTATCACGCTACAGGGGACTGATGTTTACCACCCCTAAACATGATATGTGACATATTAGACGAAGAGACCGGACTGTACGGTAGTGTTACTGATAGACTTCATGGAGTATGGATGAGCTTGCTTGTTGATCTTCATATCGCTCAATACCCGGGTAGCTGTTATGTTCAGCTAGTACTGCTGATGGTTTGTAGGTGACTGATGTGATCATCACGTACTGCTGGCGTATTGACGAGTCTTTAAAGTCCCACACAGAAGTTTCCTGGTTCAAGCAAAACAAACTAGGACATATATATGATATGTGTGTGGGCCTGATTAAATACGAGTATGTGATACCGTATTGTAATCTGGCAGTTATCTGTTATCGGTTCGGTTATATGTGATATAATCAGATTGTTGAATCAAGTGTTGATTTGATAATGTGATATACAGATAAATAATATTAGTCAGTCATATGTGATATAACCGGATTATTAAATCAAGTGTCGATTTAATAATATGATATATATTATATGTGATATAATTATATCTTAACAAATATCATTAGCTCACTAATTATTCTTCATTATATAATAATAATAATAATAATAATAATAATAATAATAATAATAATGAAGCATGGCTTGATTTTCTATTTTTGAGAAAAATAGAAATGAGGTGGAAAATGAGAGCATGGTTGCAAGCATGGGATTTATTTTTATTTATTCATCTTGACTCACTATTCAAGAATGGTTGCAATTTTATATTGCAAAATTCCATGCTTGAATGAGTGGGGGTCAAGAGTTGCCATTCATTCTTTACTCATTCTCAACACTTAGCCATTTCGCTTGCTTTGCTCTCCTGGTTGTTCTCTAGCTTTATTTTTTTCCTCAATTGCCATGGTTCAAGCTTCAACCCTCACATGAGATGTGAATCATGAAGCTTGAACAAAAACTTGTGAGCTTTTAATATCCCCTACTTCACCATCCCACAAAAAACTAGCAATTTGGTGTGGTGTGTTTCTTACACTAAAGGAGTTTAGTGTAGAGTTAGCTTGGGCTAGAGAAACTTCGGGTAGACGTCTTTGGCGCGAAGATCATAAAGGAGGTTCGTTCAACTCGAAGAGGAGTCTAGTAGAGTCGCATAAATTTCAACCTGGATCTATTGAAGAGAAGGACTCGAATTACAAAGGTTGTATACTCTTTTCTTCTCTTAAGTGAATCATATCACAAAGGCAAACCCTAAATAATCTAGTAAAGATCTTGTTAGTCTAACATAGCACCTAATAAAATTAAAATTTGGCATGCTTGATACCTCTAGAACCTCATGGTGGTGTTAAGGTAGACTTTCATGGTATCAGAGATAAGCTGGAACATTAGGGTAACTTGTAGTGACGTTAGAAATCCGCCGTTTTTGTCGCGCAAAAACTGCCGATAAAATCAGTTTCAAAAATGATGTTTTGAGTTGTTTGCATACCCCGCGGGCTCAAGGTTCGAACCGAGAAGCCGAGGGGTAGAGCGTGCGCACCTCGGGGACACCCCAGGAGGGACTGTACGGTTGGGCCCACTCTCCAAGACCACCACAAGGTGGTATTGGCATTGGGGACCCGAAACTGCCCCACCTTAGGCAGTTTCGGGTCTGCCTTACCTCTTGTCCAACTTGTGGTGGCCTCGAGGTAGGGTACCCCCTCTAGGCCTCCTATTCGATAGTTAATTTTGGGATCTTCATCTTCGCGAAGATTCGGGCTGGTTTCGAGTTCGTTTCGACTCCCGGATTGGCTTAAAACGACCGGTTTTGGAACTTTAGCTCACTGGATTTTTCAAGTCTTAGAAAAATTGGTTAATTTTGGTAATTGCGTGCGGAATTCTAATGTCGCTGTTACTATAAAAGCTTTGTGATGTGTGTGATACAATTATTAGAATCCGGATTAATTAGTTTTATGAAAACTAGGTCGTATTTTGTAAAGCTAGCCGTTTAGTCTCAATTGATCGATTGCCACGAAGTTTTGATTCGGATCAAAACTCCGTCGCAATTGCGTATTGTACGCGATCACTAAGTCGGGAATCTTGTTGAATTATCCGACAACCAATTGAAAAGAGTTTTCAATTTGAGACTAAAATACAAGTTTTTTTAAGTTAGGCATGAAATCTAGAATATGAGATATTTCGGGTTTATGATGTCTAAGGATATTGTGGATTCTAATTTTTGTAGTTTTTTGTTTTCTTTTCTACGACCGTAAGTGTAATATGTAGGGTATCCCAATCTCGTTTCTATATGTCAACAAGTTTTAGGGATACGCATATTTGCTTACGTTGATGTTATGTGATATCATGTGTTGCTGTTGATATGATTTATTGGATCGTCGTGAAAGAATAGCCGGGGGGTTTTATATGAGATGAGGGTTTTTATTTTCATTCATGTAAAATCTGTATGTAATATTCTTTTATTGGGGCACTTCCGGGTTGTGGATGATGTGCCACTGTTGTATATTATTTACTTTTCCTCATTAGGATAGACCCAAAACGAGGAGCACAAGTAACCGGGTTCTGAAGTCCAGTGGGAGATCATCTCAAGGAGTTGAGACCGGGTCTCCTAACTCTAGAATTGGCAGGGTTACTTGCCGCTCTCGTAGGGGTCTAAGGATGTGGGTTTGGCTATTCATCACAACTGTGGAATCCGTGTTTTATAAAATTGGCTAAATTTAAAATACGGACATCCTAGTATATCCAATATTTCATATGTTGCTTCTGCTGCTTGATTCTGTGATGTTGATCATATAACTGTGTGAGACGAATGTAATATTATATATATGATATATAATAAACATTGCTTATGTTTTGCACCCGCGCTAGTTTAGCCCCTGCTCTACTGGTAGTTAAGTAACCTAACGGTGCATGACGGAGCCCCGTGGCGAATGCAGATGGCATAAGCGTACGTTCTATTTTCGTTTCATTTTTCTGTAATGTTTAGGAACATTAAATGATGGGACTTCATTAATAAGATTAATGAAAAGAAAGAAACCAAAAGATGATGTAGAATCAAATTTTCAAAATGGGTAGCTCTAGTTTTTACTTTGCATAGTGGTATTCCTTGATGAATATCCAGCACCTCATTCGATGAGGAAAGAGCCGAGATCCCTTCACCGGGAGTGACTTTTTTAGCAAAACTAGCAAATGCTTCAACCCACTCGGTTTAGTCTTTTGATTGCTTCTCTGGTTCTTACTTTGCATAGTGGTATTCCTTAATGAATATCCAGCACCTCATTCGTTGAGGAAAGAGCCGAGATCCCTCCACCGGGAGTGACCTCTTTAGCAAAACTAGCAAAAGCCTAAAAAACACTCCTTTTCAAAATCACTAGATTCTACAATGATATCAAGTTCATTACGCTCATGATTTTCTTAAAAACCTGCGTAGCCCTCCGTCATTTCAGATAATTACTATTTGGTATTCGTGCTGCGTTTATTGACCTTGTTAAGGAGTAGTGTGCGGTAGCTGATTAGTACTTATCTGCAGCATGTGATGCGATTGGATTAGGGTAGTCATACGGCTTTGTTGACCTTGTTAAGGGTCCTACGGGTGGGTTTAATTCAATCAAAAAATGACGGGATGAACTTGGCTAGCATTTATGATTTGTTGACCTTGTTAAGGTCATATGTGGCTAAGGGTAAAAACATTGTCGGGAATTTCAAGTGTTGAAATTTGTAATGAGATTGCATACCTTTTATATGATAGTTAGATCCCGATACCCACTGCGAGTAAGAGTTACTCCTGAGAGAGTTTTGCACTTTATAATTAGCTAATCAAGTAGGTGTCTATAAAGGTGTCAACGGGGTTATGCCTCTAGGAAAACGAGGTTTATTTTAATTAGGTCTGTGCGAAAGCATGGGGAACCTCCCTCGGAGTACCGATACCTACCTGGCTGAACGATTGGAGAATCTTTAGGGTGTAATTAATCCCGACTAATCTTACCTTTTATGGTTTGAAGGAAGATTTGATAAAAATAGTGGGAGCCATCTTGATTAGATAAAATAACTAATCTAATCTTGCAAAGAGCGCACACAAAGTGATTATCCTTCTTTCTCTCCTGGTAGCGAACAATGACATGCCTTAATCAAGATAATAATATGGATATTTTGACCGAACCTACTTATTATACTGGGCTAGGTTCTGCTCTATCTTATGATTGTCATAAGTCTGAGTAAGGAATAGGGGAATATTCGGATTCCCACGGCACCTAAACGAAGAACAAGTATGTTGATGCATTGTTTTCGAGCGTGTTCGTTACAAAGAACTATTTCTCAGTTTACTCTACGTCCTGGGTATTGGATACCGGATCAGGATCCCACACATGTAATTTTTTACATGGGCTATATACAGGTGGAGAAATGGGAAAGGGTGATATGTCTCTAGTAGTAGAGAATGGTGCATTGTTGCAGCCAAAGCAGTTCGCAAATATCATATTGTGTTACCAACTAATAATATAATGATTCTGAGCGACTGTTATTTCGTACAAATAATATTGTGAATATTTTCCTAAATCAAGTGTTGATTGGGTAAGGTATGTTGTATAACGGTATACACGTTTTGAATCAAACCACAGTTCCAAACGAACAGAACACACACAAGAGGAACAGTTCAGAAATGAACGAATTTTTCTTGTGGCATTGTAGACTAGGTCATATCAATGACACAAGACTAGCTGAAATTCCATAAGGATGCATATTTGAATCCATTCGAATTTACATCTTATGAAACTTTCCAGTCATGTCTCAAAGACTAGGTGACCAAATCTTCATTTACTGGAAACGGAGAAAGAGCTACCGAACTCTTGGACAGATACATGGTGATGTATGCGGTCCTATGTCTACACATGCCAGGGATGGTTCCACGTACTTTATTACATTCACCGATGTGCTTTCAAGATACGGACATGTGTTCTTGTTGAAACACAAATCTGAATCTTTTGAGAATTTCAAGGATAATAAGTACGCAGATGAGAACCAGATGGGTAAAGGTATTCAAGTCTATCGATATGATCGGGGAGAAGAATATAAGAGCATGGAATTCCGAGACTATTTAAAAGAGAATGAGATTCTCTCTCAGTTTACTCCTCCGTATACACCACATCACAACAGTATATCGGGGGTTGAGGAATCGCACCCTATGAGATATGGTGCGCTCTATGATGAGTACTGCTGAGTTTCCTATTTCCTTTCAGGGACATGCACTTGAGAAGATGCATACCTATTGAATAGAGTTCCGATCAAATCTGTTGCTTACCACTCTATATGAGATATGGAATGGAAAGAGACCATCTCTTAAATGAGTTATGATATGGGGTTTTCCGGCCTATGTTGAAAAGAAAAATCCGGACAATCTTGAGGCAAGGTCAGTTTAGTGCAAGTTTGTATGATATCCCAAACATTCACGAAAGAATATCTTCTACCATACCGAGGATCAAAAAATGTTTCATTTCTCGACATGCCACCTTTTAGAAAAGAAATTTCTTATTGAAGAAATTAGTGGCGATGAGGTAAAACTGGAAGATGTTCCAGCAAAGTAAACTACAACTGACGATTTGTTGGAACTGGAGGATTCAATAGTCCCTGACGAACCGAAGCCACTCCGCAGATCTAGTAGGGTTCCTCATCCACCTGAGAGATATTATGGTTTTATCGTAGACGGTAGGAGCGAGGATTGCATCATGGAGATGATGACCCAACTAGTTTCGGGCAGGCCAACACAAGTGGAGACTATGTGAAATGGCTGGATGCTATGCGATCTGAGATGGAATCCATGTACACCAGCAAAGTGTTGACTTTGCATGTTGCTCCTGAAGGGGTAAAACCCATCGAGAGCAAGGAGATCTTTGAGAAAGATAATTTGGTGTAGTTGGAAAAGTTGAGAGTTTTAAAGCTAGACTTGTCGCTAAGCTTAAGTCCATCAGGATCCTACTTGCCATTACTGCATACCATGACTACGATATCTGGCAGACTACACATCAAAACCGCTTTTCTAAATGGTGATTTAGAAGAGAGAATGTATATGACACTGCTAGAGAGCTTCATAGATAGTGGGAGCAGCGGAAGCATGTGCAAGCTGCTTAAATCCATCTACGGGTTAAAACAGGTATCGCGGAGATGGAACATCTATTTTAATGAAGCTGTCAAAGTGTTTAACTTCATCAATGGTAGATGAACAATGTATAAATAAGAAGGTTGTAGAGAGTATGGTTGTCTTCCTCGTATTGTACGCGGATGAGATACTCTTTATAGGAAAATGTGTTCCTATGCTACACTCGGTCAAGCACCTCTTATCACACAGGTTCTCCATGAAAGATCTAACTGACGCCTCCTACATCCTGGGGTTATATATCTATAGAGATAGATATAAATGTATTTGGGATTGTCCTAATCCAGGTACATAGACACCATGCTAAAAGGGTTTTAGTATGGATGATTCTAAGCGTGGTAATGTACCTGCTTGTTTAGGAATCACTCTCTCTAAAGAGATGTCTCTCGAGACTGATTTGGAGAGGGCTCGCATACAAGGTATACCCTAAGCTTTGGAAGATGGGTCAATCATGTATGCGATGTTATGTACCAAAACAGATGTAGCTTACTTACTAGGTGTAGTGAATAAATATCGAAAAGATCTTTAGGAAAACCACTGGACAGCTGAAGAACATTCTTAAGTGCTTGAGAAGGACTAAAGAGATATTCTTAGTGTATGGTAACGGTGAACTCAAGAAGGAGTCCTTTACCGATTTGAGCTTCCAGAGTGATAAGGATGACTGAAAGTCAGTCTCGGTTTTTGTCTTCAACCTCAGTGGAGGGACGGTATGTTGGAATGGTTCCAAGCTATATACTGTAGCAGACTCATTGATAGAGGCTAATTACATCGCTACCAACGATGCTGCCAAAGAGGTTGTATGGATGAATAGAGTTCATGAGATGAACTAGGTTCCTACCATTGGGCATCCAATACCTGTGTATTGTTGGTTATAGTGACCCCAAGGTAATTATCGTAGTCGCAGGCAAGTGATTATGATGATTAGACCTATACCGGTAGAACAGTCTTACTCGAGATGATAGTATGCTATCTGGTTTGTCTTTATCATCACTATTGCATGTTGATAGAGCCCATAGGATTCTTTCTTGACTACCGGCATTATGATGGCGATCATATATGTGGGAGCTGGAGGTCTATAAGCAAATCCTTAAATGTCCCTAGTCATGGGAGTTTCGAGACTGGGCATCGATACTCCAGTGTAGACTGGTGTATACTGATCGAGACCCTGACGAGAGGCGGTGGAAAGGTCTCACAAGCCATTGGTATTAGTTTGATCACCTAAGATAGTATACATGTGCTCATTGGGTTATGAGTACACTGGACGGACTCCCCGGGAACCTGCTAGTTGGTATTATACCTATTTTCAGATAGCATTTCTCATGTGACATGTGTACAGGTTAGTCTGTCGACCTGAGATCGTCATTTGTCTCGTGTGAGTTCCCACTGTGCTTTGATTACTACCTTACCATGGCTCAAAGGAGTCGTGCAAACAGGTTTTAGTTGGGTACAGTCCCGAGCCATATGGAGGCAGTGATCGGATTGTCGGGAATTCGTCTTTCCCGGTATTGGGGGTTGATGTCGCACTGTGAATGGGTGGCCATCACCAGAAATTCTTGGCCAAGGTAGTCGAGAATTACTGATCTAGGATCAATAGTTTCTCAGGTGGTGATGGGCTTCATACCGACACGAATTATCGCGTTATTAGGGGTCTGATTTTATCCACCCCTAGACTTGATATGCGATACTCTTAGAAAAACCGACTGGACTACACGGATATTGTCACTGTCAGGCTCAGTAGGGCTATAGATGAGTTTGCTCATCGACCTTTCTTTCGCTCAATATATGGGTAGCCGTTACGTACAGCTAGTACTGCTGACGTGCTTGTGGTTAAACCCACTGCCAGTATATTGACGAGTCTTTAGAGTCCCATACAGTGGGTTTTCACGGTTCAGGCGATATGGTGTAGATGACGTATGTTGGTACATACATGTGTCCTATTGAATATGTGTACAGACTGCACAGACTTTAATCAGACGGTTGATAATACTAGCGGCTTAAGATTAAGCCAGATTATTAAATTAGGTTTTGATTTAATAATTTATATATATGTATTTATATATATGTATTCTAGTATTATTATTCACTATTCAATTTCTCTCTTGGCTATTCTTATTTTTGTACGAATACGCGTATATGTATTTCGATACGTGTACCGGGAAGTATTCCGTATTTATACGGAATAGCTTCTAGAAGATGGCTACCTCATTATTGATTTTCTTTTTAGAAAATCAATTATGGAAATGAGGTAGAGGGGTGAGTTGGCATGAGCATGGGCTTGAGCATATAGAGAGGTATGGTATGCATTTGTTTATTGGTAAATTGAGATGAGATATTTTCTTTTAGGTGTGTGCATGATTGAGGGAGAGGAGGCAACCACTTGATTTGGTATGGGCTTGCTCATTTTCTTTTCTTCATCTCATTCACATTCTCACTCACTTAGAGACTTAGCACATTTTCTTTAGTTGTTGATGCCACATGTTTCCTCACCTCCTTCATCTTCTTGAGTTGCTCTTTTGAGCATTGTGATGAGAGGAAAATTATAGTGACACATTTCTACACCTCCACTCTCCATTGCTAGCAACCTTGGAGTGTCGGTTGCCTCGCTTGGCGGGGTTGGAGCTTGCATCGTTTCTCTCAGGTGGATCATCGTCGATGGAGGAAGACCGGCAACCAAACTCAATCCAGAAGACCTCTAGGAGCTTGAGAAGATGGTTGAAGACCGAAGGACACGGATCAACTCGGTATAACTATTCTACCTTCTTTATATATGCTTGCTAGTATAGGGTTTAAGGTAGATCCGGGTATCGGGTAATGGTAGCGCCAGTTTATAAAAATTTTGTTCCGCAATTGGCCACGGTTTGATGGCCGGGGCGCTGCCGTAACCTAACATGGTATCAGAGCCAGGTTTTAAACCCTTAGCTAGCTTGTTTAGACAATGTTAAAGTATCGAAACCAAAACGACCCCGAAACAGTGCACTGCTGTCAAATTTTCAAAGTCTTCAATAAAATTTTTAAGCAACTGCAGAAGACTACTTGAGTGACCAATAGAACACCCTAGAAAAATGAGCCCAAACCACTGGATTTTACCCAGCGAGATTGCTTAAAAAATGGGTGAGGCCGGTCCAATGTCGGAGTTTGGACTTGAATTTTGTAGAGTTGTCTAGTCTCGGGAATATTGGTTCAGTGGTATTGCTTGTTTTGCCCATTTTGGATATTATGTTATCTTTTGTTCAGGGGCAATTTGGGGTGTTTCGAAGTCGATAATTTAACACTGTTTAAATGTTTATCAGTACATGCATTACTATCTGCGACTGTGAATGTCATTCGAGCGGTACAACTCGTTTAATTGCTATATGTTCTTTTAGACGGGTTTGCGAACATGATATTCACGTTGATATTCTGTGTTGTGCTGTGTTGTGGTTGGATCATCGTGGTGGATAGCTTGGGTGCAATGTTAGTACAGTTTAGTTTCATTTGATATTGCGAGGCGAGCATCCGACATGTGGACTGCTGTCACTGCCTGTTTATATATTATTTGTTTGGGACACGATCGGGTTGAGGTCGATGTCATCCTTGTACATATTATTTTATTTTCTATACTAGGATTACCCCATGGTGGAGTTCACGAATAGTCGGGTTCTAGAGGGCAACGGGTCCGCATCTCATGGCGTTGAGACAGAAGGGACCTTACTCTAGAATTGGCGGGTTAATCGCCGCACTCGTAGGGGGTATAGATTGACCCACGGAGGGGTGCCCAAGTTACCGGATTCCGTGAAGTGCCGGGTGGCCCATTCACGTTCTTGAAGGGGGTTGCCTCACTTCTGGTCTTGGCGGGTAACTTGCCACGCTCATAGGGGTCTAGGTTTTCATTGCACAGGCTATCCACACGACAGGGAACGTCGGGTCTCATTTGCAGCTTAAATGAAAGCCGGGGCTCCAAGCTTATCCACCATTCTGTGTTGTTTCTGTGATGTTGCTTTATATCATGCCTGGGACGATTGTTATATATATTTATATATATAGTAGATGTTGTGTATGTTTTGCACTCGCGCTAGTCCAGTCTCCGCTCTGTTGTTAGTTAAGTAACCTCACGGGTGATGACGGGACCCAGTGGTGAATGTGGATGGCATATACATACATTTTATTTTTGTTCTTTTCTGGTGTGATTAATTGATGGGACCGTGTTGATTCTTATCAATGCAAGGATAAAACATACCTATATGATGTTGAAACCAAGTTTTTAAAAAACTGACATTACAGACATTTTCTTTTGCTTTGCATAGTAGTATTCGGTTATGAATATCCAGCACCTCATTCGACGAGGCGGGGGCCGAGATCCCTTCATCGGGAGTGACCCCTTGAGTAAAAGTTTGCGTCAACATAATAACTTCACTATAGTCGATTATTTTTGCTTTGCATCGTGGTATTCAGTTTGGAATATCTTGCACCTCATTCGATGAGGAAAGAGACGAGATCCCTTCACCGGGAGTGACCTCTTTAGAAAAAGTTTTCGCCACTATATATTTATAAAACCACTTGGTTTCCTTCAACGATATCAAGTTCATTACGTTAAAGGTTTTTCTCTAAAAAACCAGCCGTAGCCCTCCGTTATTTCGGATAAGTAGCGCATAGTATTCGTGCGGTGTTTGTTGGACAAAGTTAAAGTATCGTGTGCAGTAGCTGTGTGTTGCTTGTCCGTTGCATGGATATGCATTGGTTTAGGATAGTCGTACCGCTTTGTTGGCCAAAGTCAAGGGTGTGTGCGGGTGGGTCTAAATTAATCAGGACAATGACGGGTAGAATTTGACTTGTGAGTTATGATTTGTTGGCCAAAGTCAAGGTCATTAACCGCTTGGGGTAAAAACACATATCGGGAGTTTCAAACATATAGGAAACTTGCTAGGCTTGTCCATACCTTCTGGAGTGTGGTAACTTGAGTGAATTCCATCAAGTTATCATGTAATAATAATTGGATTCCGATTCCCACTGATGTGTAGGATTACTCCTCGGGTGATTTTAGATGATCCCGACTAATTCTCCTTTTGGGTTTGGAGGAGAATTTGAGGAAACAGTGGGAGCCATCCTGATTAGACAAAGTGATTAACCATTCTGATCTAGGTTAGAATGCATGCAGAGTGTTTCTTTTCTCTCTCTCTTTGGCAGTGACCATGGCCCGACCCTTGACTAAAACTCATGAACCAAGTTAACTGAACCTTCTTAAAACATTTTGGATTTTTGGAATGTCATGGTGTCGCATATATCATTAATACCTCTATATCTCCTTTGCGTTTCTCCAGAACACCCCGTATTACTATGAACATCCACTCCTATTGGATAAATCCATCGTATAGTTACATACGAACTCGAAGGAACTTGTTCCAGATTCAAGAATGGATTCTGGTTTTGAACAGATTGAATAGGATTATTTGGTTTTCTTTTCTCTTTACCTTCTCTCAGGTTGTGAGGGCTCCTAGGATTAGGAGAGGTTACACCTATTGAGCTTATTGGATAGTCTTCCTCCTGACCATAAGCAGGTGCCGAAAGGTGGGGAAGGAAGAAAACCAATTAGTCTAAAAGGTGGTGTACAGAAAGTAATAAGTAAAGACATATAAATGGATTAGAATAATGGCAATGAAAAATGTGAATGCTATCATTCACTGCAAAACTGTGTATACCCCTGCCACTCCCACATCCACTTTGGATTTCTTCAGAACACTTCGTATCACTACGAACGTCCATAATGCTTGGACATGCCATCGTATAGTTACATACGAACTCGAAGGAATTCGTTCCAGATTCGAGAATGGTTTCCGGTTCAGGAGAAATAGAATAGGATTATTTAGATGTCTTTTCCCATTACCTTCTCTCAGGTTGCGAGGACTCCTAGCATAAGAAGTGTACATCTATTACATTTATTGGATAGTCTTCTTCCAAACCTCAGGCTGGTGCCGAAGGGTAGGGAAGGAAGAAAACCAATTAGCCTAAAGAAGGTGTACAGAAGGTAATAAGTAAAGACATAATAAAGGGATTGCAGCGAGGGTAGGTAAGTATATGGTTACTGTTATGAATTAGGATAGTGGAAGAGGCGTTACTAGGAATACCAGTTAACCCCTTTGAAACATTTTCATGTTTCATATTTACTGTGCAATGTTAATTGAAAACTGTTTTTCCAATTGGATTCTAACTCCAGGGTATGTATTTACCAGATCAGTTTCTCACATCTTTATGTTATTACAGATGGTGAGTGGGAGTAAGATATTGGGAATTGGGTGATTAGATCCTCATTATATCGGAATTCGTTGTAATTGGTGATATTTGAGGAAATCATCTGGGTTTTTGCCGGATGGAAAATATTTGGTTTTGAATATCCGTAGTTATGCACCAGTTTCAAACTGATATATCTGTACGTTTATTTTATAAAGCAAGATATAACTTTTTGAAATTATGTCTATGACATTTACCTATATAGTTGATGGTTAGGTAAGGTGCATTCAACAGCGGTGTAATTCTTCTTAACCATAGTACAGTTTTCAACTTACGAAGCACAAGGTTTGAGTTATTGAACTCAGGGGACTTATACAAAGTATTGTATGTTGTCCAGTATCCATTAGGACAATGGGGTTGCACTCGTACTATATTCTGTTTACTCATGACTTCTCCAGTTCTAGACAAGCATTTCGTTAAAAGACAAGGTCCTGATTTTTAGAAGTTATAGGTATAAGAATAAAGAAGAGAACCATTGGTTGGAAGTATTAGGATTCTTCGAGCTAGTCAAAGATGTAGATACTTGTGTTTGGTATTCCGTTGATAGTAATGGTTTTGAGAACTTGCTTCTTTTTCAGGTTACTTATATATGGATGCGCTCCTAGGTGAGTAATGCCGATTGGCCTCTTTCCATTTGGTTGATATGTACTAGAGACAGCTGCATGATTTTGAATCTGGTTCCAATTAAATTAGTGCTTTTGTTTCTATATTGGATATATATAGAATCAATTTATATCTTAACGATGTTAAGGTATAGGGAGTTGTCCGGCTGATACTTAAAACCATATTCCAAATAAACTCGAGGCACATTTCAGTAATGGCAGTTTGTGGGTTATCCCAGGCTTTGACGAGGGTTAACTTTATACCATCAGGAAGATCAATAGTGATTATTCTTGAATCGCCACAGTTTTAGTAAAATGGATTTTTTCATAAAACAAAAGTGGGAGTAAGGTAGAACTGGAAGTGATTCCAGAACTACAAACGATCACTAAAGATTTAATAGAACGCGAGAATTCAATTGGATTTGACATTCTATTAGCCACTCCACAGATTTGGTGGGTAACAGGCACCGGATAGGTACTTCGGTCTTCTCAGAGACGGTGACAGGGAGGTTCTTATTTACCCAGACTTGCCATTACTGTTGTTCTAGACTATAAGACCCGGCAGGATGATGAGTATAGCGTCGTCCTAAATTAGCTTTAGAAGTGCACGTGTATATGACTCTGCCAGAGAGTTGTTGTAGTCAGTGGGAGTAGCGGAAGTATAGTGGGCAAGTATCTTATGTCTATTTTTAGAATAAAGCAGGTATAACAGATATAGATCATCTATTTTTGATGTGACAGTCATAAGCTTTGACTTCATCAGAATAGAATATGGATCTGGTAAGAAGGTAGTAGGGTGTGATGTCCTGGTATTTGGGATAACATGCACTTTGTAGGAAGTGGAATTCCTATAGTACGATCGGTTATACTTTGCTTGTCACACAGTTATTTCTCCACATAGGACATGGATATAATATCAGGGTTTCTGGTTACCAGATCTATAGTTTTAGATCTAGATTTGGTAGGTGCCACGATTTGGGAAGTGTCCCGATTTGGGAAGTGTCCCGATTTGGGTACTTGACACTATTCTAAAGTGTTTTAGAATAGACGACTCCTGGCATAGTGGTGTACCTGCAGGTGATAGAGTCATCCTCTCTAAAGGTGTCTTACAAACTAAAGGGGAGAGAGATCTGCATGATTAGCACATCACTTGCTTAGGCAATTAAGTTAATCAATGAAATGTCAAGTACCACACCAGATGTTGGTTTTGCACTAGCTGTAATAAACATATATTAATCCTGTAAGGCTACGGCAGCGCCCCGGCCGTCAATCTGAGGCCAAATGTGGAATAAAAACTTTTCAAAATGGTGCTAACATAACCCTAAAACCCGGATCGTGCCATTAACTGTATGCTAGTAAATTGTAAAGTGGTTTAAAGAGATTATACCGATCGATCAGTGTTCTTCGGTCTTCAATCTCTTCCCCTAGCTTGTTGCGGCTGCCCCGACGAAGTTTGCTCTCCGTTCTCGCTCGTCTAAGAGGCTCCACGTCAAGGATTCTTTATACGGGTTCCCACTTCTAAACTGAAGCAACTCAGATATTAAGTTTGCCAAAAGAGATGACCAAGATGAAGTAGAGATAGTGTGTGATTACTTTATCTCAATACACTCTAGGGTTCTCAACACATGAGAGGGATAGAGTGGAGGTTGAAGAAGATGCCCATGGTGGAAGTTGTGAGCTCAAGAAAATATCAAGTGAGCAAGCAAAAAGAAAAAGAATGAGATTGCTTCCTCAAATGTGATAGCTGCCCTCTTTTGTGTAAGTGAGTGTTTAGATATTTAGTTGTGAGAAAATGACCCTCACACACTCACAAAATATCTCTACACTCACACACTTACAAAAATATCTCAAAGCTCACTAGAAAATATCTTAGCCATGATAAAAAATGAGTCATGCTAAGAATGAGTCACAATTTCCACCATTTAACATTTAAACTAAAATTTTAAATCCACAAAAAGAAAATGGCATCATCTAAAGTTATCTTGTAATGGATTACAAGAATACCCATCATCCGTATATACATAACCGCATCCGTCTTCCAACTGAATACGAATACTACGAGACAAAAGTAATCCAACAATCTAATACTAGGATCCAGCTTAAGCCAAAGCCCACTAGTATGATCCGTCTGATCATGATCTGTGCACGAGTGCACATATATGATCGAACCCTGCCATAAAACCATACGGCCTCTACAACATTTCGCCCGAACTTGGGAAACTCTCTGTGGGGGACTCTGAAGACCCGTCAATACGCTGGAAGTGGGTTTAACCACAAGCATGTCAGCGGTACTAGCTGTACGTAATGGCTGCCCATGTATTGAGCGAAAGGGAAGCTGACGAGCAAACTCATCCTGAAACCTTACTGAACCTGTCAGTGACAATATCCGTACAGTCCGGTCCGTTCGTCTATGGGTATCGCATATCGGGCCTAGGGGGATGGAAAATGTCAGACCCCTAATAGCGGTATAAGTCATGTCGGAGTGTAGCCCAGAACACCCCGAGAAACTACTGGAATACTTACCAGTAAATCTCACTTGCCTTGGCCAAGGACTTTGTGTAATGGCTCTCCAGACACAACGCGATATCACCCCCAATACCGGGAGAGACGAATCCCCCGCCGATCCGCTCACTGCCTCTATATGGCTCGGGACTGTACCCAACTAAAACCTGTTTGCACGCCTCCTTGGAGCCGTGGTAGGGTAGTAATCAAAGTACAGTGGGAACTTACATGAGACAAATGACGATCTCAAGTCGATAGACTAACCTATACACATGTCACCAGGGAACTTCTATCTGACGACAGGTATAGTACCAACTAGCATGTTCCCGGCGAGTCCGTCCAGTGTACTCATAACCTAATGAGCACCTGTATACATCTTAGGTGAACCAATTGACACCAATGACTTGTAAGACCGGCCACCGCCCCTCGTCGGGGTCTCGATCTGTATATACTAGTCTACTCTGGAGTATCGATGCCTTGTCTCGAAACTCCCTCGACTAGGGACCTTTTAAAGATGTGCTTATAGACTACCCAACTCTCACGTATATGATCGCCATCATACTGCTGGTAATCAATTAAGAATCCTATGGGCTTTATGAATGTGTAATAGTGATATGTAATGTCACCTAAAGCATGTACACGATGATAATGATAAACTAGATATCATGCTATCATCTCGAGCAAGACTGTCGTACCGGTATAGGTCCTTCCTCAATCATTGCAATCACGTGCCTGCGATCCAATAATTGACTTTGAGGGCACTATAGCCAACAATCCCCCTTGCACTTAAGGCTAATTATTGCGATGTCGCATACTCACAGCCTGTGTTATACCGAATACCCAACTCCTCTACTAATCAGTTTCACAAAGCTCGTTTGTAAAACTATTGCGTTCGAGAAATAGCCTCAGTGAGTGGATCCGCCCAGATGTTTCTTTCTATGTCTCTCTTAATATCAAGTTCGCAGAGAAAGCCATCTCCCGAAATGAGCAATACCTGTCTCAGAATATGTCTGGATATCTGATGGGACCCAGTTCACAAATAAACTCCAAATCCAGTAAACTTCTTAGACTGTATCGTTAACTGAACTTAATCAGTATCCTGCATCATACCTCTCTCATTATCCGCTTACCATCTATCCAAAGTACTGTCCCTCGTTAGAGGGAAAACTATAACTCTGACAGTCACTCTGTCATCCAGGTCACCTTGGAAGCCTGGAATGATAACCGTCTCTCGAAGGAGGCTGCCGTTATCAAATATCTAGAACATCCACTTATGCTCATAAACTACTTCCGAATGTTTCTACAGGATTGGATTAATATATATAAACATATTGCATCTCGTGCAAAAACAATATCTGGTGTGGTACTTGACATCTCATAATCGACTCAATTGCCTAAGCAAGTGATATGCCAATCTTGCATATCCCTTTCTCCTTTAGTCTATAAGACACCTTTAGAGAGGGTGACTCCATCACCTGCAGGTATACTACCGTGCCAGGAGTCGTCCATTCTAAAATACCTTTAGAATACTATCTAAGTATCCAGATTGGGACACTATCCAAATCTAGATCTAAAACCATAGATCTAGTAACCAGAATGCCTGATATTATATCCATATCCTATGTGGAGAAACTATTGTGTGGCAATCACAATATAACCAATTGTAGGATAGGAATTTTACTTCCTATAAAGTGCATGTCATCCAAATACCAGGACATCACACCCTACTACCTTCTTAACAGATCCATCTCCTATTCTGATGAAGTCAAAGCCTGTGACCGTCACATCAAAAATAGATGATCTATCTCAGCTATATCTGATTTAGTCTATAAATAGACACAAGCTACTTGTCCACTACGCTTCCGCTGCTCCCACTGACTACAACAACCCTCTGGCAGAGTCATATACACGCGCACTTCTAAAGCTAGCTTAGAAAGATGCTATACTCATCCTCCTGCCGGGTCTCATAGTCTGGAACAACAGTAGTGCCAAGTCTGGGTAAACAAGAACCTCCTTTTCACCGTCTTTGAGAATGCCGAAGTACCTCTCGGGCGCCTGAGGTTACCCACCATATCTGCAGAGTGGCTAATAGAATGTCAAACCTGATTGAATCTTTAGGTCCTATTAAATTATCAGTAATCGTTTGTGGTTCTGGAATCACTTCTAGTTCTACCATACTCCCACTACTGTTTTCTGAAAAAGTCCATTTTACTAAAACTGTGGCGAGTCAAGAACAATATCACTATTGATCTTCCAGATGGTAGAAAGTTAACCCTCGTCATAGCCTGGGTTAACCCATAAACTGCCATTACAGAAACGTGCCTTGAGTTATCCAGAGTCTGGTTTTGAGCATAAGTCGGACAACTCCATATACCTTAGTATCGTTAAGATATGAACCATTCTATATACTATATAGAAACAGAGGCACTGATTTAATTGGAACCAGATTCAAATCATGCAGCCGTCTCCAGTGCATGTCAACTAAATGGAAAGAGGCCGATCAACTTTACTCAACTTAGGAGTGCATCCAGATATGAGTAATCTAAAAGAGAAGAAAGTTCTCAAAACCATTACTATCAACTGAATACCAAATATAAGTATCTATATCTTCGATCATCTTGAAGAATCCTGATACTTGTAACACATGGTTCTTTTTATTCATGTATCTATAACTTCTCAAAACTTGGACCTTGTGATTCTACGAAACAGTTGTCTAAAAACTAGAGAAGTCGCAAGTAAACAGAATATAGTACGAGTACCAACCCCTCTGTCCTAATGGACACTAGACAATATACAATACTTTGTATGAGTCCCATGAGTTTAATAACTCAAACCCTATGCGTCTTAGGTTGAAAACTGTATTATGGTTATGAAGAATTATACCGTTGTTTAATACTCCTTACCTAACCATCAACTGATATAGGTAAATGTCATGGACATAATTTCAAAAAGTTAGATCTCACTTTATAAAATAAATGTACAGATATATCAGTTTGAAATCGGTGTATAACAACGGATATTCAAGACCAAATATTTGTCGTCCGGCAAAAACCCAGGCGATTTCCTCAAATATCACCAATTACAACGAATCCCGATATAATGAGCATGATTACCTAATTCCCAATAACTTACTCCCACTCATCATCTGTAAAACCATACAGATGTGAGAATCAAACCTGTTAAACATATATCCTGGAACAAGGATCTAATTGGGAAATCAGTTTTCAATTAACTATGCATAGTGAAACTGAAACATAAAAATGTTTCGAAGGGGTATCTGGGTATTCCTAGTAATGCCTCTCCTATTATCAGATTCACGACTGTAACCGTATATTTCGTTCCCATCTCTCCAAATCCCTTTATTTGTCTTTACTCATTACTACAGGGTTGCCTAGGATGGCAGCAAGGATTCTGGAGGTATCGTCCATGCCAAATTAAAATTTTTCCGTTCTATCTAACCCTAAACATTGAATCGTTAACTAGAAATCGACGGAAAAGTAAATGCAAACACTTTGCAAGTCTAGTGAGAAAGGAATACAACCTTTGTAGACCGGTCCTTTACTTCAATGGCTCCGTGTAGTAGTCTCCTTCGCTGCGATCGTGAACTCCGGACTCTAGAGAGGCTCCGATGAAGAAACGAACATGCTTACTTCGAAGTCTTCAAGGCCGAAGATGATCTATGTCGACGAGACAGTAACCCAAGCTATCTCTTCACTAATCATGGAATTAGTGAAGCAAACACCCAATACCAAATGGAAAGTAGTATAGGATGATGAAGTAGGAATTTTGCTCACATTGGATTTCATATTCTCATAAGTTTTCATCACAAACTCAAACCCTAGAAAACACTTTTATCTTTGAGCTCATGAAGAAGATGAAGAAAAATATCAAGAGAGAATGAATTATTGTTGAGGTTAAAAATGGAACAATGGGTTAAGCATGCCCTTGTAGAGAGTTAACTATGGCCATGGGTTAAAGGGTTGGGTTAAAAAAATATCCTAAGCTAGACAAAAGAGTGGACAAAGTCAAAGATGCTTACAAGCTTCTACAAGCTTTCAACAAATATCAACCATGATAAAATCTACAATTTTGAATAACTTAATGATAAATACAAACCCTAATCTTAACCCTACCATGGTTTAACCCTCATTAACCCTAGTTGCATTTGTAACCTAGCATGATACATTTAACATATATCACATATACATCAATGTATCCAAAGTGAGAGAAGAAATCACAAGTGAGCTAATACTAGTTAATGTAATGTAATATATCAAATATATAATTAGACATTAGCTTATCAAATCAACTCTTGATTTAATAATCCGGCTATAACACCTATAACTGACTAATATCAGATGAATCAACTTATCGAATCAACACTTGATCCGATAACCCGGCTATATCATATATAACCAACCGAAATCTCATATCGCGAGCGTAGAATACGGTATCTTATATCGTATCAATCTAGGTCCCACACATATCACATATGTGCTCCTACTTCGTTTCGCTTGAGCCAGGAAACCCCTGTGTAGGACTCTAAAGACTCATCAATACGCCGGCAGTAGGAGATGATCATATCAAACACCCACAAGCCGCAAGCGGTCTGCTAAACGTAACGTCCATCTGGGTATTGAGCGATCAGATGATCAATAAGCAAGCCTGCTCGAACTCCTGCGAATCCAATCAGTAACACTACCGTACAGTCCGGTCTCTTCGTCTGATATTTCGCATATCTCGTATAGGGGTGGTAAACGTCAGACCCCAGTAACTCGATAAGTCGTGTCGATATGAGGCTCATAACGGATCGAGAAACTACTGATAACACTTACCAGTATATCTCTAAAGCAGCCTTGGCCAAGGACTTCCTGTTATAACCAATCGAGCACAGCGCAATATCAACTCCCAATACCGAGATAGACGAAACCCCTCCTATCGCTCATTGCCTCCATGTGATTCAGGACTATACCCAAAAGCTACCGTTTTGCACGTTCTCTTGAACGTGGTAAGGTGGAAATCAAAGCACAGTGGGAATCACACAAGACTCTATGACGATCTCGGGTCTACAGACTAACTTGTACCAGTGTCACCAGAGAACTGCCATCTGACGTTAGGTATAATACCATTTGGGAGTTCTCGACGAGTCTGTCCAGTATACCCAGTCTCCACTGAGCACCCATATACTGTCTCTGATGTCAAACACCAATGGATATGGGATCATCCATCGCCCATCTTCGTGGGTCGAGAAGCTATACGCCAGTCTTCTCTGGTATATGGATGCCCTGTCTCGATACACCCACGATTAGGAACATTTGAAGGATGTACTTAACGAATACTCTGTCCCTACTAGTATGATCTGCATCATAGTCCTGGTAGTCAAGTACTCATCTTAAGGGCTTTATCAACATGTAACGTAGAGACAATCAGTGTACATGTTAAGATAAAGAGCAACCAGATAGCATACTATCATGTCGAGCAAGAAAGTCCTCCCTATATATGTCCAAGCATCCACTACAATATATATCGTATGTACAGTAATGGCCTCTAGGGCATACATATAACTAACAATCTCCCACTTGTACCAGGGCCATCTGTTGTAGTATCTTATACCCAACAATCAGCAGTGGTTGAAGTATCTCATACTCAACCATCCCATAAAAGTCTCTTCTGGGAATATGCCTTTGTGAGTGGATCCGTCCTGTTCTCTTCTGTGTCTACTCTCCTAACCTCGATCTTCCTGGAGATCATCCATCTCCATGATCAGGCGATACTACCTTAGAATATATCTGGATCACTGATGGGACGAGGGTTCCTAGGCCTTAGCCATAACTCCATTGTCACACAATGGTAGGAACGCAGTTCATCTTATGAACTAATATTCATCCAGACTACATCTTTGGCAGTATCCTTGGTAGCAATGTATCCAGCCTTTATTGTCTAGTTTGCCACGGTATCTAGCTTGGAACTCTTCCAACATACCGTCCCTCTACTGAGGGTAAAGACAATGCCTGTGACTGACATTCAGTCGTCCTTACCACCCTGGAAGCTATCCAGTGATTCTCCCCAGGATCTATTGATACCATCTCACTACACCTAGTGAGAATCCAAACATCCATTTAAATCTATCTCATAGATCCAAAACCCAGGATATAGGAGGTATCACCTTGATCCTATATGGAGAGTCCTTATGATAAGAGGAGGATGACCGAGTGTAGCATAGGAAACTCCTTTCCTATCATGAGTATGTCATTCACGTATAATACGAGGATTACCACCATACTCCATACTACCTTTTTGTATATACAAGGTTCATATACCATTTTGATGAAGTCAAACACTTTGACTACCACTACAAAACAGATGTTCCAACTCCGCGATGCCTATTTTATCCCATAAAGCAACTTGCACATGTTTTCGCTGCTCCCACTGTCTACAAAGCCATCTGGCTGTGTACTTACAGACGCCTTCTTCTAAATCACTATTTAGAACAGCAGTCATGACATCCAACCGCCAGATATCGTAGTTATGGTATGTAGCAATGGCAAGTAGGATTCGGATGGACTTAAGCATAAGGACTAGAAAAGGTTTCATCATTATCCATACCTGGTCGATGACGAGAACCTTTTTCTACAAGCCTTAACTTTGAAAGTCTCAACTTTTCCATGTACACCAAGTAATCTTCTCAAGATATACTTGCTCCTGATGGGGATTTAACCCTTTAGATAAAGCAACCAAAGTCCATACTTTGTTGGTGTATATGGATTCCATCTCTGATCACTTAGCATCCAGCCATTCTTACAGAGTCACCACTCTTGATGGCCTATTTGGAACTAGTTGGGTCATCATCTCATGATACAATCCTCACTCCCACTGTCATAGAGAAAACTGAAGTATCTCTCAGGTGGGTGAGGAACCCTACCAGATCGGCGGAGAGGCTGAGATTCGTCGGGAGCTATTGAATCCTTTGGTTCTATCAAATCATCAACTGCAGTTTGTATAGCTGGAACTCCTTCCAGTTCTACCTCATGACCACTAATTTCTTCACAAGAAATTCCCTTTCCCAAAGGTGTCATGCTGAGAAACAAAACACCTTTTGCTCCTCAGTGTGGTAGAAGATATTCCCTTACGAATTCTTGGGATATCCAACAAACTTCCACAGAACTGACCTTGCTTCGAGCTTGTCTGGATTTTGCTTTTAGACATAGGCCGGACAACCCCAAATCTTAACATCCTTAAGAGATGGGCTCTTCCCATACCATATCGCGTATGGAGCGGTAAGCACCTTATTTGGTTAGAACCCTATTCAATAAGTATGCAGCTTCACAAGTGCATAACCCCCAAAAGAAAATAAGCAACTCAGTAGTACTCATCATAGAGCGCACCATATCACATAGGGTGCGATTGCTCCACCCCAATATACTAACGTGCTGTACTGTATACGGAAGAGTAATGTTGAGAGAGAATCTTATTCTCCTTTAGAATAGTCCAGGAATTCCGTGCTCAAGTATTCTCCTCCCTGATCACATCATAGGACATAATACTTATACCCGTTGTGGTTCTCTACTTCTGATTTTTATTCTGTTAATTTCTCAAAAGGCTCAGACTTGTGTTTCATTAGGAACATATGTCTGAATCTTGAGAGATCATCAGTGAATGTAATGAAATACAAAGAACCAGCGCTGGCATGTATAGACAGGGGACCTAAATACATCATCATGTATCAATCCCAAGAGTTCACTAACTCATTCTCTGTTACCAATAAACGGAGCTATGGTCATCTTATCTTTATGACTTGACTAGCAAGTTTCACAAGATGTAAATTCAAACTGATTTAAATATGCATCTTTATGTAACTTCAGCTAGTCGGGTCGCATTGATATGACCTAGTCTACAATGATTCCAGAAGATTCGTTCATTTCTGAACTCTTCCTCTTGTGTGTGTTTTGTACGTTAAGAACTGTAGTTTAATTTAGAACATATATGCTTTTAGATAACGTGCCTGAACCGATCAACTCTTGATATAGTAAATGTTCAAACATTATCCAACAATACAAAATTATATCATTCTTTACTAAATAAAGAGACTGATATGATGTTGTATATCAGGTTCGGTATCTAATAAAATTCGTTTAGAATCAATGTATTTTGTAATACAGGGTGATAACTGCCAACATACTTGGCTGCAACACTTGCACCATTTCCATCTCTTGAAACCTATCACCCGTTCCTAGTTCTCTACCTATCTTTAGCCCATGTAAAATATTACATATATGGGATCTTGATCCGGTATCACATACCCAGGATGTAGAGGATACTGAAAAATAGTTCTCGGTAATGAACACACCTGAAGAAGATGCATTAGCATGCACTTCCTCATTTGGACGGCATGGGAATTCTGGTATTCCCCTATTTCCTGCTCGGTCTTATAACAATTATAAGTTGGAGCGGGACCAACGTTCCCTAGCTCAGTATAACAAGCGGGTTCGACCAATACATCCGTATTATTATCTTGATTAAGGCGTGACATGGTCGCTACATGGAGAGAAAGAGAGAAGAAAACACTCAGCGTTGCAAGATTAGATTGGTTATAAATATATCTAATCAGGATGGCTCCCACTGTTTTAGTCAGATCTTCCTTCAAATCCTAAAAGGAAAGACTGGCTGGGATTAATTACACTTTACAAGTTCGCCAATCTTTCAGCCATGCTAGTGTCGGTACTTTGAGGGAGGTTCCCCGTGCTTTCGTGTAGGGTTCCTAGGCACTCTAATGAGGTCTCACAAGGCATCAACCATGCCAATTTCAAATTTTACAAGTGCCGAGAAACTCTAATATGGATCGTTAACTAGAATTTTAGGCGAAAAGTGAAACTAGTTAACATCTTAACTAAAAGTGAGAAGCTACAACCTTTGTAGATCCAGTTCTCCACTTCCTTAGCTCCACGTAGACGTCCTCTTGCTGTCTAAGTCGAATCCCGGACTATCGCATAGGCTTCGTCGGAGAAATGAGCGGAATAGTCGTCGGCTACGATGCCGAAGATGATCTACGTCGAGGCTTCACAAGATCAAGCTCCGACTTCACCAAGTTGTGAAACTTGTGAAGAAAACACCCAAAACAACTTGGCAAGAGGTAGAGGATGAAGAAATAGGAGGTGGGTTCACTTTAGAATTGGATTTCTCACTTGATTTCCTCACTTGCCATTGATGAGGCAAGCTTTCTTTTTCTTGAAGATGAAGGTCAAGAAGAAGGAAATATTATGATAAGTCTTTTTTAAAATGAAAAAGAAAATGAATACTTATCATAATGTAAACCATGGTTAGGTGTAGAGAATTGACTAAGGTTAGATGAATGGTTTAGGTTAAGCATGAAGACAAAATGGTCACTTTGGTCAAAGCTTCATGAAGCTTCAACAAGCTTCAAGAATGAAAGCAACCCTTTTGTTTTCTTTTGCCATTTCTTTTTTAATCCAAATTAAAAAAAAAGATAAAAGAATGAATAAATAAAAACCCTAACCATTTACATAACCAAGGTTTAATTCTTTACACTTAACCAAATGAGCAAGTATCATCAAACATGATACAAACATATGCACAAAAGTATATCACATATACAACTTGCACATCAAGTGAGAAAATCCATTTAAAGTGAACCAATACTAGTTAATGCAAAGTAATAGATCAAATATATAATTATACATTAAATCATTAAATCAACACTTGATTTAACGATCCGGTCATATCACATATAACCGACTAGTATCCTATGTATCCGCTTATCGAATCAATCCTTGATTCGATATCTAGGTTATATCGAATATAACCAATCGATACATTCATCGCGAGAATAGAATACAGTATCACATACACGCATTATTCTCGGTCCTGCACATATCTCATATGCGCTCCTATTTCGTTTCGCTTGAGCCAGGAAACCTCTGTGTAGGACTCTAAAGACTCGTCAATACGCCGGTAGCAGATGATGATCATATCAAGCACCTACAAGCCACAAGCGGTCTGCTAAACGTAATGGCCATCCGGGTATTGAGCGATCAGAAGATCGACGAGCTAGCCCGCTCATACTCCTGTGAATCCAACCAGTAACACTTACCGTACAGTCCGGTCTGTTCGTCTGATATGTCGCATATCAAGTCTAGGGGTGGTAAACGTCAGACCCCAATAACCGATAAGTCGTGCCGATGTGAGGCTCATAACGGGTCGAGAAACTACTGGTAACACTTACCAGCAAATCTCTGATCAGCCCTGGCCAGGGACTTCCCTGTTACGGCCAATCGAGCACAGCGCAACATCAACCCCTAATACCGGGAGAGACGAAACCCCTCCTATCGCTCATTACCTCCATGTGACTCGGGACTGTGCCCAAAGACCACCGTTTTGCACGCCCTCATGGACGTGGTAAGGTGGAGATCAAAGCACAGTGGGAATCACACAAGACTCTATGACGATCTCGGGTCTACAGACTAACCTGCACGAGTGTCACCTGAGAACTGCCATCTGACGTGAGGTATAATACCATCTGGGAGTTCTCGGCGAGTCCGTCCAGTGTACCCAGTCTCCACTGAGCACCCGTATACTATTTCTGATGTCAAACACCAATGGATATGGGATCATCCATCGCCCATCTCATGGGTCGAGAAGCGTATACGCTAGTCTACTCTGGTATATCGATGCCCCGTCTCGATACACCCACGACTAGGGACCTTGAAGGATGTACTTATGGACTACCATGTCCCCACTAGTATGATCTGCATCATAGTCTAGTTAGTCAAGTACACATCCTATGGGATTTACCAACATGTAACTATAAGACAGTTTAAAGAGACTAGTGTACATGTTAAGATAAAGAGCAACCAGATAGCATACTATCATGTCGAGCAAGAAAGTCATCTCTATATATGTCCAAGCATCCAATATAATATACATCATCTGTACAATACTGGCCTCTAGGGCATACATACAACTAACAATCTCCCACTTGCACTAGGGCCAGCTGCTGTAGTATCGCATACCGAGCATCCCGAAGAGTCTCTCAAACTGTATCTGGGGAATGGCCTTCGTGAGTGGATCCGCCGTGTTGTTCTTCGTGTCAACTCTCCTGACCTCGATCTCCCGGCGATCAACTATCTCCCGGATCAGGTGATACCGCCTCAGAATATGCCTGGATCGCTGATGGGACCTGGGTTCCTTGGCCAAAGCCACGCTCCGTTGTTATCACAATACAAAGGTATTGGATGCTCAATGGATGGAACCACTCCAAGTTCAGTAATGAACTTCTTGATCCAGACAGCCTCTTTAGCAGCATCGTTGGCAGCGATGTATTCAGCCTCCATCGTCGAGTCTGCCACGGTTTCCTGCTTGGAACTCTTCCAGCTAACCGCCTCTCCGTAAAGGGTAAAGACAAAGCCCGACTGCGACTTAGAGTCGTCCTTATCACTCTGGAAGCTCGAATCGGTAAAGGACTCCACTTGGAGTTCTCCGTTACCACACACCAAGAGCATCTCTTTAGTCCTTCGCAAGTACTTGAGAATGCTCTTCACAGCTGTCCAGTGACTCTCTCCAGGATCAGCTAGATACCTACTCACTACACTTAGTGAGTATGCTACATCGGGTCTGGTACATAGTATCACGTACATGATAAAGCCTACAGCCGAAGCATAGGGTATCCCTTGCATGCGAGCTCTCTCCAAATCAGTCTTGGGAGACATCTCTTTGGAGAGAGTGACTCCAGAGATCGTAGGCAAGTTCCCACGCTTGGATTCTTCCATACTAAACCTCTTTAGTATGGTGTCAATGTACCTGGATTGGGACAATCCCAATATCCTTTTGGATCTATCTCTATAGATCCTAATTCCCAATATGCAGGAGGCATCACCAAGATCTTTCATTGAGAATCTTTGTGATAAGAAGAGCTTGACCGATTGCAGCATAGGAATATCATTTCCTGTCAAGAGTATGTCGTCCACGTACAATACGAGGAAGACAACCTTACTCTCTGCCACCTTCTTGTAAATACAAGGTTCATCTGGGTTTTTGACGAAATCAAACTCTTTGATAACGACGTCAAAGCAGATGTTCCAACTCCGCGATGCTTGCTTTAATCCATAAAAGGATTTAAGCAGCTTGCACACCTTCCCACTGCTCCCACTGTTTACGAAGCCCTCTGGCTGAGTCATGTACACGCACTCTTCTAAATCACCATTTAGAAAGGCGGTCTTAACATCCATTTGCCAGATTTCGTAATCATGATATGCAGCGATGGAAAGCATGATCCGGATGGATTTAAGCATAGCCACTGGAGAAAAGGTTTCGTCATAGTCCACACTTGGTCTTTGGCGAAAACCTTTTGCAACAAGTCTAGCTTTGAAAGTCTCCACTTTCCCATCTACACCAAGTTTTTTCTTGAAGATCCACTTGCTCCCAATGGGTTTTACCCCTTCAGGAGCAACTTCCAAAGTCCATACTTTGTTGGTGTACATGGATTCCATCTCGGACCGCATAGCATCCAGCCATTTCACTGAGTCCCTACTCGTGATGGCCTGCTCGAAGCTAGTTGGGTCATCATCCTCCCTGATACAATCCTCGCTCCCACCATCCATGAGAAAACCGTAGTATCTCTCAGGTTGGCGAGGAACCCTACTAGATCGGCGGAGTGGCTGGGGTTCATCGGGAACTACGGAATCCTCTGGTTCCACCAGATCTTCTGTTGTAGCTTCTGCAGACGGAATCTCTTCCAGTTCTACCTCATGACCACTAATCTCTTTTTCAAGAAATTCCTTTTCTAAAAAGGTGGCATGCCGAGAAACAAACACTCTTTGTTCCTCAGGGTGGTAGAAGATATACCCTTGAGAATTCTTGGGATATCCTATAAATTTGCATAGAACAGACCGTGCCTCGAGTTTGTCCGGATTTTGTCGTTTGACATAGGCTGGACAACCACATATCTTAACATAGTTAAGACTTGGTCTCTTTCCTTTCCATATCTCATATGGAGTGGTAGGCACAGATTTGGTTGGGACCATATTCAATAGATGTATGGCTGTCTCAAGCGCATACCCCCAGAAGGAAATAGGTAACTCAGCTGTGCTCATTATAGAGCGCACCATATCTAATAGGGTGCGGTTCTTCCGTTTTGATACACCATTGTGCTGTGGTGTATATGGAGGAGTCAGCTGAGAGAGAATCCCATTCTCTTTTAGGAAGTCCAGGAATTCATTGCTCAAGTATTCACTTCCTCGATCAGATCGAAGGATTTTAATAATTTTTCCGGTTTGGTTCTCGACTTCTTGTTTATATTCTCTAAATTTCTCAAAAGCTTCATACTTGTGTCTTATTAAGTACACATGTCCGTATCTTGAGAGATCGTCAGTGAATGTAATGAAGTACGAAGAACCATCCCTGGCATGTGTAGACATTGGACCGCATACATCACTATGTACTAGTCCCAAGAGTTCCGTAACTCTTTCTCCGTGTCCCGTAAACGGAGTTTTGGTCATCTTGCCTTTGAGACATGACCGTCAAGTGTCATAAGATGAAAATTCGAATGGTTTCAAATATCCATCCTTATGCAACTTAGCCAGTCGTGTCGCATTGATGTGACTCAGTCTACAATGCCACAAGAAGGATTCGTTCAGTTCTGAACTTTTCCTCTTGTGTGTGTTTGTTATACTCAGAACTGTTGTTTGATTTAGAACATAAATGCCATTGCACAACGTGCCTGATCCAACCAACTTTTGGTTACGGAAAATGTTCATAACATTGTCCTGTAATACAAAATTATATCCCTCTTTACTCAACAAAGAAACCGATATAATGCTGCATATCAGGTTCGGCATGTAATAACATTCGTTCAGAACCAATGTATTACCAGTTGGTAATGCAAGATGATATTCCCCGACAGTCTTAGCTGCAACAATTGCACCATTTCCAACTTTAATGTCTTTATCACCTTCTCCAAGTTCTCTACCTCTCCTAAGCCCATGTAACTGATTACATATATGGGATCCTGACCCGGTATCCAATACCCAGGACGTAGAGCAAATGGAGAAACAGTTCTCAGTAACGAACACACCTGAAGAAAATGCATCATCATGTACTTTCTTCATTCGGGTGGCATGGGAATCCTGGTATTCTCTTATATCCTGTTCAGTCCTATAACTCTTATAGGAAAGAACGGAACCAACGTTCCCCAGCACAGTATAACATGCGGGTTCGGTCAATACATCCATATTATTATCTTGATTAGGGCATGAACTGGTCGCTACCTGGAGAGAGAGAGAAGAAAACACTTTAGCGTATGCTCGTGCAAGATCAGATTGGTTATTATCTTATCTAATCAGGATGGCTCCCACTGGTTTTTATCAAATCTTCCTTCAAACCCTAAAAGGAAAGACTAGCCGGGATTAATTACACCCAACAACTTCGCCAATATTTCAGCCAGGCCAGTGTCGGTACTTTGAGGGAGGTTACCCGTGCTTTCGCACGGACCTAATTAGAGTAAACCTCGTTTTCCCAGAGGCGTAACCTCGTTAACACCTTTCTAGACACCTACTTGATCGGCTAATTGTAGTGTGTAAAACTCTCCCAGGAGTAACTCTTACTCACAGTGGGTATCGGGATCCAACTATCTCATAGAAGGTATGCAATCTCATTGCAAATTTCAACACTTGAAATTCCCGATAATGCTTTTGCCCCTAGCGTGCTATGACCTTGACGAAAGCCAACAAACCACAGCCCGCTAGTCAAGTTCAACCCGTACATTTCTTGACTGAATTAAACCCACCCGCATGAACCTTGACGAAAACCAACAAAGCCGTACGACTACCCTAATCCAGTCGCATCATATGCAGCAGATAAACAGCACATAGCTACCGCACACTACACCTTGATGAAAGCCAACAAATGTAGCACGAATACTATATGTAACTTATCTGAAATGACGGAGGGCTACGACAGGTTTTTCTGAAAACCTATTGCGTAACGAACTTGATATCGTTGTAGAATCAAATAAAGTTTTGAAATGGAGTGATTTTGAGGCTTTTCTAGTTTTGCTAAAGAGGTCACTCCCGATGAAGGGATCGTCGGCCCTTTCCTCGTCGAATGAGGTGCGGGATATATCATATATATCGCTGTGCAAAGCAAAAACCCAAAAGCAGTCAAAAGCAAACCGAGTGTGTAGCATCTTCCAGTTATTGCTAAAGGAGTCACTCCCGGTGAAGGGATCTCGGTCCTTTCCTCATCGAATAAGGTGCAGGGTATATCATATATACCGCTATGCGAAGCAAGAACTGTAGCTACCTGTTTTATTTTTGAAATTCGATTCTACAACATCTTAGGTTTCTTTTCTTTCATTAATCACATTAATGAAGTCCCATTATTTAAGTCACCTAAACATCACAGATAAATATGACGTACAATTATGCCATCCGCATTCGCCTGGATGTCCCCTCGTGCACCGTTAGGTTAGGTAACTAACGACAGAGCAGGGCAGGGCTAGTGCGGCTGCAAAACATAAGTAACGTCTATATAATATATCATATATACTATATACTGTATCTATCAAAGAACATCACATGATCACATCACAGATATCGCAGCAGAAGAAACATATGAAACATTGGATATACTAGGACGTCCGTGTTTTCAATACGAGCCAGTAAAAAACACGGATTCCACGGTCGTGATGAATAGCCAATCCCACACCCCTAGACCCCTACGAGAGCGGCAAGCAACCCTACCAATTCTAGGGTTAGGAGACCCGGACTCGACTCCTCGAGATGGTCTCCCACTGAACCCTAGAACCCGGTTACTTGTGCTCCCCTCCTTGGGTCTATCCTAATGCGGAAAAGTAAATAATATACAAAAGGTGACGGCTTCCGCAACCTGGAAGTGCCCCAAATAAAAGAATATTACATACAAGTTTTTACATGAATGAAAATGAAAAATACTCATCTCACATAAAAACCCCCGGCTATTCGAACAGGACGATCCAATATAACATATCCAGCAATACATAACATCACATGTCATCAACGTAAGTAAGTATGCATACACCGATTGTCGTCGACATATAGCAACGACAATCGGCAATACCACTACATACTACACTTACGGTCACAGAGAAGAAAGTGTAAAACTACAACAATTGGAATCCGCAACCTTTTTAGACATCACATGCCTAATCAAATGAAATACTTAGACATCACATGCCTAACAATTATAAACCCCGCATTTTAGTCTCATTACCGAAAACTCTTTTCAATATCAAATGAGACTAAACCGCTAGATTTATAACATTCATTCAGTTATCTCATAACTGTTTGTGAATTCCAATTATTGTATCCCATTCCGGATAAATAGAAAATATTAAACTTTCCGATCGAACATTCGAACACCCAAGTTTTCCCGAAACCGTTCAACACATGAAATAGGTTCAAAGACATTCACTTCATGCCTCAGTACCAACGGTCCAGCCGTAGAAGGGTCAAGCCAACGCCTCACATGTGGCATGCCGTACTGCCCCAAACCCGAAGGTTCAAAGGGCAGTTCAAGACGGTCACATAATCGAGTTAAGGTTTGTTGTCTTCTAGAGGGACCATCGCGTTACTTGCACTACTCAGAATGTCCTTAAACCACAGAAAAATCCAACACTTGGAAATTTTCCGGCAGGGGAAAAGTTGGGTATTTATATCCGGTCGAACTTTTTAACATATTCAAAAATTATCCGGAATCCACATAGACAAAATCTGATAATCCGATCGAATCATCGAATCCCCAAAACAACCCCAGAAAATTCAACTCTTGAATAAATATTAAAAATTCCCATAAAACTCAGCACAGTGAAATAAGAATTACTGTGCAAATATAGAGGGCTGACGTCACCAGAGAGCCGCGGAACCGCCGCAGAAGCTAGGCTTCTGCCGCGGTTCCGCCGCATGATTGAGGTATCAATGGTCAAATTTTGCATCGTAATTCTTACAATTCCCTGCTGAATTTTTTAAGCATTTTTAATCTGGAAAAATCCCAGTTTTTGAAAAAAGTCCAGAGAGCATATCGGGAATTAGTGTTTCGGTTCGATCGGGTTTCAAACGTCGTCTAGACTTCGCCTAAGGCTCTAGCTAGGCTCTGATACCACTGTAGGGTTCCTAGGCACTCTAATGAGGTCTCACATGGTATCAATCATGCCAATTTCAAATTTTACAAGTGCCGAGAAACTCTAATACGGATAGTTAACTAGAATTTTTGGCGAAAAGTGAAACTAGTTAACACCTTAACTAAAAGTGAGAAGCTACAACCTTTGTAGATCGGGTTCTCCACTTCCTTAGCTCCACGTAGACGTCCTCTTGCTGTCCAAGTCGAATCCCGGACTCTCGCATCGGCTTCGTCGGAGAAATGAGAGGAATAGTCGTCGGCTACGATGCCGAAGATGATCTACGTCGAGGCTTCACAAGATCAAGCTCCGACTTCACCTAGTTGTGAAACTTGTGAAGAAAACACCCAAAACAACTTGGCAAGAGGTAGAGGATGAATAAATAGGAGGTGGGTTCACTTTAGAATTGGATTTCTCACTTGATTTCCTCACTTGCCATTGATGAGGCAAGCTTTCTTTTTCTTGAAGATGAAGGTCAAGAAGAAGGAAATATTATGATATGTCTTTTTTAAAATGAAAAAGAAAATAAATACTTATCATAATGTAAACCATGGTTAGGTGTAGAGAATTGACTAAGGTTAGATGAATGGTTAGGGTTAAGCATGAAGACAAAATGGTCACTTTGGTCAAAGCTTCATGAAGCTTCAACAAGCTTCAAGAATGAAAGCAACCCTTTTGTTTTCTTTTGCCATTTCTTTTTTAATCCAAATTAAAAAAAAAGATAAAAGAATGAATAAATAAAAACCCTAACCATTTACTTAAGCAAGGTTTAATTCTTTACACTTAACCAAATGAGCAAGTATCATCAAACATGATACAAACATGTGCACAAAAGTATATCACATATACAACTTGCACATCAAGTGAGAAAATCCATTTAAAGTGAACCAATACTAGTTAATGCAAAGTAATATATCAAATATATAATTATACATTAAATCATTAAATCAACACTTGATTTAACGATCCGGTCATATCGCATATAACCGACTAGTATCCTATGTATCGGCTTATCGAATCAATCCTTGATTCGATATCTAGGTTATATCGAATATAACCAATCGATACATTCATCGCGAGAATAGAATACAGTATCACATACACGCATTATTCTCGGTCCTGCACATATCTCATATGCGCTCCTATTTCGTTTCGCTTGAGCCAGGAAACCTCTGTGTAGGACTCTAAAGACTCGTCAATACGCCGGTAGCAGATGATGATCATATCAAGCACTTACAAGCCGCAAGCGGTCTGCTAAACGTAACGGCCATCCAGGTATTGAGCGATCAGAAGATCGACGAGCTAGCCCGCTCACACTCCTGTGAATCCAACCAGTAACACTTACCGTACAGTCCGGTCTGTTCGTCTGATATGTCGCATATCAAGTCTAGGGGTGGTAAACGTCAGACCCCAATAACCGATAAGTCGTGCCAAAGTGCGGCTCATAACAGGTCGAGAAACTATTGGTAACACTTACCAGCAAATCTCTGATCAGCCCTGGCCAGGGACTTCCCTGTTACGGCCAATCGATCACATCGCAACATCAACCCCCAAAACCGGGAGTGACGAAACCCCTCCTATCGCTCATTGCCTCCATGTGACTCGGGACTGTGCCCAAAGACCACCGTTTTGCATGCCCTCATGGACATGGTAAGGTGGAGATCAAAGCACAGTTGGAATCACACAAGACTCTATGACGATCTCGGGTCTACAGACTAACCTGCACAAGTGTCACCTGAGAACTGCCATCTGACGTGAGGTATAATACCATCTGGGAGTTCTCGGCGAGTCCGTCCAGTGTACCCAGTCTCCACTGAGCACCCGTATACTATCTCTGATGTCAAACACCAATGGATATGGGATCATCCATCGCCCATCTCATGGGTCGAGAAGCGTATACGCTAGTCTACTCTAGTATATCGATGCCCCGTCTCGATACACCCACGACTAGGGACCTTGAAGGATGTACTTATGGACTACCATGTCCCCACTAGTATGATCTGCATCATAGTCCAGGTAGTCAAGTACACATCCTAAGGGCTTTACCAACATGTAACTATAAGACAGTTTAAAGAGACTAGTGTACATGTTAAGATAAAGAGCAACCAGATAGCATACTATCATGTCGAGCAAGAAAGTCATCTCTATATATGTCCAAGCATCCAATATAATATACATCATCTGTACAATACTGGCCTCTAGGGCATACATACAACTAACATTTCGTACGGACCTAATTAAAATAAACATCGTTTTCCCAGGGGCGTAACCCCGTTGACACCTTTCTAGACACCTACTTGATCGGCTAATTGTGATGTGTAAAACTCTTCCAGGAGTAACTCTTACTTGCAGTGGGTATCGGGATCCAACTATCTCATAGAAGGTATGAAATCTCATTGTAAATTTCAACACTTGAAATTCCTAATAGTATTTTACCCCTAGCATCCTATGACCTTGACGAAAGCCAACAAACCGTAGGCTGCTAGTCAAGTTCAACCCATACATTTCCTGATTGAATTGAACTCACTCGTACGACCCTTGACGAAAGCCAACAAAGTCGCATGACTACCATAACTCAATTGCATCATATGCTTATGCAGATAAGCATAAATAGCTACCGCACACTACGCCTTGACGAAAGCCAACAATCGTAGCACGAATACTATGAAGTACTTATCTGAAATGACGGAGGGCTACGCAAGTTTTTAAGAAAACCATGAGTGTAATGAACTTGATATCATTGTAGAATCGAGTGATTTTAAATGGAGTGTTTTTATGGCTTTTACTAGTTTTGCTAAAGGGGTCACTCCCGGTTAAAGGATCTCGGCTCCTTCCTCATCGAATGAGGTGCAGGATATTTCACAAATACCACTATGCAAAGCAAAAACTATGAAAGCAATCAAAAGATAAACCGAGTGTGTAGCATCTACTAGTTTTGCTAAAGAGGTCACTCCCTGTGAAGAGATCTTGGCTCTTTCCTTATCGAATAAGGTGTTGGATATTCTACAAGGAATACCGCTATGGAAAGCAAGAACTAGAGCTACCAGTTTTCGAGACAAGTTTCTACAACATCTTTAGGTTTCTTTTATTTCATTAATCTCATTAATGAAGTCCCATCTTTTATTACGCTTCCTAAGCATCACATATGAAACGAAAGCAACAATATAGAAAATATATATATCTATATATATATATATATATATATATATATATATATATATATATATATATATATAATATAAGCATTCGACTCAGAATTTAATCAATGATCACATCACAGAATATCGCAGCAGAATATAACATATGAAATATTGGATATACTAGGATTTCCGTGTTTTAAATTAAGTCTGTATAAAACAAGGATTTCACGGTTGTGATGAATAGCCAATCCCACACCCCTAGACCCCTACGAGAGCGGAAAGCAACCCTACCAATTCTAAAGTTAGGAGACCCGGTCTCGACTCCTCGGGATGGTCTCTCACTGGACCCTAGAACCCTGTTACTTGTGCTCCCCGCATTGGGTCTATCCTAATGTGGAAAAGTAAATAATATACAATGGTGACATCATCCTCAACCCGGAAATTTCCCAATAAAAGAATATTACTTACAATGAATTTTACATGAATGAAAATGAAAAACTCTCATCTCACATAAAACCCCCGGCTATTCACAATACGACGATCCAATATAACATATCACAGCAACACATAACATCACATGTCATCAACGTAAGTAAATATGCGTATCCTAATTGTCGTTGACATATAGCACCGAAACCGGCGATACACCACATATTACACTTACGGTCCCAGAAAAGAAAGTGAAAAACTACAACAGTTGGAATCCGCAACCACTTTAGACATCACATGCCTAACTAAATGAAATCCATAGACATCGCATGCTTAACAATTATAAACCCTGAATTTTAGTCTCAATATAGAAAACACTTTTCAATATATAGTCGGGCAATTCAACAAGATTCCCGACATTCTGATTGAATGCTCGTCGGAAACTTTAGTAGATGGCCACACCCCCAATGCCGTCGACGAAGTGCACTAAGGCGGAACACCACTGCCGCGAGCACCAGAACGGATGCTTTTGGCGACGGGGTTCTCCTACAGTCACTTGGTCAGGGCTATGGGGCGTGGCTATCTATTAAGTTTACCCAGCGAATATCCGCGTACACTACGTGATTGCGACAGACTTTTGATCACATCAAAATCCCGTGGCAACCGATCAAATGAGACTAAACTGCTAGATTTATAACATTCAAATTAGTTATCTCATAACTACCATTATGGATTCCAAATATTATATCCATCACATGATATCCGGACGACGTTAACTTTTGGATCGATTCATTAAAATCCCACAATTTCCCGACAGCTCAACAATTGAGCACAGTTCAATCATACCCAGAAGATGCCACAGTACCTATGAACCAGCCGTAGAAGGGTCAAACCAACGCCTCACATGTGACAACGCTGAACTACCACAAACCCTAGGGTTTAGTGGTGGTTCTGACGGTCACATAATCGAGTTAAGGTTTTGTTCTTCTCGAGGGTCCACAGAATCACTTGCATATTTTTCTGAATACGTTAAACTTGGAAAAATGGGTTTTGACAATCATTCGAACTTTCTAACTTCGTCTAGACAATATGCGAATAACCCGAAAAAATGTTAAAACTACGAATACGATACACTCCGAATTGTTTATAATGTAAGATTACATCACATGCAAAATTAGCAGAAACAAACAACACCTGAAACATCAAAACCAAGTAACTAGAACACACAAAAATTTTCAGGGGTGTGCTCGGTTTTGGCCGAGATGTTAGGTATGGTGGCCGGCCCAATTTTCATGAAACCCCCTTAAATTTTCACAGTATTCATGATATATCTCATACATCACTCTGCACTTGTTTAAAAATTTTTTTGACAATTATTTAAAAACTACAGAAACCAGATTTTCATGTTTCAAGTTTCGGAGTATTTCGGTTTCGTAATCTTAACAAAATCCGTATAAATTTCTAGCATGGCTCTTATTCCACTACAGGGTTGCCTAGGACGGCAGCAAGGTTCGGGAGGTATCGTCCATACCAAATTAAAATTTTGCCATTCTTGCTGTAGGGTTACTAGGCACTCTTACAAGGTTCTATAAGGCATCAACCATGCCCGATTTAAAATTTAGACGTGCCGAACAACCCTAACCAAGATCTTTAAACTAGAGATTAGGCGAAACAAAGTATGTTAAATACTTTAACATCTAAGAGTTTGGGATTACAACCTTTGTAGTCCGGTCCTTCACTTCTAAAGCTCCATGTTTAGGTCTCTTCGCTGCGATCATCGAGAACCCGGACTCTAGAGAGGCTCCACGAAGAGAAAGATGCATGGTTGCTTCCGATCTTCGATAATAAAGATGATCTACCTTGAAGTTTCTTTAACACAAGCTCTCACTCACAAATGAAGTGAATACCCTAATCTAAATGGCTAGGATAGATTAGGATGATGAAATAGGATTTTAGCTCTCATTTGTTTTCTATTTCTCACTCAAAATCATCACTAATGAAAAAGCTAGTAAGCTTTTCCATTGAAAAAGAGAAGGAAGAAGAATAACCATTTCTTTTGTGATGAATAATCAATTATGGTGAGGTTAGAAATGCAACCATGGGTTAAGTATGATAACTTAACCCATGTAGAGACTTAACCATGGTCAAGGGTTGGGTTGGGTTAACAAATATCATAAGAAATATTTTTAGAAAATATCTTTAGCAAGAAACAAAAGAAAACCATCTAGAAACTTCTAGAAAAATTAACCCAAATCAAACCTTAATCATGTTTAATCTCCACTAATCATGTTGCATTAATAACCCTAACATGTTACATTATTATGTATCACATATACAATATTTATTGTAACAAAATAAAATAATATAATTAACATATATCGCATATATATCAATGTATTACCCGAGTGAGAAAAAGAATCTTTTAGTGAGCTTATATTGGTTAATGTAATTTAATATATCAAATATATAATTATACATTAAATTATCGAATCAACACTTGATCCGATAATCCGGCTATTTCACAAATAGCCGACTAATATAATTTGTATCAGTTCATCGAATCAACACTTGATCTGATGACCTGGCTATATCATATATACCCAGCCGATATCTCATATCGCGAGAATTTAATATGGTATAACATACACGTATTGTTCTTGGTCCTGAACATATCTTATATGTGCTCCTACTCCATTTTGCCTGAGTCAAGAAAGCTCTGTGTAGGACTCTAAAGAATCGTCAATACGCTGGCAGTAGGTGTTGATCATATCAAACACCCATAAGCTGCAAGCGGTCAGCTAAACGTAACAGCCACCCAGGTATTGAACGATCAGAAGGTCAACAATCAAGCCTGTACTTTCTCCTGTGAATCCAGTCAGTAACATTATCGTACAGTCCGGTCTCTTCGCCTGATATGTCGCATATCTCGCCTAGGGGTGGTAAACGTCAGACCCAGTTGCTTGATAAGTCGTGTCGATATGAGGTCTATAATAGTTCGAGAAACTACTGATAACACTTACCAGTAAATCTCAGCAACCCTGGCCAGGGATTTCCAGTTACAGCCAATCGAACACAGCGCAACATCAACTCGCTATACCGGGAGAGACGAAACCCCTCCTATCGTTCCTCCATGTGATTCAGGACTGTACCGAAAAGCCGCCGTTTTGCACGCCCTAATGGACGTGGTAAGGTGGAAATCAAAGCACAGTGGGAATCACACAAGACTCTATGACGATCTCGGGTCTACAGACTAACCTGTACCAGTGTCACCAGAGAACTGCCATCTGACGTGAGGTATAATACCATCTGAGAGTTCTCGGCGAGTCCGTCCAGTATACCCAGTCTTCACTGAGCACCCGTATACCTTCTTTGATATCAAACACCAATGGATATGGGATCATCCATCGCCCATCATATGGGTCAAGAAGCGCATATGTACAGTAATGGTAGTGAAGTACTTGGCAACATTTGAAGGATGTACTTGGCAACTACACTGTCCCCACTAGTATGATCTGCATCATAGTCCTGGTAGTGAAGTACTTATCCTATGGGCTTTATCAACATGTGACATAGAGACAATCAGAGTACATGTTAAGATAAAGAGTAACCAGATAGCATACTATCATGTCGAGCAAGAAATTCCTCCCTATATATGTCCAAGCATCCACTACAATATACAACGTATGTACAGTAATGGCCTCTAGGGCATACATATAACTAACACTAGCTAACCCTAAACATTGAATCGTTAACTAGAAATCGACGGAAAAGTAAATGAAAACACTTTGCAAGTCTAGTGAGCAAGGAATACAACCTTTGTAGTCCTTCACTTCAATAGCTCCGTGTAGTAGTCTCCTTCGCTGCGATTGTGAACTCCGGACTCTAGAGAGGCTCCGATGGAGAAACAAATATGCTTAATTCGAAATCTTCGAGGCCAAAGATGATCTACGTCGAGGAGAAACTAACCGAAGCTATCTCTTCCCTAATCATAGAATTAGTGAAGCAAACACCCTATACTAAATGGCAAGTAGTAGAGGATGATGAAGTAGGAATTTTGCTCATATTGGATTTCATATTCTCACAAGTTTTCATCACAAACTCAAACCCTAGAAAACTCTTTTCTCTTTGAGCTCATGAAGAAGATGAAGAAAAATATCAAGAGAGAATGAATTATTGTTGAGGTTAAAAATGCAACTAAGGATTAAGCATGTCATGCTTAACCCTTGTAGAGAGTTAACCATGGCCATGAGTTAAAGGGTTGGGTAAAATAAATATCCTAAGCTAGACAAAAGAGTGGAAAAAGTCAAAGATACTTACAAGCTTCTACAAGCTTTCAACAAATATCAACCATGATAAAATCCATAATTTCGAATAACTTAATGATAAATACAAACCCTAATCTTAACCCTAGCATGGTTTAACCTTTATTAACCCTAGTTGCATTTTTAACCTAGCATGATACATTTAACATATATCACATATACATTAATGTATCCAAAGTGAGAAAAGAAATCTTAAGTGAGCTAATACTAGTTAATGTAATGTAATATATCAAATATATAATTATACATTAGATTATCAAATCAACTCTTGATTTAATAATCGGGCTATAACACCTATAACCGACTAATATCAGTTGAATCAACTTATCGAATCAACACTTGATCTGATAACCTGGCTATATAATATATAACTGACCGATATCTCATATCGCGAGAGCAGAATACGGATCTCATATCGTATCAATCTTGATCCCGCACATATCACATATATGCTCCTACTCTGTTTCGCTTGAGCTAGGAAACCCCTGTGTAGGACTTTAAAGACTCGTCAATACGCCGGTAGCAGGTGATGATCATATCAAACATACACAAGCCGCAAGCGGTCTGCTAAACGTAACGGCCACCCGGGTATTGAGCGATCAGAAGATCAACAAGCAAGTCTGCTCGTACTCTTGCAAATCCAATCAGTAACACTACCGTACAGTCCGGTCTCTACATCTGATATGTCGCATATCTCGTCTAGGGGTGGTAAACGTCAGACCCCAGTAACTCGATAAGTCGTGTCGATATGAGGCTCATAATGGGTCGAGAAACTACTGATAACACTTACTAGTATATCTCTGAAGCATCCTTGGCCAAGGACTTCCTGTTATAGCCAATCGAGCACAGCGCAACATCAACTCCCAATACCGGGAGAGACGAAACCCCTCCTATCGCTTATTCCCTCCATGTGTTTCAGGACTGTACCCAAAAGCCACCATTTTGCACGTTCTCTTGAACGTGGTAAGGTGGAAATCAAAGCACAGTGGGAATCACACAAGACTCTATGACGATCTCAGGTCTACAGACTAACCTGTACCAGTGTCACTAGAGAACTGCCATCTGACGTTAGGTATAATACCATCTGGGAGTTCTCGGCGAGTCCGTCCAGTGTACCCAGTCTCCACTGAGCACCCGTATACTGTCTTTGATGTCAAACACCAATGGATATGGGATCATCCATCTCCCATCTTCATGGGTCGAGAAGCTATACGCTAGTCTACTCTGGTATATCGATGCCCCGTCTCAATACACCCACGACTAGGAACATTTGAAGGATATACTTAACGACTACTCTGTCCCCACCAGTATGATCCGCATCATAGTCCTGGTAGTGAAATACTCATCAGGTCTTTATCAACATGTAACATAGAGACAATCAGTGTACATGTTAAGATAAAGAGCAACCAGATAGCATACTATCATGTCGAGCAAGAAAGTCCTCCCTATATATGTCCAAGTATCCACTACAATATACATCGTATGTACAGTAATGGGCTTTAGGGCATACATATAACTAACAATTACCTTCTGTACACCATACTTAGGCTAATTGATTTTCTTCTTTCCCTACCGTTCGGCACCAGCCTATGGTTTGGAAGAAGACTATCTAATAAGCGTAATAGGTGTACTCTCCTAATCCTAGGAGTACTCGCAACCTGAGAGAATGTAAGGATAAAATACAACTGAATAAACCTTATTCTATTTTTTCTGAACCAGAATCCATCCTCGAACTGGAACAAGTTCCTTCGAGTTCGTATATAACCATACGATGGAGTATCCAAATAACTGTGGATTTTCGTAGTGATACGGAGTGTTCTGGAGAAATACAAAGGTGAAATAGGAGTGGTGATGAAATACTTGGTTTGGTCGTAAATGATAGCAGTTGCAATTTACTTTGCCCTCTTTCTAATCCCTTTATTTGCCTTTACTTATTACCTTCTGTACACAACACTTAGGCTGATTGGTTTTCTTCCTCCCCTACCTTTCGGCACCTGCTTATGGTTTGGAAGAAGATTATCCAATAAGCGCGATAGGTGTACCCTCTCCTAATCCTAGGAGCCCTCATATCCTGAGAGAAGGTAAAAGGAAAAGAAAACTGAATAGTCCTTTTCATTTTCTCCAAAACCGGAAACCATCCCCGAATCAAGAACAAGTTCCTTCGAGTTCGTATATAACCATACGATGATCATATCCAAATAAATATGGATCTTCGTAGTGATACAGAATGTTCCGGAGAAAAGCAAAGGGTAAAAGAAGGAGTGGCAATGATGTTTGCAACTCTGATAATCCAAAAATAATTGTTTTAAGAAAATTAGGTTAACTTGGTCACTGAGTTATAGTGTAGGGTCGGGCCATGGTCCCTGCCAAAGAGAGAGAGAAAAGAAACACTCTGCGTGCACTCTAACCTAGATTAGAATGGTTAATCACTTTATCTAATCAGGATGTCTCCCATTGTATCCTCAAATTCTCCTCCAAAGCTGAAAGAAGAATTAGTCGGGATCCCCTGAGGAGTAAACCAACTCATCAGTGGGTATCGGGATCCAACTATCATCGCATGATAACCTGATGGAATCCATTCACGTTATCACACTCCAGAAGGTATACGCATGCCTGGCAAGTTTCCTGTATGTTTGAAAATCCCGATGTGATTTTTACCCCATGCTCTTATGACCTTGACGAAGGTCAACAATTATAAGTCACATGTCAAGTCCTACCCGTCATTGTCCAGGTTAATTTGAACCCACCTGTACATACCCTTGACGAAGGCCAACAAAGTAGTACGACTTTCCCAAACCAACGCATCTATCTATGCAACAGAAAGATAACAAGCAGCTACCATACACTATGCTTTGACGAAGGACAACAAACATAGCATGAATACTAAATGCTACCCGTATGAAATGACGGAGGGCTACGAATGGTTTTTGGCGAAAAACCATTAACGTAATGAACTTGATATCGTTGAAGAAACCGAATAGCTTTTTGCAAATATATAGTGGCAAAAACCTTTGCTAAAGAGGTCACTCTCGGTGAAGGGATCTCGGCTTATTCCCCGTAGAATGAGGTGCAGGATATTCCAACTGAATACCGCGATACAAAGCGAAAGTAATCGACTATAGTGAAGTTATTACCCTGACACAAACTTCTGCCCAAGGGGTCACTCCCGATGAAGAGATCTCGGCCCTTGCCTCATCGAATGAGGTGCTGGATATTCATAACCGAATACTTCCGTGCAAAACAAAAGAGAACGTCCTTATAATAACAGCTTTTTGAAAATTGTTCCAACAATATCGAATAGGTCTGTTTTCTTTGCATTGATCAGAATCAATGCAGTCCAATCAATTAATCACACCACAAAGAACGAAAATATGATGTACGTATATGCCATCCGCATTCGCCACTGGGTCCCGTCATCACCCGTTAGGTTACTTAACAAACGACAGAGCGGGGACTGGACTAGCGCGGGTGTAAAACATATACAACATCTACTAGTATATATATCAATATATAATAATCACTCCAGGTATGATAAATGCAACATCACAGAACAAGCAATAAGCATCACAGAACAATAGAGATAATCTGGGAGCCCCGGGTTTCCTTTGAGCCACAAGTGAAACCCGACGTTCCTCTGGTCATGTGGATAGCCTGTGCAATGAAAACCCAGACCCTACGAGTGCGGCAAGTTATCCGCCAAAACCAGAAGAGAGGCAGCCCCCTTCAGCAAAGTAAATGGACCACCCAACACTTCATGGAATCCGGTAACTTAAGCACCCCACCTTGGGTCAACCTTTACCCCTTACGAGTGCGGCGAATAACCCACCAATTCTGGAGTAAGGCCCCCTCCTTCTCAGCTCTATGAGATGCGGACCCGTTGCCCTCCAGAACTCGACTATCCGTGCACTCCATCGCGGGGTGATCCTAGTACAGAAAAAAAATGTACAACGCGTACATCGACCTCAACCCGGTCGTTCCCCCAAAAGAATAATATACAAACAGGTAGTGACGGCATTCCACATGTCGGACGCTCGGCCCGCGATATCAAATGTACAAATAAAAGTAAACTGTACTAATATTGCACCCAAGCTATCCACCACGATAAATCCGCAACATCACAGCACAACACAGAACATCGACATGATTGTCACGTTCGCAAACCCGTCTAAAAGAAAAATAGCGATTAGATAAGTTATACCGATCGAATGACATTCACGGTCGCAGATAGTAATGTTAGTACTGCAAACTTTAAACAATTTTAGAAAATATCGACTTCGAAATAACACTCGAATAGCCCCAAACAACTAGATAAAACCATATCCAAACTGGGCTAAACAAACAACACCATTGAACCAACATTACAGAGACTAAACCACACTGCAAATTTCAAACCCAGAAGCCATAAAGTGGCTGGTCCAAATTTTGAATTAGGGGCTCGTGTTTGCAGTGTGTTCTAGTAGTCACATGAGTAGTTTTCTGCAGTTGTTTAAATAATTTTTGAAGACACTTTTAAAATCGACAGAAACTGCAATGTAGTGAGTGATGTTTCTAGTTTGTTTCGGTTTCGATACTTTAACATTGTCTAAACAAACTAGTATGCGGTTAATGGTTAGGCTCTGATACCATGTAAGGCTACGGTAGCGCCTCGGCCGTCAATGCGAGGCCAAATGCGGAATAAAAACTTTTCAAAATGGCGCTAACGTAACCCTAAAACCCGGATCGTGCCATTAGCCGTATGCTAGTAAACTGTAAAGTGGTTTAAAGAGATTATACCGATCGATCTGTGTCCTTCGGTCTTCAATTTCTTCCCTTAGCTTGTTGCGGCTGCCCCGACGAAGTTCGCTCTTCGGTCTCGCTCGTCGAAGAGGCTCCACGTCGAGGATTCTTTATACAGCCTCCCTCTTCTAAACGGAAGCAACCTGGACATCAAGTTTGCCAAAAGAGATGACCATGATGAAGTAGAGATAGTGTGTGATTACTTTGTCCTAATGCACTCTAGGGTTCTCAACACATGAGAGGGATAGAGTGGAGATTGAAGAAGATACCCATGGTGGAAGTTGTGAGCTCAAGAAAATATCAAGTGAGCAAGCAAAAAGAAAAAGAATGAGATTGCTTCCTCAAATGTGATGGCTTCCTTCTTTTGTGTAAGTGAGCGTTTAGATATTTAGTTGTGACAAAATGAGCCTCACACACTCATAAAATATCTCCACACGCACACACTTACAAAAATATCTTAAAGCTCACTAGAAAATATCTTAGCCATGACAAAAAAATGAGTCATGCCAAGAATGGGTCACAATTTCCACCATTTAACATTTAAACTAAAATGTTAAATCCACAAAAAGAAAATGGCATCATCTATAGTTATCTTGTAACGATTACAAGAATACACCTTATCCGTATATACATACCCGCATCCTTATTCCAGCTGAATACAAATACTACGAGACGAATGTAATCCAACAATCAAATACCAGGATCCGGCTTAAACCAAAGCCCACTAGTATGATCCGTCCGATAATGATCCGTGCACGAGTGCACGTATATGATCGAATCCTGCCATAAAACCATACGGCCTCTATAACGTTTTGCCCGAACTTGGGAAACTCTCTGTGGGGGACTCTAAAGACCCATCAATACGCTGGCAGTGGGTTTGACCATAAGCACGTCAGTGGCACTAGCTGTACGTAACGACTGTCCATGTATTGAGCGAAAGGGAAGCTGACGAGCGAACTCATCCTGAAACCTTACTGATCTTGTCAGTAACAATATCTGTACAGTCCGGTCTGTTCGTCTATGAGTATCACATATCTGGCCTAGGGGGATGGAAAACGTCAGACCCCTAATAGCGGTATAAGTCGTGTCGGAGTGTAGCCCAGAACATGCTGAGAAACTACTGAAATACCTACCAGTAAATCTCACTTGCCTTGGCCAAGGATTTTGTGTAATAGCTCTCCAGACACAGCGCGATATCACCCCCAATACCGGGAGAGACGAATCCCCTGCCGATCCGCTAACTGCCTCCATATGGTTCAGGACTGTACCCAACTAAAACCTGTTTGCACGACTTCTTGGAGCCGTGGTAGTGTAGTAATCAAAACATAGTGGGAACTCACATGAGACAAATGACAATATCAGGTCGATATACTAACCTATACACATGTCACCAGGGAACTGCTATCTGACGACAGGTATAATACCAACTAGCATGTTTCCGGCAGTCCGTCCGGTGTACTAATAACCCAATGAGCACCTGTATACATCTTAGGTGAACCAACTGACACCAATGGCTTGTGAGATCGGCCACCACCCCTCGTCGGGGTCTCGATCTGTATACACTAGTCTACTCTGGAGTGCCGATTCCCTGTCTCGAAACTCGCTCGACTAGGGACCTTTTAAGGATGTGCTTATAGATTACCCAACTCTTACGTATATGATCGCTATCATACTGCTGGTAGTCAAGCAAGAATCCTATGGGCTCTATCAACGTGTAATAGTGATCTGTAATGTCACCTAAAGCATGTACACGATAATAAAGATAAACCAGATAGCATACTATCATCTCGAGCAAGACTACCGTACCTATATAGGTTCTCCTTCAATCATTGTAATCGCGTGCTTGCGATCCAATAATTGACTTTGAGGGCACTATAGCCAACAAATCAAATCCTGGAGAAAAGTAGGGAAGCAGTTTATGAATATAAATGGATCTTCTATGGATATGGTAATGGCAGCCTCCTTCAGGAGACGGTTATCATTTCAGGCTTCCAAGATGACTTGGATGATAGAGTGGCTGTCTGAGTTATAGTTTTTCCCTCTTCTGAGGGACAATATGTTAGACAGGTGGTCCAAGCGGATACTGAGGAAGGCATGGCACAGGATACTGATTAAATTCAGTGTATGATACAGTTTAAGAAGTTTGCTAGATTTGGAGTTTATTTGTGAACTGGGTCCCATCAGATATCCAGACAAATTCTAAAACAAGGTATTGCTCATTTCGGGAGATGGTTATTCTCTGCAAAGTTGAGATATAGAGAGATAAAGATAGAAACACTGAAGCGGATCTACTCACTGAGGCTATTTCTCAAACACAATAATTTCACAAACGAGCTTAGCGAAACTGCTTAGTAGAGAAGTTGGGTGTTCGGTATCATACGAGCTGTGAGTATGCGACACCGCAATAATTGGCCTTAAGTGCAAGTAGGAGATTATTGGCTATAGTGCTCCCAAGGAAATTATCGTAGTCGCAAGCAAGTGATTAGGATGAATGAGGGAGGACCTATAACGGTAGAACAGTCTTACTCGAGATGATAGTATGCTATCAGCTTTGTCTTTATCATTACTATTGCATGTTGATAGAGCCCATATGATTCTTGCTTGACTACCAGCATTATGATGGCGATCATATATGTGGGAGCTGAGGGTTTATAAGTGAATCCTTAAATGTCCCTAGTCATGGGAGTTTCGAGACTGGGCATCGATACTCCAGTGTAAACTAGTGTATACTGATCGAGACCCTGACGAGGGGCGGCGGCAAGGTCTCACAAGCCATTGGTGTTAGTTTGATCACCTAAGATATTATACAGGTGCTCATTAGGTTATGAGTACACTGGACAGACTCGCCGGGAACCTGCTAGTTGGTATTATACCTATTGTCAGATAGCAATTCCCATGTGACATGTGTATAGGTTAGTCTGTTGACCTGAGATTATCATTTGTCTCGTGTGAGTTTCCACTGTGCTTTGATTACTACCTTACTACGGCTCAATGAAGTCGTGCAAATAAGTTTTAGTTGGGTACAGTCCCTAGCCACATAGAGGCAATGATCGGATTGTCAGGGATTCATCTCTCCCGGTATTGGGGGTTGATGCCGCGCTGTGCACGGGTGGCCATCACCAGAAATCCTTGGCCAAGATAATCGAGAGTTACTGATCTAGGATCAGTAGTTTCTCAGGTCGTGATGGGCTTTATACCGACACGTATTATCGCGTTATTAAGGGTCTGATTTTATCCACCCCCTAGACTCGATATGCGATACTCTTAGACGAACATACCGGACTGCACGGATATTGTCACTGTCAGGCTCAGTAGCGGTATGGACGAGTTTGCTCATCGGCCTTCCTTTCGCTCAATTCCTGGGTAGCCGTTACGTACAGCTAGTGCCGCTGACGTGCTTGTGGTTAAACCCATTGCCAGCGTATTGACGAGTCTTTACAGTCTCATACAGAGGGTTTTCATGGTTCAGACGATATGATGTAGATGACTTATGTTGGTACATACAGGAGTCCGATTGAATGTGTACAGGCTGCACAGACTTTAATCGGACGATTGATAATACTAGCGGTTTAGGATTAAGCCGGATTATTAAATTAGGTTTTGATTTAATAATTTGTATATATATATATATATATATATATATATTTATAGATATGTATTCTAGTATTATTGTTCACTATTCATTTTCTCTCTTGACTATTCATATTTTTGTACGAATACGCGTATATGTATTTCGATACGTGTACCGGGAAGTATTCTGTATTTATACGGAATAGCTTCTACTAGATGGCCACTTCATTATTGATTTTCTTTATAGAAAATCAATTATGGAAATGAGGTGGAGGGGTGAGTTGGCATGAGCATGGGCTTGAGCATGTAGAGAGGTATGGCATGCATTTGTTTATTGGTAAATTGAGATGCGATATTTTCTTTTGGGCGTGTGCATGATTGAGAGAGAGGAGGCAGCCACTTTCTTTGGTATGGGGTTGCTCATTTTCTTTGCTTCATCTCATTCACATTCTCACTCACTTGGAGACTTAGCATATTTTCTTTAGTTGCTGATGCCACATGTTTCCTCATCTCCTTTATCTTCTTGAGTTGCTCTTTTGAGCATTGTGATGAGAGGAAACATTTCTGGTCGAACCACCGAACCATACATCTCTTTTTGGTGGGAGGGTACTCCGATATAGTGACACATTCCTACACTTCCACTCTCGATTGCTAGCAACCTTGGAGCGTCGGTTGCCTCGCTTGGCGAAGCTGGAGCTTGCGTCGTTTTCCTCAGGTGGATCATCGTAGATGGGGAAAGACCGGCAACCAAACTCGATCCAGACGACCACTAGGAGCTTGGGAAGATGGTTGAAGACCGAAGGACACGGGTCAACTAGGTGTAACCTTTCTAACTTCTTTATATATGCTTGCTAGTATAGGGTTTAGGGTAAATCCAGTTATCGGGTAATGGTAGCGCCAGTTTAGAAAATTTTTGTTCCGCATTTGGCTACGGTTTGATGGCCGGGGCGCTTCCGTAACCCAACATGTATTGTGATGACAATAGAGCCGTGGCTTTGGCCTAGGAACCCCGATCCCGTCAGCGATCCAGACATATTCTTAGACAGTATCACCTGATCAGGAAGATAGTTGTATCTCTAGGAGATCAAGATCAGGAGTGTTGAAACAGAGGATGACACAACGGATCCACTCACCGAGGCCATTCCCCAGATGCTATTCGAGAGACTTTTGGGACGTTGGGTATGAGATACTACAACAACTGGCCTTAGTGCAAGTGGGAGATTATTAGTAATATGTATGCCCTGGAGGACATTATATATGATATAGTGGATGCTTGGACATATATATATAGAGGACTTTCTTGCTCGACATGATAGTATGCTATCATGTTACCTTTATCTTAATATGTAGACTGTCTGTCTCTTACATGTTCATAAACCCCTTAGGATATGTACTTGACTACCAGGACTACTATGAGATCATACTAGTAGGGTCAGGGTGGTCCATAAATACATCTTTTAATCAGTTCCTAGTCATGGGAAAATCGAGACCAGGGCATCGATATTCTAGTGTAGACTAGTGTATACGTTTCTTGTCCCTTAGAGGGCGATGGTTGATCCCACAACCATTGGTGTGTGACGTCAAATATTGTACACAGGTGCTCATTAGATAATGGGTACACCGAACAGGACTCTCTGAGGACTCCTATGTGTTAGTATACCTATCGTCAGATAGCAGTCCTCAGGTGACACTGGTACATGTTAGTCTGTAGACCCGAGATCGTCATAGAGTCTTGTATGGCTCCCACTGTGCTTTGAATTCCTCCTTACCATGGCTCAAAGGAGTCGTGCAAACAGGTGGATTTTGGGTATAGTCCCGAGTCACATGGAGGTAATGAGTGATAGGAGGAGTTTCGTCTCTCCCGGTATTGGGGGTTGATGTTGCGCTATGCTCGATTAGATATAACTGGAAGTCCCTGGCCAGGGCTGCTACCGAGATTTACTGATAAGTGTTATCAGTAGTTTCTCAAACCGTTATAGGCTAGACATCGGCATGACTTATCACGTTACTAGGGACTGACGTTTACTACCCCTAGACATGATATGTAACATATTAGACGAAGAGACCGGACTGTACGGTAGTGTTACTGATAGGTTTCATGGAGAGTATGGATGAGCTTACTTGTTGATCTTCATATCGCACAATACCCGGGTAGCCGTTACGTCCAGCTAGCACCGCTGACGGCTTGTAGGTGACTGATGTGATCATCACCTATTGCTGGCGTATTGATGAGTCTTTAAAGTTCCACACAGAAGTTTCCTGGTTCAAGCGAAACGAAGTAGGACACATATATGATATGTGTGTGGGCCTGATTAAATACGAGTATGTGATACCGTATTATAATCTGGCAGTTATCTGTTATCGGTTCGGTTATATGTGATATAACCAGATTGTCTAATCAAGTGTTGATTTGATAATATGATATACAGATAAATGTTATTAATCGGTCATATGTGATATACCGGATTATTAAATCAAGTATTGATTTAATAATGTGATATATATTATATGTGATATAATTATATCTTAACAAATATCATTAGCTCACTAATTATTCTTCATTATATATATTAATATATATGATATATATATATATCATATATATATATATCATATATATATATATATAATAATGAAGCATGACTTGATTTTCTATTTTTGAGAAAAATAGAAATGAGGTGGAAAATGAGAGCATGGTTGCAAGGATTTATTTTTGTTTATTTATCTTGACTCACTATTCAAGTATGGTTGCAATTTTATATTGCAAAATTACATGCTTGAATGAGTGGGGGTCAAGAGTTGCCATTCATTCTTTGCTCATTCTCAACACTTAGCCATTTTTCTTGCTTTGCTCCCATGGTTGCTCTGTAGCTTCATCTTCTTCCTCAATTGCCATGGTTCAAGTTTCAACCCTCACATGAGATGTGGATCATGAAGCTTGAACACAAACTTGTGAGCTTTTAACATCCCCTACTTCACCATCCCACAACAAACTAGCAATTTAGTGTGGTGTGTTTCCTACACTAAAGGAGTTTAGTGTAGAGTTAGCTTGGGCCAGAAGAACTTCGGGTGGATCTTCTTTGGCGCAAAAATCACGAAAGAGGTTCAGTCAACTCGAAGAGGAGACTAGTAGAGTCGCGTGGACTTCAACTAGGAGCTATTGAAGAGAAGGACTCAAACTACAAAGGTTGTATACTCTTTTCTTCTCTTGAGTGAATCACATCACAAAGGAAAACCCTAAATAATCTAGTAAAGATCTTGTTAGTCTAACTTAGCGCCTAATAAAATTAAAATTTGGCATGCTTGATGCCTCTAGAACCTCATGGTGTTGTTAAGGTAGACTCTTAGCCTAGATTATATAGAGAGTGATAATGGATTAATTAGTCTCAATATACCCTAGGTTTCTCAACATATGAGACGTTTAGGGTTTGAAGTAGAAAAAGATGAAGCTTGAGGAGATGAGAGTGTAGTAGAGAGCATAGCATGAAGAATGGCTCTTTTTTGATAATAATGCAAACACAAAAATATTTACACAAAATATCAACCATGAATCAATAGTAAACCATGAGTCACTAAGTAGCCATGCTTCATTTTTGAATGATAACACTTCATCCCTCCACATCATTAACCATTTAAAAAAATGGTTAAAACAAATAATGAGGTATCTTTTTCTAGAAGCACCCTTGTATAATTACAAGAATACCCCTTACCGTATTTACATACCTGTATCTGTATTCCGAAAAAATACGAAAACAAAGAGATAAAATTAATCCAAGAATATAATACTAGGATTCGGTTTAAACCAAAGCCTGCAGGTATTATCCGCCTAAATATCATACGTGCATTAGTACACGTATGTGATTGAACCCTGTCATAAAACCATACAGCCTCTACATCATTTCGCCCGAAGCAGGGAACCCTCTGTGTGGGACTCTAAAGCCTCAACAGTATGCTGGCAGTGGGTTTAACCACAAACATGTCAGAGGTACTAGCTGTACGTAACAACTACCCAGGTACCTGTCGAAAGGAAGGCTGACGAGAAAACTCGTCCGAACTCCTACTGAGCCTATCCGTGACAATCTCCGTACAGTCCAGTTTCTTCGTCTAAGAGTATCTCATACCGGGTCTATGGGGTGGTCAATGTCAGACCCTAATAACCCGATAATTCGTGCTGATGCGGCTCAGGACCATTCCGGGAAACTACTGATCAACCTATCAGTAAATCCCAACTGCCTTATACAAGGTCTTATGGTCCTAGCCAATCGAACACAGTGTGATATCAACTCCCAATACTAGGAAAGATGAATCCCTGACAATCACTCACTGCCTTCATGTGGCTCGGGACTGCACCAAACCAAAACCTGTTTGCACGACTCAGTAGAGCCATGGTAGGGTAGTGATCAAAGTACAGTAGGAACTCACACGGGACAAATGACGACCTCAGGTCCAAAGACTAATCTATACACATGTCACATGAGAACCGCTATTTGACGATAGGTATAAAAATATCTAGAAGTTCTCAACGAGTTCGTCCAGTGTACCACCCCATGTGAGCACCCGTATACAATCTTAAGTGATCACACCAATGGTTGTGAGACCAACTGTAACATTTCAAAAAAAATAAAATATTATTTTTGGGAAATTTCAGAATTTAATATTAATTTTTAATGAATATTTTAATAATCGGTATAATTAAATATCAATAATTGGTGAAAATTCCGGAGAAAATTATGGAAATTCTAAAATATCTTATTTTGTGGACATATGCCATTTTGCAGTTTTTATGATAAGTTATATGCGATTTCGGTGTTAATCGCGATTAAAATCGCTAATTGGACTTTTGGCTTTTTGTGCAAAGATGTGCACATGACACTTCTACACTTGTTTCTTGTTTTGGGTCATGGTAGCCAAGGGTTGGACCATGTTTAGATGACCATCGTAGGTTGAACCAATTAGTTAGGTTAGTGGGATTATTTGAGGGTTATTAGCTTTGTTTAAAAGTGATTAGAGTTGGGGTTGACCTTGGTAGAGAAAGAGAGAGAGAGAGAGGAGGCTATGAGGTTGTGTCACTCAAACTCTCACACTCACATCTCTCAGGACTGCACACAGTAGCAGCAGCTGCTGAAACTTACCATCAGCCCAAGCTTGCATCAGCCTCAGCCCCATCAAAACATCAGCACACATACCAGCCCCTAACCCTTAGCCAATACCTACATCCTCCCATCAGCTGATAAACCCCATCAGCCCCTACAACATCCCCCAATTGTTCAACTTCAGCCACCAAACTGTTGCAACAGCAGCCCATTACATCAGCATCAGCAACATCATCATTTGCTGCAACAGCAGCTGATACATCAGTCCCAAACCTCAGCCATATACGATCATTCCTACACCAAACCAGCAGCAACAGCTGCTACAACAACCCCTAACTCCAGCAAATACTTCAACTTCACCACAACCATTTCCCCCCAACATAGCCACAGCAGAGAGCTGCTGCAACAGCAACAGAGGAAACAAAAAAAAAGAGAAAAGTTGCAAGCAGCAGCAGCTGTAGCCCAAACACAACAACAACAACACACCCTCATCAACCCTCGACTCAGCAATTTTAGCAACACAAAACAACACCACCACACCACCACAACCATTGCCACAACACTACAGAAGTAAAACAACAGAAACAGTTTTAGCCCAGGAAACAGCATCAGCATCAGCTATTGCAGCATCATTTGGAGCATAAGGAGCAGCTCCACAGCAGCAACAACCCTTCCTCCTTCCCTTCTCCCTCACCCGAGGACACTCTTGAGGTATAATCTTGTAACCCAACTCTTTCCTTGCCAAGTTATGGGTTATTAGCTGAAGTTTACTGTTATATCAGTGATCTAGTGCTAGTTTAGGAATTTTGAGTGAAACTTGACCAAGTGTTGATTTTGATGGTTGGTATAACCTTATTAAACTTGTTTGAGACCATTGTAACCAAGATTACCCCATATTTTCAGTATATACCAGAGTTATTCGACTTGGCGTATTTCAGCATTTTTGTCGACTTTGTGGCTTTCTGGAAACTGCTATCAACCCGGACCTCCTAAAATAAAATTGACTTGGCAGTGAGACGTGTAAGCTGGTAGAAACCAGTACCCAAAACCCTAGCCCAAACCACCAAACCCCGGCCGCGGTTTTAATCCCCCTGGCCGCAATTTGCGGCCAGACTAGGGTGAAACCCCCTCGTTTTGCGTGCACAGCCCTATTTCATGTAAACTTGACCCCCTGTACGTCTAGTTTTGACTGATTCCAGTTTGGATAGAATCTGGGTTGATTTTCATGAGTTGGCGTATGATTTACGACCTGTTTTCCGTATGGGTTTTGGTATTCAATGATTCGTATCTGTCGGGTGGCGTTTGGACGTCAACGATTATGGATATTGGCTGCGTTTGTACACAAGGTTACAGGTTTTTACCTATGGGCGTAGTGTGCACCATTTTGGTTTCCGATATAGTTTTCATGAGTTTTAGCGTATGATATCCTTATAGGTACCCCACATGGCGTTGAAGCGTTGGAGATGCAAACGGCGACATCGGCACCGGCACACACATAACAAGGTGAGTATATTTATATCTACGGGGAGAAGTCGGGTGGATGGCGTATAGCACCCCCGCAGTCCGTGGTGATGTATACGGATGCGTATACACACCCACAATTTATTATATGTTGTTGGGATTAATTGTTGATGTTTAATTGGATATTGGTATATTGGATTGGTGAAAGGTTACGAAACCTTAGGGTAGTGGGTGCACTACACATACATACACACATATACATGCTTGCATACATCCTTATTTCATATGTGGTTATGGGATTCTATATAGATATGCGTTCACATGGGTTTGGGATTTTGTGTTCACATGCGGATTTGAGGATGATACATGGGATTAATATGAGTCGGTGAGTTTGATCTGGATTATGATATCGGTGATATGATAGGATTCATGATTGAGATATGTCTTGATGCTTTAGAGGATTTTGGGAATAGTGATGCCATAGGAATTGTGACCTATATATACAATGATCGACATGTGATTATGAAACACGATAGGATATGATATGATACGATATGACAGGATACTCATGATAGGCTGCCTTGGGCGATGTATACTCTTTGTGATGATATATGATGATTATATCGATTTATACTGGACTGTCGATCAGTAGTCAGGTCTTGATTATAGTGATGATATTAGCATTTTACTAGACGTAGGTCAGTACCCCAGATGATGATCTTGATAAAGAGAATACTCGATGAATGATATGACATATGTGATATTGACCCGTACCCAGATTTGGGGATGCCGTACAACAGATTTACGTACGAGCTGTATTTGATGTTTGATCCGCCTACTTGACTTGGGAATAACCGATTATAGAGATATGGTATCGGTTATGATATGATCGAGGCGGGATCACCGACTATATATGTATTTATATGTATCGACTCAGAAGTTAGGCGGTTTCCCTTACCTACTGTTAGCTTTAGTTCAGTCTTGTAGTGGTGTAGCTATATGACTTTTATGACCTTAGATACAGTTTGGCGATCATGGTGTTCAGTATTTCAGCTCCCGCATATTATTATTATTGCTCTGCATCGTATGCTGTTGTGATTTATATTCCATTATTGATATCCTGCTGCTAGGACACCAGCACCATTACCGATGATGCGTATGTACCACGTACACTTATTTGCCAGCGCACACACATTTTCATCGGTAATTGCCATGTCACGCACACTTAGAGAATTTTATTGCTTAATTTAGCTTAATAGCTAGCAGTAAAATGATATTAGTGTACTTGCCATATATAACAGCTTGACATTGTAGATATTACTTGTCACTTCTAGCATATTGTTATTCATTATATGCCGCATTCATGGATTCTCATGCATATATTCATGATTTTTCATGCTATTGATGATTGGATTCGAGTTTCCATGAGATTTTTCTGGATTTGGAGGAAAACCGCAAAACATATATAAACTGCTTTCTCTCTTTTTAAATAAAATACGGTTTTCCCATGATGTATGAGTCGTCCACCATGAGTTTTGCTGATGGATTTCGAGAACCGATTCGAGGAGGCGGATGAACCGTTTCGGGTACATGGTGGGCCCGGTGCGGTACCCCAGGGCAAGAAGATCGCAGGAGATGGCGTTGAGCCTGGCAGGGGAGCACGACCGACCGGTGATATTACCCGACACGTCGGATATCCGGAGGATACCGTCGTAGTCATGAGATGGATGGTAGGGGCTGATCTGGACTGACAGCGCCCTGAATATTATGATTGAGACATTGAGATTTGAGATACTGAGGTATAGAGATTGTGATACAGAGATATCGAGATATTGAGTTTTATGTTTTGTGCCGATGCTAGGCACTGTTTTATACTGATTTCATTATGATACCTCATTTTAAATATATAGAAATCTCATAAAGTTACAAAAGCAGTTTCCTTCAGTACATGCATTCTGTTTCATGCATTCATACATCATTCATTTGATATTTTGTCACCTGATGCACTGACATGTACACATGGGTTTACATTTGGGTTAGTGTAATTAGAGATTGCTGGTTATATATTTGAGGATTTTATATGTTGATCGTATGACCTAGGATTGCGTCATACATGCGATTTTCTGTTTGTAGATCTTTTTCTACTCACGAGTTGGCAACTCACCCCCGTTGTGCCCCAGTTTCTTACAGGTGTTGCCGTACGGGTTCCATTACGGCTTTGCGGGCACTGTTCCTTTCGGGTGACTTGTTAGTAGGTGGGTTTATTGTATCGTACCCATCATTATACATTGTATATTAAATTTCAGTTGTATTTAGAATTTCCATCAACCAAACTTGTACTTATTTGAGATAGAGACCAGTGATGTATATTCTTTCGACATTAGAGTTGCGCATTATATTTCGATGGGTTCTTGCTGGTTGAGTTTCATTTTTGTTGTGATCCTCGCCTTTAGGCGTTGTATATTATGTTGCATATAGGTTGATTTGATATGGTTCTTCCTACTCTCTACTACTTTTCATGGTTTGAAATTCTGGGTTTGGCTTACTTAGAGTGTGTTAGTGTATATGCCTTAGAGGCCATTACTGTATCATACTAGTTTGTATATTACTTAATGGAAGCTTGGGATATTCACCTTGTAAATACAATCTTGCTCAAAATTGTAGTATGTTACTTGGTTTGTTTCTACTTCAATGTGTACATGTGCTTATTTTAGTATATCGCCTATACACATTAGTGGAGCCCTTAGGATCTTTGCTTGATTACCAGCGTTGTGATGGCAGTCACACTAGTGGGGCTGGGTAATCTATAAGCACATCCTTATGCAGGTCCCTAGTCGCAGGACTATCGAGATAGGGCATCGATACTCCGGAGTAGACTAGCACATGCGCTTCTCATCCCAGTGTGGGAGACGGTCTGTCCCACAGCCGTCAGTACATCGTACTTGAGATAGTATGCGGGTGCTCGTTGGGTTACGAGTACACTGGACAGGACTCATCGGGAACTGACTAGTTGGTATTATGCCTATCGTCAGTTATCAGTTCCCAGGTGACATGAGTACAGCTTAGTCCGCTGACTTGACACTGTCACTTCGCCTCGAGTGTGTTCCCACTGCACTTTGATTACTACCCTACCACGGCTCAAAGGAGTCGTGCAAACAGGTAGTGGTTGGGTGCAGTCCCGAAGCACTTGGAGGCAGTGACGGTTAGACAGGATTCGTCTCTCCCGGTATTGGGGGTTGACATCGCGCTGTGTCTAGGAGAGCCATTACATGAGTAGTCCCTGGCCAGGGCAAACGAGATATGCTGGTAGGCTTCCAGTGTTATCTCAGTGTGTTTTGGGCTTCGCTCTGGCACGACTTGTACCGCTATTGGGGGACTGACGTCTACCGCCCCCTAGGCCCGCCATGCGATGTATCAGACGAACAGACCGGACTGTACGAAGAATGTCACATTCAGGCTCAGTAGGAGTTCAGATGGGTTTCGCCTCGTCAGTCTTCTTGTCGGCATTACCTGGGGACCGTTACGCACAGCTAGTGCCGCTTGCGGTCTGTGGTTAAACCCACTGCCAGCGTAGTGTCGAGTCTTTAGAGTCCCACACAGAAAGCTTTTCGCCTTTAGGCAAAAGAGTAGAGGTCACATGGTTTTGCGACAGGTCGCATAGTTTTGCGACAGGGTTCGGTCACATCCGTGCACTTGTGCACATACAGTGTCCGGACAGTTTGCACTAGCGGGCTTTGGTTTAAGCCAGATCCTAGTGTACGTATTGGGATTGGATTTATCCAGTTTGTATTCGTGTTCCTCGGAACGCGGATGCGGGTGTGTATGCACAGTTGACGGAGAGACAGAGGCAGAGGATTCTCATTAGGGTTGTTGACCGTTGACCGTTGACTATTGACTTTTTGCTCAACCCTAATGAGAATATGATATGTGATTAACAATTATATTAATTAAGTATTGTGGTGACATGGTTGTTGAGGGATTGACTTTGTTGACTTGTTGACTTTGTTGACCGGTTGACTAGGTTTGACTAGTTGACCATCATGATGACTATGGCTATCATTTCATGGCAAAGACTTTTTACTTGCTTGTTTCTTTTATGAGAAATGAGTGCATGAAATGATTTAGCCATTTTGACTTGAACCATTTTACACAATACTTGATTATTATTTTTGTGATGATGGTTTTGGATTATGAGAGGGTGAAAGACAAAAGAGAGGCTCATTCTCACTTGCTCATTCTCTCTCCTTTGTTTTGAGCTCTCTTCCTCTTGCTCTCATCCTCTTCCTCTTGTTCTCTCCTCTTGATTCTATGGTTCACTTGTCTCATGAGTTGAGAACCAAGAACCATAGATAAAATCCCATACAAACTCTTCTCTACTCACTCTAGTTCACAAGGTTTAGCAAACCGAGTGAACTAGTTTCTTCAAAGATCGAAGAAGGAGCCAAAAGGTTGAAGCTTTCAGGTGGATCTATCTTCGGCGTAAGGAGACGACGGGAAGAAGCCGATCCGGACCACCATCGGAGTTTGAAGACGAAGGAGTTCAAGACAAGCAAGGTATAAACCCCCTAACCGAGTAGTTAAAGACTCCTAGTTAGGTTGTTAGTTAGATGTTTAACAAAGATCCGGGTTTTAGGTCCATGTTACCACCTCTATAAAAATCGTTTTTTATCAAATTCCGCATGCCCGAAAGTACCGGGAGAGGTAGCATGGACTTACAGTGGTATCAAAGCCTAGTTAAACTCTATCTAACATGTTAGCAAGTAACTAGAAGATCGATCAAATAAAAAGTCGCGAAAACGAACCCGAGAATTTCAAGTTTCTGCCGATTTTTATTCTGTTCAAAAGTTGATAATTTTCATCTTAAAAATCGGCTCAGGCTTTTGTGTGAACACCCACCAAAATTGGTCCAACGATCGAGTCAAAGCGCCGCGGAAACGCGGCGGGAGCACGCTCCCGCCGCGGATCCGCGGCCGAGTTGACTCGGCCGAGGTCCATCTTTGGTGAAGTGTTATTCTGGGGTTGTTTTGGGATTTTTGATATATGTGTTTTCTGCCCAGATTTTCCAGAACGAAAATTTTATTTTTAGGGTCCCGAAAATCCGTATTTTTGATCGAACTTCTAAAAGACTTAAGCTAACGGGTTTTTCTGTAATGTGATATTTGTATTGAACGTCTACTAATCGCTATATGTCGATTAGTGGGGGTTATACAAATCTGTGATCTGTAATGTTGCTGGAATGTGTATATGAATATGTTGGATTGTCGCGGGTGAATAGCCGGGGGTTGTGAGACGAGAGTTTTTCTTTTCTTTCAATTCATGTAAATTTGTAAATTGATGTAATAATTATTTGTATGACCGCACAACCGGGTCGGGGTTGTAGCCGTCATTGTATAATTTCTTTTTACTGTTTTTGCTCCTAGGATAGACTTATGGAGGGGTGCACAAACTACCGGGTATGCCGAAGTGCCGTGTGGCCTACTCACGGGGATGAGGGAGGTTGCTTCGCTTCGGGTACTTGGCGGGTAGTTTGCCGCACTCGTAGGGGTCTTGGGTGGGGTATTGGCTATTCACCGCGACAGTGTAATCTGCTTTTTGTTACAGGCTCGTACGAATTGCAGGTTCCTAGTATATCCAATGTATTCATCTGTGATCTGAAATGTTTATCATTGCAGTATATCTATATATGATATTATTTAGGCGTTGCTTATGTTTTACGGCCGCGCTAGCCTAGCCCCCGCTCTGTCGTTAGTTAAGTAACCTAACGGGTAATGACGGGGCCCAGTGGTGAATGCGAATGGCATAAGCGTACGTCATATTTTGGTTGTTTTCTGCAATGGTAGGATTAAATGATGGGACGCATTAAAATACCTAATGCAAGAATATCACGCATTAAAAGAACTAATGCAAGATAATAAACCAAGTTAAAGTCGTTGGAACACTTTCGAAAAACCACTCGGTTCTTTTCAAAACTAACTTTTAAATGCGGAGCTTGAGCCACTCCATTTAAAAGCTATCTCGTTCCGTCGACTATATCAAGTTCACTACGTTCACTGTTTAGCCAAAACCATTCGTAGCCCTCCATCATTTCAGTTAAATATTCGGTAGTATTCAAGCTATGTATTTTGACCTCACGCCAAGGCATAGTGATTGGTAGCTGCCGGATATTTATCTGTTGCATAGATAGAATGCGTTGGTTTGGGACAGCCGTACTACCATTTTGGCCTACGTCAAGGGTAGGTACGGGTGGATTCAAATTAACCTGGATAATGATGGGAAGAACTTGACATGTGACTTATGACATTTTGACCTCACACCAAGGTCATAAGAGCATGGGGCAAAAATCCACATCGGGAGTTTCATAAGTACTGAAACTTGCTAGATTTGCATACCATTTAGAGTGTGATGATTCTGGTAGGATTCCTTCAGTTTCGTCACGCGATGATATTTGGATCCCGATCCTACTGTGAGTATATGCTACTCCTCGGGAAATTTCTCACTAATCTATCAATGCTATAAACCTAGTAGGTGCCTAGAAAAGTGTTAGCGGGGCTACGCCCCCCAGGGAAAAGAGGTTATTTAATTAAGGAACTTCGCAAAAACGTTGGAAAACCTCCCTCGAAGTACCGACACTAGCCTGGCCGAACGGTTAAGCAAGTATTGTATGGTGGGATTGATCCTGACTAATTCTTCCTTTATGGTTTGAGGAGGGATTCGAGAAACAGTGGGAGCCATCCTGTTTAGACAAACTAAAAACCACTCTAAACTTGCAAGAGCATCATGCTGAGTGTTTCTTCTTCTCTCTCCTAATTGTAGCGACCAAATCGACATGACTGGACTTAAGTTACTCCTAGATAAAAATATACTGACAGGGCCAAACTACAAAGATTGGCTCAGGAATGTCAAGATGGCAATCACTTACGACAAGCTGGGGTATCTTCTTACCACCAAAGCTCCCCCTGTCCCCGGTCCCACTTCCAGCGTCGCGGATAAGGAAATCCGTAAGACTTGGGAGATTGATAGCGCGAAGGCCAAGTGCCTCGTACTTGCCTCGATGGACAACGAACATCAGAGGAGGCACGAGAATATGGACCTTGAATCCATATTTCTCCATACAAAAGAACTGTATGGAGAGCAATCTCGTATCGCAAGATACGAAGCGTCGAAAAAGTTATTTTCGGCAAAGATGGCCGTCGGATCATCAGTAGCAGAGCATGTGCTCAAGATGATCAGCTACATTGAGGAGCTCGCGGACCTAGGGACCACATTGGAGAGTGAGCTCTATACGGACTTAGTTCTCCAGTCCCTTCCTTCCACTTACGCCCAGTTTATACTGAACTTCAACCTACAAGAAAAAGAGGTTGAACTTTCAGAGCTCCTCAACATGCTGAGGAGCGCAGAGGGCACCCTACAGAAAAGTAGGGAAACATCCACTTTGTTTGTAGGAGGGTCATCTTCTTCTAGGTCCAAGGCGAAAGCCAAGGGAAAGAAGAAGAAAGCCCCCGCCAAACCAAGGGGCGGTGTTAGTAAAGTGGATCCGAAGGGAAAAGCAAAAGCAACAAAGAAAGCGGAGAAGCTTGTGGATAAGGAAGAATGCTTCTATTGTCATAAGAAAGGACATTGGAAGAATGATTGCAGGGCCTGGAAGGCCAGAGCACAGGAATTGAAGCAGGTTGCAGCTTCAGCTTCAGGTGTGTATGTTATTGAAAACTGTCTTTCAATAAACTCTACTTCCTAGGTATTGGATACCGGATCAGGATCTCATATCTGTAATTCTTTGCAGGCGTTGAGAAACCGTAGGGTTTTGAAGGCAGGTGACATGACCCTCAGAGTTGCGAACGGAGCTAGCATGGATGCTAAAGCCGTGGGGGACTATCACCTGGGAATGTCAGATGGACATGTTTTGGTTTTGCGTAATTGCTTTTTTGTACCCAACGCAACTTGTAATATCATTTCTGTATCTTTAGTTTCTAAAGAAGATTATGAATTTGCGTTTGTAAGTAATGTTGTAAACATTCACCTTAATCAAGTTTTGATTGGGTCAGGTACATTGAGTAGTGGTATATACGTATTAAACCAACCACAGATCTTCAACGTCCAGAATACACACAAAAGAAAGTCTCCGGAAATAAATCAGACTTTCTTATGGCATTGTAGACTGGGTCACATCAATGAGAGAAGGTTGACGAAGTTACATACAGAAGGATATTTGAATCCGTTCGAATATCAATCGTATGCCACTTTTCAATCCTGCCTCAAAGGAAAGATGACAAAGTCTCCGTTTACTGGACACGGAGTAAGGGCGAGCGAGCTCTTGGGACTCGTACACAGCGACGTGTGCGGTCCAATGTCTACGCATGCGCGAAGCGGTTATTCTTACTTCATCACTTTTACGGATGACTTTTCAAGGTACGGTTATGTCTTCTTAATGAAACATAAGTCCGAAGCCTTTGGAAATTTCCAGGAATATAAGAATGAAGTAGAAAAACAAACCGGCAAAAGTATTAAGATTCTAAGATCGGATCGAGGTGGAGAATACTTGAGTGCCGAGTTCCTGGACTATTTAAAAGAGAACGGAATTCTCTCTCAGCTTACTCCTCCATACACTCCGCAACATAACGGTGTATCGGAGAGACGGAACCGAACCCTATTGGATATGGTTCGGTCCATGATGAGTAATACTGAGTTACCGCGATCATTCTGGGGGTATGCACTAGAATCAGCTGCATACCTTTTGAACCGAGTTCCCACTAAGACTGTGCCTACCACACTGTCACGACCCGCAGGGTATGGAACGTGACTGGCACTTAAGTTTACGAAACGTCTAAAGACGTCCGTAAAATAAGTAAGCCAAAGCCCAGGAAACAAAACCAATTAAGCAAAAGAGTGAAGAAAACCCAAACATTTGAAAGCAAGTTATCATTAAGTCATGTAAAACCCTTTTTAAAAACAATACCAATTTTTCCGAAAATTTCGGCAGAGTCTCCTTTGTAAAAACTGGCCCCCAAACTGGGTACAACAAAAATATACATGAATCCAACAAAATAGGGCATCCCCAAGCGGGAGCTAGCTCTTCGCCACAAGGCGGTCACAAATCCCACGCAATATAAAATGACAACAAGCAAATAATCATAATGAAGCATAAGAAAACATCATGTCGACTCCAGTGAGTTCGACCCCAAAATACAGCATAAAAGTCCACAAACCTCACAGTCTCATCTCTAGGTCAATATACAATAAAACTGGTAGAAACAGTAGATGGAGTACACTGGATACAAAGAAAGATACAAGGTGGTACAAAATAATAACATAACCCACCTATGAGCAAATCCCGAGCTCAGGTAAAAGAGGCAAAAGAACAAGTGCGCCCGCCGCTACTGAACTGACGGAGCGGACCTGCAAAAGACTGTGGCACAACAGGGATGAGTTTCCAACTCGTGAGTAATAAATAACATCTACAAAGGCTATCGTATGCATGCACACAAGCATCCTAGCATCTATAATACAGGTATGACGGGATGCACTAGCAGGTGTGTATACAACATCAGTGTACTAATATGTATGCAACATGAATATCTGAGGTCTCAATAGGTATATATAAGAAACATTTATCTCTTTTTGTTTTTGAAACTCTTTTAGAATGCCAGCATAATACTCAAAGAATCGACGAGAAACAGTGTCCAGCAACGAAACCCAAAAGCTGTCTCAAAACTCATAAATGTATCTCTGGCCTCAGCCGTCCGGCTGACCCATCTCAAATATCAATATCTCATCATCTAGCGGCCACGGTCGGTATCCTCTGGATATCCGCCGTCCCAAACAGTCACCGGTAGGTAATCCGTCCCCTGCCAGGCTCAACGTCATCACCACATTCCTCTTGCCCCGGGGTACCTTACCGGGCCCACCATGTACCCGTGCCGGTTCCTCCACTCCTCGACACGGATTTCCAAAACCACAGCAAACTCATGGTGGACGACACTTACATCACTAGAAAACCGCAATTTACATATTTTAAAAATATAATAAGTTTAGAATTTTGCGGCTTTCCCCCGAAATCCAGCAATATCATAAAATCTCAAGAAATCCTCATAAGTGCATATATCAGTGATAATGAATGCATATTGTATCAATAATCAAGTTGCGATGTGTGATTAATGGATTAAGCATGAACAATTAATATGATGAAGTACATGCACATAAATAGCAATTCTACGGTTTCATTTTAAGGAATTAAAGGCAATAGCACAAGTTTAAGTATCAATTGGTAAAAGGTTTAAATTTAAAGGTTATCTAGTGTGGTGACATGGCAATTACCAGGGTGTGTGTGTAAGCATGAATAGTGCTCGTGCTGCATATAAAAACCCTGGCAATGGTGCAGGTGTCCTATAAAATAGTTTTGTATAGGTATGTCAATATAATGCATGGGTGCAGCAAATAGTCAACTAAGTATTTCACCCCTAATTACTAACATCACTAAGGATCTTGTAAGTTACTTAAACTATCGGGCGGCTTGCGCCATCCAACGATAGTCCCCCGTAGATGTTACATCTACTCACCGGAATCCCTGGCTAGCTGTGTCCAATCACCGCCTTTCCCTTCCGCGCCGCGTCTGACGTCTCCGCGACCGAACCTGGAATTTACATCAATACCAAACATAAGGTTACATATCAAGAACGACGCAAAACCCCAACGAAACTACTAAAGTTCGCTAGCTAGGTACAACGTGCACAAAGTGCGCGGAACACACGCGAAAATCGTAAAAACTGCCAAAAAACGCCGATTTGGTCGCCCGGCAAAACTAAAACCCGACTACCCAAAAATCCACACTCACGCATCCTAAAAGTCATAGGATAAGCCATTACAATCATCAAGATATCAAAAATAATTCATCACATAATTTTATAACAAAACTAGTAAGCATTTGCATTCCAAAATCGGTGCAAAAATCGCCGATTTGCGACAAAACGACTATAATTTAGCATAATCACCCAAGTCACACCATTAGATAACCACTACACAAAATTTCAACACATTAACCATGCTCCAAAACCTAAATTCCACAACCAACCCTTTCTTGATTTTTCTCAAAAGCAATTGCAATTCAAAATCCATACTAGAAAAACTTAACTAACACTAATTTCAAACCCAATTAGCAAGTTAACCTTCTAGATTTAGATTAGCAAAATACTAGATAGAAAAGTAAATTAATTAACCTAATAATGGATTTCTAAACCCTAATTCAAATCATTTTCCATACATAACCCTTTCTAGATTTTCCTAAAACAACAATTACGACTAAAATCAAACTTTTAAAGTTAACTAAATTAGCAAAATTGAAGACTACATAACAAGGTAACCATATAGATTAGTTAAGTAACAATTAGATTAACTACAAAACAACTCAATTAATTATCATGGCTTCAAAACCCTAGTTTAAACAAACTACTCTTTTTAAAAAAAACAAGATTAGAAATTAGCTAACTTTTAACACTAATACCATATAATTAAAGGAATTTAGCAAAAAGAAAGTAACTTGATGGAAATTATACCTCAATTGAGATCTAGCAAGAATAAATTTTGCTCCAAAGATGCCATTTTTCTCCTTAATTTAAACTAATCGGGGTGTGAGAAGAGGTAGAATAAGGATTTGGGTTGAATTTGTGAAGGATTTGTGGATTTTTCTTGGATTTTGAGATGAAATTTAGAGGCAAAATGAGAAGGAGAAAATTTCTTTTTGGGGAAAATGGTGGCTGCATAATTCGTGCAGGAAGAGGGATGGGGGAAATGTGTGAGTGGTTGTGGGATTTTCTAAAGTCAAAGCAACCATTCACAACTAACACAAATTAATATATTTTAATCCTAACTTGAATCTATTTCCACCCAACAAAAGAGTTGAAGAAAATGATAGAGGAGGGAGAAAAATTCTGGAGTGGGCTCAGCCCAAGAGAGGTGAGGAAATTGTGAGAGGTTGCACAAAAAAAAATTTATGCAAAAAGACCCCCCACAAGTCCAAAATTGCAAGTTTAGCTTAAAAGTCAATAAATTCGTTTCCTATCATAAAAATTTGTTAAAAATCAAAATAAAATACTAAAAATTTATGTTACCACTAGATTTTAATTATCATAATTTTAAAGATTAAAATTAGCCCGGAAAAATTTGTATTTATCGCTAAATTAATGTATTTTCTTACCGGCTTAAAATAATATTAAAAAATTGAAAAATTAGGGAAAAATTTTAAACGACCAGTATTTCATAAGTAACTCATTAGCTACTAAAAACAAGCAATTACCTATCCATTTTAGGTATAATTAGCCCTAAACTGCAAAATAACAAGAAAGAAGGTTTTCGGAAAAATACCGATTTTTCACCGAATTTCAGGAAAACACCAAAACGACTTTGAAGATGCTACAATCTTCCCCCCTTAAAGAAATTCGGTCCCCGAATTTAAAAATATAGCTACGCGTACCTTCAAAGAGATGGGGATATTTCTTCCTCATCTCGCCCTCGGTCTCCCAGGTAACCTCCTCGCTGCTCGGGCTACGCCAAAGGACCTTGACGGTTGGTATAATCTTCGACCTCAACTTCTTCACCTGCCGATCCAGGATGGCCACCGGCTGCTCTGCAAAAGAAAGGTCACGCTCTAGCTGGACTGTCGGGTGCTGAATCGCATGCGAAGGGTCGTGAAGGTACTGCGGAGCATCGAAACATGGAAGACGGGGTGAACATCGGGAAAGCTGGGTGGAAGAGCCAAACGATAAGCAACAGCGCCAACCCGCTCGAGGATCTCGAAGGGACCTACGAATCTAGGGCTAAGCTTCCCCTTTCGCCCAAAACGCATCACGCCCTTCATCGGAGAGACTTTCAGAAAAACATGGTCGCCAACTGCGAACTCTAACCTGCGACGGCGCCTGTCTGCATAGGATTTCTGCCTGCTCTGAGCCGCTCTCATCCGGTCTCGGATCAACTGTATCTTCGATGTCGTCTCCTCAACAAGCTGCGGCCCCAAAATGCTGCTCTCGCTGAGCTCTGTCCAACAAACGGGCGATCTGCATCTCCTCCCATACAATGCCTCGAAAGGTGCCATCTGAATAGTATCCTGGAAGCTGTTGTTGTAGGAGAACTCCACTAGAGGTAAATGATGATCCCAGCTACCACCAAAGTCTAAAACGCACGCTCTGAGCATGTCCTCGAGAGTCTGAATGGTTCGCTCTGACTGTCCGTCGGTCTGCGGATGAAACGCTGTGCTGAAGCTCAAACGAGTGCCCAAAGCCTCCTGAAGTCTCTGCCAAAGTCGACTGGTGAACTGAGTGCCTCGATCTGACACGATACAAGTCGGTACGCCATGTAGTCGCACGATCTCGTCAATATAGAGCTGAGCATACTGAGCGAAGCTGAAAGTCGTCTTCACTGGCAGGAAGTGAGCCGCTTTTGTCAATCTATCCACGATCACCCAGATGGAGTCGTACCCTCGACTGGTCCTGGGTAGACCCACAACGAAGTCCATCGAAATCTGTTCCCATTTCCACTCTGGAATGGGTAACGGCTGTAGCTCTCCTGCGGGCCTCTGGTGCTCGGCCTTGACTTGCTGACAAGTCAGGCATCTCGAAACGAACTCCGCAATGTCCCTCTTCATCCCGTCCCACCAGTAGGTCTCTCTCATATCATGGTACATCTTGGTGGAACCGGGGTGGACACTATACACTGATCGGCGTGCCTCCTCAAGAATGTCGCGCCGCAATCCATCAGCATCTGGTACGCACAGTCTAGATCCATATCGCAAAATCCCCTGGTCGTCAACCACGAACTCGGAAAATCTGCCCTGTCCCATCTGTGCCATGATCTCTGAGCAACGGTCGTCACTGCGCTGTGCCTCATATATACGGTCAAGCAACTGTGGGCGTGCACGAACATGCGCGAGCTGTCCCCCTGTCTGAGTGAACTCGAACTCAACTCGGCTGTCGCATAACATCTGCCAATCTGCTGACGACTGCCTCTGCACTGTGCGCAAAAAGGATAGACTACCCCCGGGCCTCCTACTCAACGCATCTGCCACCACATTTGCCTTGCCGGGGTGATATAAGATCTCGCAGTCGTAGTCTTTCACCAACTCCATCCAACGACGCTGTCTGAGGTTCAGTTCTCGCTGCTGAAATATGTACTTTAAGCTCTTGTGATCGGTGAATATCTGACACGACTCGCCGTAAAGGTAATGCCGCCAAATCTTCAGTGCAAAGACCACTGCAGCCATCTCCAAATCATGAGTGGGGTAGTTCTGTTCATGCTTCTTCAACTGCCGAGAAGCATAAGCGATCACCCGGCCATGCTGCATCAATACGCATCCTAATCCCTCTCGCGAAGCATCACAGTAGACAACAAACCCGCCTGATCCCGAAGGTAAAGATAATACCGGCGCCGTAGTCAAACAAGTCCGTAGCTGCTGAAAACTGCGCTCGCACTCCTCTGTCCAAACGAAAGGAACTCCCTTCCGGGTCAAACCGGTCAACGGTGTAGCTATACGGGAGAAGTCCTGAACAAAATGCCTGTAGTAGCCCGCCAAGCCTAGAAAACTACGAATCTCAGTCACCGATGTAGGTCGGGGCCACTGCTGAACACCCTCAATCTTCTTCGGGTCCACACAAATGCCGTCTCTCGTAACCACGTGACCCAAGAATCCGACGCTGTCCAGCCAGAAAGCACACTTGGAGAACTTCGCAAACAGCTGGTGCTCCCTCAGAGTCTGTAACGTAATCCGCAAGTGCTGCTCGTGCTCCTCCCTGCTCCGAGAGTACACCAAGATATCGTCGATAAACACGATGATGAACAAGTCAAGATACGACCTGAATGTACGGTTCATCAAATCCATGAATGCTGCTGGGGCGTTGGTGAGTCCGAACGACATCACCAAAAACTCGTAGTGGCCGTAGCGCGTGCGGAAAGCTGTCCTCGGTATATCCTCCTGTCGAACTCGCAGCTGATGGTATCCTGATCGCAAGTCGATCCTCGAAAAATACCCCGCACCCTGAAGCTGGTCGAACAAATCATCAATGCGCGGCAACGGATATCTGTTCTGAACGGTAACTTTGTTCAGCTGGCGGTAGTCGATACATAAGCGCAAACTTCCATCCTTCTTCTTGACAAACAGGACCGGAGCACCCCACGGAGAAACACTCAGTCGAATAAGCCCCTTATCTAACAAATCCTGCAACTGATCCTTCATCTCTCGAAGCTCTGCCGGGGCCATCCGATAAGGCGGTATAGAAATAGGCCCCGAACCGGGAATCAAATCAATGCAGAACTCAACATCGCGCTCAGGCGGTAGCCCAGGTAGCTCATCAGGGAAAACATCAGGGAACTCACAAACTACCGGGACCCGGTCTAACGGAACCTCTGCAGCTCGAGTATCACAAACAAACGCTAAGAATCCCTGACACCCCTTCCGCAAGAGCTGACCAGCGCGAAGAGACGAAATTAAGCTGGGAAGGGTGACACTGCGGTCTCCCTGAATAACAAGGACTGGCTCTCCCGGAAAGCTAAATTTGACTGCCTTCTCACGGCAGTCCACCGAAGCATAACAAGTGGCTAGCCAATCCATGCCCAGAAGCACATCAAAGTCCAACATATCGAGGAGTATCAAATCAACTGATGAATCCCTCTCCCCGATACGAACGGAACATAAACGAAAAACAAAACGAGCGACAAACGACTCGCTTACCGGAGTAACAACAACAAGCGGCTGATCCAACGACGACGACTCACGGCCCAACATCGGTGCAAAGTGTGTAGAGACGTACGAATGTGTGGAACCTGGGTCGAATAATACCCGTGCGTCGAAAGAACAAACTGGCAAGGTACCTGTCACAACGACATTGGATGCCTGCGCATCCTGCGGTGTCAAAGCAAAAACTCGGGCCTGTCCTCCACCGATAGCGGGCTGACCTCGACCTCGGCCTCTGCCTCCTCGTCCTCTCTGAACAGGACCGCCGCGTCCACGGCCTCTCGGTGCACCTAACTGGCGTGGAGCATCGCCTGGGGTAGGAAGTAGGGCTCTCTGAGGAGGGGGTGGTGATGGTGGTAGGGTCACATGCGGAACTGTCGCTGCTCCTTGTCGTCTCACCGGACAGTCTCTGACAAGATGGTGCAGACTCCCGCACCCAAAACATCCTGGCGACGGCTGCTGCCCCTGGGGATAAGAACCATATAACTGTCCCCGCCCAAATCCTCTGCCAGGCCTATCTCTCGGAAAGAATCTGGCGCGCTGCCTCTGAGACGGTACATCGGTGCGCATCCTCTTCGGCCCAGAAACGGCCGAAGTCTGTGATATGCGTGCCTCCATCCGCAATGCCGTATCCATAGCCGCTGAATAAGTGTCGTAGTGCTGGGCGCCAATGGCAAGACATAGCTGGGCATCAAGTCCCTGTACGAACCTCTTCACCATCTTCTCCTCGGTATCCACCAAATACTGAGCATATCGGGATAACTGTGTAAACTGGATGTCATACTCAGACACCGTCATCCCAGGTGTCTTGACTAAGGCCTCGAAGCTACGAGCTCTGGCATCACGAACGCTCTCTGGAAGGAAACGGGCTAGAAAGACCGCTGTAAACTCGACCCAAGTCATAGGCGGTAGACCTGCAGCTCGACCTCTCAAGACTGACTCCCACCATGTCTGCGCGAGACCCTCTAGTCGGAAACTCGCAAGCTCTACCCATCAATCATCCGAACATCTCAGCGAATGGCAGATCCTGGCTAAACTGTCAAGGAACGTCTGTGGGTCCTCCGCTGCCTCGGTGCCGGTGAATACTGGAGGTCTCAGCCTCATGAAATCCTGTAGTGAAACCGGAATGGCCACGGTGGTAGTAGTAGGAGCAGGTATCATGGTCGTCTGTGATGTAGTAGGTACGTCATCCGGCCTCGGTGTACGACTGGCTGCAACTAGGGATCCTACCATCTGACGTAGCTCCTGCATGCCTCCCATCATCTGTCGCAACTCCTCCATACCAGTCTCGAGCCTAACCATACGGCCTGGGGAAGGTGGATCGGTCTGTCCCTGTGGCGTAGGCATACCACCCTGCTCAGTCCTAGTCTCGGACGAGCCAGCTCGAATCTCGTCTCTGGCGGCAGCCCTCTGTGCCCTCGTAGCCTTCGGCGGCATAGTGACTGGTACAGGAAAACGGATAGTAAGGACAGTGCAATAGGATCATAGGATACACGGAATTGAAGAAGGAATTTTTCAAGCAAGTATATCCTAAAGTCACTTAGGCGGAGTACCGTATCGTAAGTATGCCGCGGACATACGCATGCTACGTTACCCTGCTTAAGTCACTTACTCCATCTACCAAGGGTCATCCTACACTCACAAAGGTAAAACCTATCGCTCTAATACCAACTTTGTCACGACCCGCAGGGTACGGAACGTGACTGGCACTTAAGTTTACGAAACGTCTAAAGACGTCCGTAAAATAAGTAAGCCAAAGCCCAGGAAACAAAACCAATTAAGCAAAAGAGTGAAGAAAACCCAAACATTTGAAAGCAAGTTATCAATAAGTCATGTAAAACCCTTTTTAAAAACAATACCAATTTTTCCGAAAATTTCGGCAGAGTCTCCTTTGTAAAAACTGGCCCCCAAACTGGGTACAACAAAAATATACATGAATCCAACAAAATAGGGCATCCCCAAGCGGGAGCTAGCTCTTCGCCACAAGGCGGTCACAAATCCCACGCAATATAAAATGACAACAAGCAAATAATCATAATGAAGCATAAGAAAACATCATGTCGACTCCAGTGAGTTCGACCCCAAAATACAGCATAAAAGTCCACAAATCTCACAGTCTCATCTCTAGGTCAATATACAATAAAACTGGTAGAAACAGTAGATGGAGTACACTGGATACAAAGAAAGATACAAGGTGGTACAAAATAATAACATAACCCACCTATGAGCAAATCCCGAGCTCAGGCAAAAGAGGCAAAAGAACAAGTGCGCCCGCCGCTACTGAACTGACGGAGCGGACCTGCAAAAGACTGTGGCACAACGGGGGTGAGTTGCCAACTCGTGAGTAATAAATAACATCTACAAAGGCTATCGTATGCATGCACACAAGCATCCTAGCATCTATAATACAGGTATGACGGGATGCACTAGCAGGTGTTTATACAACATCAGTGTACTAATATGTATGCAACATGAATATCTGAGGTCTCAATAGGTATATATAAGAAACATTTATCTCTTTTTGTTTTTGAAACTCTTTTAGAATGCCAGCATAATACTCAAAGAATCGACGAGAAACAGTGTCCAGCAACGACACCCAGAAGCTGTCTCAAAACTCATAAATGTATCTCTGGCCTCAGCCGTCCGGCTGACCCATCTCAAATATCAATATCTCATCATCTAGCGGCCACGGTCGGTATCCTCTGGATATCCGCCGTCCCAAACAGTCACCGGTAGGTAATCCGTCCCCTGCCAGGCTCAACGTCATCACCACATTCCTCTTGCCCCGGGGTATCTTACCGGGCCCACCATGTACCCGTGCCGGTTCCTCCACTCCTCGACACGGATTTCCAAAACCACAGCAAACTCATGGTGAACGACACTTACATCACTAGAAAACCGCAATTTACATATTTTAAAAATATAATAAGTTTAGAATTTTGCGGCTTTCCCCCGAAATCCAGCAATATCATAAAATCTCAAGAAATCCTCATAAGTGCATATATCAGTGATAATGAATGCATATTGTATCAATAATCAAGTTGCAATGTGTGATTAATGGATTAAGCATGAACAATTAATATGATGAAGTACATGCACATGAATAGCAATTCTACGGTTTCATTTTAAGGAATTAAAGGCAATAACACAAGTTTAAGTATCAATTGGTAAAAGGTTTAAATTTAAAGGTTATCTAGTGTGGTGACATGGCAATTACCAGGGTGTGTGTGTAAGCATGAATAGTGCTCGTGCTGCATATAAAAACCCTGGCAATGGTGCAGGTGTCCTGTAAAATGGTTTCGTATAGGTATGTCAATATAATGCATGAGTGCAGTAAATAGTCAACTAAGTATTTCACCCCTAATTACTAACATCACTAAGGATCTTGTAAGTTACTAAAACTATCGGGCGGCTTGCGCCATCCAACGATAATCCCCCGTAGATGTTACATCTACTCACCAGAATCCCTGGCTAGCTGTGTCCAATTACCGCCTTTCCCTTCCGCGCCGTGTCTGACGCCTCCGCGACCGAACCTGGAATTTACATCAATACCAAACATAAGGTTACATATCAAGAACGACGCAAAACCCCAACGAAACTACTAAAGTTCGCTAGCTAGGTACAACGTGCACAAAGTGCGCGGAACACACGCGAAAATCGCAAAAACTGCCAAAAAACGCCGATTTGGTCGCCCGGCAAAACTAAAACCCGACTACCCAAAAATCCGCACTCACGCATCCTAAAAGTCGTAGGATAAGCCATTACAATCATCAAGATATCAAAAATAATTCATCACATAATTTTATAACAAAACTAGTAAGCATTTGCATTCCAAAATCGGTGCAAAAATCGCCGATTTGCGACAAAACGACTACAATTTAGCATAATCACCCAAGTCACACCATTAGATAACCACTACACAAAATTTCAACACATTAACCATGCTCCAAAACCTAAATTCCACAACCAACCCTTTCTTGATTTTTCTCAAAAGCAATTGCAATTCAAAATCCATACTAGAAAAACTTAACTAACACTAATTTCAAACCCAATTAGCAAGTTAACCTTCTAGATTTAGGTTAGCAAAATACTAGATAGCAAAGTAAATTAATTAACCTAATAATGGATTTCTAAACCCTAATTCAACTCATTTTCCATACAAAACCCTTTCTAGATTTTCCTAAAACAACAATTACAACTAAAATCAAACTTTTAAAGTTAACTAAATTAGCAAAATTGAAGACTACATAACAAGGTAACCATATAGATTAGTTAAGTAACAATTAGATTAACTACAAAACAACTCAATTAATTATCATGGCTTCAAAACCCTAGTTTAAACAAACTACTCTTTTAAAAAAAAAACAAGATTAGAAATTAGCTAACTTTTAACACTAATACCATATAATTAAAGGAATTTAGCAAAAAGAAAGTAACTTGATGGAAATTATACCTCAATTGAGATCTAGCAAGAATAAATTTTGCTCCAAAGATGCCATTTTTCTCCTTAATTTAAACTAATAGGGGTGTGAGAAGAGGTAGAATAAGGATTTGGGTTGAATTTGTGAAGGATTTGTGGATTTTTCTTGGATTTTGAGATGAAATTTAGAGGCAAAATGAGAAGGAGAAAATTTCTTTTTGGGGAGAATGGTGGCTGCATAATTCGTGCAGGAAGAGGGATGGGGAAAATGTGTGAGTGGTTGTGGGATTTTCTAAAGTCAAAGCAACCATTCACAACTAACACAAATTAATATATTTTAATCCTAACTTGAATCTATTTCCACCCAACAAAAGAGTTGAAGAAAATGATAGAGGAGGGAGAAAAATTCTGGAGTGGGCTCAGCCCAAGAGAGGTGAGGAAATTGTGAGAGGTTGCACAAAAAATTTTTTATGCAAAAAGACCCCCCACAAGTCCAAAATTGCAAGTTTTAGCTTAAAAGTCAATAAATTCGTTTCCTATCATAAAAATTTGTTAAAAATCAAAATAAAATACTAAAAATTTTTGTTACCACTAGATTTTAATTATCATGATTTTAAAGATTAAAATTAGCCCGGAAAAATTTGTATTTATCGCTAAATTAATGTATTTTCTTACCGGCTTAAAATAATATTAAAAAATTGAAAAATTAGGGAAAATTTTTAAACGACCAGAATTTCATAAGTAACTCATTAGGTACTAAAAATAAGCAATTACCTATCCATTTTAGGTATAATTAGCCCTAAACTGCAAAATAACAAGAAAGAAGGTTTTCGGAAAAATACCGAATTTTCACCGAATTTCAGGAAAACACCAAAACGACTTTTCAAGACGCTACACACACCTTATGAGTTATGGAGTGGGAAGAAACCCTATCTTCAATATCTACAGATTTGGGGATATCCAGCTTTTGTCAAAAAGCAGCATGCGGACAAACTCGAGGCACGCTCAGTACTGTGCAAGTTTGTGGGATACCCAAAGAACACCAGGGGGTATCTTTTCTATTACGCAGAGGAACAAAAAGTCCTTGTTTCTCGTAATGCCCACTTTCTAGAACACCAGTTTTTAGAAAAGGAAATTAGTGGGAGCGCAGTAGAACTGGATGAAATTCCAGAACCACAGACTATTACTGAAAGCTTAGTGGAACCAGAGGGTTCAACAGAACAGGACATTCCTACGCCGCTCCGCAGAAGTAGTAGGCAGTCTCATCCGCCCGAGAGATACTACGGTTTTCTCATAGACGGGGATAGAGAGGATTGCATCATAGATTATGATGAGCCTACTAGCTTCCAGCAGGCCGTTCGGAGCGTTGACTCAGTAAAATGGCTGGATGCAATGCGGACCGAAATGGAGTCCATGTACACCAACAAAGTATGTACGTTGGACATTGCTCCAGACGGGGTAAAACCCGTAGGATGCAAGTGGATCTTCAAAAGGAAGATTGGTGTAGATGGACAGGTTAAGACCTATAAAGCTAGACTTGTAGCAAAGGGTTTCCGTCAAAGACCTGGCTTGGACTATGACGAAACCTTTTCTCCAGTGGCTATGCTGAAATCCATTCGGATCCTTCTTGCCATTGCTGCCTTCCACGATTATGAGAAATGGCAAATGGACGTAAAGACCGCTTTTCTAAATGGAAATTTAGAGGAGTGTGTCTATATGGACCATCCAGAAAGTTTCATTCAGAGTGGGAGCAGTGGAAAGGTGTGCAAGTTGCTTAAGTCCATCTATGGACTAAAGCAGGTATCGCGGAGTTGGAACATCTGTTTTGATGAGACGGTCAAAGAATTTGGCTTTATCAAAAATCCAGATGAACCATGCATCTATAGTAGATTTGTAGCGAGAACTGTAGTATTCCTCGTTTTATACGTGGATGACATTCTCTTAATAGGAAATGACATTCCTATGCTACAATCTGTCAAGGGGTTCTTATCGCACAGGTTCTCCATGAAAGACCTGGGTGATGCCTCATACATCCTGGGGATCCGGATCCATCGTGATAGATCCAAGAGGATATTAGGACTTTCACAGTCCAGGTACATCGACACCATACTGAAGAGATTCAGTATGGAAGATTCCAAGCGCGGTAACCTACCGGCTTGTCACGGGATCACCCTCTCCAAAGAGATGTCTCCCAAGACTGACTTGGAGAGGGATCGCATGTCTGTTATACCCTACGCTTCTGCGGTAGGCTCTATAATGTATGCGATGTTGTGTACCAGACCGGATGTAGCTTATGCACTGAGTGTGGTAAGCCGGTATCAGTCAAACCCTGGGGAAAAACACTGGATAGCGGTAAAGAACATTCTCAAGTACCTGAGAAGGACTAAGGAGATGTTCTTTGTGTATGGCGGAAAAGACCTCCAGATCGAGGCCTTTGCTGACTCCAGCTTCCAGAGTGACAAGGATGATTCCAAGTCCATGTCGGGGTTTGTCTTTACCCTCAATGGAGGGGCGGTGTGTTGGAAGAGTTCCAAACAAGAAAACGTTGCAGACTCGACGATGGAAGCGGAATACATCGCTGCATCTGATGCCGCAAAAGAAGCCGTCTGGATGAGGAAGTTCTTGAAAGAACTTCAGGTGATTCCGTCCATTGTTGATCCAATACCTCTGTATTGTGACAACAACGGGGCTATAGCATTAGCGAAGGAACCCAGGTCCCATCAGAGATCCAGACAAATCTTGAGGCGGTATCACCTGATCAGGGAGATCGTAGATCGCCAGGAGATCGAGGTTCGGAGAGTCGCTTCAGAAGATAACACTGCAGATCCATTCACCAAGTCCTTGCCCCAGACTCAGTTTGAGTGGCTGATCGAGATGATAGGTCTTCGATACGCCAGTACATGGCCTTAGTGCAAGTGGGAGATTGTTAGTGTATATGCCCTAGAGGCCATTACTGTATCATACTAGTTTGTATATTACTTAATGGAAGCTTGGGATATTCACCTTGTAAATACAATCTTGCTCAAAATTGTAATATGCTACTTGGTTTGTTTCTACTTCAATGTGTACATGTGCTTATTTTAGTATATCGCCTATACACATTAGTGGAGCCCTTAGGATCTTTGCTTGATTACCAGCGTTGTGATGGCAGTCACACTAGTGGGGCTGGGTAATCTATAAGCACATCCTTATGCAGGTCCCTAGTCGCAGGACTATCGAGACAGGGCATCGATACTCCGGAGTAGACTAGCACATGCGCTTCTCATCCCAGTGTGGGAGACGGTCTGTCCCACAGCCGTCAGTACGTCGTACTTGAGATAGTATGCGGGTGCTCGTTGGGTTACGAGTACACTGGACAGGACTCGTCGGGAACTGACTAGTTGGTATTATGCCTATCGTCAGTTATCAGTTCCCAGGTGACATGAGTACAGCTTAGTCCGCTGACTTGACACTGTCACTTCGCCTCGAGTGTGTTCCCACTGCACTTTGATTACTACCCTACCACGGCTCAAAGGAGTCGTGCAAACAGGTAGTGGTTGGGTGCAGTCCCGAAGCACTTGGAGGCAGTGACGGTTAGACAGGATTCGTCTCTCCCGGTATTGGGGGTTGACATCGCGCTGTGTCTAGGAGAGCCATTACACGAGTAGTCCCTGGCCAGGGCAAACGAGATATGCTGGTAGGCTTCCAGTGTTATCTCAGGGTATTTTGGGCTTCGCTCTGGCACGACTTGTACCGCTATTGGGAGACTGACGTCTACCGCCCCCTAGGCCCGCCATGCGATGTATCAGACGAACAGACCGGACTGTACGAAGAATGTCACATTCAGGCTCAGTAGGAGTTCAGATGGGTTTCGCCTCGTCAGTCTTCTTGTCGGCATTACCTGGGGACCGTTACGCACAGCTAGTGCCGCTTGCGGTCTGTGGTTAAACCCACTGCCAGCGTAGTGTCGAGTCTTTAGAGTCCCACAAAGAAAGCTTTTCGCCTTTAGGATAAAGAGTAGAGGTCGCATGGTTTTGCGACAGGTCGCATAGTTTTGCGACAGGGTTCGGTCACATCCGTGCACTTGTGCACGTTCAGTGTCCGGACAGTTTGCACTAGCGGGCTTTGGTTTAAGCCAGATGCTAGTGTACGTATTGGGATTGGATTTATCCAGTTTGTATTCGTGTTCCTCGGAACGTGGATGCGGGTGTGTATGCACAGTTGACGGAGAGACAGAGGCAGAGGATTCTCATTTGGGTTGTTGACCGTTGACCGTTGACTATTGACTTTTTGCTCAACCCTAATGAGAATATGATATGTGATTAACAATTTTATTAATTAAGTATTGAGGTGACATGGTTGTTGAGGGATTGACTTTGTTGACTTGTTGAGTTTTGTTGACTTGTTGACTTTGTTGACCGGTTGACTAGGTTTGACTAGTTGACCATCATGATGACTATGGCTATCATTTCATGACAAAGACTTTTTACTTGCTTGTTTCTTTTGTGAGAAATGAGTGCATGAAATGATTTAGCCATTTTGACTTGAACCATTTTACACAATACTTGATTATTATTTTTGTGATTATGGTTTTGGATTATGAGAGGGTGAAAGACAAAAGAGAGGCTCATTCTCACTTGCTCATTCTCTCTCCTTTGTTTTGAGCTCTCTTCCTCTTGCTCTCATCCTCTTCCTCTTGTTCTCTCCTCTTGATTCTATGGTTCACTTGTCTCATGAGTTGAGAACCATGAACCATAGATAAAATCCCATACAAACTCTTCTCTACTCACTCTAGTTCACAAGGTTTAGCAAACCGAGTGAACTAGTTTCTTCAAAGATCGAAGAAGGAGCCAAAAGGTTGAAGCTTTCAGGTGGATCTATCTTCGGCGTAAGGAGACGATGGGAAGAAGCCGATCCGGACCACCATCGGAGTTTGAAGACGAAGGAGTTCAAGACAAGCAAGGTATAAACCCCCTAACCGAGTAGTTAAAGACTCCTAGTTAGGTTGTTAGTTAGATGTTTAACAAAGATCCGGGTTTTAGGTCCATGTTACCACCTCTATAAAAATCGTTTTTTTATCAAATTCCGCATGCCCGAAAGTACCGGGAGAGGTAGCACGGACTTACAGAGTGCGTACGCCTCGAGACGTTCGTAGTCTAAGTGCCGGTCATGTTCCGTACTTTCGGGTCGTGACACCAACCACCGCCCCTCGTCGAGGCCTAGAAACGTATATGCAAGTCTACTATGGAGCGTCGATGCCCGATCTTAATACTCTTATGACTTGGGACTTTTAAAGATGTGCTTATAGACTACCCAGCTGCAACAAGTATGATCTCCATCATAACGTTAGTAGTCAAGCAAGATCCTACGGGCTTTATCAACATGTGGTCGATATATATAACATATGCACATGTTAAGATAAAGTTAAACCATAATAATATACTACTGTAGCGAGTCTTTATCAATATGTGCAAGCAGCAAAAAGTATCAGTAAAAACAAATACACATATCCTGATAAAGACAACTCAAATAATATACTATACAACTGAGAAAGATTGTCCCGTACATACATATCCCAAGCATCCATATGTATACATATACAATAATGGCCTTTAGGGCATACATATCCAACAATTGGAGGTCTGACAGTTTCCACACCCTAGAAATGTGTGCTGTATTCTTTGACGAAGAGAATGGACTATACAGTAATTGTCACTGATTGGCTTTGTTGGGTTCGGATGAGTTTTGCTCATCGACCTACCTTTTTGATATATACCTGAGTCAGCTAACGTCGCTGATGTGCTTGTGGGTTAACCCATTCGTGGATCCGAAGTTCAGATTCAATCGGATATGATCCTATTAACTGTTTTGTTCTTTTGTTTTCAAAGGAGGAGATGAGAGGTAATATACTGGTGTGATGCAGAGAATGCTAAGTTATGCAAGTTTTTTTTATTATGAAAAACATTTTGTTTATTTATGCGGGTTTTGAAAACGGGATTGTGCAACACCTCAGCAAGTGAATTCTTAGGGGTATTGGCTCCACCAATTGAGACAAGATTTTCGAAATTATTTCAAGTGCTTAAGGCGTTAACCTTAGCACTATTGTGCTTTTAAGAGATGGCGTAACCATTACTTAAGACACTCGTGATCGAGCAAATTCCAGTGCGAACATATAGAAGTTTAGCACTTTTGTGAGGCATGGATGGTGCATATTGCACCAGTTTGAGTACCTTAATGCGCTTTTATGTGGAAACATGGCTCGTCAGCAAATTTTGCTACTTCAGGGCTTTATCTTGGATGGATGCCACTTTTCGAGCTTCTTGCTTGAGATACCTATTTAGGTCTTTCTTGAGTTTCACCACTTGGGTTTTTCTTGTTGGAGGGTGGCCGCTGTGGGCATTGCTCATCTACTTGATGATTGGCCGTTATGGGTATTGCTCTGCAACATTGGCCGCTAGAGGCATTGCTCTATGAGATTAGTCACTGCAGGCATTGATCTACGAGATTGGCCGCCGTGGGCATTGCTCTGTAAGATTGGCCGCTGTAGGCATTGCTCGGCAAGATTGGCCGCTGTGGGCATTGCTCTGTGAGATTGGTCATTGTAGGCTTGGTTCGTCTACTTGGAATCTTCCTTCCTGGTTCTTCTGTATAAAAGATATCGTACAATCGACCTCTTAAAGGCTTTAGAATTTGATTAAGACTTGCCTCAGTCATCTTTTTCACTTTTATGCGGATTTTTTGCTAAGTAGCATATTCTTAACAGAGCTGTGTCTGGGACATGATCGCGCTGATGAGAATTTCAAGTTTGATCGGATGGGACAGAAGATGTATACAATCGGTACATGTCGCTTTGGTTATACTGTGTTGATGTGCTAATTGGCAGAAATGAAATAGTTGCTTATCGGCGTATCTCACATTAGGAAGATATATTGGATGCTTGACGGTGCATGTCACACTGGTTAGATGAATTCGTTGCTCAACAGTGCATGTCACATCACGTAGATGAAGTAGCTGCTTGTCAGTGCATGTCACACCGGGTAGATGGATTTAAGGATGTTTAGACGATGCATGTCGCACTAAATACATCGAATTTGGGATGTAATTTTTTTAAACGTGATGGCACACATGCAGAAGAATGTCGTCTGCATGTGTGTTACCGATTCTGAATCGAAATCAAACACTGATTTTCTATGTCATGGCCAATAAATTCAAGTTCTGATGCCTTTCTGTAGTCATTGTGAGTTCCAAACATGAGTTGTCCTTGAGAATTTGAGTCTTCGATGGCGATGCGTAAGTTTGATGCCGCGAAGAAGGATAGTTTTATTTGCTTACAATGGGATCACACTACTCCTTATTTGATGTTTAAGCAATGTTATGTGCCGAGGCTTTCTTTTGGGGAGCCTTCATGGTTGGTGAATTGTTTGGGCAATGTGCCTTCTTTTTACATGAAGTACTTGAAGAAGGGGAGCGTTGTTCCTTCCCCTAAATTCTTTGCTTATGCTTTTAATTAACATTTGATAGAGCCGGCAATTGAGAATTGGAATCCAAAAACTCATACCTTCTTCTTTGTTACTGTTAGTGATATGTATGCCCTAGAGGCCATTACTGTACATAGGATGTATATTGTAGTGGATGCTGGGACATATATAGGGAGGACTTTCTTGCTCGACATGATAGTATGCTATCTGGTTACTCTTTACCTTAACGTGTATACTGATTGTCTCTCTGTTACATGTTGGTAAAGCCCTTAGGATGTGTACTTGACTACCTGGACTATGATGCGGATCATACTAGTGGGGACATGGTAGTCTATAAGTACATCCTTCAAGGTCCCTAGTCGTGGGTGTATCGAGACGGGGCATCGATATACCAGAGTAGACTAGCGTATACCTTCTCGACCCATACAGATGGGCGATGGATGATCCCATATCCATTGGTGTTTGACATCAGAATTGATATACGGGTGCACAGTAGAGACTGGGTACACTGGATGGACTCGCCGAGAACTCCCAGATGGTATTATACCATACGTCAGATGGCAGTTCTCTGGTGACACTGGTACAGGTTAGTCTGTAGACCCGAGATCGTCATAGAGTCTTATGTGATTCCCACTGTGCTTTGATTTCCATCTTACCACGTCCAAGAGGGCGTGCAAAACGGTGGTTTTTGGGTACAGTCCCGAATCACATGGAGGCAATGAGCGATAGGAGGGGATTCGTCTCTTCCGGTATAGAGAGTTGATGTTGCACTGTGTTCGATTGGCTATAACAGGAGGTCCCTGGCCAGGGCTGATCAGAGAATTGCTGGTAAGTGTTACCAGTAGTTTCTCGACCCGTTATGAGCCTCATATCGACACGACTTATCGAGCTATTGGGGTCTGACGTTTACCACCCCTTGGCGAGATATGCGACATATCAGACGATCAGACCGGACTGTACGGTAGTGTTACTCGTTGGATTCACTGGAGTGTGAGCGGGCTTGCTCGTCGATCTTCTGATCGCTCAATACCCGAGTGGCCGTTATGTTTAGCAGACCGCTTGCGGCTTGTGGGTGCTTGATATGATCATCATCTGCTACCGGCGTATTGACGAGTCTTTAGAGTCCTACACAGAGGTTTCCTGGCTCAAGCGAAACGAAATAGGAGCGCATATGAGATATGTGCGGGACCGAGAATAATACGTGTATGTGATACCGTATTCTATTCTCGGGATGAATGTATCGATTTGTTGTATGCGATATAACCTAGTTATCGATTCAAGCGTTGATTCGATAAGCCGATACATTGAATATTAGTCGGTCATATGTAATATGACCGGATCGTTAAATCAAGTGTTGATTTAATGCATAATTATATATTTGATATATTACTTTGCATTAACTAGTATTGGTTCACTTTAAATGGATTTTATCACTTGAAGTTCACAAGTTATATATATGATATATTTTTTGTGCACAAGATTGTATCATGTTTGATGATACATGCTAGTTTGGGTTTGTGTAAAGAATTAAACCATGGTTACTTAAGTGATTAGGGTTTCATTTCCTTTTTCCATTTATTTATCTATTTATTCTTTTTGGAAAAATATTAAGCATAAAGAAAAATGGTGGCTTTATTTGGATGCATGTTGAAGCTTCATGAAGCTTTGACTAAGTCACCATTTTTGTCTTCATGCTTAACCCTAACCATTGACCTAACCCTAGTTTATTCTCTACACTTGAACATGGTTTGATTATGATAAGTATTCATTTTAATTTCTTTTTGAAATATACTTATCATAACATTTATCATCTTCTTCTTCTTCTTCACTTGAAGAAAGCTTGACTTCATCAATGGTGAATTGATGAAATGAGTGAGAAATCCAATTCTAAAGTGAACCCACTTCTTATTTCTTCATCCTCTACCTCATGCCAAGTAGTAGAGTGTGTTTTCTTCACAAGTTTCATGACTTGGTGAAGTGGGAGCTTGATCTAGTGATGCCTCGACGTAGATCATCTTCGGCATCGACGTCGATGACCTAGCCCGTCCATTCTCCGATGAAGCCGACGCTAGAGCCCGGGGTTCAACTTGGACAGCGAGGATACATTATCACGGAGCTATGGAGGTGGAGCACCGGATCTACAAAGGTTGTATTTCCGTTTACTTTTAGTTAAGATGTTAACTTCCTTAGTTTTTCGCATAAACTTCTAGCCAACGATCTAGTCTAGGGTTTCTCGGCACCGTATTTTTAGAAATTGTCATGGTTGATGCCTTGTGAGAGCTCTTGAGAGTGCCTAGGAACCCTACAGTGGTATCAGAGCCTAGCTAGAGCCTTAGGCGATGCGTAGACGACGTTTGAAATCCGAACGAACCGAAACCCTAGAATTTTCATGCTATCTGGACTTTTTTCAAATTCTGGGATTTTCCTGAATTAAAAATATGCAGAAAACTCAGCAGGGGATTTTAAGAATTACTATGAAGCCCGTACTCATGATTCCTCCAAAGTGCGGCGGAACCGCGGCAGAAGCATGGCTTCTGCGGCGGTTCCGCGGCCAACTGATGACGTCACCTTCCCATTTTTGCACAGTAATTCCTCTTTCACAGTGCTGAAGTTTCTGGGAATTTTTAATTTGACTCAAGAGTTGAGTGTTCTGCGGTTGCATTGGAAATCGATGATTCGATCGGATTATCAAGTTTTGTCTATGTGTTTTTCCGGATAAATTTGGAATATGTTAAAAAGTTCGACCGGATATAAATACCCACTTTTTCCCCTGCCGGGAAATTTCCAAGTGTAGGATCTTTCCGTAGTTTAACGACGTTCTAAGTAGTGCAAGTAACGTGATGGTCCCTCTAGAAGACAACAAACCTTAACTCGATTATGTGACCGTCTTGAACTGCCCTTTGAACCTTCGGGTTTGGGGCAGTACGGCGTGCCACATGTAAGGCGTTGGCTTGACCCTTCTACGGCTGGACCGTTGGTACTGAGGCACGAACTGAATGTTGTTAGACTTGTTTCATGTATTGATCTGTATCAGGAAAACTTGGGTGTTTGAATGTTCGATCGGAAAGTTTAACATTTTCTATTTATCCGGAATGTGATACAATAATTGGAATTCACAAGTAGTTATGATATAACAGATATGAATGTTATAAACACAGCACTTTAGTCTCACTTGATCGGTTGCCACGGAATTTTGATGCGATCAAAAGTCCGTCGCAATCACGTAGCGTACGCGGATACTCGCCGGATAAACTTAATAGTCTGCTACACCCCAAAGCCCCGACCAAGTGATTGTAGGAGAACCCCGTCGCCGAAAGCATCCGTTCGGGTGCTCGCGGTAGCGGTGTTCCGCCTTGGTGCACTTCGTCGACGGTATCGGGGGTGCGACCGTCTATTGAAGTTTGCGACGAGCATTCGATCAGATTGTCGGGAATCTTGTTGAATTGCCCGACTTGATATTGAAAAGAGTTTTCGATAATGACACTAAAATGCGGGGTTTATAATTGTTAGGCATTTGATGTCTAAGTAATTCATTTAATTAGGCATGCGATGTCTAAAGAGGTTGCGGATTCCAACTGTTGTAGTTTTACACTTTCTTTTCTGTGACCGTAAGTGTAAATGTGATATCGCCGGTTTCGTTGCTATATGTCAACGACAATTGGGGTATGCATATTTACTTACGTTGATGACATGTGATGTTATGTGTTGCTGGATATGTTATATTGGATCGTCGTGTTTGAATAGCCGGGAGTTTTTATGTGAGATGAGTGCTTTTTCATTTTCATTCATGTAAAAACTTGTATGTAATATTCTTTTATTTGGGGCACTTCCAGGTAGCGGAAGTTGTCACCTTTTGTATATTATTTACTTTTCCGCATTAGGATAGATCCAACGAGGGGAGCACAAGTAACCGGGTTCTGGGGTCCAGTGGGAGACCAACTCAAGGAGTCGAGTCCGGGTCTCCTAACCCTAGAATTGGCAGGGTTGCTTGCCGCTCTCGTAGGGGTCTAGGGGTGTGGGATTGGCTATTCATCACGACCGTGGAATCCGTGTTTTATACTGGCTCGTATTGAAAATACGGACGTCTTAGTATATCCAATATTTCATATGTTTCTTCTGCTGCGATATCTGTGATGTGATCATGTGATGTTCTATGATAGATACAGTATATAGTATATATGATATATTATATAGACGTTACTTATGTTTTGCACCCGCACTAGCCCTGCCCTGCTCTGCCGTTAGTTACCTAACCTAACGGTGCATGAGGGGACATCGAGGCGAATGCGGATGGCATACGTGTACGTCGTATTTATCTGTGATGTTTAGGTACTTAAATGATGGGACTTCATTAATGTGATTAATGAAATAAAAGAAACCTAAGATGTTGTAGAATCGAATTTCAAAATAAAACAGGTAGCTACAGTTCTTGCTTTGCACAGTGGTATATGTGATATATCCTGCACCTTATTCGATGAGGAAAGGACCGAGATCCCTTCACCGGGAGTGACTCCTTTAGCAATAACTGGCAGATGCTACACACTCGGTTTGTCTTTTGATACTTTTAAGAGTTTTGCTTTGCACAGTGATATATATGATATATCCCGTACCTCATTCGACGAGGAAAGGACCGACGATCCCTTCACCGGGAGTGACTCCTTTAGCAAAGCTAGAAAAACCTAAAAAACACTCCATTTTAAAATCATTTGATTCTATAACGATATCAAGTTCATTACGCAATAGGTTTTCAGAAAAAACCTGTCGTAGCCCTCCGTCATTTCAGATAAGTCCTACTTAGTGTTCGTGCTACGTTTGTTGACCTCCGTCAAAGCGTAGTGTGCGGTAGCTAACTAGTATTTATCTGCTTATGCATATGATGCAGATTGGATTAGGGTAGTCGTGCGGCCTTGTTGACCTCCGTCAAGGGTCGTGCGGGTGGGTTTAATTCGATAAAGAAATGACGGGTTGAACTTGACTAGTAGCCTATGGTTTGTTGACCTCCGTCAAGGTCATAGGGTGCTAGGGGCAAAATATTATCGGGAATTTCAAGTGTTGAAATTTGCAATGAGATTGCATACCTTCTATGAGATAGTTGGATCCCGATACCCGCTACGAGTAATTGTTACTCCTGGGAGAGTTTTACACATTACAATTAGCCGATCAAGTAGGTGTCCAGAAAGGTGTCAACGGGGTTACGCCTCTGGGAAAACGAGGTTTACATTAATTAGGTTCGTGCGAAAGCACGGGGGACCTCCCTCAAAGTACCGACACTGGCCTGGCTGAAAGATGGGCGAACTTGTAGTGTGTAATTAATCCCGGCTAGTCTTTCCTTTTAGGGTTTGAAGGAAGATTTGATAAAAAGCAGTGGGAGCCATCCTGATTAGATAAAATAATAACCAATCTATTCTTGCAAGAGCGCACGCTGAGTGTTTTCTTCTCTTTCTCTCCAGGTAGCGACCATTTCACGCCTTAATCAAGATAATAAAACGGATTTTTGACCGAACCCGCTTGTTATACTGAGCTGGGGAACGTTGGTCCCGCTCCAACTTATAATTATTATAAGACAGAGCAGGAAATAGGGGAATACCAAGATTCCCATGCCGCCCAAACGAAGAAAGTGCATATGATGCATCATCTTCGGGTGTGTTCATTATACAGAACTGTTTCTCAAATGTCCTTTACGTCCTGGGTATATGATACCGGATCAGGATCCCGCATATGTAATCTGTTACATGGGCTAAAGATAGGTAAAGAACTGAGAACGGGTGATTAGTTTCATGAGGCAGAAAACGGGGCAAGTGTTGCAGCCAAGTCTGTCGGTCACTGTCACCCTGTATTACCAATACATTGATTCTGAACGAATGTTATTAGATACCGAACCTGATATACAAAATCATATTAGTCTTTTTATTAGTAAAGAAATGATAAAATTTTGTATTGTTGGATAATGTTTTGGACATTTCCTATACAAAAGTTGATCGGTTCAGGCACGTTATCTAAAAACATTGCTGTTCTAAATCAAACTACAGTTCATAGTATACGGAACACACACAAGAGGAAGAGTTCAGAAATGAACGAATCCTCCTTGAGGTATTGTAGACTAGGTCAGATCAATGTGACCCGACTCGCTAGAGTTACATATAGATGCATATTTAAATCAGTTTGAATTTACATCTTGTGAAACTCGCCAGTCATGTCACAAAGATAAGATGACCATAGCTCTGTTTATTGGAAACAGAGAAAGAGTCAGTAAACTCTTGGGATGATACATGTTGATGTATGTAGGTCTCCTGTCTACACATACCAAGACCGGTTCTTTATACTTCATTGTATTCTCTGATAATCTCTCAAGATTCAGTCATATGTTCCTGTTGAAACACAAGTCCGAACCTTTTGAGATGTTCACAGAATATAAGATTAGAAGTAGAGAACCAAAATACGGGTATAAGTATTATGTCCTATGATGAGATCAGGGAGGAGAATACTTGTGCATGGAATTCCTGGACTATTCTAAAGGAGAATGAGATTCTCTCTCAGTATTACTCCTCCGTATACACCATAGCACGATGGTATATCGGGGTGGAGCAATCACACCCTATATGATAAGGTGCGCTCTATGATGAGTATTACTGAGTTACCTATTTCCTTTTAGGGGGTTATGCACTTGAGAAGATGCATACCTATTGAATAGGGTTCCAATCAAATCAGTCGCCTACCACTTCATATGTGATATGGAAAGGGAAGAGCCCATATCTTAAATTGGTTAAGATTTGGGGTTGTCCGGCCTATGTCTAAAAGCAAAATCCGGACAAGCTCGAGGCAAGGTCTGTTATGTACAACTGGAAACGTTCCAGCTATACAAACTACTGCAGATGATTTGATAGAACCAAAGGATTCAGTAGACTCCAACGACCCTCAGCCTCTCCGCCGATCTAATAGGGTTCCTCACCCACCTGAGAGATATTTCTGTTTCTCTATGACAGTGGGAGCGAGGATTGCATCATGAGATGATGACCCAACTAGTTTCGAGTAGGCCATCAGGAGTAAGACTCTATAAGAATGGCTGGATGCTTAGCGATCTGAGATGGAATCCTTATACACCAACAAAGTATGGACTTTGGTTGCTATATCTGAAGGGTTAAATCCCCATCAGGAGCAAGTAAATATTGAGAAGATTACTTGGTGTATATGGAAAAGTTGAGACTTTCAAAGCTAGACTTGTTAAAGGTTTTCGTCATCAACCAGGCGTGGAAAATGATGAAACCTTTTCTAGTACCTATGCTTAAGTCCATCCAGATCCTACTTGCTACGGCTACATACCACAACTACGATATCTGGCGATTGTATGTCTTGACTGCTTTTCTAAATGATGATTTGGAAGAAAGCGTCTATAAGTACACAGCCAAAGGGCTTCGTAGACAGTGGGAGCAGTGGAAACGCGAGCAAGATGTTTTATGTGATAAAGCAGGCATCGCGGAGTTGGAACGTCTGTTTTGATGCGTTAGTCAAAGAGTTTGACATCATCAAAATGGTAGATGAACCTTGTATATACAAAAAGGTAGTAGGGAGTATGGTGGAGATCCTCGTAGAGTACGTGGATGACATACTCTTGATAGAGAAGGAGTTTCCTATGCTACGCTCGATCAATCTCCGCTTATCACAATGATTCTCCATATAAGATCAAAGTGATACCTCCTCCATCCTGAGCTTTCATCTATGAGATAGATGTTATTTGGGTGATAGTATACTCACTAGCTGTAGTGAGATGGTATCAATTGGTCCTGGGGAGAATCACTGGAAGGGTTCCAGGGTGATAAAGACGACTGAGTGTCAGTCACAGGCATTGTCTTTACCCTCAGCACAGGGACGGTATGTTGGAAGAGTTCCAAGCTAGATACCGTGGCATACTAGACGATAAAGGCTGGATACATCGCTACTTAAGATGCTACCAAAGAGGAAGTCTGGGTGTATATTTGTTCATGAGATGAACTTAGTTCCTCCCATTGTGTGACAATGGAGTTGTGGCTTATGCCAAGGAACGTCCGTCCCATCAGTGATCCAGACATATTCTAAGGCAGTATCACCTGAACATGGAGATGGTTGATCTCTAAGGGATCGAGGTTAGGAGAGTAGACTCAGAGGATAACACGGCGGATCCACTCACGAAGGCCTATTCCCAGAGAGAGACTTTTATGGGATGGTTGAGTATGAGATACTACAACCAATGCTACAGATGGCCCTAGTGCAAGTGGGAGATTGTTAGTGATATGTATGCCCTAGAGGCCATTACTGTACATAGGATGTATATTGTAGTGGATGCTGGGACATATATAGGGATGACTTTCTTGCTCGACATGATAGTATGCTATCTGGTTACTTTTTACCTTAACGTGTATACTGATTGTCTCTCTGTTACATGTTGGTAAAGCCCTTAGGATGTGTACTTGACTACCAGGACTATGATGCGCATCATACTAGTGGGGACATGGTAGTCTATAAGTACATCCTTCAAGGTCCCTAGTCATGGGTGTATCGAGACGGGGCATCGATATACCAGAGTAGACTAGCGTATACCTTCTCGACCCATACAGATGGGCGATGGATGATCCCATATCCATTGGTGTTTGACATCAGAGATGATATACGGGTGCTAAGTAGAGACTGGGTACACTGGACGGACTCGCCGAGAACTCCCAGATGGTATTATACCTTACGTCAGATGGCAGTTCTCTGGTGACACTGGTACAGGTTAGTCTGTAGACCCTAGATCGTCATAGAGTCTTGTGTGATTCCCACTGTGCTTTGATTTCCATCTTACCACGTCCAAGAGGGCATGCAAAACGGTGGTTTTTGGGTACAGTCCCGAATCACATGGAGGCAATGAGCAATAGGAGGGGATTCGTCTCTCCCGGTATAGGGAGTTGATATTGCACTGTGTTCGATTGGCTATAGCAGGAAGTCCCTGGCCAGGGCTGATCAGAGAATTGCTGGTAAGTGTTACCAGTAGTTTCTTGACCCGTTATGAGCCTCATATCGACATGACTTATCGAGCTATTGGGGTCTGACGTTTACCACCCCTAGGCGAGATATGCGACATATCAGACGATCAGACCGGACTGTACGGTAGTGTTACTCGTTGGATTCACTGGAGTGTGAGCGGGCTTGCTCGTCGATCTTCTGATCGCTCAATACCCGGGTGGCCGTTACGTTTAGCAGACCGCTTGCGGCTTGTGGGTGCTTGATATGATCATCATCTGCTACCGGCGTATTGACGAGTCTTTAGAGTCCTACACAGAGGTTTCCTGGCTCAAGCGAAACGAAATAGGAGAGCATATGAGATATGTGCGGGACCGAGAATAATACGCGTATGTGATACCGTATTCTATTCTCGGGATGAATGTATCGATTGGTTGTATGCGATATAACCTAGTTATCGATTCAAGCGTTGATTCGATAAGCCGATACATTAAATATTAGTCGGTCATATGTGATGTGACCGGATCGTTAAATCAAGTGTTGATTTAATGATTTAATGCATAATTATATATTTGATATATTACTTTGCTTTAACAAGTATTGGTTCACTTTAAATGGATTTTCTCACTTGAAGTTCACAAGTTATATATATGATATATTTTTTTGTGCACAAGATTGTATCATGTCTGATGATACATGCTAGTTTGGGTTTGTGTAAAGAATTAAACCATGGTTACTTAAGTGATTAGGGTTTCATTTCCTTTTTCCATTTATTTATCTATTTATTCTTTTTGGAAAAATATTAAGCATAAAGAAAAATGGTGGCTTTATTTGGATGCATGTTGAAGCTTCATGAAGCTTTTGACTAAGTCACCATTTTTGTCTTCATGCTTAACCCTAACCATTGACCTAACCCTAGTTTATTCTCTACACTTGACCATGGTTTGATTATCATAACATTTATCATCTTCTTCTTCTTCTTCACTTGAAGAAAGCTTGACTTCATCAATGGTGAATTGATGAAATGAGTGAGAAATCCAATTCTAAAGTGAACCCACTTCTTATTTCTTCATCCTCTACCTCATGCCAAGTAGTAGAGTGTGTTTTCTTCACAAGTTTCATGACTTGGTGAAGTGGGAGCTTGATCTAGTGATGCCTCGACGTAGATCATCTTCGGCATCGACGTCGACGACCTAGCCCGTCCATTCTCCGATGAAGCCGACGCTAGAGCCCGGGGTTCGACTTGGACAGCGAGGATACATCATCACTGAGCTATGGAGGTCGAGCACCGGATCTACAAAGGTTGTATTTCCGTTTACTTTTAGTTAAGATGTTAACTTCCTTAGTTTTTCGCCTAAACTTCTTGCCAACGATCTAGTCTAGGGTTTCTCGGCACCGTATTTTTAGAAATTGGCATGGTTGATGCCTTGTGAGAGCTCTTGAGAGTGCCTAGGAACCCTACAGTTGCCGAGGAGATGGCACCTTTGCTTGAAAATGTAGAGACGGCCCTTTAGTTCTTGTTTAGGGAAGAGATTCCTTTGACTAAGCTGACTTACGCTATTAGCGTTCTTGATAATTCTTCTATCTCGTGTCGGTTGGATGTTGATGGTAATCTTCCTAAATCTTTGAAAAGTTGAAACTACTTGAATTTATTTGAGATGCAGGAATACGTGAAGTCATTTCTTTTGCTTAAGAACATTAAAGTTGCTCATAGGGTCCGCTACGGCTTTGCTTCTTGCTATTTGCGGCATCGTTTTTTCACCATGTAAGTTTGATTAAGAGGCACTTCTTGAAGGAGCATGTCTCTCTTGCAGCTCCTATTCTTGCACATCTTTATAAGGGGCAAAAATCGGTGGTAAAGAGGAAGCCTTTCTTTGGTTCTCCTTACGTTTTGTGGCTTGGGCTTGAGCGCCATCTACCCTTCACTACTTGCATTACATTTGTGCGGATTAATAACACTTCTAAGTTTGAGCAGCATAAAATTTCTAAGAAGCTTACGCACGATGAGTTCTGTAAGAGATTTGATGAGCTTTCGGAGAACGAAGTGATATTCCGTTTGCATTATAATATTCGTCTCCCTAGATGTTTTGCTGTGGAGCCCATCCTGATTGGGGCGGAATCTTCTGTGGCATATCTCTTTTATCGTTGTCTTCATCAGATTAATATCAGTTTCAATCTCCCACATCAGGAGAGCCACATTCCACAGGTGGAGAAGCTTACTGCCGGAGCTGAAGATCTTCGTCGTATTTTGGACATTCTGGCGTATTAGAAGAACTTTATTGTCTTTTATTCTTTTATGCTTGTCTGTAGCCTAATGGGAGGAAAGGGAAAGAAGCTGTTTGTGCAATGGATTCGAGAGAGGGCTCCGACGAGCTTGGTGTCGGCATCGGATATTGGTTTACAGATCTTGGATGAAGTCTCGACTATTCCATGTGCAAAGAGGCGTCGTCATAAGCATTAGGCATTTTAAAAGCTTTCCTTTTATTTTTATGTTTTTCTTTTTATCAATTTTCATCTTTATATGCGTTTAATTTTGAAGATTTGATAAAATTATGCATTTATTTCACCCATACAGACGACCCTAATTTGCATATATGTCATATTATTACTGTAACGGTTGAATTTTTTAATTTTGGGCTCTGGGTTACGGATGCCGACGATGGTCATCTGCATGTGGGTCCTCATCAACAAAACTGAAGCGTTTTGCTGACGTGGTTGCACATGCGGACAATGGTTGTCTTCATGCCTGCCTCGGTTTAAACCGAGGCATTAGCCCTTTCCCCCTCTCTTTCTTCTTCTTCTTCTTTTTCTTCCTCCTCCTTCTCCCCTCATTGACGAAGCCTTGCCGCAGAACTTCGTTGATGTCATTGCATGCTACCGGAGCATGTCGTGTAAGTATGCTATGGACTTAATTGACGGTTTTAAAGCGAGCAGAAGTGACAAATTTTAAAATTTATGAGATCTAAATCATGCTAACCCTAGAACCAAACTAAAGACACTAACTTGAAACTGAAAAAAGATAGCTAGGCTAATGGTTTTGTGGCTACAACCTTTGTAGCGTGTTTGTCTTCTCACTCTTGAACTCTAAGTGTGCTCCTAACCTCCAGGATCGAGTTTGTTCAACGATCTCAACGTCAAAGATGATCTACCTTGAAATTCCTCCAACACAAGCTCTTACTTCACTAACTAAGATTGTATATAAAGTTAACTATCAAAATAAATTTTCCAAAGAAGTTGTGATAGATGATGTAGGTTTCTCTCTCTATTTTCTTTTTCTTTTTATTCAGAAAATGAACTCAAGAGAGAGTGAGATGAGATGAGAAATGAGTGGATAATCATAGAGTAAGAAAAATGAATGCCTACATACTTATCTCAAAGATAAATGTAGAGACATCCATAAGCATCCACACAATTCTTTATCTTGTCATCATCCATTCTCTTTTCTTTAAAAAATAAAGAAACTAAAATATCCTCATTTCACTTTGTGTGTGCATCTTATATACAAAAATTTCATGTATAAGCTAAACTTCTGTGTGCATCCCATACATACAACTTCTATGTATAAGCTAACATGATCCACATATTTATATCATATATAAATATTTTTAAAAAGAAGAAAAGTTAAAGAAAGCATGATATTAATAAATATACATATATCAATATATACATATATTTAATTATCAAATCAACACTTGATTTAATAATTCGGTTATATCAATATATATACCAGCTAATATCATACAACGTTCGATTAAAATACGTGTATCCAATACACATGTTTAATCGAACTGTTGCATGTATCACTATATATGCCCCATATCGTTTCTCCTATGCTGAGAAATCTCTATGTGGGACTCTAAAGACTCAATAATATGCTGGTATTAGGTTAGGATCATATCCACATCCCATAAGCGTTTCAGCCGTACTAGCTGCACGCAACAGCTACCCAGGTATTGATCTAAAAGAAGATCGACAAGCAAGCTCATCCGAAATCTTACAGAGCCCGAAAATGACAGACTTCGTATAGTCCAGTCTCTTTGGCATAAAGTATCACATATTAAGTATGGAGGGTGAAATCCGCCAGACTCCTAATAACCTGATAAGTCATATCGATCATTGACCTATAACCACTATAGATACAACTGATAATATCTATCAGTTTATCTCATCCGACCTGGCCAGGGTCTTATGGTTACAGTCAATCGAGCACAACACGAAATCAACTCCCCATATTGGGAGAGACAAAACCTTTTCGATCGCTCACTGCCTTCATGTAGTTCGGGGCTGTACCCAACTAAAACCTGTTTGCACAGTTCTTTAAATCCGTAGTAAGGTAATAATCAAAGCAAAGTGGGAAACACATAAGACACTATGACGATCTTAGATCTATAGAATACCCTATACTCATGTCACCGGAGAACTGCTATCCGACGATAGGTATAATACCATCCAGGAGTTCTCGGTGAGTTCATTTAGTGAAAATCATTCTCCAATGAGCACCTGTATACAATCTTTGGTGTCAAACACCAATGACTATGGGAATAGTCATCGTCCCGGTTAGGGTCAAGAAACGTATATACTAGTCTATTCTGAAGTATCGATGCCCAGTCTTGATACTACCATGATTAGGAACATTTAAAGATGTGCTAATAGACTACCCGGGTCCCACTAGTACGACCTCTATCATAATCCTGGTAGTCAAGCAAAGATCGTTTGGGCTTTATCAATGTGTATTAGCGATAGTATTAACAAGCACAAACGATACACATGAATGATAAAGATAAACCAAATAGAATATTATCATATCGAGCAAGACTCTCCTATATATATATATATATCCAAGTATTCGCTATATCATACAATAATGGCCTCTAAGGTATACATTTCTAACAATCTCTCACTTTCACTAAGACTAGTTGTTGTAGTATCACATACCCAATATCTCAAAAATTCGCTCGAGCCGTGTCTGAGGGAGTGTCACGCCCTGCTTCCCAGTAGACGGAAATGGTGACGTGGCAGGCCGCAACGTATTTACTAAGAAATAAATACGTTAATCGTAATTAAGCAAAATATAAAATGCACAAGAATGACAAGAGAATTAAAATAAACATCAATCTTTATTTACATTCATCTTTACATACAACTGTTTGAAAAGAAAAGATAAAATGATATAAAGCAGTGCCTAAACAATGACATACAAAATGAAAGTAAGTACAAGGAACTAGAAGTCTGGCTGTACCGTAATCTGATCCAAGTCGTCCTGGATGGGCTCGATCTCTTGAGAGTCCTGTCTTCCTGACGAACATTCCAAAGAATGAATCGTCAGCGAACTAGCGCTCGGTAAGTCCCAAAAGAAGAAAGAGAATAGAATAAGTAATGTGAAATGAACAGGTAAGTCTTGTATGATTGATTACCGGTATATAATTGTGATTATAACGTGGTTATTTGTAGCTTGATACAGAAGGTATTCATGTATACGAGAGGAGTCCATCTTACCCCGTGGACTATGATAACATGTAGTACAAGGCCCCGTCATAATCCATGGGACAACAACACGAGAATTCATGTAGGTGTTTTTTAAGTGACCTCTCGTGCTACGATATACATTCCGTACCAATCTACCTTGTTATCCCCGCGTAATGTATTGTATCATTTATAATTATTAGACTTGCCGAAATCATAGATACAAGTTTTTCAATTAGTCATGTTCAGGATGTAATCAAGTAGTCAAGTAGTCAGGTCAAGTTATAACCATGGTTCGGTTAAGTCAGGTCAAGTATACATGTTTGATATTGTTGTTTGATTCAAGTATTCATATTTATGTTCGAGTATTCAAGTTTGATATTGGATTTAGATTTAAATTAGACTCAGACTGAGTCAGACACTTGTAAACAGATTTGGTCTTGAATTATGTTCGGAAGTCATTGGTAACTGCTGCACATGGACGGCAGAATTTATGTTTTTTTCTAATACAACTACCATTGATAACTCCGTTAAGTTTTCTACCTTAAATAGGCAAACACTCACTTTCTCCGGCTCCCTAGGACTCAAGAGAATTGATTCCGCTTAAACCTATATTTACTAAACTCCTTAAATATTGTTTTATATAACTTGAGGGGTTTTATGAAAAATATTTTAATATAGTTTAAAAAATAAACCTCAAGCGGTTATTTATATTATTAGGGTTCTCATGAACACGTGTTTTAAGGATTTGAGGTATTTTAGTGATAAACAATTAACTTTGGAAGTTTATGGTATTTTATTGAAAAGAGTTGTCTTTTGGTAACTTGATGGTATTTTATTGAAAAGAGTTGTCTTTTGGTAACTTGATGGTATTTTATTGAAACCTATTAATCTGTAATTATTAGAGGAAAAAAATAAGTTTATTATATTTTGAAAACAAGGATTTGTAATTTTTTTTGTATAATTATTAAAAATTAAATCTCTTTATTTATTTAAAAAATTCGTTTTTTTTAAAAACCGTATTTAAAACCTTTCGAGACCGAATGCTCCGTGAGGAGGTATGCATCTCGCTCTACTAGCCTAAGAATGTACGATAATCCACACCATCCATTAGCGGGTTCCCTAAAGAGGGTTGTAAAGTCATAATCGCAAAGGAATCAAAATACTGTTTTAAAAGAAAACCGGTTTTTAAAGTAAGTGGTATTTTAATGTAATATTTTTTCCGTAAAAAAATTCATACCAAAAGGTATCGTGCTATGAAACAAGAGTGTACGTGAGGGGCATGTCATTACCCCGTGAAGTTTTTCCTAAAGGTATATTTTTAACAAAACTAAAAGAGATAATATTAAAGTTCATGGTATTTTAATGAAAAAAATTCAAATATGGTTGTTTTACATTCGATTCTAGGTTAAATCTTGATTCTAAATATTGGTATCAAAATTACAAGTGAAGAGGTAAAGTTTGTTTTAACAAAATATAAAAGGAATTGGAGTTATGGCTTTTATAAAAGATGATATCGGTATAACTCCACTTTTATCGATTTTGATTAAAAAAGAATTTTCAAAGAAGATAAAGGGTGTTTGGGAGGGACTTACTATTTGATTATGGTAAGAAAAGGTAGAAGAAGAGAGAGTGTTGTCGTGGTTTCGTGGGAGCTCCGGATGTTGCTTCGATTCTTCACTGGAAGTTAACCGCTTGCTAACTCCACTTTACTCCACTTGTACTTATAAAATTTTTGAGAGTTTTGGCTAGAAATTTCAAATTGATGCTAAGCCAAAGTGTGGGGTGGTATTTATAGTGTAGAATTAGGGTTTGGAAATTAAAATGCATTAAAATTGTGATAAATTATGAATTGAAAGGTCTCTATTTGATTGCAGTGAAATCAAACAGTGCAGGGGAGTTAGGGGTAGGTGAAGGGGTTTGTGTGCAAACCACGGGGCTCTTTGGGCAAATCCAGACCGTCGGTGACGGCCATTATGGGCTTTTCGCCGGCCGATCTAGGGCGTTGGGGTTCAGGATTTGTGCCACATGTACATCTCAGTGTTTACTCCATTTTCCAAATATTTGTTTTTTTTTTACTTTTCATTTTTCTGTGTATTGCACGTGTAAACTTTTGAGCTTACAAAAAGTTAAAAAGAAAAATCAGAAAAATATTATGTGTTTGATGGGAATCAAACACAGGGTTCACAGCAGTGCAAGGCTTTACCAGTGAGCTACAAGTTGTTTCTTGCTGTTATTTAAAAAAAATAACTTATAATTCTAACTCAGGCTGTAAAACTCATTTCTGTATATTAAACTGGAAAATTCCATACAGTAAATTCAGAGTCGTTATATTTTACCCTTCTTATAAAAATTTCATTCTCGAAATTTACATTTATATATAGACTAATTTTCAAATAAGTAAGGGTATTTTGCACACATGTCTTCTTCTCGTTCCCATGTTGATTCTCCTGGTGAATCTTTTCTCCACATCACTCGGCCCAAGTTTACTTCCTTGTTCCGCAGTGTCTTCACCTTTCGATCCAGAATTTCAATGGGTTGTTGCTCGCAAGTCAGGTCAATCTGTACTGTGAGCTCTGAGTGATCAAGAATATAGCTGGGGGTTGCTTACATATCGTCATTGCTGGGATATGTGGAACACTTTGTGCACCCCTTCCAATAAGGGTGGAAGTATTAACTGGTATGCCACTTCTCCAACTCGTTCGAGTATGTCGAACGGTCCTATATATCTCGAACTTAGCTTACCCCTCATGCCAAAGTGGATCACTCCTTTGTTTAAAGAGATCTTTAAGAAAACATGGTCTCCAGGTTGGAACTCTAGATGTCGCCGCTTTGCATCTGCCTAATGCTTTTGTCGGTCTTGGGCTATGCACATTCTTTCCCTGATCATGCGAATTACGTCCACAGTTGCCACGATCATCTCTGATCCAAGGAGTTCACGATCTACAATGTTGTCCCAACTTAGTGATGAACGACACTTCCATCCGTAGAGTGCTACAAATGGTGCCATTTCAATGCTTGCCTGATAGTTTTTGTTGTATGAAAACTCTACAAGGTGTAGGTGATCTTCCCACGAACCTCCGAAGTCTAACATACAAGCTCTTAACATGTCTTCTAGAATCTGAATTGTACGCTCGGACTATCCGTCTGTTTGTGGATGGTAAGTCGTACTGAAGTTCAGACTCGTTCCCAGGATAACTTGCATACTCCGCCAAAACTGTGACCGGAATCTGGTATCATGATCGGAGACGATGCAAATTGGTACTCCATATAATCTCACGATCTCCTGCATGAGTTCATGGGTATCAAATATGGTATATCTTGAAGGTTTAAATCTTACTTTAGATTTATGCTTACCTCTATATACTTCTTTGCTAACGTCTCGGTAGATTGGCCAACTCGAAATGAAATAAAGTGAGCGGACTTGGTGAGTCGATCCACAATAACCCATACCGTGTCGTTACCTTTCGTGCTGCGAGGAAGGGCAATCACGAAGTCCATGGTAATGTGCTGCCATTTCCATTCTGGGATTGGTAACGGCTGAAGTAGACTAACAGTTCTGTGATGTTCAGCCTTCACTTGCTGACACACCAAACACTTTGCTACGCTTCGGGCTACTTCGTGCTTTATTCTATGCCACCAGTAGTGTTGCCGTAGATCCTTATACATTTTCATACCACCGGTGTGTATAGAATAAGGAAAACTGTGAGCTTCTTTCATCAAATCTTCTCAAACTGGGCCGTTTGGTACACACAATCGACTTCCATATCTCAAGGATCCGTCTTTGTGGATGATGAAGTCAGTTCGAAGTCAACTTTCTACTTGTTTTCGGATCTTTTGTAACTTGGCATCACTTACTTGAGCTGCCTTGATTTGGTTGACAATAGAAGACTGAACTTGTATGTTCATCAAATATGAAGTGTTATCTAGCATAACTTGTCACGACCCGAAAATGGCACGTGACGGCCCTTAAACCACGTAACGTTTATAGGCGTAACGCAATTTAAGTAAGCCAAAAACCCAGCAATCTAAACCATCAAAACTAGTAAGTGATAAGAACATTGTTAAAACTTTTAAAACCACAAATACAAATTCTTTAAAGTCCAACTTTATTTCCTTTAAAATTTGGCAGCACCTCATTTATAAAAATAAGCCCCCAAAAAGGGTACAACAAAAGATATAAGTAAAGCATCCCCAACCGGGAGAAAATCCACGCCCAAAGGCTGAAAATAATCACCATAACAGATATACGACGCCGTAGCGAAGAAAAAGACGATATGAATAAAAACTGCATAAAAGATCTCCAAGTCACAAAATAATATACAATACCGTCCTCACAACTCGTCTTTAAGTCAATACATGATAGTGGTAGATGGAGAGTACATGGTGAAAAAGATAAACAATGAGCAACATCGAATAATCGCAAAACCCACTTATAGCAAAACTGCAAACTGTCGGCCGAAGCGGTATCAGCTGCAAAAGATGATGTGATACGAAACTTTAGCCCAGCCAACGACTGCTCTGAGGGACAACCTGCAAAAACCCTGTGGCACAACAGGGGTAAGTTGCCAACTCGTGAATAGTAAATAACATGTGCAGATAATCGCAAGTATGCACGTTCTGCAATATCCATCACATACGAGCTAATAGCAATAAATGGCAATATGTATATGCAACAATCATGAAAGGTACTCTATCAGGTACTACTAATACATGAAGCAATGCATATCAAATAAATGTTGAGTCTAGATAAAACACATCCTGTAAGTCTCATGGAACCTGAGTGTCAAACATCGATACACGAAAACATCATGAAAACTAGTGTCTAGCATCGACACGTAAATAATCATATATATATATATATATATATATATATATGACTCCGTCAGTCCGGTTCGGCCCCGATATCGACCATTGTATCGGCCCTCATATCGACCATAATATCGTCCCTCATATCGACCATAACATCGGCCCACAAATCTAATGAATAAGTATATTTGCATAGATCATTATAATGATATATTATGTAGGTGTACATATATAACATCGTCCCATACCACTGATATATATATACAATAAATATACATATATATATCAGCGTCCCATACCACTGATATATATATGCAGGAGTAAAACAATCCAGAAAATATCATATGAAAACCATATCTCAATGCAAAATCTATGAAATATAATACATGCAACATGAAACAGTAATATGAGCATATAAGGAAAAACCTCTATTTAACTGCAACAAGTTATTAAGTATATCATGTGGTTCCTAATTTCTCCGAAATCAAACGCAACATCATATAAAGGTGAACATGTAACTATAGCAAGGTGTATGAGCATGCACCTATCAATAATGATGTAATACCATACGGGTGTATGTGTAAGTATGTATGCAAGATGTATATGTAGCTATGTCTCATATGTGTATATACCTGTCACTAATGGTACAATACCATATAGGTATATGGGTAACTAGCATGTAGGCATGTCAAGGCATATGTGTAAGTATGTAGGTATACAGGTATGTTATATGTCATATGCATAATAAAAATAAGGAGCGTGTCTCAAGTCTCTAGCCAATACAATCTCACGTATGTTTGAGTGTTGTGCGTGTTATGGTAATTATCGACGGTGTGGGTATAGCGTACAATTAGTGCTCGTACAATATGAACCGTCAATAATGGTGTTGTGTCTCATTAATACTATATCCGAATGCAATAGGAAATGAGATATGCAACATTGGTACACATGCACAATCAATGTACATATACTTATAACTAATAGTCATGTCATTTAATCTAGCCCAGACGCATAACGCCATGCGGGCGATTCCTCTGTAGATATTAAATCTACTCACCAACGATCCTGGCTAAGTAAAGCCAACCACTCGCTTACCCTTCTTTGCAGCGTCCGAAGTCCCCACCTGCGATCCTAAAATCACCTAACAACAAAGCAAGTGTATATTAGAAATCGACCAATAACACATACAAACTATGTTTGACCAACACACCAACTCCAAATATACTCTCAAGTGTTCGTCTAGTGGCTAACGTGCGTAGCGATAGTACGAAACCAACCCAAGAGCAAAAGCTACACAGAGTACACGCACCGTGTCGGATAACGTAACGCGCGTAGTCGTAACACTAGAAACTAGCAAAGTGATCCTAAATTTTGTATACAGTAAAAACTCAAAAATCAAACAGTACCAAACACACTAAAATAGATGCAGACAACTACCCTAAAAAAACCAAGCCCAAACTCCATCACAAAGCCGAGGTCGCCGGAATTTGCCTCCATGTCACCTGCCAAATCCGAGCAGGATGGGTTCGTACTTCAGGTGAAATCTTAGGGTCTCAGGTACAAGAAAACTACACTGCTAGATTTTCTAGTACACACTCTGGGTCACAACAGATCACGGATATTATAAAATGACACTAAAAATACGATATGTGCATGAAACTTTACTTTAAGCGTTCAAAACTGAAATGTATAAGCTACGCAACACTAAAGAGACCTACTTAACAGATAGAGATCATTACTTACTCCCACAAGCTCAAAAATCCTAACTTTCCAAGCTCCAATGGATCTTAAGGGCAAAACAAGGCTTGAGAAGGGATTTGGTGATGTTTTGATGAAGATTAGTGAAGATTTTGTGAAGGATTGGTGATGGAATGACAAGTGTTCGGTTGAAAGCTATGAGCAGATGAAAATATAAATGAGAAAGAGATAAAGAATGTGACAATGAAAAGATAAAGAGAGAGAGGTGAGTGTAGGGTGAGTGCACCTCCACAATTAATGCAAGCATTAAGTTCACCATGCCACCTCCTTTCCAATCCAAAATACTAAAGGAAAATATCTCCCTCACCACAAATATCTAGGGTTTAGGTTAAGTGCTAGGTTAAGGTTTAAACAAAGGATAGGATTAGATTAAGGTTGTCATGGTTACTAACAAGATTAACATTAACACACCCTCACATTAACATGCACATGTGTGTGCAAGCCATAGCAAATAATAATAAATTATTAATTATATGTTATGAAATGTGAGGAACCCTAATTGGTAAACTTTTTACAGAAAACCCGTATTATCGCTAAATTAACACTAATCACAAATCTAAGGTGTTACAATCCCCCCTAAAGAAAATTCGTCCCAGAATTAAAATTTTTACTATTCATACCTTCAAAGAGATGAGTGTAAAACTCCCAAATCTCGCTCGCAGCCTCCCAAGTGATCACCTCACTATACGGCTACGTGAAAGAAACCTCGACAGATGGTAAGACCCTTGACCGAAGTTTCTCCACCTGCCGATCTACTAACACTATCAACTGCCGGTGAACGAAAAATCGCGTCCAAGCTAAATGGTCTGGTGCTAAATCATGTGAGAAAGGTCATGAAGGTATTTGCAAAATATCAACACTAGGAATACAGGGTGAATACTCAAAAATCTGGGCGGAAGTGCCAAATTATAGGCAACGGTACTAACTCGCTTTAAGGGTTTCAAAGGACCTACAATTTTGGGACTAAGCTTCCCAAAACTCAACACGCCATTCATCGGAAAAATCTGTAGGAATGCATGATCTGCCACCGCAAACTCAAGTCTGCGACCACCACGGTCGGCAAAAGACTTCTGTCTGCACTGGGCTGCTCTCATCCTGACTTGAATCAACTGGATCATCTCCAAAGTCTCATAACTAGCTGGGATCCAAAAATCCTACTCTCGCGGTGTCAGTAAAAACAGAATGGCGATCGACTCAACCCACCAAACAAGCCTAAAGGTTGCCAATTAGAAAGTCTCATGATAACAGTTATCGTAGAAGAACCCTAACAATGGTAACCGGCGATCCCAACTGCCAACAAACCATTAGTACGTACACACAAGTATATCCTCCAGAGTCTGTATAGTCCGCTCTAACTGACCATCGGCTTATAGATGGAAAAGCGGAGCTAAAGCTCAACCAGTAACCAAGGCTTCCTGAAGCTTCTGCTAATGACGGCTAGCGAACTGGATGGCTCTATTGGATACAACGCAGAAGGAAATCTGTGCAAACGCACAAACTTATCGAAAAAAAACTGAGCAAATTGAGCATAACCGGACAACAAATACTCAAATGGAGTCATACCCTGTCTAGACCTGGGTAGACACCATAATGAAATTCATGGAGATCCGCTCCCATTCCCACTCCAGAATGGTTAAAGATTGCAACTCTCCAGCCGGTCTCAAATGCTCAACCTTAGCTCGCAACAAGTCAGACACCTCGAAATGAATTCCGAAACTTCACTCTTCATCCCTGCCCACCCGTATCTATCTCACAAGTCATGCTACAAATTGCTGGAACTTAGACGAACACAGAAAGCTGACTGGTGTGCCTTTTCTAGGACCTCGCGTCTCTATCCTTCAGTATCAGGTACACACAAATGCGTCCCTAAATGTAGCAAACCCTGGTCACAAATCAGAACTCCGAATCTTTACACAGCCGAGTATGCTCAGAATCTCAACAAACGAGCATCGGCGGGCAATGCCTCACGAAAACGATTAAGTAAAAGTTGACGGGCGCGGACATGAGCAAGCTGTCCCCTCAGAAGAGGTGAACTTGAAATGTACTCAATGATCTCACAAGAACTGTAAATATGCAGAAGATTGTCTCTGAACTGCGCACAACTGGAATAAGCTACCCCCGGCCTACGACTCAAAGTATCAGCTACCACAATCGCCTTGCCACGGGTAATAAAGGATCTCACAATCAAAATCCTTCACAAGCTCCATCCAACGACGCTGTCTCAACAATCAAAACCTGCTGCAGGAAGATGTACATTAAGCTCTGGTGGTCTGTGAAAATCTGACACGACTCTCCGTATAAGTAGTGTCTCCAAAACTTCAACGCACGACCACCGCGGCCATCTTCAGATCATGAGTGGGATAAATCCTGCTCGTACTTCCTCCAACTGTCGGGAAGCATAAGCAATAACTCTATAATGCCACATCAGTACACAATCGAGCCCCACTCGCGAAACATCACAGTAAACAACAAAGTCGCCCGATCCAAAAGTAAAGATAGAACTGGTGCAGTCGTCAACCGAGTCTTCAACTGCAGAAAACTTAGCTCCCATGCCACAGTCTAAAAGGGAACCTCTTTCCCGGTCAGTCCAGTCAACGGTGCAGCGATACACAAGCAATCCTACACGAAACGGCGGTAAAAACCAGCTAAGCCCAAAAAGCCGCGGACCTCTGTCCCTGATGCAATTTTAGGCCAAGCTGTACGGCCTCGATCTCCCTCGGGTCAATACGAATACCGTCTCCCGTAACCACATGACCAAGGAGTTCAACACTATCAAGCCTGAAGGAACACTTCGCGAATTTAACAAACCGCCGGTGCTCTCCCAATGTTTGCAAAGAAAATCCTCAATTGCCGCTCATGTTCCTCATGACTCTTGGAATAGACCAGAATGTCATCAATAACTCAATAATCAACTGGTCGAGGAACGGCCTGAGAAACCTGGTTCATCACATCCACGAATGCTGCTAGGGCATTAGTGAGTCCAACGACACCACTAAAAACTCATACTGCCCATAGCGCACACAAAAGCAGTCTTCGGAATGTCATCACTCCGAACCCGCAACAATGATGACCTGATCCCAAAACAAACTTAGAAAATGTCTCGCACTCTGGAGCTAATCGAACAAATCATCAATGCGAGGTAAATGATACATATCCGCACCGTAACTCGGTTCAATTGATGATCAATCAATGCACAACCACAAACTGCCGTCTTTCTTCTTGACTAACAGAATAGGAGCTCCCCAAAGAGAAACACTCGGACGTACAAGTCCTCCACTATCTAACAACTCTGCAGCAGATCCTTAAGCTCCTTAAGCTCCGCCGGCTCATCTGGAACAACGTCGGAAAACTCTTGCACGATAGGAACCCGGTCCAACAAACCCACTGTGGTTCCGGTATCGAGAATGAAAGCCAAGAATCCTCGACATCCTCTCCTCAAAAGCCGACTAGCGTAAAAAGCTGAATTCAAGCTGTGAGAGGCGGCACCACTGCCCCCTGCACAACAAGAACTGACTCGCCGGGAAAACAAAATCTAACTGTTTTCTCGCGGCAGTCCACAGATGCATAGCACGTAGCTAACCAGTCCGTGCCCAGGAGATTGTCAAAGTCTAACATCTCTAGAAGGATCAAATCAATGGTCGAATCCCTATCTCCTACCCAATTGGTACATGATCGAAACACGTGTCGCGCAACCAAAGGATCGCTATCAGGAGTTAACACAACAAATGGCTGATCTAGCATACACGACTCTCGGCCCAACCATGGCACAAAGTGTGAAGAATAAACGAGTGCATAGATCCTGAATTAAATAGACATACGCATCAAAAGAACATACGAATTAAGAATACCTAAAAACTCTGCATTGGACGTCCGCGCGTCCTGATGAGTAGAAGCAAACGCTCGTGCCTGCCCTCTATCTGCAACTGGCTGGACTCCTCCTCTGCCATCCTATACACTCAGAATGAACCCTCCGCGACCACGACCTCTCTGAACAAAAGTTTGACACGGATCAACAACAGGCGCAAAAGGCAACTCTCCCTGAGGTGAAGGTGATACGGTATCACATGGTACAGCTTCCTCGCGCTCATGTGGCTCAGTACAATCTCGAACCCGATGACCCAAACTCCCGTACCATTAACATACAGATAAAAAATGCTGACCCTCCTGGGGATAAAAGCTAAACAACTGGCCTCGTCCCAAGCCTCTGCTACTCCCGCGACGTGCACGAAACCTGTCACGGTGACTAAGCCTCTGTCTCTGGGCTGGTACACCTGCACGAGCCCTTCTGTGTCCACGAACTGCGGAAGTCTCGAAAAGACGCTCCTCATCTAATAGGGTTGCGTCCACTGGTGCTGTGTAAGTAACACAATGCTGTGTGCTGATCGTAAGGAATAACTGGGTAACAGGGGTAGCAACCTCCTGTCGCTGCGCTCGACTGGCCTCAACCAACGACCTCATCATCTGGCGCAAGTTCTGCATATCTGCCTCAAGCCTAGCGATACGATTTATCGAAGGTGGATCAATCTGCTCCTGTGCAACGAGCGTACCATCCCGGTTAGTCCTCGTCCCAAACGAGTCAACTCTGACCTCGGCCCTCGCTGCCTCTCTCTGAGCTCTCATAGTCATCGGCGGCATAAAGGCTATAAATGGAAATAAGATTCGATAAGAACATGGAAATCGAATCACAAGGATATGTATCATCATGGAAGGAATTTCAACCAATTAGTACTTAGGTCACTTAGGCAGAGTACCATGTCGTAAGTATGCCATGGACATACACACACTATGTTACTCTGCTTAAGTTACCTACTCCATCATACCAAGGTCATTCTACACTCCGAAAGGTAAAACCTAGCGCTCTGATACCAACTTTGTCACGACCCGAAAGTAGCACGCGACGGCCCTTAAACCACGTAACGTCTACAAGCGTAACGCAATTTAAGTAAGCCAAAATCCCAGCAATCTAAACCATCAAAAGTAGGAAGTGATAAGAACATTGTTAAAACTTTTGAAACCTCAAATATAAATTCTTTAAAGTCCAACTTTATTTCCTTTAAAATTTGGCAGCACCTCCTTTGTAAAACAAGCCCCCAAAAGGGTACAACAAAAGAAATAAGTAAAACATCCCCAAACGGGAGCAAATCCACGCCCAAAGGAGGAAAACAACTATCACAACAGATATACGACGCCGCAACGAAGAAAAAGACGATATGAATAAAAATTGCATAAAAGATCACCAAGTCACAAAATAATATACAATTTCGTCCTCACAACTCGTCTCTAAGTCAATACATGATAGTGGTAGATGGAGAGTACATGGTACAAAAGATATACAATGAGCAATATCGAATAACTGCAAAACCCACATATAGCAAAATAGCACACGGTCAGCCGAAGTGGTATCCGCTGCAAATGATGATGTGATACGAAACTTTAGCCCTGCCAACGACTGCTCTGAGGGACAACCTGCAAAACCCTGTGGTACAACGGGAGTGAGTTACCAACTCGTGAATAGTAAATAAAATGTGCAGGTAATCGCAGGTATGCACGTTCTGCGATATCCATCACATACGAGCTAATAGCAATAAATGGCAATATGTATATGCAACAATCATGAAAGGTACTCTATCAGATACTACTAATACATGAAGCAATGCATATCAAATAAATGCTAAGTATGGATAAAACACATCCTGTAAGTCTCATGGAACCTGAGTGTCAAACATCGACACCCGAAAACAACATGAAAACTAGTGTCTAGCATCGACAAGTAAATACTCATATATATATATATATATATATATATATATATATATATATATATATATATATATATATATAGGGCTCCGTCAGTCCGGATCGGCCCTGATATCGACCATAGTATCGGCCCTCATATCGACCATAATATCACCCCTCATATCGACCATAATATCGGCCTACATATCGACCATAATTGTAACAACTCCATTTTTAATGTACAAAGAATTGTTTTAAATTCAATGCATACTTGGAGTATTTATTGCGGCTGATATCTCTTTAAGTATTTATTTCACTCCATAATTACAAGAAGGAGCTTGTAGCTCATTGGTAATACCTTGCACTGCTGAACCAAGCCACCAGAGTTCAAATCCCATGCCCCACATTATTTTTATATTTATTTTGATTTAAATTCTTTGGAAAGTCAACGGTCAAAAGGCCATAACTCACAAAATATATACATGATAACAAAAAGTAAATATACCAAATTATACCCCAGGAAAATCCCCGGCCATTGGAACCCTGACTCGGCCCGACTCGGCGCCGCCAGCCGGCGAATCGGCCGACTCGGTCCGGCGCCACCGGCCGAACTTGGCCGGACGACCGAGTCGCCAACAGAGAAAAGTTGGCTCTTGACCTGGTCCACCCTCCTGCATACTCTAAATGCTTGGATCGGTTACCAATTGTCCAATAAATCCCTTTTAATCCTAGGTTTAATGAGTTTTAATGAATTTTTATATATTATTATATATTTTTTTTTATTAAAAACCCTAAGCCTAGCCTAACCCTATATAAACCCCCCATACCCTCTACCCTTTCATCACTTTTCCTAAGTCCACTCCCCCAAAATTCCAAGAGAACTTGGTACGTGAGAAAATGAGCGAAAGGCGAAGCGCTGACGAAATCGATGGCGAAATCCCGGCGATCGTACTAGGACCTCTTCACGACGTTTCGACGCACCGGCAAACCCACTATCTTCCTCTTACTCTCTAGCGCTGTCCAAAACCGTAAGTCCCTCTTTTCTACCTTTCTTTTCTTCCATTAAAAGACGACTTTTCAAACCCGACGGAAATCGGAACAAACCGATTTCCGATTCGGTTTTCTATCAAATCTCACTTATCACTAATTCCATAATGCTTAAACATATTCATGTTGACTACTAATCACTTAAAAATTAATTTGAACAAGTTTTCACACATGAAATGATAGCCTTTTTAATATATCGTATTCTTTCACTTTAATACCACCATGTTTAGTTTATCACATTTAACCCTTTAACATTGCTATACCTTAAAGTAGATCATGAGGTAATGACCTACCTCCACACACACACAAATACAAACCTAATTGATATCATCAAAACTTAGAATACGATAATACAAGATTTTACATTAAAATGCCCTTTTCTTAATAAAACATTTTCTAAAAGTTCTAAGTTTTAAACAATTTTAAAACAATATCATTTAATAGGAAAATACGATATGTCGTGGACATCGATCGTTTATCTAAAGCTGACTTTGTGGTGTCTAGGCAAGTGTGTCTAAGGCGAGTGGTTACTTAATTAGGGCCACTACTTGTAGTGGAGAGCCTCCCACTCACTTGGCACTTACCTGGCCGCAATTGGCGGTGAAGAGGCCATTTGAAACTTCTAATGACTTGTCGTTTAGACCATTTAGAAATAGGCTAGTTGGCTTCGGAAACCCTAGAATCTAAAATACGGAAATTTACACCCTTTTACAAATAAATACCTTATCTTTATAAAACCGTTTTCTAAATGATTAGTATTTATTAGATCTTTGCAAAGCGCCACTACAACCCACCTTTGGGGAACACATTAGGGATAGTATGGTTTATCATGCACCCTCGGGCTTAGTAGTGCGAGATTCAGACCTCCGCAAGAAGCATTCGGTATCGAAAGGTTTAAAATACGACATTTAAGAAAAATGAGATTTTTGAAAAATAAAATATTTATTAAAAATTATTCTTGTATAAAAATAGGTATATTTATCATTTAAACAACTATTTTATTATAAGATAAAGTTTCCACTTTTTTCAAAAAATTACAAGATTAAAAGTTACATTAAAATACCATGAATTTCAATTAAATCCATATTACAAATTAATACCTTTATTTATGTAATTAGGATATTTTCACTAGAAATATCACAAAATAAAATCACACTCATTATAACAATAAAGACGAATAATAAATACTTGAAGTATCTTGAAAACTATATAAAAGTATTTTTACATAAAACCCCCTCAAGTTTTGTAAGTTACAATAAGGACCCTAACAATTATAGAACTTCGACTTACATTTCTTTTAGTCTGACTCGGGTTTGAGTCTGATCATTTCTGACTTGAATATGATTCAAGTCAATCTATATTCTTTAATATTCCAACTCAATATGAACACATGAATCGCATAATCCAGTTAACAACCTATGCAACTAGACTGAATAAAACCATGGATATACATCTATTATTCTGTTATTCCATTTACCTCAATATGCAGTTACAATCCGTTTACTGATATCATGGTTTTGGTCAGTCACCCAACTTACACAATACAATACAACAATACTATCAAAATACTACAGGGTTTAAGGGATAGATTGGTACGGAAGGTGTTAAAGGTGGCACGAGGTGGTCAGATTAAGACACCTAACTTATATTCCGTTACTGTTGTACCGTGGCTTAACGGTTCCTTGTACATTCCGTTTTCCCTGGTCTCTAGCATATAGAAACCCCTATCATATACACTGGCATCCTTCGGTACCAAGCTACAAACAACAACGTTAACAAAATATTATACAATATTATACAACTTCTTTAGAAGATACTCTTATTCTGTCTTTAATTCTTCTTTATCTTTAGGACTTACCGAGCGACCTGTTCGCTGACAACATTCTATTTCTTTCTTCTTTGAATGTCGTCAGGTGCTTTAGACCTAGCAGAGATCGAGCCCACCGGTGATGACTTGGAGCAGTTTCACGAAGACCCCGAGCTCTAGACATTGTACCTTGTTCAATTCAGTATTTTCATGTCACGTCCCGAAAGTACGGAATATGACCGGCACTTAAACTACGAAACGTCTCGAGGCGTACGTAATCTAAGCAAGCCGAAAACCCAGAAATCCAAACCAAGAAAGTAGTAGAGTGAAGGAAAACCAATTTAAATCAAGTAGTTTTAATAGCATAGCCGAATTATGCGTTTTTTAAAAAAAACATTAAATATTTCCTGAAAATTTCGGCAGAGTCTCCTTTGTAAATACTGGCCCCCAAACGGGATACAACATGAATAGTATACGAAATCAATAAAAAGGCATCCCCAAGCGGGAGCTAGCTCTTCGTTAATCAACGGTCACAACCACACAAGCCATATAATATACAACGCCAAGGGAGAGGATCAAAACTCAAAAGGAAACTCAAAACAGCAAGAAAATCCATAGAAATACAGCGTGTGACTCTAAGGTCAAAAGAATAAACATTACCGGTCTCTATCTCTAAAATAAATACATGTTTGGTTGATGGAATTTACTAGATACAACGGAATAATATTATACAAGCTAAAATGATGGGTACGATACAAGAAAAACCCACCTACTAGCAAGTCACCCGAATGAAACAGAGCCCGCAAAGCCGTAATGAAACCTGTACGGCAACCTGCAAGAAACTGGGGCACAACGGGGGTGAGTTGCCAACTCGTGAATAGAAAAACATCTACGCACAGAAATCGCATAAATAACGCAACCTAGGTCAATGATCATAATATATCCTCAAATATATGAATAACACGTAGCCTATAACAAGGCTAGGGTAAATATCTAACCCGAGTGTAATCTCATGTGTCCGTGTCAGTGCCTTAGGTAGCAATATATCATGTGAGTGAGGTATGAATGCATGAAAACAGAATACATGTAAATGAAGAAACTGTTTTCATAAATTAGTGAGATTTCCTTCGTATTTTTAAACTGAGGTATCATAAATGAAATCAGTATCAACAGTGTCCGGCATCGACACAAAACATAAATCTCAAAGTCTCGAAATATCAATGTCTCAATCTCAATATCTTGGGCGCCGTCAGTCCAGACCGGCCCCTACCATCCATCTCAAGACCACGACGGTATCCTCTGAATATCCGACGCTTCGGGTAATATCACCGGTAGGTAATCTGTCCCCTGCCAGGCTCAACGTCAACACCACATTCATCTTGCCCCGGGGTACCATACCGGGCCCACCATGTACCCGAAACGGTTCCTCCACTCCTCGAATCGGGTCTCAAAATCCATCAGCAAACTCATGGTGGACGACTCATACATCATGGGAAACCGCACTTTTTATTTTAAAATGGAGAACAGGTTTATTCATGTGTTTGCGGTTTTCCTCCAAATCCAAGAAATCTCATGAAATCCAAATCCAAGTCATCAATAGCATGTAAACAGTGAATATAGGCATGAGAATCCATGAATGCGACACAACAGTGAATAATAACATGCATGAAGTAGTAGGCAATAACTACAATGTCTAACTAGCATATAAGGCAAGTACACTAATATCATGTCTAAACTATTAGCTAACAAGCTATGTCAAATGAAATAGTATTTTCTAAAGTGTTCGTGACATGTCAATTACCGATGAAGATGTGTGTGAGCCGGCAAATAAGTGTACGTGGTACATACGCGTCATCGGTAATGGTGCTGGTGTCCTAACAGCATGATATTAATAATGCAATAAGAAATTATAATATAAGTATGCGATGCGGAGCGAACAGTAAAAATGAGCGGAAGCTGAATACTAGGCGCAACTATAGCTAATCTGCACTAATCTAATATAAATCCTACAAATGGTGCCTTTTGAAATAACACGAATCATGGGGTTTTGAAAATAGGGGCTACGGTGTTTTTAAGAAAAGATACGTTTTTGAAATATCCGTAGAATCCCTTGACCAATCTTTTAAAATACGCATGATTCGTAAGCTTTGAAATAGGTAAGAATCGAATCTAATCTAACAACTAAACTAAACTAAAGGGCTAAGCTAACAAGCTGGACTACAGATAAGGAAACCGCCTAACGTCTGAGTCGATCCATATACATACCTGTATATATATTAGTCGGTGATCCCGCCTCAATAATATCATATCCGATACCATATCTATAATCAGACATCCCAAGTCAAGAGTGCGGATCAATTATCAAGATATAGCTCGTACGTAAATCCGTCGTACGGCATCCCCAAATCTGGGTACGGGTCAATATCATATTCATCATACTATTCATCTGGTATCCTCTTCATCAAATATCATGATCGGGGTACTGATCTACATCTAGTACAATACTGATACCGTCTAAGTATGCATGCACGTGTATGAAACACTACGTCAAGGACCCGCTACAACGTCATGTCGTATCTCAAATACGAACCCTGCCATATCACCGATCTCACGGCCTCAAATCAATTTCATCGACTCACCTTAAATCCCAAACATTATCCTCAAATCCAGTATGTGAACACATAGTCCCATACCCATGTGAACACATAAACACATATCCCCATATACGCATAGGTAATAATATAGATGTATGCATGTGTGTGTGTGCGTGTGTGGATGTAACAACTAATCTAGGGTTTCGCAACTAACAGTAAACTAATCCATGAACACCTAGCATCTACCTTTATCCTCAAAGCCTCATATTAATATAATATATATTTAAGTGTATACGTATTCGTATACATCACTGCGAACTGCGGGGGTGCTATACGCCATCCACCCGACTTCTCCCTGTAGATATAAATCTACTCACCTGGTCCTCGCTCGCCGGTGCCGACGTCGCCGCGCGCTTTCTTGTCGTCTCGAAATCCATATGGGGTACCTACATATCATAACGCACCGTATTGCGTTAAAACCAAATTCGAAATCGAAACGGCATACGAAAATCAAATCGGCACGCGTATCACGCATAGGTCAAAACCTATCGCCTACGCATGCAAGAATAGCCAAACCAACCATCGATGTCGATGTACAAACGTCAAACCATCGAGAAAACCCAAACACACTCATTTGCGCATCCACGAACACTAACTATAATATAAAGTAGGTTAAAATTCACCAAAACCCCAAATTCACCTTAAAAGCCATTTTTCCGAAAATCTAGTAAGCAAAAATTTACCGTTTTAGTACAAAACTTGATGTTTTAACAATTCTAATGGCCATAATACTTATTAAATATCTTAAATAAGTCATAAAAACCATTTTCATAATTTAATCTCATTAAATTTCATTAGCCCCAAAATTCTAGTTTACAATTTAACCAATTTTAACAATTTTGTAGCAAAAATGCACATACAACAATCTAGCTTAGATTTTCATGATCTAAAGTATTAAACTACATTTTATAATGATAATAAAGTCATCAAAAACCTATTTACATTTTCTCTTAAACCAATTCATGGTTTACAAAAACCTAGTTAGCAATAAAGTTTAAATATTACAATTCCACTTAACAATTTGCAAACTAACAATTTGATTATGTTTCACATATTACAAAATGATGAATTCCACTTTGCAACCATAATCACACAACAAAAACCCTAACTATAATTTAATCCTTCTCTTGAAAACCTAAATCTTTCAATTAGAACTACAATTCATATCCTAATTAAGTTAGATTAAAGCAATAACCAACAATTTAACAAAAAGCTCGAGATTTTTACCTCACAAGATTTGAAATCTAGCATGAAAATCTTGTCCTCCAATTTGAAAACTTTTCACCAAAAACCATGCTTGAGAGGCTAAGGAAAAATGGGTAGGAGTTGGATTTGGAATTAGCTTTGAAATTGTATTGATTTTGAAGCATTTTTGTGGATTTTTTATGCAAATTGGGTGGGATTTTTTTTTGAGGGAGGGCTGCTGCAGTAGGGTGCTGATTTTGGCCAGGAATTTGAGGGAGAGAGGAGAGAGAGTCAAGTGGGGAAAATGATATCAAGTCAACCCAAGGTCAAAGCCCATACTTATATATTCTTTTATTCTTTCATTTCCTTTTTCTTTTCATTTCTCTTGGTCAAAACAAGTGGGGAAATGAGGAGGGGGAAACTTGGGCTGCTGATTTGGGTAGAGGAGAGAGGGTGTGGGTGAGGAAAAATGATAAATGTTATACCCCAATTCTCATTAACACTAATTTCACCGAAAAAAAAGCCTTTTTCTTCGATATTTTCTAAACCGTTTTAGCAAACGATTTCATTTCAAAAACCACATGATAAAATTTTATTTAATGTTTTATGATGCACAAAATTTGTTTCAACTCATTCCAATTTGTAATTTTCCCTAATTAAATGTATTAGTGACGGCTTAAAATAATAATAAAATAATATTTTTTCAGAAAATTTAAAATTTCACCAGCTGCTCAATAAACACCAAATAATAGCAATTACATAGCTAGAATATGTATTTTTAATTTTTATAATAAGATATTTGTATTTTGACTTTTTACAGAAAACCCCCTTATTTTTCCGATTTTTCGAAATTTCACCGAAACGATTTTCAAAACGTTACAATCTTCCCTCCTTAAAAAAATCCGGTCCCCGAATTTAAAGTAAAACTCCCCCCAAATACAAAAACATCTAAGTAAAATCATCAAGTCGTCGGGGCTCCGAAACCATAAGTATATAATACGCACCATAGCGCAATGCATACGCATGAGCAATGAGCCTATAACTCAAAATCAAAACTCCATCCATCCTCCCGCAATCGTCGGAGTCATGGTGAAGACACAATGTCTAAATCCAAAATGAAAATCAATATGATATACATCATTAAAACATCTGGAAGCAATGCATGCCAAATCTTCTTCAAATCGCTGTGCGATACTCGCAGCACTGCACAGTGGCAGACGTCTATTGTAAGAAAATAACTACATATATATATATATATATCCTTTTTTTAATATGTACGTTCCGCCGTTTTGGAAACAATTTAGAAGGGTCTCCTTGTTTTTAAACATTTTGTGTCATATCAGACACGTAGGTAAATACTGAAACTATAGCTCGCTTTTTGGAAATCCCTTCAATAACTATCAATGCATGCAAAATATATTCAGATACTGTCCTCTGACTAGTCCTGCTCAGTACAAAAACTCATAGCAATCATCATAAAAACGTACTGCTCCATAAGAAATCAATCCCAAAATATGCATATAAATGCTATGTGCGTCTTGTGCGCACGGAAATCAAAATCCATATATGTGCCATTCATGCGCATAGAAACAACATCTAAGTGCATCGGTTGTGCACACAACATCTGTCATAGGCAACGTGTGTGCCTGACAGCAAGGACAGGTGCGTCTGACACGCACGAGGAATCTCGATTTAGTGCATCTGGTGTGCACAAAAATCGCTTCTCAAAACATGCGCTCAACATGCGCGGAAATCCAAACCAGGTGCATCCATCATGCACAAAATCATGAAATCCAATACCAAGCGCCGAACATGCGCAAAATCCAATCAGGTGCACAAAACCAATATCGAGCATCGCAATCGAAATCGAAGTTCAGTGCATCTAAGTGCACAAAATGTGTATCACTGCACTTCAAGCATATGTGAACTATACCGAGTGCAAAAAATAAATCGTATGCGTATATACGGATAAATCAACTCAACTGTATGAAATCCATATAATCACAAACATGAGAAACCAAGGCATGAAAACTATCTCAAGTGCAACAACTGTGCAAAAATCGTAAATACTCAGTAGGTGCAACCATGGTGCATGAAAACGATATCATGAAACTCAATCATCAAAACCAAATCATGCGAATAGATCGCTCAAAATACCAAAATCAAGTATGGCGGAATAGTCCCGCTCAAGCACATCCTCCAAGAATCTCTGGCCAACTGTCGTGGTCACTCATAGCATGTCTCGTCGACGATCCTGAACTCTGGCCTGCCGGTGTGCGTAACATGACCACTCTTGGGTCCAAGTCTTCTCGTAATTCATTCTAGAAAGTTCCTGTCGAGATCTCTCACAAATCTCGTCTCTGTTGAACTGTCCGAAAGTCATCGTCCCTTACTAGATCTGTTCTCGTTCCGGAACGGCTGCATACTCATTGCGACTCCTTCTGGAAGGTATATCCAAGTACAATTTCTCGGCATGCGTATCGCATCTCTGATGTCGGTGGAGTGGAACGTCATCTCATCAAGATCTCGTATGAACCTCTTACTCCACTTTCTTTAATGTCGACTGCTTCGGACTCGTCTCGTCGTGGCTGCATCGACTGAGCTCCTATGGCTATCCTCGTATCTGGAGTCTCCCAAGAAATGCATCTCACCACCTGGCATCCGAATTAAGTCGAGCCATCCGATCGAGTCGTCAAAACCTCAAAATCCCCCAAGAGCTCAATATCTTGGGCACAGTTTAATAGTGTCGAGTACATACAACAGCATCGGTGGTCCAGCCGTAGAAGGGCAAACCCAAGCCTCACTAATGGCGCCGTAGAACTGCCGCAAACCCGAAGGTTCAAAGGCTTTCACATGGTCATTAAGTCGAGTTAGGGTTTCATTCTTCTAGAGGGACCATAGAATTGCCTGCATGTCCTTCCGAATACTTTAAACTTGGAATAATAGGTTTCTGACATTCGATCATTTCTGTCGACTCCCAACGTCTCCGCGTGGAGTCGTCTCTAGCCGGGATCAATCTATCTGATGTCCTCGCATCGGGGTAGGCGAACGAACCACATGTCCTAGTCATTCATCATCGGGTGACTAGCGACCTTCTATCATCTATTCGTACAACTCGCCCCGCAATAGCTCCAACATATGGGGCGATATCTCGTCGCTCGCAGCAACAACTGGCTCGCTCATCTGCATGCTGAACAGTGCCTCAATCATCAGGAGTAAGCAACACACCAACGATCATCAAAATCTGGCTGGCCTCTATCATTGGCTCAATTCTCTAGTGTCGATCAGCGCCTCCGAGTAACCTCATAAAGGCGATCCGCCAAACACTCGTGGCGTGGAAACACAGTAAAAAGATACATCTCTGCAATTGTGTGACGCCGGAATTTTGCCCTGGTCAGTCCTCGTTCGTGACGAGCTTGTGCTGACCGCAACTCTAGCCGTAGCACTCCCTGCCGTAACCGTAGCAGCAAAACCAAACTGGTACCGATGAGGCTAGATCAGGAAGGAATATAATACTGAACAAGGAAATGTACATCTTAAGGCTTCATAAGTGGAGTGGCGTGTCGTAAATATGCCACGGAACATATCAACGGTATGTCACTCTACTTTAGTCACCTATTCCATCAACCAAGGGTCATCCTACGCTCCGAAGGTTAAAACCTAACGCTCTGATACCAACTTTGTCACGTCCCGAAAGTACGGAATATGACCGGCACTTAAACTACGAAACGTCTCGAGGCGTACGTAATCTAAGCAAGCCGAAAACCCAGAAATCCAAACCAAGAAAGTAGTAGAGTGAAGGAAAACCAATTTAAATCAAGTAGTTTTAATAGCATAGCCGAATTATGCGTTTTTTAAAAAAACATTAAATATTTCCTGAAAATTTCGGCAGAGTCTCCTTTGTAAATACTGGCCCCCAAATGGGATACAACATGAATAGTATACGAAATCAATAAAAAGGCATCCCCAAGCGGGAGCTAGCTCTTCGTCAATCGACGGTCACAACCACACAAGACATATAATATACAACGCCAAGGGCGAGGATCAATACTCAAAAGGAAACTCAAAACAGCAAGAAAATCCATAGAAATACAGCGTGTGACTCTAAGGTCAAAAGAATAAACATTACCGGTCTCTATCTCTAAAATAAATACATGTTTGGTTGATGGAATTTACTAGATACAGCGGAATAATATTATACAAGCTAAAATGATGGGTACGATACAAGAAAAACCCACCTACTAGCAAGTCACCCGAATGAAACTGAGCCCGCAAAGCCGTAATGAAACCTGTACGGCAACCTGCAAGAAACTGGGGCACAACGGGGGTGAGTTGCCAACTCGTGAATAGAAAAACATCTACGCACAGAAATCGCATAAATAACGCAACCTAGGTCAATGATCATAATATATCCTCAAATATATGAATAACACGTAGCCTATAACAAGGCTAGGGTAAATATCTAACCCGAGTGTAATCTCATGTGTCCGTGTCAGTGCCTCAGGTAGCAATATATCATGTGAGTGAGGTATGAATGCATGAAAACAGAATACATGTAAATGAAGAAACTGTTTTCATAAATTAGTGAGATTTCCTTCGTATTTTTAAACTGAGGTATCATAAATGAAATCAGTATCAACAGTGTCCAGCATCGACACAAAACATAAATCTCAAAGTCTCGAAATATCAATGTCTCAATCTCAATATCTTGGGCGCCGTCAGTCCAGACCGGCCCCTACCATCCATCTCAAGACCACGACGGTATCCTCTGAATATCCGACGCGTCGGGTAATATCACCGGTAGGTAATCTGTCCCCTGCCAGGCTCAACGTCAACACCACATTCATCTTGCCCCGGGGTACCATACCGGGCCCACCATGTACCCGAAACGGTTCCTCCACTCCTCGAATCGGGTCTCAAAATCCATCAGCAAACTCATGGTGGACGACTCATACATCATGGGAAAACCGCACTTTTTATTTTAAAATGGAGAACAGGTTTATTCATGTTTTTGCGGTTTTCCTCCAAATCCAAGAAATCTCATGAAATCCAAATCCAAGTCATCAATAGCATGTAAACAGTGAATATAGGCATGAGAATCCATGAATGCGACACAACAGTGAATAATAACATGCATGAAGTAGTAGGCAATAACTACAATGTCTAACTAGCATATAAGGCAAGTACACTAATATCATGTCTAAACTATTAGCTAACAAGCTATGTCAAATGAAATAGTATTTTCTAAAGTGTTCGTGACATGTCAATTACCGATGAAGATGTGTGTGAGCCGGCAAATAAGTGTACGTGGTACATACGCGTCATCGGTAATGGTGCTGGTGTCCTAACAGCATGATATTAATAATGCAATAAGAAATTATAATATAAGTATGCGATGCGGAGCGAACAGTAAAAATGAGCGGAAGCTGAATACTAGGCGCAACTATAGCTAATCTGCACTAATCTAATATAAATCCTACAAATGGTGCCTTTTGAAATAACACGAATCATGGGGTTTTGAAAATAGGGGCTACGGTGTTTTTAAGAAAAGATACGTTTTTGAAATATCCGTAGAATCCCTTGACCAATCTTTTAAAATACGCATGATTCGTAAGCTTTGAAATAGGTAAGAATCGAATCTAATCTAACAACTAAACTAAACTAAAGGGCTAAGCTAACAAGCTGGACTACAGATAAGGAAACCGCCTAACGTCTGAGTCGATCCATATACATACCTGTATATATATTAGTCGGTGATCTCGCCTCAATAATATCATATCCGATACCATATCTATAATCAGACATCCCAAGTCAAGAGTGCGGATCAATCATCAAGATATAGCTCGTATGTAAATCCGTCGTACGGCATCCCCAAATCTGGGTACGGGTCAATATCATATTCATCATACTATTCATCTGGTATCCTCTTCATCAAATATCATGATCGGGGTACTGATCTACATCTAGTACAATACTGATACCGTCTAAGTATGCATGCACGTGTGTGAAACACTACGTCAAGGACCCGCTACAACGTCATGTCGTATCTCAAATACGAACCCTGCCATATCACCGATCTCACGGCCTCAAATCAATTTCATCGACTCACCTTAAATCCCAAACATTATCCTCAAATCCAGTATGTGAACACATAGTCCCATACCCATGTGAACACATAAACACATATCCCCATATACGCATAGGTAATAACATAGATGTATGCATGTGTGTGTGTGCGTGTGTGGGTGTAACAACTAATCTAGGGTTTCGCAACTAACAGTAAACTAATCCATGAACACCTAGCATCTACCTTTATCCTCAAAGCCTCATATTAATATAATATATATTTAAGTGTATACGTATTCGTATACATCACTGCGAACTGCGGGGGTGCTATACGCCATCCACCCGACTTCTCCCCGTAGATATAAATCTAGTCACCTGGTCCTCGCTCGCCGGTGCCGACGTCGCCGCGCGCTTTCTTGTCGTCTCGAAATCCATATGGGGTACCTACATATCATAACGCACCGTATTGCGTTAAAACCAAATTCGAAATCGAAACGGCATACGAAAATCAAATCGGCACGCGTATCACGCATAGGTCAAAACCTATCGCCTACGCATGCAAGAATAGCCAAACCAACCATCGATGTCGATGTACAAACGTCAAACCATCTAGAAAACCCAAACACACTCATTTGCGCATCCACGAACACTAACTATAATATAAAGTAGGTTAAAATTCACCAAAACCCCAAATTCACCTTAAAAGCCATTTTTCCGAAAATCTAGTAAGCAAAAATTTACCGTTTTAGTACAAAACTTGATGTTTTAACAATTCTAATGGCCATAATACTTATTAAATATCTTAAATAAGTCATAAAAACCATTTTCATAATTTAATCTCATTAAATTTCATTAGCCCCAAAATTCTAGTTTACAATTTAACCAATTTTAACAATTTTGTAGCAAAAATGCACATACAACAATCTAGCTTAGATTTTCATGATCTAAAGTATTAAACTACATTTTATATTGATAATAAAGTCATCAAAAACCTATTTACATTTTCTCTTAAACCAATTCATGGTTTACAAAAACCTAGTTAGCAATAAAGTTTAAATATTACAATTCCACTTAACAATTTGCAAACTAACAATTTGATTATGTTTCACATATTACAAAATGATGAATTCCACTTTGCAACCATAATCACACAACAAAAACCCTAACTATAATTTAATCCTTCTCTTGAAAACCTAAATCTTTCAATTAGAACTACAATTCATATCCTAATTAAGTTAGATTAAAGCAATAACCAACAATTTAACAAAAAGCTCGAGATTTTTACCTCACAAGATTTGAAATCTAGCATGAAAATCTTGACCTCCAATTTGAAAACTTTTCACCAAAAACCATGCTTGAGAGGCTAAGGAAAAATGGGTAGGAGTTGGATTTGGAATTAGCTTTGAAATTGTATTGATTTTGAAGCATTTTTGTGGATTTTTTATGCAAATTGGGTGGGATTTTTTTTTGAGGGAGGGCTGCTGCAGTAGGGTGCTGATTTTGGCCAGGAATTTGACGGAGAGAGGAGAGAGAGTCAAGTGGGGAAAATGATATCAAGTCAACCCAAGGTCAAAGCCCATACTTATATATTCTTTTATTCTTTCATTTCCTTTTTCTTTTCATTTCTCTTGGTCAAAACAAGTGGGGAAATGAGGAGGGGGAAACTTGGGCTGCTGATTTTGGGAGAGGAGAGAGCGTGTGGGTGAGGAAAAATGATAAATGTTATACCCCAATTCCCATTAATACTAATTTCACCGAAAAAAGCCTTTTTCTTCGATATTTTCTAAACCGTTTTAGCAAACGATTTCATTTCAAAAATCACATGATAAAATTTTATTTAATGTTTTATGATGCACAAAATTTGTTTCAACTCATTCCAATTTGTAATTTTCCCTAATTAAATGTATTAGTGACGGCTTAAAATAATAATAAAATAATATTTTTTCAGAAAATTTGAAATTTCACCAGCGGCTCAATAAACACCAAATAATAGCAATTACATAGCTAGAATATGTATATTTAATTTTTATAATAAGATATTTGTATTTTGACTTTTTACAGAAAACCCCCTTATTTTTCCGATTTTTCGAAATTTCACCGAAACGATTTTCAAAACGTTACATTTCATTTCCTGTTATGCCATTGTTTAGGCATTGCTTTTCATTTCAGTTGTATTTACTTTTCATGCATTGTACAAAAGAATGTTATTAATAAAGTTGCTGTTATTTCTATATCTCTTGTCTCTTGTGATTTACTTTTATATTGCTTAGATACGCTTAGCGTATATACTTCTAAGTATATACGTAGCGGACCTCGTCGCGTCCTCTTCACCGTACACCGGGAAGTGGGGCGTGACTGCTTTTGTTGGTGGCCCATGCAGGTCAGAGCTGTATGAATCCCTATCATGCAGTTCTGGTCTGCGTGAACAACCTAAGCAATATAACACAAGAACCAACAACTAAAACATTCTTTACAATTCATGTTTCTTGAATCTTACAAATTTCTATTTCTTGAATCTTATCATTTCATGTATTTGAATCTGTCCTAACCCAAATTTTTCTTCAAGGTTATGGATTCCCCGAACAACACCAGCACCAACGTCAACAACACACCTCCAGCACTACCTCTCGCACCAGCTGTTCCTGCACCACCCACCGAGCAAACAGTGCTACTTGAAGCAATCCGCAGCCTTCTCGAGGGACAACAACAACTCCTGAACCGTCCTGAGACCGACGCACCAGGGGTTAAGCGATTCAGGGCTTTGCACCCCAAGCAGTTCTCTGGTAAAGGAAGCTCTCTTGAAGCTGAAGAATGGGCACAAAGCATCGAAGATGATCTGGCAGTAGCTCAAGTGTCAGACATCGCTTGGGTCCGTGTGGCGAAACTACAACTCATGGATAATGCTCACAACTGGTAGAAGGCGGAAGAAAGCCGTATGGTACAGCCGATTGAATGGAAGACTTTTCACGAGAAGTTTGACGCGAAATACTTCCCTGTGACTGCCAAGTTTGCTATGGAGCGACAGCTCATTCATATGCAACAGGGTTCAATGTGGGACAAATCAGTAGATGAATACGATGATGAATTCACCATGTTAAGCCGGTAAGATATGTCACAATAGTTCAATTTTTAAATGTCACATACTACACAGCTAACACAATCCTTAAACAGATTCGCGGCACACTTGATACCGACGGACGAGATCAGAGCCCGTCACTTTCAACAAGGACTGGACACGGAGATTCAGGCTGCTCTAGCCACGGGAAAATTTTTGACTCATGAGGATGCTCTGGAAGCTGCCCGCAGTTATGAGGCAGTGATAAAAGCAAGAGGCAGACCTCAGTCTGCAGGAGTCAAATGCCCTGCCAACCAGATGGCAGGTGGAGCCTCGTCTAGGCCACCTTTCGCGCCAAGGCGACCCGGAGTACCAACCCATCGTCCCATCCCAGCCTTTTGCACCTACTGCAAGAGAACTGGACATATGAAGAAGGACTGCCGTCGAGCCAACCGCTTTTGCTTAGTCTGCGGCTCAGCTACTCACGATATTGGGTCTTGTCCCCAAAGACAGAACCCAGTTACTGCACCCAGGCCAGCAATTACTTATCTACAGCGACCAGCTCTTCAGGCACCTGCTCCCAGACCTGCACTACCTGCACCACCCAGAGGACCACAAGCTGCACCACCTCCTCGTCAGTTCCATCAAGCTCAAAGGAACGTTCCGAGGAATGCTCCTCAGGCCAAGAGGAATGTACCAAGGCGCCAGGCTTTCACGATGTCCGTGGAAGAAGCTGAGGCCACTGGCCAAGTCATCACTGGTAAACTTTTCTTTTCAAACTTTCCTTTTCTATTCTACTACTTAGTTACATATTTTCTATACCTAAAACAAATCCCACATACCTTAGGTACAATCTTAGTATCCTTAAGCCCTGCACTTGCACTGTTTGATACTGGAGCATCACACTGTTTTATGTCGCAACAGTTTGTCCGAACCCATGCGATTCCAGTCTCACCGCTTGTATCCAGCTGGAATGTCAGTTCAGGAAATGGCGTTCTAAAGGCAACTATAGGATACATCTTGTGTCCAGTCGTCGTTTGCAGTCGAGAGTTTTATGCTGACTTCAAAGTACTAGACATACCGAACTTTGATGTGGTTCTAGGAATGGATTGGCTTGGAACTTTTTATGGTACCATCGACAGTCGTCGAAGGAGGGTAGTATTCGAGATCTCAGACCATCCGGTCTTCTATTTCAAAAGCGGAGACCGTACACGGAGCCAAGTACCTATAAAGCGAAGCCAAGAGAAGCAGTAGTTGCAGCAGCTCAAGCGGAGGAAGAATTAAGACCAGATGTGGTTCGAGAGTTCGACGATGTATTTCCTGACGATATATCAGGTTTGTCTCCCAATCAAGCTCTTGAATTCAGTATTGATTTAGTACCAGGAGCACAACCGGTGATCATAGCACCCTATCGTTTAAGTCCGGAAGGTTTGAAGGAAGTCCGAACACAGTTGGACGAATTACTGGCGAAAGGATGGATTCGTCCTAGCACTTCAAGTTGGGGATCACCTGTACTACTTATGAAGAAGAAGGAAGGTTCATACAGAATGTGCATCGATTACAGAGCCTTGAACGAAGTCACTATAAAGAACAAGTATCCACTCCCGCGCATCAATGATTTATTCAATCAGCTAAGTGGATCTTGTGTTTTCTCTAAATTAGATCTTCGTTCAGATTATCATCAAGTAAAGGTCAAGGAAGCTGATATTCACAAAACAGCTTTCAGAACTCGTTATGGACATTACGAATTTCTAGTGATGCCATTTGGAGTGACCAATGCACCGGCAATATTCATGAACCTTATGAATCAAGTTTTCCGGGAGTACTTAGACAGGTTTGTTGTCATCTTCATCGACGACATCCTGATGTATTCTAAGAGTTGGAAAGAGCATGCAGAATACCTACGAATTGTCCTAGAAACTCTTCTACAACATCAGCTTTATGCCAAGTACAGCAAGTGCGAGTTTTGGCTAAATCAAGTTGGTTTTCTTAGACATATCGTATCAGGAGAAGGAATCTCTGTGGATCCAGCGAAAGTTTCGGCAGTTAGCGAATGGCCTACACCAAAGTCAGTGAAGGATATTCGAAATTTCTTGGGTTTAGCTGGATATTACAGAAGGTTTATTGAAGGCTTTTCAAGGACAGCAACACCCCTAACCAAGCTCACACGTAAAGATGAAGAATTTGTGTGGTCAGAAGCATGCGAACAAGCTTTCGTAGAACTCAAGTCAAGGTTGACATCAGCACCTATTCTCGTCATACCGGATCAATCTGGAGGATTCGAAGTGCATTGCGATCCATCCGGTAAGGGATTAGGATGTGTTCTACATCAACACGGTAAGGTTGTGGCTTATGCTTCAAGACAGCTGAAGATTCATGAGCGCAATTATCCGACGCATGATTTGGAGTTAGCAGCTGTCATTTTTGCTCTCAAGATTTGGCGTCATTATCTACTTGGCGAACGAGTGAACATCTACACAGATCATAAGAGCCTGAAGTACGTGTTTACTCAGAAGGAGTTGAATATGCGGCAGAGAAGATAGTTAGAACTTATGGCGGACTTTGACATCAACTTGCAATATCAACCAGGGAAGGTGAATGTAGTACCTGATGCTCTTAGTCCCCAACCATTAGCGATGAATCTCACCGCTCAGTGGATGCTTCAACAAGATTTGTATCAGATGGAGATTGAAGTAGTAATGCCAGGTAATGCTTCAAGTTTGATGAATTTACAAGTTCAATCAACCATTGTCAATCAGATCAAAGAAGCTCAAGCAAGTGATGCTAAGTTGCAAAAGATCAGAGAACAAGTGGAGAATGGACTCAGAACAGACTTCGTCATCCATGAAGACGGATCTTTGAGATACAACAGCAGATTGTGTGTACCAAAAGGTCCTGTTCGGGAAGAGTTAATGAAAGAAACTCACAGCTCTCCCTATTCAGTACATCCTGGAGGTACCAAAATGTACAAAGATCTACGTCAGAATTATTGGTGCTATGGAATGAAGCGTGAAGTAGCCAGAAGCGTCACAAAATGCTTGGTGTGCAGCAAGTAAAGGCTGAACATCACAGGACTGCTGGATTACTTCAACCGTTACCAATCGCAGAATGGAAGTGGCAACACATCACGATGGACTTTGTGACTGCTCTTCCTCACAGCACAAAGGGTAACGATGCCATATGGGTCATTGTGGATCGACTCACAAAGTCGGCTCACTTCATCCCATTTCGAGTTGGCCAATCAACTGAGACACTAGCGAAGAAGTACATGGAGGTAATAATCTACTTAAGATTTACACTCTTCATAATGTACTATCTCTGCTACCCATGAACCCATACAGGAAATTGTGAGACTTCATGGAGTACCGGTCTGCATTGTCTCTGATCGTGACACCAGGTTCCGATCGCAATTTTGGCAGAGTCTGCAAGCAAGCTTGGGAACAAGTCTGAACTTCAGCATGGCTTATCATCCACAAACAGATGGTCAGTCGGAACGAACTATTCAGATCTTGGAGGATATGCTCAGAGCGTGTATGCTATACTTCAAAGGATCGTGGGAAGATCACCTACATCTTGTGGAGTTTTCGTACAACAACAGCTACCAAGCAAGCATAAGAATGTCACCTTTTGCAGCATTGTATGGAAGGAAGTGTCGATCGCTATTAAGTTGGGACGACGTCGGAGATAGGGAACTTCTTAGACCGGAGATGATAGTAGAGATTTTTGATGTGGTCCATACTATCAGGGAAAGGATGCGCATAACCCAAGATCGACAGAAGCACTGGGCTGATGCAAAGAGACGACACTTGGAGTTCCAGTCAGGAGATCACGTATTCCTGAAGATATATCCGAACCGCGGAGTGATCCGTTTTGGAAGACGGGATAAGTTGAGTCCGAGATACATTGGACCGTTCGACATACTCGAACGAGTCGGTGAAGTGGCATACCGCTTAGTGCTTCCACCTTCATTGGAAGGAATGCATAATGTGTTCCATATATCCCAACTCAGAAAGTATGTAAGTGACCCCAGCCATGTTCTCGATCATTCCGAGCTCACTATACATCCCGATTTCTCTTGTGAGCAACAGCCCGTGGAGATCTTGGACAGGAAAGTGAAGACACTTCGGAACAAGGAAGTTAACTTGGTTCGAGTGATGTGGAGGAAAGACACTCCAGGAGAGTCCACTTGGGAAAGGGAAGATGAAATGCGTATTAGATATCCACACCTCTTTGTAAACAAGTCCTCAAATAAAAGTTGTAAATTTCGAGGACGAAATTTTTGTAAGGAGGGTAGACCGTAACAACTCCATTTTTAATGTACAAAGAATTGTTTTAAATTCAATGCATACTTGGAGTATTTATTGCGTCTGATATCTCTTTAAGTATTTATTTCACTCCATAATTACAAGAAGGAGCTTGTAGCTCATTGGTAATACCTTGCACTGCTGAACCAAGCCACCAGAGTTCAAATCCCATGCCCCACATTATTTTTATATTTATTTTGTTTTAAATTCTTTGGAAAGTCAACGGTCAAAAGGCCATAACTCACAAAATATGTACTAGACAACAAAAAGTAAATATACCAAATTGTACCCCAGGAAAATCCCCGGCCATTGGAACCCTGACTCGGCCCGACTCGGCGCCGCCGGCCGGCGAATCGGCCGACTCGGTCCGGCGCCACCGGCCGGACTTGGCCGGACGGCCGAGTCGCCAACAGAGAAAAGTTGGCTCTTGACCTGGTCCACCCTCCTGTATACTCTAAATGCTTGGATCGGTTACCAATTTCCCAATAAATCCCTTTTAATCCTAGGTTTAATGAGTTTTAATGAATTTTTATAAATTTTTTATATTTTTTTTATTAAAAACCCTAAGCCTAGTCTAACCCTATATAAACCCCCCATACCCTCTACCCTCTCATCACTTTTTCTAAGTCCACTCTCCCAAAATTCCAAGAGAACTTGGTACGTGAGAAAACGAGCGAAAGGCGAAGCGCTGACGAAATCGACGGCGAAATCCCGGCGATCGTACTAGGACCTCTTCACGACGTTTCGACGCACCGGCAAACCCACTACCTTCCTCTCACTCTCTAACGCTGTCCAAACCCGTAAGTCCCTCTTTTCTACCTTTCTTTTCTTCAATTAAATGACGACTTTTCAAACCCGACGGAAATCGGAACAAATCGATTTCCGATTCGGTTTTCTATCAAATCTCACTTATCACTAATTCCATAATACTTAAACATATTCATGTTGACTACTAATCACTTAAAAATTAATTTGAATAAGTTTTCACACATGAAATGATAGCCTTTTTAATATATCGTATTCTTTCACTTTAATACCACCATGTTTAGTTTATCACATTTAACCCTTTGACATTACTATACCTAAAAGTAGATCACGAGGTAATGACCTACCTCCACACACACGCAAATACAACCCTAATTGATATCATCAAAACTTAGAATACGATAATACAAGATTTTACATTAAAATACCCTTTTCTTAATATAACCTTTTCTAAAAGTTCTAAGTTTTAAACAATTTTAAAACAATATCTTTTAATAGGAAAATATGATATGTCGTGGACATTGATCGTTTATCTAAACCTGATTTTGTGGTGTTTAGGCAAGTGTGTCTAAGACGAGTGGTTACTTAATTAGGGCCACTACTTGTAGTGGAGAGCCTCCCACTCACCTGGCACTTACCTGGCCGCAATTGGCGGTGAAGAGGCGATTTGAGGCTTCTACTGACTTGTCGTTTAGACCATTTAGAAATAGGCTAGTTGGCTTCGGAAAGCCTAGAATCTAAAATACGGAAATTTACACCCTTTTACAAATAAATAGCTTATCTTTATAAAACCGTTTTCTAAATGATTAGTATTTATTAAATTTTTGCAAAGCGCCACTACAACCCACTTTTAGGGAACTCGTTAGGGATAGTACGGTTTATCGTGCACCCTTAGGCTTAGTAGTGCGAGATTCAGACCTCTGTAAGGAGCATTCGGTCTCGAAAGGTTTAAAATACGACATTTAAGAAAAATGAGATTTTCGAAAAATAAAATATTTATTAAAAATTATTCTTGTATAAACATAGGTATATTTATCATTTAAACACCTATTTTATTATAAGATAAAGTTTCCACTTTTTTCTAAAAATTACAAGATTAAAAGTTACATTAAAATACCATGAATTTTAATTAAATTCATATTACAAATTAATACTTTTATTTATGTAATTAGGATATTTTCACTAGAAATATCACAAAATAAAATCACACTCATTATAACAATAAAGACAAATAATAAATACTTGAGGTATCTTGAAAAGTATACAAAAATATTTTTACATAAAACCCGTCAAGTTTTATAAATTACAATAAGGACCCTAACAATTATAGAACTTCGACCTACATTTTTTTTAGTCTGACTCGGGTTTGAGTCTGATTATTTCTGACCTGAATATGATTCAAGTCAATCTATATTTTTTAATATTCCAACTCAATATGAACACATGAATCCTATAATCCAGTTAACAACCTATGCAACTTGACTGAATCAAACCATGGATATACATCCATTATTCCGTTATTCCATTTACCTAACTATGTAGTTACAATCTGTTTACTGATATCATGGTTTTGGTCAGTCACCCAACTTACACAATATAATACAATAATACTATCAAAACACTACGGGGTTTAAGGGATAGATTGGTACGAAAGGTGTTAAAGGTTGCACGAGGTGGTCAGATTAAGACACCTAACCTATATTCCGTTGCTGTTGTACCATGGCTTAACGGTTCCTTGTACATTCCGTTTGCCCTGGTCTCTAGCATATAGAGACTCCTCTCGTATACACTGGCATCCTTCTGTACCAAGCTACAAACAACAGCATTAACACAATATTCTATAATATTATACAACTTCTTTAGAAGATACTCTTATTCTGTCTTTTCTAATTCTTCTTTATCTTTGGGACTTACCGAGCGACCTGTTCGCTGACGGCATTCTATTTCTTTTTTCTTTGAATGTCGTCAGGTGCTTTGGACCCAGCAGAGATCGAGCCCACCGGTGAAGACTTGGAGCAGTTTCACGAAGACCCTGAGCTCTAGACATTGTATCTTGTTCTATTCAGTATTTTCATTTCCTGTTATGCCATTATTTAGGCATCGCTTTTCATTTCAGTTGTATTTACATTTCATGCATTGTACAAAAGAATGTTATTAATAAAGTTGCTGTTATTTCTATATCTCTTGTCTCTTGTGATTTACTTTTATATTGCTTAGATACGCTTAGCGTATGTACTTCTAAGTATATACGTAGCGGACCTCGTCGTGTCCTCTTCGCCGTACACCGGGAAGCGGGGCATGACAATAATATCGGCCCACATATCGACCATAATATCGGCCCTCATATCTAATGAATAAGTATATTTGCATAGATCATTATGATGATATATTATGTAGGTGTACATATATAACAGCGTCCCATATCACTGATATATATATACAATAAATATACATATATATATCAGCATCCCATACCACTGATATATATACACATGAGTAAAACAATCTAGAAAACATCATATGAAAACCTTATCTCAATGCGAAATGCATAAAATATAATATATGCAACATGAAACAGTAATATGAGCATATAAGGAAAAACAACTATTTAACTGTTACAAGTTATTAAGTATATCATGCGGTTCCTAATTTCTCCGAAATCAAACGCAACATCATATAAAGGTGAACATGTAAATATAGCAAGGTGTATGAGCATGTACCTATCAATAATGATATAATACCATACGGGTGTATGTGTAAGTATGTATGCAAAATGTACATGTAGCTATGTCTCATATGTATATATACATGTCACTAATGGTACAATACCATATAAGTATATGGGTAACTAGCATGTAGGCATGTCAAGACATATGTGTAAGCATGTAGGTATACAGGTATGCTATATGTCATATGCATAATAAAAATAAGGATCATGTCTCAAGTCTCTAGCCAATACAATTTCACGTATGTATGAGTGTTGTGCGTGTCATGGCAATTATCGACGGTGTGGGTGTAGCATACAATTAGTGCTCATGCAACATGAACCGTCAATAATGGTGTTGTGTCTCATTAATACTATGTCCGAATGCAATAGGAAATGAGATATGCAACAATGGTACACATGCACAATCAATGTCCATATACTTATAACTAATTGTCATGTCATTTAATCTAGCTCAGACGCATAATGCCATGCGGGCGATTACCCTGTAGATGTTAAATCTACTCACCAACGATCCTGGCTAAGTAAAACCAACCACTTACTTTCTTTTCTTTGCAGCGTCCGAAATCCCCGCCTGCGATCCAAAAATCACATAAAATAAAGTAAGTGTATATTAGAAATTGATCAATAACACGTACAAACTACGTTTGATCGACGCACCAACTCCAAACATACTCTCAAGTGTTTGTCTAGTGGCTAACGTGTGTAGCGATACTACGAAACCAACCCTAAAGAAAAAGCTACACAGAGTACACGCACTGTGTTGGATAACGTAACGCGCGTAGTCATAACACTAGAAACTAGTAAAGTGATCCCATATTTTGTATACAGTCAAAACTCAAAAATCAAACAGTACCAAACACACTAAAATAGATGCAGACAGCTACCCTAGAAAAACGAAGCCCAAACTCCATCATAAAGCCGAGGTCGCCAGAATTTGCCTCCATGTCGTCGATCAAATCCGAGCAGGATGGGTTCGTACTTCAGGTAAAATCTTAGGGTCTCAGGTACAACACAACTACGCTGCTAGATTTTCTAGTACACACTATGGGTCACAGCAGATCACAGATATCACAAAATGACACTAAAAATACGATATGTGTATGAAACTTTATTTTAAGCGTTCTAAACTGAAACGTATAAGCTACGCAACACTAAAATTACCTACATAACAGATAGAGATCATTACCTACTCCCACATGCTCAAAGATTCTAGCTTTCCAAGCTCCAATGGATCCTAGAAGCAAAACAAGGCTTGAAAAGGGATTTGGTGATGTTTTGATGAAGATTAGTGACGGTTTTGTGAAGGATTGGTGATGGAATGACAAGTGTTCAGTTGAGAGCTATGAGGAGATGAAAATATAAATGAGAATGAGATAGAGAATGAGAGAATGAAAAGATAAAGAGAGAGAGGTGAGTGTAGGGTTAGTGTACCTCCATAATTAATGCAAGTATTAAGCTCACCATGCCACCTCCTCTCCAATCCAAAACACTAAAGGAAAATATCTCCTTCACCACCAATATCTAGGGTTTAGGTTAAGTTCTAGGTTATGGTTTAAAGAAAGGATAGGATTAGATTAAGGTTTTCATGGTCCTTAACAAGATTAACACTAACATACCCTCACATTAACATGCACATGTGTGTGCAAGCCATAATAAATAATAATAAATTATTAATTAAATGTTATAAAATGTGAGGAACCCTAATTGGTAAAATTTTTACAGAAAACTTGTATTATCGCCAAATTAACACTAATCGCAAATCTAAGGTGTTACATAACTACTTCGATCGTCAATCCGTGCAATTCCTGCTGTAGCTTCTACTGAGCGGTAAGATTCATTGCTAATGGCTGGTGGCTAAGTGATTCAGAAACTACATTCACCTTCCTAGGATGATACTGTAGATTGATATCGAAGTCCGCCATGAGTTCTAGCCATTTTCTCTGCCGCATGTTTAATTCTTATGAGTAAATACATATTTCAGACTCTTTTGGTCGGTGTATATATCCACTCGTTTTCCCAGAAGATAGTGGTGCCAAATCTTAAGTGTGAAGATAACGGCTGCCAACTGCAGATCATGTATTGGATAGTTGCGCTCATGTACCTTCAGTTGTCTTGATGCAAAAGCTACAAATTTTCCATGCTGGTGTAGAACACATCCTAATCCCATACCGGACTTATCACAATGCACAACAAATCCTCTAGACTAATCTGGTATTACAAGAATAGTAGTGTAACGTTTTAAAAATAATTAAATAAATAAAATCTTTTAGGTGAATTTTCTGATAAACGGTAAAATAAACCGTATTTTCCGTAAAACTCAACTACAATTATTTTTCAATATAGATTTATATATGCCTATTTTAACTATATAATTGCTAGTAATTGGTATTTATTTGGTCACTTGTAAATTTCTAGTTCACTAAAATATTTTTCCTAAATTAATTAAATTAAAATATTAACATAAGATTTAATTATACATTTAATTAGTGTAAATTACAAATTAAAATGGGTTAATTACACAATTTGTGCACCATGACAACTTAATATTTAAATTGTAACATGTTTTTTTGGAAAATTTCTCAAGGGTTCTAGACTTTTCTAAGTAAAGTTTTAATAGAAAATAAAGAAATTGAGAAAAAGGAATTAGTAAATGAGTTAAAAGATGCATCAATTAGTGAAGTTTCTACACACCACACTCTCTCTCTCCCTCTCCAAAATGGTGGCCGAGCCCACCTTGTGGCAGCCCCAAAAATTAGCTCTCTCCTTCCCACTTCATTCCAACACAACTCTTTAAAATCAACACAAAAATTCTACCAAATTCCTAATTAAATCATTACCCATTATTCTTTGCTCATTCTAGCTTGAATCCTTGGAGCAAGAGACCATTTTAGAGGTCAAGTTGCATGCTAGATATCTTGAATTGGAGGTATAATCCTAACCTATTTTTAAATTTTTGCTAAATTATTTCAATCTAATCTAATTAGGTATTTAATTATGGTTTTAATTTCAATATTTAATTTTCAAGAGAAGGATTGAAATTAAGGTTAGGGTTTTTACCACATCATTAGGGTCACAATATGTAGTTTGACATATTAGGGCATGTAAAATTTAGGCTAGTTGTTAAATTTTGCAAACTAGTTGTTAAATTTGTTAAGTGTTACTTTTAAATTGTATTAATGGTACAATTTTGTAAACTAGATTTTTATAAATCATATATATTGGTGAGATAAAATTATGATGAGGGTTTCTATCATTAGATTATGGTGTTAATGAGGAGATTAACATGTTTATTGAATGTAAAACCTAATTTGGTTACTAGTTGCTAATTGTTAGTTAAAAAAATGTGATAAATATGCTATTTTGCAAACTAGGTTTTAGAAATTAAATTAAAATGTGGGATTAAAAATCTAGTTAGGCTTTTAGCACATCATTATGGTTTCCATGAGTGGTTTAACAATTTAAAATATGCAAAATTTAGTTTAGTTGTTAATTTCTTAAGTGTTACCTTTAAATTGTTAAAATTTGATAAAATTGCAAACTAGAAATTTTGGTTTAATACAAATTGACGGGATTGAATTATAGAAATGGTTTGTATGACTTAGTTATGATATTTAGAGTATATTGTGGCCATTAGTTTTGCTTAAACATCAGGTTTTGAAGTAAAACGGTTAATTGACGCTTTCTAGGTTCTTGCGAAACAGAATGATTTGATTAATTTTAAGGTTTTGATGATTTAAACCCTATTTATATTATAATTAGTGAGTTTTAGAACAACGATTTGTATATTTGTGTTTCATCTCGATCAATCGGCATTTGTACGCCGATATCGAGGGATATTTGGTTCTTTTGCATGAGCGGGTCATAGGTTTTAACCTATGCGCGTTTCATGCGCCGTTTTGGGTTTTATCCGCGATTTCGGTTTACGATATTATATATGTTTGCGTATAGGTACCCCTCACGTGGAATTTGGACAATGAAGAAGAGGATGGCGGCATCGACTTCGGCAGACAAGGATCAGGTGAGTAGATGTATATCTACGGGGGAAGTCGGGTGGATGGCGTATAGCACCCCCGCAAACGTAGAATATGGATATTACGTACTGTTATTAGAAAGTCGGACGTGAACTTAGATTCTTGACGAGTAGTGTCCTATTGAAGACTTTAGGTTGGACTAGACTTATTTAGAAAGACTTAACCAGAGGATGATTGCCCTAGAGGGAATTCGTAGGTTTCATATAGACACACACACACGCACACAGACATACACTTGACTTGGTGTGCGTGTGTATATATATGAATGTGTGTAGGTTTCTATGTGTGTGTGTGTGTGTGTGTGTAACATATACACGTGATATGAGGATATTATATGATATCTGGGGAAGAGTCGGTATGACTAGGTATGATGCCATGAGATATTGGATATATGATCGAGTTATGATATGAGATGTATTATGATATTAGCGAATCGTTGGGAAATGAGAAAATGTATATTTATACATAAACGATAATAGGTGATGATGACATTGAAATGTACGAGACTCTAGAATAGAACCCGTATTATAATATGTGACTTAATCATGATATGATATATGACATGATATTTTAGTGGATCATCTGACGATTGATATTTACACAGATGATGATATATGATTGATGATATAGGGATGCATGCGATTATAGTACAATACCCTTGATCATGATATTGTTTGATGATGATACCATACGAACGATGATGTATATGTGTGATAGTTGACCCGTACCCCGATTTTGGGATGTCGTACGATGGATTTTACCGTACGAGGCATAGATGTGATGATTGACCTGCACTCTTGACTCGAGAAAATCGTACCATGTACGTGATGCTATTGAGGCTGGATCACCGACTACTAGAGATATCGACTCAGATTTTAGGAGGATTTTTCTTACTTTTCGACTAGTGTCTTTAGTTAGTTCTTTAGTTGGTTAGGTAGATCTTAGTTTAGGCTCGAGTCATATTTATTTTCAAAACTAACGAATCATGCGCATTTTTAAAGACAACCTAAGGGATACTACGGATTTTTCAAAGGGCATCTTTTCTTAAAAACCCCGTAGCACCTAATTTTCTAAAAACTACGATTCGTGCTTTTTCAAACAACAAACTGTATGACTCGTAATTAGTATGTATTCTCTAGTTGTGCGTTTTCTACACATTCACTGTTATATTCATGTTGTATTCATCGCATTGCATGTTCACACATTTGTTTCTTTAGCTAATATGAAACTCTGCTTGTTAGGACACCAGCACCATTACCGATAATGCGCATGTTCCACATACACTTATTTGCCAGCTCACACACATCATCATCGGTAATTGCCATGTCACGTACACTTTAGAACATATTATCTTTTTATTGATATAATCAGCTAAATGTTAATCCAATATAATATTGTGTGATTACTCTTATGTGCTGGTTTAGACATTGCATTTATTACTTAGACACTTCATGCATTCACATATTCATATTATCATGCAGTATTGTGGGGTTTATGCCAATACTCATTATTTACTTACTCATGATTTTGGGATTTTGGATTTATATGAGATTTCTGGATTTTGGGGAAAACCGCAAGAATATATATAAAAACTTCTCTCTCTCTCTCTCCCCCTCTCATTTTAAAATACAAGTTGCGGTTTTCTCGTGATGTATATGTCGTTCACCATGAGATTTCATGTTTTCTGTTGGATTTCGAGACCCGATTCAAGGAGTGGATGAACTGTCTCGGGTATATGGTGGGCCCGGTATGGTACCCCGGGGAAAGAAGCTTGAGTTGTAGATGATAAGCCTGGTAGGGGAAGACTACCTACCGGTAATGTCTGGCGCGGCGGATATCCGGAGGATACCGACCGTTGTCGTGAGATTTGATGATTTGGGCCGATCTGGACTGACGGAGCCCGAGATATTGAGACTATGAGATTTACATGTTTTGTGTTGATACTTGACACGGATTTCTATGGTTTTCATTGATGATGTTTCAGATTACTATACAAATTTTACTATGATAAAAGTTAAAGATTTCTTATACAGATAGATCCGGATTTCATTGTTGATTGTTTTACATTCATAGTGCATGCATACTCATACACATCATATGTTACTACTTGAGGCACTGACACGAGCACTGAGCATTGCACTTACGCATAGATTATTGCCCTGCCACTACTAGATGATTAGTATTATATTATGTATATTATTATGACCTAGGAGATCGTCGTGCATGCGATTTCTACTCGCAGATGTCTTCTACTCATGAGTTAGCAACTCACCCCCATTGTGCCAAATTTTCTTACAGGTTTCGATGTACAGATTTCCTAGGCAGCTTGCTGGCACATCATTTCATTCAAGATGATTTGCTTGGTAGGTTCGTTCACTTGTATCAGGACCGCCGTTGTACTTTTATTATTTCATTTGTATCTAGTAAGCTCCATCAACTAGACTTGTATTACTTGATAGATTTAGAAGACCAGTTATTTTTATTTCAACCTTAGAGTCGCGCTTTCATTATTATGGTTTTCTGGTGGATTTGGTTTTCTTTTGAGTTTTGAGCCTCGCCCTTCGGATTGTATATTATAGTGCATTGTGTGCTTGTTTCCGCCTTTTGGAGTAGAGCTAGCTCCCGCTTGGGGACGCCTTTTTATTGCTTGTATATATTATTCTTGTTTGTACCCGTTTGGGGCCAGTTTTTACAAAGGAGACTCTGCTGAAATTTTTGCTGAAATTTTTGATAAAATTTGATATTGCTTGTTTTCCTACACTTCTTTTAAATGGTTTAGATTTCTGGGCTTTGGCTTGCTTAGATTATGTTATGTCTCTAGACGTTTCGTAATTTAAGTGCCGGTCACGTTCCGTACCTTCGGGTCGCGACAAGCAGCTGAAGTTAATCTTGACTTGAGTTCTACAAAAGCATTTTCACATGCTTCTGACCACACGAATGATTCATCTTTACGTGTGAGCTTGTCAGGGGTGCTGCAATCTTCGAAAATTCTTCGATGAATCGTTGGTAATATCCTGCTAATCCTAAGAAACTTCGTATATTTTTCACCGTCTTTGGTGTCAGCCATTCGCTGACAACTGATACCTTAGCTGGATCTACTGAGATTCCTTCACCTGAAATGATATGTCCGAGAAATCCGACTTGATCTAACCAAAATTCACACTTGCTGTACTTGGCGTAGATTTGATGTTGTCATAATGTCTCCAAGACAATCCGTAAGTGCTTGGCGTGTTCTTTCCGATCTTTTGAATACACCAGGATGTCGTCGATGAAGATGACAATGAACCTGTCTAAGTACTCTCGGAAAACTTGGTTAATCAGATTCATAAATATAGCAGGTGCATTGGTCACTCCAAATAGCATTACAAGATACTTATAATGACCATATCAAGTCTTGAACGCCGTCTTCGGAATATCGGACTCTTTGACCTTCACCTGATGATAACCCGAATGAAGATCTAGCTTCGAAAATACACAAGACCCACTTAGCCGATCGAAAAGACCATCGATGCGCAGTAGTGGATACTTGTTCTTGATCAGTACTTCATTTAGAGCTTGGTAATCCACACACATCCTGTATGAACCTTTTTTCTTCTTCACCAGTAATACTGGAGATCCCCAACTTGATGTACTGGGATGAATCCAATCTTTTCTTCAGGAGTTCCTCCAACTGAGTGCGGATCTCCTTCAATCCTTCTGGACTTATCCGGCACATGGTTTTGATTACAGGTTGCGCACTAGGTAATAAATCAATGCTTAATTCAAAAGAGAATAAAACCTGATATATCCTCAGGGAATATATCCTCGAACTCCCGAACTACTTCTGGCTTCGATTCTTCCGCATGTAATGCTTCAACTACTGCCTTCTTTGGTTTTCCTTTGTACATTCTAGGTTCTAAGGTACGGTCTCCACTCTTGAAATAGAACACTGGATGATCTGGTATTTCTAACACTACCCTTCTTTGGCGACAGTTGATGGTAGTGAAGAAAGTTCCCAACCAGTCCATTCACAAGACTACATCGAAGCTCGGTATGTCCAGTACCTTGAAGTCCGTATAAAATTCTCTGCTGCAAACGACCACTGAACACAGATCCTATCCCAAAGTTTCTTTTAGAATGTCGTTCCCTGAACTGACATTCCAGCTGGATACGAACAGTTTAACTGGAATCACATGAGTTCGGATGAACCGTTGCGGCATAAAGCAATGTGATGCTCCAGTGTCGAAGAGTGCTAGAGCAGGTAGGAAGGCTACTAGTATAGTACATAAGTTGTGTGAGGTTGGTTTTAGATACAGGAAAAATATAGTGATATACAAGAATTGAAAAGATGTGAAAGGATTGGGAATTACCAGTGATTACTTGGCCGGTGGCTTTGGCTTCCTCAACCTTCATTGTGAAAGCCTGACGTCTGGGTACATTCCTCTTTGCCGGAGGCACGTTCCTCTTTCCTTAGGGCATGTTTCTTTGCCCTTGAGGCATGTTCCTCTGTGCTTGATGGAACTGACGTTGAGGCTGTGCGGGAGGTCCACATGGCGGAGGTGCAGGTAGGGCTAGTCAAGGTATAGGAGCCTGAATGGCTGGCCGCTGCGGAACTGTGATAGCTGGTATGGGGGCTGGAGCTGTGTTGAAATGGTATGAACATGCTCCAATAAAGTGAGCAGATGCGCCATGTAGGGGTCAAAAATTACACTCTGGTTGACCAAATCAAAATCAAAGTCAACCCCAAGCCAAGTGGGCCCATGCCAAGGTTAAGACCGAGCATTGAAGGGACCGGCCACATAACAAAAAGAATGAAGCCATAAATTGGTTTAATGTAATTCTTTTTTTATATAGAAATAAATGTATGTAAAATGGGCAAAAAGCCAAAATTTTGTAAACCCCATAGCTTAAGTGCAAAAAGAGATAAGCATATAAGGCATGAGATGGCACAAGTGTCATTTGGCAATGCTCAAGGGGCTATATGTAAAGTGTGTAGCCTATAAAGGCAAACAAGATGAAAAATCTAAAGGACTTTTCTTTCATTCTCAAAAAAGTCTAGGGTTCTGTGCCTCCTCCTTCCTCAAGGTTCTAAACCTTCTTCTCTTTTCTTGAATCAAACCAAGAGTTTAACACTTCATTTTTTCAAAAAGAAACAGTTTTTTCACCATAAAACCCTTGAAGGGGAGCTCGGATCTTCTATCAAATCCCCCAAAGGGGTGATTTTTAAGTCTCACCCCTTTTTCTCTAAGATCTAGCCAACAGAGAGGAGGAAGAAAGAGACCCATCTCCAAAAACCCTACTTTGGGAAGATCTAAGGCTCAAGAGAAGATCTAGGGCTCAAGGGAGAAGAATGGGGTCCCCTTTCATCATCTCCGAAAATCTCTTGGGAGTTTAACTCCGGGAACAAACAGAAAAGAAAAGAAAATTCTTTCCTTTTAGGAGTTTAACTTTAAAATTCAATCGGGATTACAACTCCCAGTGCAGAGGCTAAGCCCCTTTGTCCTTCTTTTAGGAGTTTAATTCCAAAAGTCAATTGGGAGTACAACTTCCAGTGCAGGGGCTAAGCCCTTTTGTCCTTCTTTTAGGAGTTTAACTCCAAAAGTCAATTGGGAGTACAAGTCCCAATATAGAGGCTAAGCCCCTTTTTTCCGCATGCGTCCAGTGCCCACGTGCTGGGCGCGTGAGGTGCCGGCTCCCAGTGCCCACGTGTCGGGCGTGTGTGGTGCCGGTGCCCAGCGCTTAGTGCCCAGCTCCCCAGTGCCCACGTGCTGGGGACGTGAGGAGAGGGCGCCCACGCGTCTTTTGGACGCTATTCACCCTTTTTTATATATACACACTCCACAACACTTTCCCCGTTAGACTCTGCGTAAACTCTGCAAAACCCCCATAAACTCTGTGAGGCCCCTGATATACCCAAGACCACTCAAAACAGAACACGCGCACACTGTACATTGAGTTCGCATGACCAGTTTGACCCGTTAATCGGAGGTTCCTTCGCTCCAAAAGCGAGGAGTAATTAACGGCAGCATAGTCCGCGGCTGCCGGAGATTCGGATCCCCACAATCAATAAACCCTCGTCTACCCTAAACAGGGGTAATTTGTAGCACGCCTGACAAGCGACACATATTTCTATCTCAGTGGGGTAACGAAAAACACCCTACACGCAACAAACTAAACACAGGCCATTTTCACGCCTGTAGTCTTTCGCCAGGTGTCCTGTCTTCTTGCAGTAGAACCAAATGTCTGGACTATGCCGGTTAAATGTTCCTCCCGGTCTCCTGGGTGCAAATGTTGGCCTAGAAGAGGCTCCTCCAGTTGTTTGAGTGGCATAGCGTTTTGTTAGGTTTACCTAGCACCTCATGAAGGTTTTGGAAGCATCACATGTACCAAAGATTAAATTTTTAGGGTGCTAAGTGAACACACAAAGAATCATTCCTAGAAAATTAGGGTTTCAAAAACAACACATCATCACAAGTAAGAAAATCTAGGGTTTTGAGAGTTCAACCTTTGTAGCTCCCTATGCTAGACTCCTCGGCTACTTGGGGTTTGGAAAAGGTCCGCTTGAACTCCTCTAGGCCCACGATGATCCACCCGGAGTCCGCTTTGTCCAAGCTTGCAACTTCACTTGATCAAGAGAAAGAAATGTAGCTAACACTCTAAACAAGTGGGCAAGACTTGTGTAGAATGATGTTGTGGTGGCTTTTCTCACTTCAAAATCCTAACTTGGTGAGTAATTTTCTCACTAGAGAAATCTAGAGAGCAAAAGAAGAAGGAGGAAGAAGATGATGGCCTTTTTAGAACAAGAGAAAAGATAATCTCACATGAAAAAATAGAAAATATATGTATATATATTTTCCACCTCTCATCTCAAACCATGGTTAAACAATAAAAATATTATTGAATTTGAGTTAAAACACAAAAGGAAAGTTAATCCATGGTTAAATGGTGGGTGAGCATGGTTAGGACAAAGAAGAGTGTAGAAAGTAAACCATGAATTATCCTTTTCTTTTCTTTTTCTTTTTAACACAAATACAATATATATCCATATATATAAAACCATGGTGTGAATCTTATATTGCCACCATTTTCTATGTATATACAACCATGAAGGATGTATGTATGTATGTATGTATGCATGCACATCCATATGTGCATGAATCAAGAAGGAATGCATACATGCATGCATGCATCCAAAAATACAAGAAAGGATTTCTAGTGAGAATATAATGGTTAAATAATAAATCAACACTTGATTTATCAATCCGGCCATATCACATACGACCCAACCAAAAACAAGCCGCCCGATTAATATACGGTATCTTATACGCGCATTTTAACCGGGTCCATGGGCATATCGCATACGAGCACCACAATGTTTCGCCTGGACTAGGTAACTCCTTTGTGGGACTCTAAGACTCGTCAATACTCCGGCAGTGGGTGATGATCATATCAAGCACCCCCAAGCCGTAAGCAGTCAGCTAAACGTAACGGCCACCCGGGTATTGAGCGATCAGAAGAAAACAAGCGAACCTGCTACAACTCCCGTCGAGCCAACCGGCAACACTACCGTGCAGTCCGGTCTCTTCGTCAGATATGCCGCATATCGAGCCTAGGGATGGTAAATGTCAGACCCCAATAACCGATAAGTCGTGCCGATATGAGGCCCATAACGGGTCGAGAAACTACTGGTAACATTTACCAGTAAATTTCTAAAACAGCCCTGGCCAGGGACTTCCCTGTTACGGCCAATCGAGCACAGAGCAACATCAACCCCTAATACCGAGAGAGACGATGTAACGTTTTAGAAATCGTTTTGCGAATTTTCCCGTTTTAGGGTAAAATTGTCGGTTTTTCCTGTTTTAACCCGATTTCGATCAAACGTCCGTATAACCTTACCGACACCTAGTTTGGCTAAAATAAAACTTGTGCGCGAACTTTGGGAGTATTTGGGAGGTTTTGGTTCATATAGAATTTTTCCCAAATAAAATATTATTTTAAGCGGTATTTTGTGCGCGTAAATCGGGAAATTTTTTCTCTTGTGAATAAATTAATTTTGTCACTAGAATTATTTTAGAAACTTCTTTTTAAATATCTAGATATTTTTGGAGTGCAAAAGGAATTGTTTAAAAAAAGAAAAGAAAAGAAAAGAAAAGGGTGTAAAGGTGACATTTTTCATTTAATGTTGCATTTATTGCTCAAGACTAGAATTTTCTCATTTTAATTACATAACCCCCCCCCCACCCACCTCCTTGGCCGAGCCTCATCCCCCCATTTCTGTCCTCTAAATTTCTAAGCTCATTTCTTGTTCTTTTTCAATCAAAAACACAAAAATAATTCCAAAAATAAATCCAAAAATTCCTATATAAAAATTAAACCATTTTTCCTTCACTAATCCTTCATGGATCTTCAACAAAGCTTGGTTTTTGATGCTAAGATGTTGGAATTAAGTTTCATTTTGTATTCTTGGGGAGGTATAATTCTTACCTTAATCCTTATATTTTTGCTTTAATCTTAATCTAGCTAATTTAGTTAGCTATTTATGTGTTTAGTTTAGTTTTTAAATCTTGATTAATTCATTATATTTGGTTTAAGAAATTCATGTTAGGGTTAAATTTTGATTAAGTGATTAGTGTTCATTTAAAGTGTTAAATTGTGTTTTGGAAAAGATTAACCTAGTAGAAAATGTTAATTTTTGCTAATGAATATTTTGTTTAATTAAGCAAAGTTGCTTACTAGGTTTTTCCTAAAACATAATTAGCGAGTGTTAAAAATATAGGAATGGTTTAGATAGCTTAGTTAGGCTATTTTAAGGTATTTGGAGTCGCTAGATATGCGTTATCTTGAATCTAGTGCGAAATATTACGATAAGTTGCTTACTAGATTTCGGGGTTTTTCCGACGTAGGGTTCGTTTGGTCGTTGCGGGGTTATATCTAGTGTATTCCTCGTAAATTTTGTGTTGTGTTGCGCGATCGGGACGATCGGGGTCCAGACTTGGTGTTTTGTAGTTTAGCGACCCCAATTAGGGTTTTGGCCGGTATCGTGCGCGATAGATGCGCTAAACGCGCAGTGAAATTTTCCGGGCGTTTTCATCACGTTTCGTTGACTTTTCGTCATTATAGGATATTTATCTTATGTGTTGTATTTATTAAATTTTAGGTTCGCAAGCAGGGATTTTAGGTGCTGCGGACAAGGGGAAGCAGGTGGTCGGATTTTCTTAGCTCGAGACCATCGGTGAGTAGATTTTGTAGGGTTCCTAGGCACACTAATGAGGTCTCACAAGGCATCAACCATGCTAAATTTAAAAATTTCCGGTGCCTAAAAACCCTAATGCGATCGTTGACTAGATATTAGGCGAAACATGCAAGTAGTAAACAATTTTACTGCAAAGTGAAAGAGAGTACAACTTTTGTAGATCCGGTCCTCCACTTCCTTAGCTCCGTGATGATGTCCCTTCGCTGCGATCATTGGATCCCGGACTCTAGCGATGGTTTCGTCGAAGAAATGATCGGGTTAGGTCGTTGACTTCGATGCCGAAGATGATCTACGTCGAGGCAACTCAAGATCAAGCTCCAACTTCACCAAGTCAAGAAACTTGTGAAGAAAACACCCTATACTACTTGGCAAGTGGTAGAGGATGAAGAAATAGGAAGTAGGTTCACTTTAGATTTGGATTTCTAACTCTTTCTCATTTCACCATTGAAGCTAGCAAGCATTTCCTTCTTGAAGAAGAAGAAGAAGAAGAAAAAGAATATCATAAGAATAATAAAAACAAATGATAAATCAAGTAAAGTTATCATAAAGGAACCATGGTAGAGTGTAGAGAATAAACTATGGTTAAAGCAAATGGTTAGGGGTAAGGAAAGAAACAAAATGGTTAAAGCTTTTTCAAAGCTTCAAGAAGCTTCAAGATAAATCCAAAGAAAGCCACCATTTCATTTCTTGCCTTAAAGAATAAATAAATAAATAAATCAATCAAATCCTAACCATTAACCTAATCATAGTTTAAAGCATACACACACCCAAGTCTGCATGTATCATCAAACATGATATAAACTAGGGCACAAAACTATATCATATATACAATGTGCACATCAAGTGAAAAAATCCATCTTAAGTGAACCAATACTAGTTGATGCAAAGTAATATATCAAATATATAATTATGCATTAAATCATTAAATCAACGCTTGATTTAATGATCCGGTCACACTGCATATAACCTACTAATATATAGTGTATCAATGTATCGAATCAACACTTGATTCGGTAACCCGGCTATATCTCATATAACCGTCCAATGATACAAATCGCGAGAATAGAATACAGTATTACATACTGGTATTATTCTCGGTCCCGCACATATCTCATATGCGCTCTTATTTCGTTTTGCTTGAGCCAGGAAACCTCTGTGTAGGACTCTAAAGACTCGTCAATACGCCGGCAGCAGGTGATGATCATATCAAACACCCACAAGCCGCAAGCGGTCTGCTAAATGTAACGGCCACCTGGGTATTGAGCGATCAGAAGATCGACGAGCAAGCCCGCTCATACTCCTGTGAATCCAACCAGTAACACTTACCGTACAGTCCGGTCTGTTCGTTTGATATGTCGCATATCTCGCCTAGGGGTGGTAAACGTCAGACCCTAATAGCTTGATAAGTCGTGTCGATATGAGGTCTATAATAGTTCGAGAAACTACTGGTAACACTTACCAGTAAATCTCAGCAACCCTGGCCAGGGATTTCCGGTTATAGCCAATCGAACACAGTGCAACATCAACTCCCTATACCGGGAGAGAAGAATCCCCTCCAATCGCTCATTGCCTCAATGTGATTCGGGACTGTACCCAAAAACCACCGTTTTTCACGCCCTCTTGGACGTGGTAAGGTGGAAATCAAAGCACAGTGGGAATCACACAAGACTCTATGACGATCTCGGGTCTACAGATTAACCTGTACCAGTGTCACCAGAGAACTGCCATCTGACGTAAGGTATAATACTACCTGGAAGTTCTCGGCGAGTCCGTCCAGTGTACCCAGTCTCCTCTGAGCACCCGTATATCATCTCTGATGTCAAACACCAATGGATATGGGATCATCCATCGCCCATCTGTATGGGTCGAGAAGGTATACGATAGTCTACACTGATATATCGATGCCCTGTCTCGATACACCCACGACTAGGGACCTTGAAACATGTACTTATGGACTACCATGTCCATACTAGTATGATCTGCATCATAGTCCAGGTAGTCAAGTACACATCCTAAGGGCTTTGCCAACATGTAACAGAGAGACAATCAGTGTACACGTTAATGTAAAGAGCAACCATATAGCATACTATCATGTCGAGCTAGAAAGTCCTCCCTATATATGTCCAAGCATCCACTACAATATACATCCTATGTATAGTAATGGCCTCTAGGGCATACATATAACTAACAATCTTCCACTTGCACTAGGCCCATCTGAAAGCAGTGGTTGCAGTATCTCATACTCAACCATCCCATAAAAGTCTCTCTCTGGGAAAAGGCCTTTGTGAGTGGATCCGCCGTGTTGTCCTCTGAGTCTACTCTCCTTACCTCGATCTCCTTGGGGATCAACCATCTACATGATCAGGTGATACTGCCTTAGAATATGTCTGGATCACTGTTGGGATGGACGTTCCTTGGCATAAGCCACAACTCCATTGTCACACAATGGGAGTAATTAAGTTCATCTCATGAACTAATATACACCCAGACAACCTCTTTGGTAGCATCTTAAGTAGAGATGTATCCAGCCTTTATCGTCTAGTATGCCACGGTATCTAGCTTGGAACTCTTCCAACATACCGTCCCTTTACTGAAGGTAAAGACAATGCCTGTGACTGACATTCAGTCATCCTTATCACCCTGGAACCTTTCCAGTGATTCTCCCCATGATTAATTGATACCAACTCACTACAACTAGTGAGTATCCTAACATCCAATTAGATCTATCTCATAGATCCAAACCCAGGATTTAGTAGGTATCACTTTGATTCTATATGGAGAATCCTTGTGATAAGCGGAGATTGACCGAGCGTAGCATAGGAAACTACTTCCCTATCAAGAGTATGCCATCCACGCACTCTACGAGGATCACCACCATACTCCCTACTTCCTTTTTGTATATACAAGGTTCATCTACCATTTTGATGAAGTCAAACTATTTGACTACTACATCAAAACAGATGTTCCAACTCCGCGATGCCTGCTTTATCCTATAAAGCATCTTGTACACGTTTCCGCTGCTCCCACTGTTTACGAAGCCCTCTGGCTGTGTACTTATAGACGCGCTCTTCTAAAACATCATTTAGAAAAGCTGTCATGACACCCAACCACCAGATATTGTAGTCATGGTATGTAGCCGTGGCAAGTAGGATCTAGATGGACTTAAGCATAGGCCCCAGAAAAGGTTTCATCATTATCCACGCCTGGTCAATGACGAAAACCTTTAACAAGTCTAGCTTTGAAAGTCTCAACTTTTCCATCTACACCAAGTAATCTTCTCAAGATATACTTGCTCCTGATGGGGATTTAACCCTACAGATAAAGCAACCAAAGTCCATACTTTGTTGGTGTATAAGGATTCCATCTCAGATCACTAAGCATCCAGCCATTCTTACAGAGTCTTACCCCTAATGGCCAGCTCAAAACTAATTGGGTCATCATCTCATGATGCAATCCTCGCTCCCACTGTCATAGAGAAACTGAAGTATCTCTCAGGTGGGTGAGAAACCCTACTTGATCGGCGGAGAGGCTGAGGTTAGTTGGTATCTACTGAATCCTTTGGTTATACCAAATCATCTGTTGTAGTTTGCATAGCTGGAACCTTTCCAGTCCTACATAACTGACCTTGCCTCGAGCTTGTCCGGATTTTGCTTTTAGACATAGGCCGGACAACCCCAAATCTTAACTAGCTTAAGACATGGGCTCTTCCCATACCATATCTCATATGGAGTGGTAGGCTGTGATCTGATTCAAACCCTATTCAATAGGTATGCAGCTTCTCAAGCGCATAACTCGCAAAAAGAAACAGGTAACTCAGTATTACTCATCATAGAGCGCACCATATCGAATAGGGTGCAATTGCTCCGCCCCGATATACCATCGTGCTATGGTGTGTACGGAGGAGTAATGCTGAGAGAGAATCTCATTCTCCTTTAGAATAGTCCAGGAATTCCGTGCTCAAGTATTCTCCTCCCTGATCGCATCAAAGGACATAATACTTATACCCTTATTTTGGTTCTCTACTTCTAACTTATATTCCGTGAATATCTCAAAAGGTTCGGACTTGTGTTTCAACAGGAACATATATCTGAATCTTGAGAGATTATCAGAGAATGTAATGAAGTACAAAGAACTGGTCTTGGCATGTGTAGACAGGGGACCTTTATACATCAACATGTATCATCCCAAGAGTTCACTAACTCTTTCTCTGTTTCCAACAAACAGAGTTGGTGTCATTATATCTTTGTGACATGACTGGCAAGTTTCACAAGATGTAAATTCAAACTGATTTAAATATGCATCTACATGTAACTTCAGCTAGTCGGGTCGCATTGATATGACCTAGTCTACAATACCTCAAGAAGGATTCGTTCATTTCTGAACTCTTCCTCTTGTGTGTGTTCTGTATACTAAAAACTGTAGTTTGATTTAGAACATCAATGCTTTTAGATAACGTGCCTGAACCGATCAACTTTTGATATAGGAAATGTTCAAAACATTATCCAACAATACAAAATTTTATCATTTCTTTACTAATAAAGAGAGTGATATGATTTTGTATATCAGGTTCGGTATCTAATAACATTCGTTCAGATTCAATGTATTGGTAATACAAGGTGACAGTGACCAACAGACTTGGCTGCAACACTTGCCCCGTTTTCTGTCTCATGAAACTTATCACCCATTCTCAGTTCTCTACCTTTCTGTAGCCCTATGTAACAGATTACATATCTGGGATCTTGATCCGGTATCAAATACCCAGGACGTGGAGGATATAGAGAAACAGTTCTTTGTAATGAACACACCCGAAGGAGATGCATCATATGCACTTTTTTCGTTTGGGCGGCACGGGAAATCTGGTATTCCCTAATTTCCTGCTCTGTCTTATAACAATTATAAGTTGGAGCGGGACCAACGTTCCCTAGCTCAGTATAACAAGCGGGTTCGGTCAATACATCGGTATTATTATCTTGATTAAGGCGTGATATGGTCGCTACCTGGAGAGAGAGAGAAGAAAACACTCTGCGTACGCTCTTGCAAGATTAGATTGGTTATTATTTTATCTAATCAGGATGGCTCCCACTGTTTTTATCAAATCTTCCTTCAAACCCTAAAAGGAAAGACTAGCCGGGATTAATTACACACTACAAGTTCTCCAATCATTCAGCCAGGCCAGTGTCGGTATTTTGAGGGAGATCCCCCGTTCTTTTGCACGAACCTAATTAATGTAAACCTCGTTTTCCCAGAGGCGTAACCCCGTTGACACTTTTCTAAACACCTACTTGATCGGCTAATTGTAATCTGTAAAATTCTCCCAGGAGTAACTCTTACTCGCAGCGGGTATTGGGATCCAACTATCTCATAGAAGGTATGCAATCTCATTGCAAATTTCAACACTTGAAATCCCCGATAATATTTTGCCCCTAACGTGCCATGACCTTGATGAAAGCCAACAAACCATAGCCCGCTAGTCAAGTTCAACCCGTTCATTTCTTGATTGAATTAAACCCACCCGCACGACCCTTGACGAAAGCCAACAAAACCGCACGACTACCCTAATCCAATCGCATCGTATGCAGCAGATAAGCAGCATATAGCTACCGCACACTACACCTTGACGAAAGCCAACAAATGTAGCACGAATACTATATACAACTTATCTGAAATGACGGAGGGCTACGACAGGTTTTTCTGAAAACCTATCACGTAATGAACTTGATATCGTTGTAGAATCAAATGATTTTAAAATGGAGTGTTTTTTAGGCTTTTCTAGTTTTGCTAAAGGGGTCACTCCCGGTGAAGGGATCGTCGGCCCTTTCCTCGTCGAATGAGGTGCAGGATATATCATATATATCACTGTGCAAAGCAAGAACTATAGAAACCATCAAAAACAAACCGAGGGGTGTAGCATCTGCCAGTTATTGCTAAAGGGGTCACTCCCGATGAAGGGATCGTCGGACCTTTCCTCATCGAATAAGGTGCGGGATATATCATATATACCGCTGTGCAAAGCAAGAACCGTAGCTACTTGTTTTATTTTTGAAATTCGATTCTACAACATCTTTAGGTTTCTTTTACTTTCATTAATCATATTAATGAAGTCCCATCATTTAAGTTACCTAAACATCACAGATAAATACGACATACACTTATGCCATCCGCATTCTCCTCGATGTCCCCTCGTGCACCGTTAGGTTAGGTAACTAACGGCAGAACGGGGCAGGGCTAGCGCGGGTGTAAAACATAAGTAACGCCTATATAATATATCATATATACTATATAAAGTATTTATCATAGAACATATCACATGATCACATCACAGATAACGCAGCAGAAAATATCATATGCAATATTGGATATACTAGGACGTCCGTGTTTTCAATACGAGCCAGTATAAAACACGGATTCCACGGTTGCGATGAATAGCCAAACCCACACCCTTAGACCCCTACGAGAGCTGCAAGCAACCCTACCAATTCTAGAGTTAGGAGACCCAGACTCGACTCCTCGAATTGGTCTCCCACTGGACTCCAGAACCCGGTTACTTGTGCCCTCCTCCTTGGGTCTATCCTAGTGCGAAAAAGTAAATAATATACAAAAGGTGACATCTTCCGCAACCTGGAAGTGCCCCAATAAAAGAATATTACATACAAGTTTTTACATGAATGAAAAAGAAAAACACCCATCTCACATAAAAACCCCCCGGCTATTCAAACACGACGATCCAATATAACATATCCAGCAACACATAACATCACATGTCATCAACGTAAGTAAATATGCGCATCCTAATTGTCGTTGACATATAGCAACGAAACCGGCGATATCACATATTACACTTACGGTCACAGAAAAGAAAGTGTAAAACTACAACAGTTGGAATCCGCAACCTGCATAGACATCGCATGCCTAATCAAATGAATTCTTTAGACATCGCATGCCTAACAATTATAAACCCCGCATTTTAGTCTCATTATCGAAAACACTTTTCAATATCAAGTCGGGCAATTCAACAAGATTCCCGACATCCTGATCGAATGCTCGTCGCAAACTTTAGTAGGCGGCCGCACCCCCGACGCCGTCGACGAAGTGCACCAAGGCGGAATACCGCTGCCGCGAGCACCCGAACGGATGCTTTCGGCGACGGGGTTCTCCTACAGTCACTTGGTCGGTTGCCACGGAATTTTGATGTGATCAAAAGTCCGTCGCACACATGAAATATGTTTAAAAACATCCAGTTCATGCCTCAGTACCAACGGTCCAGCCGTAGAAGGGTCAAGCCAACGCCTCACATGTGGCATGCCGTACTGCCCAAAACCCTAAGGTTCAAAGGGCAGTTCAAGACGGTCACATAATCGAGTTAAGGTTTGTTGTCTTCTAGAGGGTCCATCGCGTTACTTGCACTACTTAGAACGTCTTTAAACCACGGAAAAATCCAACACTTGGAAATTTCCCGACAGGGGAAAAAGTGGGTATTTATATTCGGTCGAACTTTTTAACATATTAAAAAATTATCCGGAAAATCTTAATAAACAAAGTTAAATAATCCGATCGAATTATCGAGTCCCCAATACACCCCAGAAAACTCAACTCTTGAGTGAAACATAAAACTTCCCAGAAGAATCAGCAAACAACAACTAAGGCTACTGTGCAAAAAGAATTCCCTGATCATTACATACGGCCGCGTAACCGCCGCTAATACCATGTCATGGCCGTTGTTCCGCGGCAGTTTAGACGTATTACAGTCACGTACTTCACAGTAACTCATGTATTTGCCTGCTGATATTTTTGAGATTTTTTAATTTGGAAAAATCCACTGTTTTAAAAATTATACAAAGAGGGGTGTCGTATGGAGTTTCGGGGTTCGATTGGGTTTCTAACTTCGTCTACACTTCGCCTAAGGCTCTAGCTAGGCTCTGATACCACTGTAGGGTTCTTAGGCACAGTAATGAGGTCTCATAAGGCATCAACCATGCCAAATTCAAAAATTTCCGGCGCCTAGAAACCCTAATGCGATCGTTGACTAGAGATTAGGCGAAACATGCAAGTAGTAAACAATTTTACTGCTAAGTGAAAGAGACTACAACCTTTGTAGATCCGGTCCTCCACTTCCTTAGCTCCGTGATGATGTCCCTCCGCTGCGATCATCGGATCCCGGACTCTAGCGATGGTTTCGTCGAAGAAATGATCGGACTAGGTCGTCGACTTCGATGCCGAAGATGATCTACGTGGAGGTAACTCAAGATCAAGCTCCAACTTCACCAAGTTAAGAAACTTGTGAAGAAAACACCCTATACTACTTGGCAAGTGGTAGAGGATGAAGAAATAGGAAGTGGGTTCACTTTAGATTTGGATTTCTCACTCTTATTCTCATTTCACCATTGAAGCTAGCAAGGTTTTTCTTCTTGAAGAAGAAGAAGAAGAAGAAGAAGAAGAAGAAAAAGAATATCATAAGAATAATAAAAACAAATGATAAATCAAGTGAAATTATCATAATAGAACCATGGTAGAGTGTAGAGAATAAACTATGGTTAAAGCAAATGGTTAGGGTTAAGGAAAGAAACAAAATGGTCAAAGCTTTTTCAAAGCTTCAAGATAAATCCAAAGAAAGCCACAATTTCATTTCTTGCCTTAAAGAATAAATAAATAAATAAATAAATCAAATCCTAACCATTAACCTAATCATAGTTTAAAGCATACACACACCCAAGTCTGCATGTATCATCAAATTTGATACAAACTAGTGCACAAAACTATATCATATATACAATGTGCACATCAAGTGAGAAAATCCATCTTAAGTGAACCAATACTAGTTGATGCAAAGTAATATATCAAATATATAATTATGCATTAAATCATTAAATCAACGCTTGATTTAATGATCCGGTCATACTGCATATAACCGACTAATATATAGTGTATCAATGTATCGAATCAACACTTGATTCGGTAACCCGGCTATATCTCATATAACCGTCCAATGATACAAATCGCGAGAATAGAATACAGTATCACATACTGGTATTATTCTCGGTTCCGCACATATCTCATATGCGCTCCAATTTCGTTTCGCTTGAGCCAGGAAACCTCTGTGTAGGACTCTAAAGACTCGTCAATACGCCGGCAGCAGGTGATGATCATATCAAACACCCACAAGCTGCAAGCGGTCTGCTAAACGTAACGGCCACCCGGGTATTGAGGGATCAGAAGTTCGACGAGCAAGCCCGCTCATACTCCTGTGAATCCAACCAGTAACACTTACCGTACAGTCCGGTCTGTTCGTCTGATATGTCGCATATCTCGCCTAGGGGTGGTAAACGCCAGACTCTAATAGCTCGATAAGTCGTGTTGATATTAGGTCTATAACAGTTCGAGAAACTACTGGTAACACTTACCAGTAAATCTCAGCAACCCTGGCCAGGGATTTCCAGTTATAGCCAATCGAACACAGTGCAACATCAACTCCCTATACCGGGAGAGACGAATCCCCTCCTATCGCTCATTGCCTCCATATGATTCGGGACTGTACCCAAAAACCACCATTTTGCACGCCCTCTTGGACGTGGAAAGGTGGAAATCAAAGCACAGTGGGAATCACACAAGACTCTATGACGATCTCGGATCTACGGACTAACCTGTACCAGTGTCACCAGAGAACTGCCATCTGACGTATGGTATAATACCATCAGGGAGTTCTCGGCGAGTCCGTCCAGTGTGCCCAGTCTCCACTGAGCACCCGTATATCATCTCTGATGTCAAACACCAATGGATATGGGATCATCCATCGCCCATCTGTATGGGTCGAGAAGGTATACGCTTGTCTATACTGGTATATCGATGCCCTGTCTCGATACACCCACGACTAGGGACCTTGAAGGATGTACTTATGGACTACCATGTCCCCACAAGTATGATCCGCATCATAGTCCAGGTAGTCAAGTACACATCCTAAGGGCTTTACCAACATGTAACAGAGAGACAATCAGTGTACACGTTAAGGTAAAGAGCAACCAGATAGCATACTATCATGTCGAGCAAGAAAGTCATCCCTATATATGTCCAAGCATCCACTACAATATACATCCTATGTATAGTAATGGCCTCTAGGGAATACATATAACTAACCGATTTAACATCTACGGGGAAATCGCCCATATGGCGTTTTGCGTCGGGGCGAATTTAATATGTTAGCTGCATAGTATTTGCATAATCTTTACATTCATATGAATGTCATTGCATAGCATTATCTGTTGTAATTGACTCGTACCTTTAGATATAACACATTACTAACGGTTCATATTGCACGAGCACTAAATATTATGCTACACCCACATCGTCAGTAATTGCCATGACACGCACAAGCCAATATATATTGTTGACACCTACATACGTGATACGGTAGTGGATAGGGATAGTTGTGGTAGTAGCCCTTATCCCATTGTGCATATGAGATATTGTTAATACTTACATACGTGACATTGCTTTGGGCAGGAATAGTTGAGGTAGTAATACTTTTTCCATTTCATGTATACCTTACTATAGCTATATTGTACATCTTGCATACATATTGACATGTACACCCACATAGTCTATTATAGTTACATGTATATCATGCACTCCTATTGACATGTACACCGTTTATTTTCGCTATAGTTGTATGTACCCCAAGTGGTATTGTTTGATATATGATATTGAGTTGTTGATCCTTGCATTTATGACTTGCATCATACATACTAGCTTACATGTAGATACTTAAACATTGCTACAATTACATGTACACCTTATATGATGCTGCATTGTTTTTCGGAGGTTTTGGGAACCGCAAGATATATTCTAAAAAGCTGGATTCATTTAAAGAGCGGTTTTCCCTGTATATGCTCATATTGATGTTTTATGTTGCATATATCAGTTTTACGTGAATTTTACGCATTGAGATATGGATTTCATGTAATTAGGGATTTGAGGACCGTGGGGGATATTTTCAAGAAAACTATGTATTGTTTGAAAACCCGGTTTCTTTTGATATGATATTTCAGTGCATCCACCATGTGATTTCTCAGTTCTGAGATTTGGCTTGTGATACCCGATTTGAGGAGCGGGAGGCACCGTCTGCGGGTACATGGTGGACCTGGTATGGTACCACGGGGCAAGTGGTGATTTCGTGTTGTAGACGATAACCCTGGCGGTGGGACCACTACCTACCGGTGATTGTATTTGGACTCGGCGGTTATCATGGGGATACCGACCAGAGTGAGGTATGACATATCGTCAGGGCCAGTCATGGTGACAGCGCCTGAGTTATGAGGATTTACGTGTCGTGCTAGACACGGGTTTCATGATGTTTCGAGTGTCGCTGTTTGACACTCAGGTTTTCGTGAGACTTACAGGATGTGAGGGCCGATCTGAGGATGCGGTGCATGAGAATTTGGAATTTGATGTGTCAGTGAGGGACACAGGTGTTTTTCCATGCTGATGATTTTGCATGAGATTTTATATTATTTCATTCCACACTCAGGATTATGTTGATATGCATTGCTTCATGTAGTTGTAGTACCCTGATGATGTACCTTTACATGATTGTTGCATATTCACTTATCATACTTATGCTAAAGGATTACTTGTGATAGATAGATCGCTGTTCGTGCATACTAGCGATTTCTGTATGATGTTATTTACTATTCACGAGTTGGCAACTCACCTCCCATTGTGCCACAGTGTTTTGCAGGACTTACCCTCTGAGTAGTCGCGGCAGAGCGTCTTATCATCTCTACTTTTGCGGATACCGCTACGGTTGGCTGTGAGGCCTTACTTTTAGGTGGGTTGCGGTTATCTGTTTGTACATTGTATATTTTTTTTGTTGGATATAGTATTCTCCATCTACCACTGTTGTATATGACTTAGAGATGACTTGTGAGGATTCAGTGTTATTTTTTATGGTGACTTTGGGTGCCGTGCTCGTGGGAGCTGTTCATATCAGATTTTTGCATTTTCATACCGCCCAATTTTTATCACATTGCATATCGGTAGATACTCTTGAGCCGTGTTTGCTAGTCAATTGCAGGATACAGGTTCCCGGTTCTAAAACGGAGAAATTCATGGAAAACACGACAAAATCCGGTTCCTGCCAACCACAGATAAAAACACGGTCTCCGCTCTTCATCCGTATGTTGCCAGATACCAGTTTAGGAAGACAAAGTGTCAAATCAATGTCACCTTCATGCACAAGGCTCAATGGCAACAACAACTTTCAAGAAATCTACGCGGAGCTCGAGGCAATCATGACAAAATCTTGACAAAAAGTCCACCTTTCCCTCAACAGAAATTCTGGAAGAAATATGGAAGTATTTTCAGAAAATATATGAACCAGAATGAAGCACACAGCAGATCAGGCCACCACAAAAAATCACGAAGCCCAATTCCTCTAATGGGCCGCGGATCCGCGGCCAAAGGTGGGTTCAGGCCGCGGATCCGCGGCCATTATGGTGCCAAAGGCAGAAATTTTCCAGGGTTATTTTTGTCATTTCATGTGTGGTCTGGTGGTTGCCCTAGGGTTTCATTCTCTGGCCTATAAATAGCCCAGAAGTTTGTGAAGGAAAGGGGTCCATTCTTGTATTTTCATTTTGCCTAGTTGTAGTGTTGTTCTTCTTCCTCTTCTCACCTCTTCTCCATTAAAACTTGTAGTGAGCTTTTGAGTGAAGAGTGATGAATAAAGAAGACCATTTTTATTATCATGCTTGTCCCTTTCTTTACTTGTTGTAACTTGTTGTAATTTTAATTGTTAAGTAGTTGTTGTTATTTTCTTGCTATTTCTTTCTTCTCTCTTTTTCTTTATCCTTACATACGACAATGATACTTACGCTTGATCCTCGCCAAGGTGAGGTCGCAAATAGTTAGTCGTATTCTTCTAGTCTCCTTCTTTCTATCTTCCTCTTTTGTTTGTTTTATTTTTCCGTATTATGAAGTGTGAGTAGTTCTATACTTGTTAGGGTAGGATAAGGGAAGTTTGAGAGAAGGAAATCTCTCTCACTCTTTCCTTGCCCAACAACTTAAATCAACTCCCGTTAATTGAACCACAATCCGCTCCTTACGGCACCCTATCCTACATGATAGCGGTGATTCCGTAGTGAGACCGGTTGTGGTTGAATTAACCGTAGGTTATGGATAAGAGCCAAGAACGGACGGACAAGCACCAAAAGTAAGGACTATGCGTTGGAAAGCCTAGCTTATACTCGCAAGTTCCTTCCTAGTCGTGCTAATCCCCGTTGTTGCCGATTACCGTAACACCGATATTAAGTGGGGCAACGAAAGATGTGGAGACTCCTAACTCAAACTAACCTAATCCTAACCCTAACAAGCTCTCTTTAAATATCAACTCAACACTTAGATAATCCAACAAACTCTGAAAACCGGACTTAACTCGTTAAAACACTTTGAAAAAGACTCCCATCTCCCTGCGGACGACCCGTACTCAACCGGCTAGCTACAAGCGAAACCGTCTTGATTGCGGTATTTAAACTAGAAATTGAACACGCACGTATCCTAACAATCAAATGGCGCCGTTGCCGGGGAGACGGTAGTTTGTTTCTTTGTGAAATTTCGGGTTAATTTGTAAGTATATAAAAAAAAACGAAAAAAAAATACATTCTTTGTAAAGAAACCATCTTGTTATTCTTGATTAGTTTTCGTGCAAGTGTGCAGGAAATACGAAGCTCAAGATCGACGCCAAAGACGTTGGAAATACGGAGTTCAAGTACAGTGCCAAAGACGTGGGAAGATAGACCCACATTTTCGCGGCTACACCGCGACGGACAAAACGAAGCATCCGGTCTACTGTACAAATCTGGAGCAGTTGCAGTGAGTAGATAAAAATTCAGTACATCCAGACAAGAAGAGAAGACCCAGAGCAGCACCTACACCAAACCTGAAGTCCCAAGCCTCTGTTACTGCCGCAGATCCGCGGCATAAGGAAGCTTAGGTCGCGGAACCGCGGCCACTTGGTGGCCTCAGGCTTCCAAAATCTCTCTGTAAGTTTCTCTTGCTCTCCCCACTCCTCTGGACTCCACTGAATTGTGTTTTCTGCAGGCTTCTTTGCGTAAACTCTTCTCCCCCTTCCAATAAACTGTTCTTGTGCAGGATTCTTTGCGCCGCAAAATAAAAATTGTTTGCTGTTGATTTGTTACTGTTTTGCATTCTTTAATACGGACTTAAGGGGCTTGAAACCAATCCAGATTGGGTGGGGATTTCATCACCCTTCCTAGGACCCCAAAAATCACTAAAGCATATGCATTGTCCATTGTAAATTAAAAAATACTAGACTTCAGCCCTAAGGACTTCGCGCTCATTAGGAGAAGATAAATCGTGTTTAGAACCTCGCTTAACCGTATATTGATTACGGGGTGTCTAGGAAAGTGTTAAAGACGCAACCGCCGAAAGAGAAAGGGTTATTTAATTAAGGAACTTCGCGAAAGCGTTGGACAACCTCCCCTTATCTCTGCACTTACCTGGCCCCGTGATCGGTGTATTTTTAAGCCTGTTTCTCGACACTGTTTAACTTCGAAAATCAAGTTCAGGAGCAGGTCTAGTAGACCTAGGCGACCGTAGATCTAGGTGTGATTGTGCATATCTTGTTTGTGATTGCTTAAGCCGTATTTCCGTACATACTTCTGTAAATCTCTTTCTAAAAAAAAAAAAAAATTCAAAAACTTTTATAAAAACTTGCCCTTTTGTCGCCAAATCCATTTTCACCCACCACCCATCGCCTTTCTCCATTGACGTTTTCTTAACCTCACCTTCTTCGCTTTGACTATACTAAACTCGTTTAGTGTATGTCCGCTTGGACTCGGGACACTAGCGCCCGTCTAGTCCGCGTTACGTTAGTCGCTACCGACTACGCGATCGACTCCGAAGTCGATACTCCGTCCACTCCTCTTTCACCCCTTCCTTTGCCGGCCAACTCCGACGTTGACCGGAATTCTGTTCATACATCTTCACCTTCACCTTCACCTTCACCAACCTCTTCTTCCGCGATGTCGGGATTTAATCCGAACATCTCTTTGACCACCGCTGGATTGGCTCCACCTCCTACGGAGACCAATCTTCCACCACCTCCGCCTGTTGTAGCGCCGCAGCGAATTGTGCTCCAGGATCGTTTCTACCCCACCCGTTCTGCACTTCCCACCTGTCTTTCTCTTCCTCCGGCCAATGGGGACAACTTTGAAATTAAGCCCCATTTCATCAACATGCTTCCACGTTTTCATGGGCTTGAAACTGAAGATGCCTATATCTTCATCAATAAATTTCAAAATGTCTGTGCCATGATGAAAACCACCCAGCTGTCGGACGATGCTATACGCCTACGGGTCATTCCGTTCACATTATGCGATCTTGCTGAAAAATGGCTGTATAGCACCGCTTCCCACTCAATCACCAGCTGGGACGAGTTTGTTAAAGCGTTTCTGAAAAAATTCTATCCAAATCATAAGACCGCAAGAATTCGAAATGAAATCAACCAATTCTCCCAGCTTCCTTCTGAACCCTTCTGGAAGTGCTTTGACCGGTACAAAGACCTTCTTGTTCAGTGTCCTCACCACGGTATAGAGAAATGGCAACTTTGCCAAACCTTATACGAGGGACTGAACCTAGCAACGAAGCAGTTGCTGGAAACCATCTGTCAGGGCCACTTCCTATCGAAATCTGAAGAGGAAGCGTGGCAGTTCTTTGACGATCTTGCGGAGCAAACGCTACAGTGGGAGAGCACCAGACCGACTTCTTCTTCTTCCACCTCCACTTCTACCGGTCAGTCTAGGGTAGGAATCCACCAACTTGACGTCTCTATTGCGATGAAAGCTGAAATGGCTGCGATAACACGAAAGCTTGAAGCAATAGAGAGCAAATTTTCTGCTCCTGCTCCTGCCCTTGTTCTCCCCCTTCGTACCATCTGCGCTTGTTGTTCCGATCCTTCCCATTTGACCGAAGAGTGTCCTTACAACCCACCCTCGCAAGGACAGGATCAGGTTAATGCTGCCTTCCAGCAGAGACCGAGGAATGATCTATACTCTTCCACCTACAATCCCGGTTGGAGGAACCACCCCAATTTCGCCTGGAATCAGAATCAGAATCAATTCCAAGGCAACAATTTCCAAAGGGCCCCTCCGCCGTAACAACAAGCGCCACAACAAACTCAAGATCAATATCAGCAGCCCTTCCAACCCCAACCTTTCCAAAACCAGACGAACAATTTTGCACCCAACAACTCCTTTCCACCAAACAACTTTGTTCCGTCAAACACTGATAAGGTTTCCTCGCTCGAGCGAAGTCTGGAGGCGTTTGTTAAACAATCGACTCAATCCACCGCCAACATCCAGTCTTCGATCCAATCTTTAGTGCAACACACCGCCGCACACGGGCAGAGCATCAAGACCATCGAGGCCCAGATTGCACAGCTAAATGCGGCCTTGAGCGAGCGAGAGAAGGGGAAGCTCCCGTCCCAGCCACTTCCAAATCCCGGTCACCCACATAATGCACATGTTGCTCTTGAACAACAAAACCATAATGTGAGTGTCGTGACTACACTGAGATCGGGAAGGATGCTGCAAAACAACATTGGCAAGCGAATCAACGATGACACCCCGGCCGCCGCTTCTTCTTCTTCTTCTCCTTCTTCTTCTTCGTCTTCCGAGCCTATTCTCCGTCCTTCAACAGGCTCTCCTTCCTCTTCTTCTGCTCTGAACGGACCAACTTCTCACTCCACGAAAACACCTATTCTGGGATCCGTTCCGACTCCAAAATCTCCTCCTCCAGCATTAGACTCAACCAATTTTCAAAATGTTCCATTTCCAAACCGGTTGAGGTCTAACAAACAAAATCCGCAAATAGAGAAGATTTTGGAGTTATTCAAGCAAGTTAACATTAACATTCCTCTTTTAGATGCTGTCCAACAAGTCCCGTCTTACGCGAAAATCTTAAAGGACTTGTGCACGAAAAAGAGGAAGTCTCAGGTACCCAAGAAAGTTTTCTTGGCTAGTGCTGTGAGTGATGCCCTTACCCAATCTTTACCACAAAAACGGAAGGACCCTGGCTGTCCTACGATTTCAATTACCATTGGGGATAAGAACATCAACCGCGCACTATTAGATCTTGGTGCCAGTGTTAACTTGGTTCCGTATTCAGTATACGAGCAATTAGGCGTCGGAGAGTTGAAACCCACACACTGCACTCTCCAAATGGCCGACCAATCGATCACCTATCCTAGGGGTGAGCTAGAGGATGTGTTGATAAGAGTCGGGGACTTCATATTCCCCGTTGACTTCATTGTATTAGATACACAGCCTGTAGCTAACCCCCGGAATCAAATTCCGGTGATACTCGGTCGCCCATTTCTCGCAACCTCAAATGCTGTGATCAATTGTCGCAACGGTTCGATGAACCTCTCTTTTGGAAATATGACGATTGAACTCAACATTTTTAGGTTGGGGAATTAGCCCGCCGAACCTAATGCTCATATACTGGACGTCTGCTCGATCCAGGAGATCACACCAGAAGAGTGTGAATTCGAGGAGTTTCTGTTTGACCACGATAATCTTGACGCCACTAGTGCGTTTCTCTTCGAATCTGCTGATGTTTCTGCGCCCGATAACGAATACGAGTGTTTCACGTTCTCGAACGATCTTAGCCGCGCACAACCCAAGTTCGAATCTTTCGACTTTCCGGATGAGTTACCTGAACCATCCGACTCGGTTGCCTACACTCGTTTTGAACCTTTGCTGGAGTCCTTTGAGTTCGAGACCCTTGCACCAGTCTTACCTTCCATCATTTCACCTCCAACGCTCGAACTCAAGCCGTTACCGTCTCACCTTAAGTATGCTTACTTAGGTGAGAACGAGACCCTCCCTGTCATCATTTCGGCTTCTCTAGCTCCCGAGCAAGAGAAAGCCCTTCTCGCGGTCTTGCACAGCAACAGGCAAGCTTTTGGCTGGTCCATGGCGGACATCAAGGGGATTAGTCCCCTGATCGTTGAGCATCACATTCATCTGATGGATGATGCCAAACCAGCCCGGGATCCACAAAGACGTCTTAATCCAGTCATGAAGGAGGCTGTGAAGAAGGATATCGTCAAATGTCTAGATAATGGTATCATTTACCCTATCTCTGATAGCCAGTGGGTTAGCCCCATTCATGTTGTCCCCAAGAAGTCGGGCATCACGGTCATAACCAACGAGGCGAATGAGTTAATCCCTACTCGCACCCAAACTGGGTGGCGAGTTTGCATTGATTACAGAAAACTCAACGCCGCTACGCGGAAAGACCACTTTCCGCTACCCTTCATTGACCAGATGCTTGAACGATTGGCCGGACATGAGTACTATTGCTTTCTAGATGGCTACTCTGGCTACAATCAAATTCCCATCGCCGAAAAAGACCAGGACAAGACCACTTTCACTTGTCCTTTCGGCACGTTTGCATATCGACGCATGCCTTTTGGGTTATGCAATGCGCCCGCTACCTTCCAGCGGTGTATGATGGGAATTTTTTCTGACATGGTGGAAAATTTTTTGGAGATTTTCATGGATGACTTCTCCATCTTCGGCGACTCCTTTGACGAGTGTTTGCTGCATCTCGACGCTGTCCTTACCCGATGTAAGGACAAGAATCTCACTTTGAACTGGGAGAAATGCCACTTCATGGTGCGCGAAGGTATTGTCTTAGGACATATCATCTCGCAAAATGGCATAGAGGTTGACAGAGCAAAGATTGAGGTCATTTCCAATCTGCCTCCTCCCCGATGCGTCAGAGATATCCGAGCCTTCCTTGGCTATGCCGGTTTCTATAGACGGTTTATCAAGGACTTTAGCAAGATTGCTAGGCCCTTGACGCTTTTGCTGGCCAAGGACACGCCTTTCGACTTCGACTCGAGCTGTGTGACTGCATTCGAGTCACTGAAACGCTCACTCACTTCTGCTCCCGTTCTTTCTTCTCCTGACTGGACGCACCCATTCGAGATCATGTGCGATGCATCCGACTTTGCCATCGGTGCTGTCCTTGGACAGCACATCAACAAGATGCCGCACGTGATCTACTACGCTAGCCGAACCCTGAACGACGCCCAACTTAACTATACAACAACTGAGAAGGAATTCTTAGCTGTTGTATTTGCTTTAGAAAAGTTCAGGCCCTACCTCATCGGCTCTCCAGTCATCGTCTACACGGACCATTCAGCTCTGCGCCATCTTTTTGCGAAGAAAGATGCCAAGTCTCGGTTAATCCGTTGGATCCTCTTGCTTCAAGAGTTTGACCTTGTCATTAAGGACAAACGAGGATGTGAAAACGTGGTTGCCGACCATCTCTCGCGACTTCCTTCTTCGCCTTCGCTTCCAATTCCGATAAACGACGTTTTTCCGGACGAACAACTCTTGACAGTATCGTGCGAACCATGGTTCGCAGATATTGTGAACTATTTGGCCACGGGATTGCTACCGACCGAATGGTCGAGTCAGGACAGACTTCGCTTCTTATCCCAAGTAAAACACTTTTACTGGGACGAACCCTACTTGTTCAAGTACTGTCCCGACCAGATTATTCGTCGGTGTGTCCCCGATGAGGAATTCAAGAGTGTGCTGTCATTTTGCCACGATCAAGCGTGTGGCGGGCATTTTGGGCCCAGAAAGACAGCTGAGAAGATCTTGCAATGTGGTTTCTACTGGCCACAACTCTTCAAAGATGCTCATGATTATTGCAAGACTTGCTCCCGGTGCCAACACTTGGGCCGGATATCCCGGAGGAATGAGATGCCGCTCCAACCAATCTTGGTTGTAGAGATTTTCGATGTTTGGGGGATAGACTTCATGGGACCGTTCCCCAACTCTTTTGGGAACTTGTACATTCTTCTAGCTGTTGATTACGTCTCTAAATGGGTCGAGGCTGTGCCCAGCCGGACTAACGACAACAAGGTTGTCGTTAAGTTCCTTAAAGAAAACATTTTCTCCCGGTTTGGGCACCCCCGAGCGATCATTAGCGACAATGGAAGTCATTTCTGCAATAGGACTTTCGAGGCCTTGATGCGGAAATACTCCATTAATCATAAGCTTTCTACGCCCTACCACCCCCAAACCTGCGGGCAGGCCGAAGTTTCAAATTGGCAAATCAAGCAGATATTGGAGAAGACGGTTTCCAAGAACCGTAAGGATTGGTCTCTGAAACTCACTGATGCCCTTTGGGCATTTAGAACCGCTTATAAGACCGACCTTGGCATGTCTCCCTATCGGCTTGTGTACGGAAAAGCCTGCCACCTTCCTGTCGAAATCGAGCATCGTGCATTTTGGGCGATAAAGGAGCTGAATCTTTCTCTTGAGGACGCGGGCAGCCATCGGAAGCTGCAGCTGAACGAACTATGCGAGCTTAGGGATGAGGCTTACGACAACGCGGTTGTCATTAAGAATCGAACGAAGGTGTTTCACGATAAACACCTTTTGCGCAAAACCTTCGTACCTGGTCAACAGGTACTTCTTTACGACACCCGACTTCATTTCCATCCTGGAAAGCTCCGATCTCGCTGGAAAGGGCCGTATTTTGTGCGGAATGTGTATCCGCAGGGCGCTCTGGATTTGGAAAATCCAAAGGACGGTTCACTCTTCAAGGTAAACGGACACCGATGCAAACCGTACCTTAGCGCCGAACCAACAGAAGAGCTCCTGTTCTTACAGGAGCCGGTTTACCCTGAATGATCTTCCTCTGCCTACCTCCAAACTTCGGTTATCCAGCCAAGAACAGCGGACACTGTTCCAAATAAGTTTGGGGGTATGTACAAACCATTTTGTATATATTTGTGTATATTCTTTACAAAAAAAAAAAAAAAAAATTGTGTATTGCTAACCGACAATTTTGAACCTTCCAACTACTCTCTTCATGCAACGACAGTGAGGACACTGTCCAGTTTAAGTTTGGGGGTACGCTCGGTACGCATTTCTTACCTTCGCATGTATATTTTGCATCTGCATATTTAAATCCATAAAATCCATAAAAATTTGAAAATTTTCAAAAAAAATATAAAAACTTTTTTGTCAAGTTAGCCTGTGGAAGAACTCTGATTCAACATTCGACGGTTTTTGTTTGAAAAAATAGGAATAACTAGATCTTATGTTTAGATTTTGAAAACCTGAAAGATAACTCTCCTTTGAAGTTAACTATAGCTGATATACGTATTTACATCACACTACACGTGTCGTAAGATTTTGGGAATTAGATGACAAGTCTTTCATGTTTAAACTTTTAAACAGATAAATGATTTTCTGAGGATCAAATAGGTTTGTTCTGAAATAAGTAATGTCAAGAATAGTTTATGAAGTAAAGCGAATATGAAGGAATGTTATTGACGCCGTAATTGGAGCTAAGTCTGAAAAATAACCCACCTAAAACTTGATTGGAATGATTACACACCAAACACGTCTTTTATCCAAAAAATATTTGAACTGCCAGATATATCTCCGTTCGTATTAAATCATCTGATTTTCACGCCAAACTGTCTTTTGTTTTTGGACCTAGGTAACTTGAGTAATTAAGTCCGCTGGGGTGTTTCTACACCTAATGCCCTAAAATCAACTGGTTTGGGTGCATTGGCCCAAAGCTCGCTAAGAAGCCTAGAAAGTCCAGTTTAAAACAAAGTCAAGCAAGTGTTCTCTCCGAGTTAAAATTCCTAACGGTTCTTTGTGTGAGAATAATCTTGATAAAAGACACGCTTTTAAAAAAAAATTTTAACGGAGATATGAAGGTTTTACTCTTTGATAAAGACTATTGCACGTTCACAGAGGTGTGTATGAAATGAAAACAAGAAAAAGGCGGAGTGAAAAATACGACTTAGTTTCCTGTTAAGGAAGATAGAAATTCTAAAGTTGAAACCTTACTGGAAAATGAAACTTGAAAAATGCTTAACTCGTTATAAAACTTATGTGATCCTTTTAAAATTGTTATCTGGGCTTTATTGTGCGACATGATGACTTTAATCGATCCTTCTGGAACTTAACGACACTATTTGCACTGCACGTAAAGACATATAAAATCTGTAGTTAAATAAGAAGCGAGGTGTGAAAAATAAAGGTTCGATGGTCTAGACTTAGGATTATAGAATTGTTAATTTTCTGAAACAAAACTTTAGGGTTTGAAGCTTAGTTATTTTACAAAACCAACTTGATCAGATTTTGTGGGTAGTATCCGATGAAAACCCTCAGGAGACAACACTCCTCCTACTAGGGACACCTAGAGGTTAAACGGCTTGTTGCACATGCTCAGTGCAATCGCGTTCCCTGCGAAAGTGAGGTTAGGGAATTTTTTGTGAATAAATAGACTTTGCTCGGGACGAGCAAATGATAAGTTTGGGGGTATTTGTTCATATCAGATTTTTGCATTTTCATACCGCCCAATTTTTATCACATTGCATATCGGTAGATACTTTTGAGCCGTGTTTGCTAGTCAATTGTAGGATACAGGTTCCCGGTTCTAAAACGGAGAAATTCATGGAAAACACGACAAAATCCGGTTCCTGCCAACCACAGATAAAAACACGGTCTCCGCTCTTCATCCGTATCTTGCCAGATACCAGTTTAGGAAGACAAAGTGTCAAATCAATGTCACCTTCATGCACAAGGCTCAATGGCAACAACAACTTCCAAGAAATCTACGCGGAGCTCGAGGCAATCATGACAAAATCTTGACAAAAAGTCCACCTTTCCCTCAACAGAAATTCTGGAAGAAGTATGGAAGTATTTTCAGAAAATATATGAACCAGAATGAAGCACACAGCAGATCAGGCCACCACAAAAAATCACAAAGCCCAATTCCTCTAATGGGCCGCGGATCCGCGGCCAAAGGTGGGTTCAGGCCGCGGATCCGCGGCCATTATGGCGCCAAAGGCAGAAATTTTCCAGGGTTATTTTTGTCATTTCATGTGTGGTCTGGTGGTTGCCCTAGGGTTTCATTCTCTGGCCTATAAATAGCCCAGAAGTTTGTGAAGGAAAGGGGTCCATTCTTGTATTTTCATTTTGCCTAGTTGTAGTGTTGTTCTTCTTCCTCTTCTCACCTCTTCTCCATTAAAACTTGTAGTGAGCTTTTGAGTGAAGAGTGATGAATAAAGAAGACCATTTTTATTATCATGCTTGTCCCTTTCTTTACTTGTTGTAACTTGTTGTAATTTTAATTGTTAAGTAGTTGTTGTTATTTTCTTGCTATTTCTTTCTTCTCTCTTTTTCTTTATCCTTACATTCGACAATGATACTTACGCTTGATCCTCGCCAAGGTGAGGTCGCAAATAGTTAGTCGTATTCTTCTAGTCTCCTTCTTTCTATCTTCCTCTTTTATTTGTTTTATTTTTCCGTATTATGAAGTGTGAGTAGTTCTATACTTGTTAGGGTAGGATAAGGGAAGTTTGAGAGAAGGAAATCTATCTCACTCTTTCCTTGCCCAACAACTTAAATCAACTCCCGTTAATTGAACCACAATCCGCTCCTTACGGCACCCTATCCTACATGATAGCGGTGATTCCGTAGTGAGACCGGTTGTGGTTGAATTAACCGGAGGTTATGGATAAGAGCCAAGAACGGACGGAAAAGCACCAAAAGGAAGGACTATGCGTTGGAAAGCCTAGCTTATACTCGCAAGTTCCTTCCTAGTCGTGCTAATCCCCGTTGTTGCCGATTACCGTAACACCGATATTAAGTGGGGCAACGAAAGATGTGGAGACTCCTAACTCAAACTAACCTAATCCTAACCCTAACAAGCTCTCTTTAAATATCAACTCAACACTTAGATAATCCAACAAAATCTGAAAACCGGACTTAACTCGTTAAAACACTTTGAAAAAGACTCCCATCTCCCTGCGGACGACCCGTACTCAACCGGCTAGCTACAAGCGAAACCGTCTTGATTGCGGTATTTAAACTAGAACTTGAACACGCACGTATCCTAACAATCAGGAGCCGGTTTTGTTGAAAAGTTTTAATTCTTTATGCAGTTTTCTTTTATATTTCTTCGCTTCGGTGTCGTATATATGTTGTGGTGGTTGTCTCCGCCGTTGGGCGTGATTTGCTCCTATTTCGGATGGTTTTCTTATTATCTATGTTGTACCCGTTTTCGGGGTTAGTTTTTACAAAGGAGGTGCTGCCGAAATTTTTAAGAACGAAAACTAAACTTAAAGATTTTTACTTGAAAATTTCCGAATGTTTAAAACTATGGTTTTTTTTCCGTTGATCCAGTTTTGGGTGGTTTAGATTTCTGGGTTTTGGCTTACTTGAGTTGCGTACGCCTGTAGACGTTACGTAGTTTAAGTGCCGGTTACGGGCCAAATTTTAGGTCGTAACAAAGTTGATATCTGAGCGCTAGGTTTTTACCTTTCGGAGTGTAGGACGACCTTGTTATGATGGAGTAGGTAGCTTAAGCAAAGTGACGTAGCGTGTGTATGTTCCGCGGCAAACTTACGACACGATACTCCGCCTAAGTGACCTTAGGACTTATTGATTGAAATTCTTTCCGTGAATGATATACATCTTTGTTATTCGATTTCCGTTTCCTTATCGAATCTTGTTTCAATTTCCAGCCTATATGCCGCCGAAGACTACGAGGGCACAGAGAGCGGCCGCGAGGGCCGAGGCCAGAGTCGACTCGTCTGAGGCGAGGGTTGACCAGGGCCATACGCCTGTGATACCGGAGCCCATTGCTATGATTGGGGCTGGTATGCAGGACCTGCGCCAGATTGTGGGGAATTTAGTAGAGGCCATTCGAGCACAAGGGCAGGCTTTTGTTCCACCGGTTGCAGGGACCATGATGGTACCTGCTGTTCCGGCAGTCGCAGTTGCAGCTCCAGAGGTTATTACCGTGTCACTGACGGAGTTCATGAGGCTAAGGCCTCCAGTGTTTACTGGCACAGATGTTACTGAGGATCCGCAGTCGTTCATCGACCGGATGGCTAGGATTTGTCGCTCACTCCGATGTTCTGACGAGAGATGGGTTGAGTTTGCGAGTTTCCAGCTGGAGGGTATGGCCCAGAAGTGGTGTGAGTCGTTGGAGAGGGGCAGAGCCACTGGTCTTGCTTCTATGACCTGGGCTGAGTTTGTGACGTCGTTTCTTGCCCGTTTTCTTCCACCAAGCGTCAGGACTGCGCGAGCATGCATATTTGAGTCGTTACGTCAGACGCCGGGGATGACGGTGTCGGAGTATGATGTATTGTTTACTGAGCTGTCGGTGTATGCTCCATACTTGGTGGCGACTGAGGAGATGAGGGTGAAGAGGTTTGTTTGAGGCCTGCTTACCCAGTTGTTCCTAGCCATCAGCATTCAGCATTGCGACACGTATGCGGCAGCTGTCGATACAGCCCTATTGGTGGAGGAGCGTCTAGCTGAGTCATCGGTTGTTCCAGAACCGAAGAGGACTCGTACAGATGTACCAGCACGGAGACCGAGGTTTGTCCACAGAGGCAGAGTTCCTTCAGACTCGGGGAGTAGCAGAGACGTGGAACGTGGCCAGTTATTCAGTTTTTATTCCCAGGAGGGCCAGCGACCGTCTTATGGATGCTTCGGTTGTGGCAGTTTACATCATCTTCTTCGGGATTGTACTGTGGTGCGTCAGAGAGGGCCAGCAGTACCGCAGGTTACCTTACCACCTTCTCCACCTCAGAGAGCGTTGCCTCTTATTCCTGTTGTTGCGCCGCGTCAGAATCCTGCTCAGAGAGGTCGCGGTCGCGGTCGTTTTGTGCCGAGAGGACGAGGTGGCAGAGGCAGAGGGCAGCCAGTAGCCGGAAGAGGGCAGGCACGGGTTTTTGCCTTGACTCACCAGGACGCTCAGGCGTCCAATGCTGTGGTTTCAGGTACCCTTTCTTTATGTTCTTTTGATGCACATGTACTTTTCGATCCGGGATCTACGCATTCGTATGTTTCTACGCACTTCGCGCCGAGGTTAGGCCGAGAGTCGTGTTTGCTGGATCAGCCGCTGGTCGTGACTACTCCTGTGGGAGAGTCGTTTGTTGCGCGTCATGTGTTCCGATCTTGTGTTGTCCATGTTGGTGACAGAGATCCCGTCGACTTGATCCTTCTTGAGATGTTGGACTTCGACGTTCTACTGGGCATGGATTGGCTAGCTACTTGCTATGCGTCCGTGGACTGCCGCGAGGAGACAGTTAGATTTTGTTTTCCTGGGGAGTCAGTGTTTATTGTGCAGGGGGGATTGTGGTGCTGCCCCTCACAGTTTGATTTCTGTTCTGTGCGCTAGTCGGCTTTTGAGGAGGGGATATCGGGGATTCTTGGCTTTCATTCATGATACTGGAGCCACAGTGGAGTCGGTGGACCAGGTTTATACCGTGTGAGAGTTTCCCGATGTCTTTCCCGATGAGCTATCTGGGTTGCCGCCAGAGCGCGTTATTAAGTTTTGCATTGATCTGATTTCTGGCATGGAGCCAATTTCTATACCGCCTTATCGGATGGCTCCGGCAGAGCTTAGAGAGCTTAAAGATCAATTGCAAGAGTTGCTTGATTTGGGAATTGTGCGTCCGAGTGTTTCGCCTTGGGGAGCTCCTGTTCTGTTCGTCAAGAAGAAGGACGGCAGTTTGAGGCTATGTATGGATTATCGTCAGTTGAACCGAATTACGGTGCGGAACAGGTATCCTTTACCCCGCATCGACGATTTATTTGATCAGCTCCAGGGTGCAAAACATTTTTCGAAGATTGATTTGCGTTCGGGTTATCATCAGTTGCGGGTTCGGAATGATGACATTCTGAAGACTGCTTTTCGTACGCGCTATAGGCATTATGAGTTTTTGGTGATGTCGTTCGGACTCACCAATGCGCCAGCAGTGTTCATGGATCTGATGAACCGAATTTTCAGGCTGTTCCTCGACCAGTTCATTATAGTGTTTATTGATGACATACTGGTCTACTCTAGAAGTCATGAGGAGCATGAGCAGCACTTGAGGATTACTTTGCAGATATTGAGAGAGCACCAGCTGTATGCTAAATTCTCAAAGTGCGCATTTTGGCTTGATAGAGTTGACTTCCTGGGTCATGTGGTGATTGGTGATGGTATTCTTGTGGACACGAGGAAGATCGAGGCTGTACAGCTTTGGCCCAGACCTGTATCGGTGACGGAGGTCCGCAGATTTTTGGGCTTTGCTGGTTATTATAGCCGTTTTGTGCAGGATTTCTCGAGTATCGCTGCACCGCTGACTGGACTGACCCAGAAGGGAATTCCTTTTCTCTGGACTGATGCGTGCGAGCAGAGTTTTCAGCAGTTGAAGACTCGGTTGACGACAGCACCAGTTCTTTCTTTACCTTCTGGATCGGGCGGCTACATTTTTTATTGTGATGCTTCTCGAGTGGGGCTCGGCTGTGTTTTGATGCAGCATGATAGGGTGATTGCATATGCTTCTAGGCAGCTGAAGAAGCACGAGCAGAATTACCCCACTCATGATCTTGAGATGGCAGCGGTAGTCTTTGCGTTGAAGATTTGGAGACACTACTTGTACGGAGAGTCGTATCAGATCTTCACGGATCACAAGAGTTTGAAGTATATCTTCTAGCAGCGAGATCTGAACCTGAGACAGCGCCGATGGATGGAGATAGTGAAGGATTATGATTGTGAGATCCTTTATCACCCGGGCAAGACGAATGTGGTAGCTGATGCTTTGAGTTATAGGCCCGTGGGTAGCCTGTCCCAGTTGAGTGCAGTTCAGTGTCAGTTTTCTGCAGATTGGCAGCTCTTGTGTGATAGTAGAGTGCTGTTCGAGTTCACTTCCGCTGGGGGACAGTTTGCTCTTGTCCGCGCCCGTCTACTACTATTTGATCGTATCCGTGAGGCGCAACCCAGTGATGCCCGTTTGTCTGAGATTCTTGAGCTTGTTCGCCAGGGAAGAGTTTCGGAGTTCATGGTTGATGACCAGGGTGTGCTACGATGCGGGACTCGCTTGTGCGTACCAGATGTTGATGGGTTGAGACGCGAGATCCTAGAGCAGACACATCAGTCGGCCTTTAGCGTTCATCCAGGTTCCACCAAGATGTACCGTGACTTGAGAGACTTCTACTGGTCGGAAGGGATGATGCGCGATATTTCGGACTTCATTTCGAGGTGCCTGACTTGTGAGCAAGTCAAGGCTGAGCATCAGAGACCGGCTGGAGTGTTGCAGCCCTTACCCTTTCCGGAGTGGAAATGGGAGTAGATTTCCATGGACTTCATTGTGGGTCTACCCAGGACCAGTCGAGGGTATGACTCCATTTGGGTTATTGTAGACCGATTGACGAAAGCGGCTCACTTTCTTCGAGTGAAGACCACTTTCGGTTATGCTCAGTATGTTCGGTTGTACATAGATAAGATTGTGCGTTTGCACGGTGTTCCCACATGCATAGTATCCGACGGAGGCACCCAGTTTACTAGCCGTCTTTGGTAGAAGCTTCAGGAAGTTTTGGGTACCCGGCTGAGTTTTAGTACCGCTTTTCATCCATAGACCAATGGCCATTCGGAGCGGACTATACAGACTCTGGAGGATATGCTCCGTGCATGTGTGCTTGATTTTGGTGGCAGTTGGGATCGTCACTTACCGTTGATTGAGTTCTCCTACAACAACAGCTTTCAGGAGACTATTCAGATGGCACCTTTTGAGGCTTTATATGGTAGGAAGTGTCGATCGCCAGTCTGTTGGACCAAGCTTAGTGAGAGTCTGGTTTTGGGATCGCAGCTAGTTCAGGAGACCACGGAGAAGATCCAGCTGATTCAGGATAGAATGAGAGCAGCCCAGTGCAGGCAGAAGTCTTATGCCGACCGTCGCCGTCGCAGACTTGAGTTCGCAGTGGAGGATCATGTATTCCTAAGGATTTCTCCGATGAAGGGCGCTATGCGATTTGGGAAGAGAGGGAAGCTCAGTCCCAGATTTGTAGGTCCTTTCGAGATCCTTGAGCGAGTGGGTTCTGCTGCTTATCGTTTGGCGCTTCCGCCCAGTTTTCCGGATGTTCACCCTGTTTTTCATATGTCGATACTTCGTAGATACCTTCATGATCCTTATCACACGATTCAGCACGACACCGTTCATCTTGAGCGCGATCTTTCGTTCACCGAGCAGCCGGTAGTTATTTTGGATCGGCAGGTGAAGAAACTTCGGTCAAAGGTCTTGCCATCTGTGATGGTTCTTTGGCGTAGCCCGACTAGTGAGGAGAACACTTGGGAGGCCGAGAGCGAGATGTGGAAGAAATTCCCTCATCTTTTTGAAGGTACGCTTAGTATGAAATTTTAATTCGGGGACCGAATTTCTTTATGGAGGGGAGATTGTAACGTTTTAGAAATCGTTTTGCGAATTTTCCCGTTTTAGGGCAAAATTGTCAGTTTTTCCTGTTTTAATCCGATTTCGATCAAACGTACCTATAACCTTACTGACACCTAGTTTGGCTAAAATAAAACTTGTGCGCGAACTTTGGGAGTATTTGGGAGGTTTTGGTTCAGATATAATTTTTCCCAAATAAAATATTATTTTAAGCGGTATTTTGTACACGTAAATCGGGAAATTTTTTCTCTTGTGAATAAATTAATTTTGTCACTAGAATTATTTTAGAAACTTCTTTTTAAATATCTAGATATTTTTGGAGTGCAAAAGGAAATGTTTAAAAAAAGAAAAGAAAAGGGTGTAAAGGTGACATTTTTCATTTAATGTTGCATTTATTGCTTAAGACTAGTATTTTCTCATTTTAATTACACAAACCCCCCCCCCCCACTCACCTCCTTGGCCGAGCCTCGTCCCCCCATTTCTGTCCTCTAAATTTCCAAGCTCATTTCTTGTTCTTTTTCAATCAAAAACACAAAAAGAATTCTAAAAATAAATCCAAAAATTCCTATATAAAAATTAAACCATTTTTCCTTCATGGATCTTCAACAAAGCTTGGTTTTTGATGCTAAGATGTTGGATTAAGTTTCATTTTGTGTTCTTGGGGAGGTATAATTCTTACCTTAATCCTTATATTTTTGCTTTAATCTTAATCTTGCTAATTTAGTTAGCTATTTATGTGTTTAGTTTAGTTTTTAAATCTTGATTAATTCATTATATTTGGTTTAAGAAATTCATGTTAGGGTTAAATTTTGATTAAGTGATTAGTGTTCATTTGAAGTGTTAAATTGTGTTTTGGAAAAGATTAACCTAGTAGAAAATGTTAGTTTTTGCTAATGAATATTTTGTTTAATTAAGCAAAGTTGCTTACTAGGTTTTTGCTAAAACATAATTAGCGAGTGTTAAAAATATAGGAATACTTTAGATAGCTTAGTTAGGCTATTTTAAGGTATTTGCAGTCGCCAGATATGCGTTATCTTGAATCTAGTGCGAAATATTACGATAGGTTGCTTACTAGATTTCGGGGTTTTTCTGACGTAGGATTCGTTTGGTCGTTGCGAGGTTATATCTAGTGTATTCCTCATAATTTTTGTGTTGTGTTGCGCGATCGGGACGATCGGGGTCCAGACTTGGTGTTTTGTAGTTTAGCGACCCCAATTAGGATTTTGGCCGGTATCGTGCGCGATAGATGCGCTAAGCGCGCAGTGAAATTTTCCGGGCGTTTTCATCGCGTTTCGTTGTCTTTTCGTCATTATAGGATATTTAGCTTATGTGTTGTATTTATAAAATTTTAGGTTCGCAAGCGGGATTTCAGGTGCTGCGGACAAGGGGAAGCAGGTGGTCGGATTTTCTTAGCTCGAGACCATCGGTGAGTAGATTTAACATCTACGGGGAAATCGCCCGTATGGCGTTATGCGTCGGGGCGAATTTGATATGTTAGCTGCATAGTATTTGCATAATCTTTACTTTCTTATGAATGTCATTGCATAGTATTATCTGTTGTACTTGACTCGTACCTTTAGATATAACACATTACTGACGGTTCAGCACTAAATATTATGCTACACCCACATCGTCAGTAATTGCCATGACACGCACAAGCCGATATATATTGTTGACACCTACATACGTGATACGGTAGTGGATAGGGATAGTTGTGGTAGTAGCCCTTATCCCATTGTGCATATGTGATATTGTTGATACTTACATACGTGACATTGCTTTGGGCAGGAATAGTTGAGGTAGCAACACTTATTTCATTTAATGTATACCTTACTATAGCTATATTGTACATCTTTCATACATATTGACATGTAGACCCACATAGTCTATTATAGTTACATGTATATCATGCACTCATATTGACATGTACACCGCCAATTTTCGCTATAGTTGTATGTACCCCAAGTGGTATTGTTTGATATATGATATTGAGTTGTTGATCCTTGCACTTATGACTTGCATCATACATACTAGCTTACATGTAGATACTTAAACCTTGCTACAATTACATGTACACCTTATATGATGCTGCATTGTTTTTCGGAGGTTTTGGGAACTGCAAGATATATTCTAAAAAGCTGGATTCATTTAAAGAGCGGTTTTCCCTTTATATGCTCATATTGATGTTTTATGTTGCATATATCAGTTTTACGTGAATTTTACGCATTGAGATTTGGATTTCATGTGATTATGGATTTGAGGACCATGGGGGATATTTTCAAGAAAACTATGTATTTTTTGAAAACCCGGTTTCTCTAGATATGATATTTCAGTGCGTCCACTATGTGATTTCTCGGTTCTTAGATTTGGCTTGTGATACCCGATTCGAGGAGCGGGAGGCACCGTCTGTGGGTACATGGTGGACCCGGTATGGTACCCCAGGGTGAGTGGTGATTTCGTGGTGTAGACGATAAGCCTGGCGGTGGGACCACTACCTACCGGTGATTGTATTTGGACTCGGCGGTTATCATGGGGATACCGACCGGAATGAGTTATGACATATCGTCAGGGCCAGTCGTGGTGACATCGCCTGAGTTATGAGAATTTACGTGTCGATGCTAGACACGGGTTTCATGATGTTTCGAGTGTCACTGTTTGACACTCAGGTTTTCGTGAGACTTACAGGATGTGAGGTCCGATCTGAAGATGCGGTGCCTGAGAATTTGGGATTTAATGTGGTAGTGAGGGACACTGGTGTTTTTCCATGCTGATGATTTTGCATGAGATTTTATATTATATCATTCCACACTCAGTATTATGTTGATATGCATTGCTTCATATAGTTGTAGTACCCTGATGATGTACCTTTATATGATTGTTGCAAATTCACTTATCATACTTATGCTATCGGATTACTTGTGAGAGATAGATCGCTGTTCGTGCATACTTGCGATTACTGTATGATGTTATTTACTATTCATGAGTTGGCAACTCACCTCCCATTGTGCCACAGTGTTTTGCAGGACTTACCCTCTAAGGAGTCGCGGCAGGGCGTCTTATCATCTCTACTTTTGCGGATACCGCTACGGTTGGCTGTGAGGCCTTGCTTTTAGGTGGGTTGCGGTTATCTGTTTGTACATTGTATATTTTTTTTGTTGGATCTAGTATTCTCCATCTACCACTGTTGTATATGACTTAGAGACGACTTGTGAGGACTCAGTGTTATTTTTTGTGGTGACTTTGGGTGCCGTGCTCGTGGGAGCCGGTTTTGTTGAAAAGTTTTACTTCTTTATGCAGTTTTCTTTTATATTTCTTCGCTTCGGCGTCTTTTATATGTTGTGGTGGTTGTCTCCGCCGTTGGACGTGATTTGCTCCCGTTTGGGATGCTTTTATTATTATCTATGTTGTACCCGTTTTCGGGGTTAGTTTTTACAAAGGAGGTGCTGCCGAAAATTTTAAGAACGAAAACTAAACTTAAAGATTTTTACTTGAAAATTTCCGAATGTTTAAAACTATGTTTTTTTTCCGTTGATCCAGTTTTGGGTGGTTTAGATTTCTGGGTTTCGGCTTACTTGAGTTGCGTACGCCTGTAGACGTTACATAGTTTAAGTGCCGATTACGGGCCAAATTTTGGGTCGTGACAAAGTTGGTATCAGAGCGCTAGGTTTTTACCTTTCGGAGTGTAGGACAACCTTGGTTTGATGGAGTAGGTAGCTTAAGCAGAGTGACGTAGCGTGTGTATGTTCCGCGGCATACTTACGACACGGTACTCCGCCTAAGTGACCTTAGGACTTATTGATTGAAATTCCTTCCGTGATTGATATACATCTTTGTGATTCGATTTCCGTTTCCTTATCGAATCTTGTTTCAATTTCTAGCCTATATGCCGCCGAAGACTACGAGGTCTCAGAGAGCGGCCGCGAGGGCCGAGGCCAGAGTCGACTCGTCTGAGGCGAGGGTTGACCAGGGCGATACGCCTTTGATACCGGAGCACATTGCTATGATTGGGGATGGTATGCAGGACCTGTGCTAGATTGTGGGGAATTTAGTAAAGGCCATTCGAGTACAGGGGCAGGCTGTTGTTCCACCCGTTGCAGGGACCACGATGGTACCTGCTGTTCCGGCAGTCGCAGTTGCAGCTCTAGAGGTTATTACCGTGTCACTGACGGAGTTCATAAGGCTGAGGCCTCCGGTGTTTACTGGCACAGATGTTACTGAGGATCCGCAGTCGTTCATCGACCGGATGGCCAAGATTTGTCGCTCACTCCGATGTTCCGATGAGAGATAGGTTGAGTTTGCGAGTTTCCAGCTGGAGGGTATGGCCCAGAAGTGGTGTGAGTCGTTGGAGAGGGGCAGAGCCGTTGGTCTTGCTCCTATGACCTGGTCTGAGTTTGTGACGTCGTTTCTTACCCGTTTTCTTCCACCGAGCGTCAGGGATGCGCAAGCGCGCAAATTTGAGTCGTTACGTCAGACGCCGGGGATGACGGTATTGGAGTATGATGTATTGTTTACTGAGCTGTCGGTGTATGCTCCGTACCTGGTGGCGACTGAGGAGATGGGGGTGAAGAGGTTTGTTTGAGGCCTGCTTACCCAGTTGTTCCTAGCCATCAGCATTCAGCATTGCGACACGTATGCGGCAGCTGTCGATACAGCCCTATTGGTGGAGGAGCGTCTAGTTGAGTCATCGGTTGTTCCAGAACTGAAGAGGACTCATACGGATGTACCAGCACGGAGACCGAGGTTTGTCCGCAGAGGCAGAGTTCCTTCAGACTCAGGGAGTAGCAGAGACGTGGGATGTGGCCAGTTATTCAGTTTTTATTCCCAGGAGGGCCAGCGACCGTCTTATTGATGCTTCGGTTGTGGCAGTTTACATCATCTTGTTCGGGATTGTACTGTGGTGCGTCAGAGAGGGCCAGCAGTACCGCAGGTTACCTTACCACCTTCTCCGCCTCAGAGAGCGTTGCCTCTTATTCCTGTTGTTGCGCCGCGTCAGACTCCTGCTCAGAGAGGTCGCGGTCGCGGTGGTTTTATGCTGAGAGGACGAGGTGGCAGAGGTAGAGGGCAGCCTGTAGCCGGTAGAGGGAAGGCACGGTTTTTTGCCTTGACTCACCAGGACGCTCAGGCGTCGAATGCTGTGGTTTCACGTACCCTTTCTTTATGTTCTTTTGATGCACATGTTTTTTTCGATCCAGGATCTACGCATTCGTATGTTTCTACGCACTTCGCGCCGAGGTTAGGCCGAGAGTCGTGTTTGCTGGATCAGCCGCTGGTCGTGACTACTCCTGTGGGAGAGTCGTTTGTTGCGCGTCATGTGTTTCGATCTTGTATTGTCCATGTTGGTGACAAAGATCTGTCCGTCGACTTGATCCTTCTTGAGATGTTGGACTTCGACGTTCTGCTGGGCATGGATTGGCTAGCTACTTGCTATGCGTCCGTGGACTGCCGTGAGAAGATAGTTAGATTTTGTTTTCCCGGCGAGTCAGTGTTTGTTGTGCAGGGGGATTGTGGTGATGCCCCTCACTGTTTGATTTCTGTTCTGTGCGCGAGTCGGCTTTTGAGGAGGGGATGTCGGGGATTCTTGGCTTTCATTCATGATACTGGAGCCACAGTGGAGTCGGTGGACCAGGTTTCTACCGTGCGAAAGTTTCCCGATGTCTTTCCCGATAAGCTACCTGGGTTGCCGCCAGAGCGCGTTATTGAGTTTTGCATTGATCTGATTCCTGGCACGGAGCCTATTTCTATACCGCCTTATCGGATGGCTCCGGCAGAGCTTAGAGAGCTTAAAGATCAATTGCAAGATTTGCTTGATTTGGGACTTGTGCGTCCGAGTGTTTCGCCGTGGGGAGCTCCTGTTCTGTTCGTCAAGAAGAAGGACGGCAGTTTGAGGCTATGTGTGGATTATCGTCAGTTGAACCGAGTTACGGTGCGGAACAGGTATCCTTTACCCCGCATTGACGATTTATTTGATCACCTCCAGGGTGCGAAACATTTTTCGAAGATTGATTTGCGTTCGGGTTATCATCAGTTGCGGGTTTGGAATGATGACATTCCGAAGACTGCTTTTCGTACGCGCTATGGGCATTATGAGTTTTTGGTGATGTCGTTCGGACTCACCAATGCGCCAGCAGCGTTCATGGATCTGATGAACCGGATTTTCAGGCTGTTCCTCGACTAGTTCATTATAGTGTTTATTGATGACATACTGGTCTACTCTAGGAGTCATGAGGAGCATGAGCAGCACTTGAGGATTACTTTGCAGATATTGAGAGAGCACCAGCTGTATGCTAAATTCTCAAAGTGCGCATTTTGGCTTGATAGAGTTGACTTCCTGGGTCATGTGGTGACTGGTGATGGTATTCTTGTGGACCCGAGAAAGTTCGAGGCTGTACAGCTTTGGCCCAAACCTGTATCGGTGACGGAGGTCCGCAGCTTTTTAGGCTTAGCTGGTTATTATCGCCGTTTTGTGCAGGATTTCTCGAGTATCGCTGCACCGCTGACTGGACTGACCCGGAAGGGAATTCCTTTTCTCTGGACTGATGCGTGCGAGCAGAGTTTTCAGCAGTTGAAGACTCGGTTGACGACAGCACCGGTTCTTTCTTTACCTTCTGGATCGGGCGGCTATGTTGTTTATTGTGATGCATCTCGAGTGGGGCTCGGCTGTGTTTTGATGCAGCATGATAGGATAATTGCATATGCTTCTAGGCAGCTGAAGAAGCACGAGCAGAATTACCCCACTCACGATCTTGAGATGGCAACGGTAGTCTTTGCGTTGAAGATTTGGAGACACTACTTGTACGGAGAGTCGTGTCAGATCTTCACGGATCACAAGAGTTTGAAGTATATCTTCCAGCAGCGAGATCTGAACCTGAGACAGCGCCGATGTATGGAGCTAGTGAAGGATTATGATTGTGAGATCCTTTATCACCCGGGCAAGGCGAATGTGGTAGCTGATGCTTTGAGTCGTAGGCCCGTGGGTAGCCTGTCCCAGTTGAGCACAATTCAGTGTCAGTTTTCTGCAGATTGGCAGCTCTTGTGTGATAGTAGAGTGCAGTTCGAGTTCACTTCCGCTGGGGGACAGTTTGCTCATTTCCGCGCCCATCCACTACTATTTGATCGTATCCGTGAGGCGCAACCCAGTGATGCCCGTTTGTCTGAGATTCTTAAGCTTGTTCGCCAGGGAAGAGTTTCGGAGTTCATGGTTGATGACCATGGTGTGCTACGATGCGGGACTCGCTTGTGCGTACCAGATGTTGATGGGTTGAGACGCGAGATCCTGGAGCAGGCACATCAGTCGGCCTTTAGCGTTCATCCAGGTTCTACCAAGATGTACCGTGACTTCAGAGATTTCTACTGGTAGGAAGGGATGAAGCGCGATATTTCGGACTTCATTTCGAGGTGCCTGACTTGTGAGCAAGTCAAGGCTGAGCATCAGAGACCGGCTGGAGAGTTGCAGCCCTTACCCTTTCCGGAGTGGAAATGGGAGCAGATTTCCATGGACTTCATTGTGGGTCTACCCAGGACCAGTCGAGGGTATTACTCCATTTGGGTTATTGTAAACCGATTGACGAAAGCGGCTCACTTTCTTCCAATGAATACCACTTTCGGTTATGTTCAGTATGTTCGGTTGAACATAGATGAGATTGTGCGTTTGCACGGTGTTCCCACATGCATAGTATCCGACAGAGGCACCCAGTTTACTAGCCGTCTTTGGCAGAAGCTTCAGGAAGTTTTGGGTACCCGGCTGAGTTTTAGTATCGCTTTTCATCCACAGACCGATGGCCAGTCGGAGCGGACTATACAGACTCTGGAGGATATGCTCCGTGCATGTGTGCTTGATTTTGGTGGCAGTTGGGATCGTCACTTGCCGTTGATTGAGTTCTCCTACAACAACAGCTTTCAGGAGACTATTCAGATGGCACCTTTTGAGGCTTTATATGGTAGGAAGTCTCGATCGCCAGTCTGTTGGACCGAGCTTAGTGAGAGTCTGGTTTTGGGATCCCAGCTAGTTCAGGAGACCACGGAGAAGATCCAGCTGATTCAGGATAGGATGAGAGCAGCCCAGTGCAGGCAGAAGTCTTATGCCGACCGTCGTCGTCGCAGACTTGAGTTCGCAATGGAGGATCATGTATTCCTGAGGATTTCTCCGATGAAGGGCGTTATGCGATTTGGGAAGAGAGGGAAGCTCAGTCCCAGATTTATAGGTCCTTTCGAGATCCTTGAGCGAGTGGGTTCTGTTGCTTATCGTTTGGCGCTCCCGCCCAGTTTTCCGGATGTTCACCCTGTTTTTCATGTGTCGATACTTCGTAGATACCTTCATGATCCTTATCACACGATTCAGCACGACATCGTTCATCTTGAGCGCGATCTTTCGTTCACCGAGCAGCCGGTAGTTATTTTGGATCGGCAGGTGAAGAAACTTCGGTCAAAGGTCTTACCATCTGTGAAGGTTCTTTGGCGTAGCCCGACTAGTGAGGAGAACACTTGGGAGGCCGAGAGCGAGATGCGGAAGAAATTCCCTCATCTTTTTGAAGGTACGCTTAGTATGAAATTTTAATTCGGGGACCGAATTTCTATATGGAGGGGAGATTGTAACGTTTTAGAAATCGTTTTGCGAATTTTCCCGTTTTAGGGCAAAATTGTCGGTTTTTCCTGTTTTAACCCAATTTCGATCAAACGTCCGTATAACCTTACCGACACCTAGTTTGGATAAAATAAAGCTTGTGCACGAACTTTGGGAGTATTTGGGAGGTTTTGGTTCAGATAGATTTTTTCCCAAATAAAATATTATTTTAATCGGTATTTTGTGCACGTAAATCGGGGAAATTTTTCTCTTGTGAATAAATTAATTTTGTCACTAGAATTATTTTAGAAACTTCTTTTTAAATATCTAAATATTTTTGGAGTGCAAAAGGAATTGTTTAAGAAAAGAAAAGAAAAGGGTGTAAAGGTGATATTTTTCATTTAATGTTGCATTTATTGTTTAAGACTAGAATTTTCTCATTTTAATTACACAAACCCCCCCCCCCCCCACTCACCTCCTTGGCCGAGCCTCAACCCCCCATTTCTGTCCTCTAAATTTCCAAGCTCATTTCTTGTTCTTTTTCAATCAAAAACACAAAAAGAATTCCAAAAATAAATCCAAAAATTCCTATATAAAAATTAAACCATTTTTCCTTCACTAATCCTTCATGGATCTTCAACAAAGCTTGGTTTTTGATGATAAGATGTTGGATTAAGTTTCATTTTGTGTTCTTGGGGAGGTATAATTCTTACCTTAATCCTTATATTTTTGCTTTAATCTTAATCTAGCTAATTTAGTTAGCTATTTATGTGTTTAGTTTAGTTTTTAAATCTTGATTAATTCATTATATTTGGTTTAAGAAATTCATGTTAGGGTTAAATTTTGATTAAGTGATTAGTGTTCATTTGACGTGTTAAATTATGGTTTGGAAAAGATTAATCTAGTAGAAAATGTTAATTTTTGCTAATGAATATTTTGTTTAATTAAGCAAAGTTGCTTACTAGGTTTTTGCAAAAAACATAATTAGCGAGTGTTAAAAATATAGGAATGGTTTAGATAGCTTAGTTAGGCTATTTTAAGTTATTTGTAGTCGCTAGATATGCGTTATCTTGAATCTAGTGCGAAATATTGCGATAGGTTGCTTACTAGATTTCGGGGTTTTTCCGACGTAGGGTTCGTTTGGTCGTTGCGAGATTATATCTAGTGTATTCCTCATAATTTTTGTGTTGTGTTGCTCGATCGGGACGATCGGGGTCCAGACTTGGTGTTTTGTAGTTTAGCGACCCCAATTAGGGTTTTGGCCGGTATCGTGCGCGATAGATGCGCTAAGCGCGCAGTGAAATTTTCCGGGCGTTTTCATCGCGTTTCGTTGTCTTTTCGTCATTATAGGATATTTAGCTTATGTGTTGTATTTATGAAATTTTAGGTTCGCAAGCAGGGATTTCAGGTGCTGCGGACAAGGGAAGCAGGTGGTCGGATTTTCTTAGCTCGAGACCATCGGTGAGTAGATTTAACATCTACGGGGAAATCGCCCGTATGGCGTTATGCGTCGGGGCAAATTTGATATGTTAGCTGCATAGTATTTGCATATTCTTTACTTTCTTATGAATGTCATTGCATAGCATTATCTGTTGTATTTGACTCGTACTTTTAGATATAACACATTACTGACGGTTCATGTTGCACGAGCACTAAATATTATGCTACACCCACATCGTCAGTAATTGCCATGACACGCACAAGCCGATATATATTGTTGACACCTACATACGTGATACGGTAGTGGATAGGGATAGTTGTGGTAGTAGCCCTTATCCCATTGTGCATATGAGATATTGTTGATACTTACATACGTGATATTGCTTTTGGCAGGAATAGTTGAGGTAGTAACACTTATTCCATTTCATGTATACCTTACTATAGCTATATTGTACATCTTTCATACATATTGACATGTACACCCACATAGTCTATTATAGTTACATGTATATCATGCACTCATATTGACATGTACACCGCCTATTTTCGCTATAGTTGTATGTACCCCAAGTGGTATTGTTTGATATATGATATTGAGTTGTTGATCCTTGCACTTATGACTTGCATCATACATACTAGCGTACATGTAGATAGTTAAACTTTGCTACAATTACATGTACACCTTATATGATGATGCATTGTTTTTCGGAGGTTTTGGGAACCGCAAGATATAGTCTAAAAAGCTGGATTCATTTAAAGAGCGGTTTTCCCTTTATATGCTCTTATTGATATTTTATGTTGCATATATCAGTTTTACGTGAATTTTATGCATTGAGATATGAATTTCATGTGATTATGGATTTGAGGACCGTGGGGGATATTTTCAAGAAAACTATGAATTGTTTGAAAACCCGGTTTCTCTTGATATGATATTTCTGTGCATCCACCATGTGATTTCTCGGTTCTGAGATTTAGCTTGTGATACCCGATTCGAGGAGCGGGAGGCACCTTCTGCGGATACATGGTGGACCCGGTATGGTACCCCGGGGCGAGTGGTGATTTCGTGGTGTAGACGATAAGCCTGGCGATGGGACCACTACCTACCGGTGATTGTATTTGGACTCGGCGGTTATCATGGGGATACCGACCAGAGTGAGGTATGACATATCGTCAGGACCATTCATGGTGACAGCGCCTGAGTTATGAAGATTTACGTGTCGATGCTAGACACGGGATTCATGATGTTTCGAGTGTCGGTGTTTGACACTCAGGTTTTCGTGAGACTTACAGGATGTGAGGGCCGATCTGAGGATGCGGTGCTTGAGAATTTGGGATTTGATGTGTCTGTGAGGCACACTGGTGTTTTTCCATGCTGATGATTTTGCATGAGATTTTATATTATATCATTCCACACTCAGGATTATGTTGATATGCATTGCTTCATGTAGTTGTAGTACCCTGATGATGTACCTTTACATGATTGTTGCATATTCACTTATCATACTTATGCTATGGGATTACTTGTGATAGATAGATCGCTTTTCGTGCATACTTGCGATTACTGTATGATATTATTTACTATTCATGAGTTGGCAACTCACCTCCCATTGTGCCACAGTGTTTTGCAGGACTTACCCTCTGAGTAGTCGCGGCAGGGCGTCTTATCATCTCTACTTTTGCGGATACCGCTACGGTTGGCTGTGAGACCTTGCTTTTAGATGGGTTGCGGTTATCTGTTTGTACATTGTATATTTTTTTTGTTGGATCTAGTATTCTCCATCTACCACTGTTGTATATGACTTAGAGACGACTTGTGAGGATTCAGTGTTATTTTTTGTGGTGACTTTGGGTGCCATGCTCGTGGGAGCCGGTTTTGTTGAAAAGTTTTACTTCTTTATGCAGTTTTCTTTTATATTTCTTCGCTTCGGCGTCGTATATATGTTGTGGTGGTTGTCTCCGCCGTTGGGCGTGATTTTCTCCCGTTTGGGATGCTTTTATTATTATCTATGTTGTAGATTTTCGGGGTTAGTTTTTACAAAGGAGGTGTTGCCGAAATTTTTAAGAACGAAAACTAAACTTAAAGATTTTTACTTGAAAATTTCCGAATGTTTAAAACCATGTTTTTTTCCCGTTGATCCAGTTTTGGGTGGTTTAGATTTCTGGGTTTCGGCTTACTTGAATTGTGTACGCCTGTAGACGTAGTTTATGTGCCGGTTACGGGCCAAATTTTGGGTCGTGACAGACGAAACCCCTCCTATCGCTCATTGCCTCCTTGTGACTCGGGACTGTACCCAAAAACCACCGTTTTGCACGCCCTCATGGATGTGGTAAGGTGGAAATCAAAGCATAGTGGGAATCACACAAGTCTCTATGACGATCTCGGGTCTACAGACTAACCTGCACAAGTGTCACCACAGAACTGCCATCTGACGTGAGGTATAATACCATCTGGGAGTTCTCGGCGAGTCCGTCCAGTATACCCAGTCTCCACTGTGCACCCGTATACCATCTCTAATGTCAAACGCCAATGGATATGGGATCATCCATCGCCCATCTCATGGGTCGAGAAGCGTATACGCTAGTCTACACTGGTATATCGATGCCCCATCTCGATACACCCACGACTAGGGACCTTGAAGGATGTACTTATGGACTACCATGTCCCCACTAGTATGATTCGCATCATTGTCCAGGTAGTCAAGTACTCATCCTAAGGGCTTTACCAACATGTAACTATAAGACAGTATAAAGAGAGAAGTATACATGTTAAGATAAAGAGCAACTAGATAGTACTATCATATCGATCTCCCACGACTAGGGACCTTGATAGTATAATACCAAGCATCCAATATAATATACATCATCTGTACAATACTGGCCACTAGGGCATACATACAACTAACAATCTCTCACTTGCACTAGGGCCAACTGCTATAGTATCGCATACCGAGCATCCCGAAGAGTCTCTCAAACTGTATCTGGGGAATGGCCTTCGTGAGTGGATCCGCTGTGTTGTTCTTCGTGTCAACCCTCCTAACCTCGATCTCTCGGCAATCAACTATCTCTCGGATCAGGTGATACCGCCTCAGAATATGCCTGGATGACTGATGGGACCTGGGTTCCTTGGCCAAAGCCACCGCTCCATTGTTATCACAATACAAAGGTATTGGATGCTCAATGGATGGAACCGCTCCAAGTTCAGTAATGAACTTCTTGATCCAGACAGCCTCTTTGGCAGCATCGTTGGCAGCGATGTATTCATCCTACATCGTCGAGTCTGCCACGGTTTCCTGCTTGGAACTCTTCCAGCTAACCGCCCCTCCGTAAAGGGTAAAGACAAATCCCGACTGCGACTTAGAGTCGTCCTTATCACTCTAGAAGCTTGAGTCGGTAAAGGACTCCACTTGGAGTTCTCCATTACCATACACCAAGAGCATCTCTTTAGTCCTTCGTAAGTACTTGAGAATGCTCTTCACAGCTGTCCAATGACTCTCTCCAGGATCTGCTTGATACTTACTCACTACACTTAGTGAGTATGCTACATCGGGTCTGGTACATAGCATCGCGTACATGATAAAGCCTACAGCCAAAGCATAGGGTATCCCTTGCATGTGAGCTCTCTCCAAATCAGTCTTCGGAGACATCTCTTTGGAGAGAGTGACTCCAGAGATCGTGGGTAAGTTCCCACGCTTGGATTCTTCCATACTAAACATCTTTAGTATGGTGTCAATGTACCTGGATTGGGACAATCCCAAAATCCGTTTAGATCTATCTCTATAGATCCTGATTCCCAATATGTAGGAGGCATCACCTAGATCTTTCATTGAGAATCTTTGTGATAATAAGAGCTTGACCGATTGCAGCATTGGAATGCCATTTCCTATCAAGAGTATGTCGTCCACGTACAATACGAGGAAGACAACCTTACTCTCTGCCACCTTCTTGTAGATATAAGGTTCATCTACGTTTTTGACAAAATCAAACTTTTTGATAACGACGTCAAAGCAGATGTTCCAACTCCACGATGCTTGCTTTAATCCATAAATGGATTTAAGCAGCTTGCACACCTTCCCGCTGCTCCCACTATCTACGAAGCCCTCTGGCTGAGTCATATACACGCACTCTTCTAAATCACCGTTTAGAAAGGCGGTCTAAACATCCATTTGCCAGATTTCGTAATCATGATATGCAGCGATGGCAAGCATGATCCGGATGGATTTAAGCATAGCCACTGGAGAAAAGGTTTCGTCATAGTCCGCACCTGGTCTTTGACGAAAACCCACCCTTTGCAACAAGTCTAGCTTTGAAAGTCTCCACTTTCCCATCTACACCAAGTTTTTTCTTGAAGATCCACTTGCTCCCAATGGGTTTTACCCCTTCAGGAGCAACTTCCAAAGTCCATACTTTGTTGGTGTACATGGATTCCATTTCGGACCGCATTGCATCCAGCCATTTCACTGAGTCCCTACTCGTGATGACCTGCTCGAAGCTAGTTGGGTCATCATCCTCCATGATGCAGTCCTCGCTCCCACCATCTATGAGAAAATCGTAGTATCTCTTAGGTCGGCGAGGAACCCTACTAGATCGGCGGAGAGGCTGAGGTTCGTTGGGAGCTACTGAATCCTCTGGTTCCACTAAATCTTCAGTTGCGGTTTGTGTATCTGGAACCTCTTCCAGCTCCACCACTTTGCCACTAATTTCTTTTACAAGAAATTCCTTTTCTAAAAAGGTGGCATGTTGAGCAACAAACACTTTTTGTTCCTCACTGTGGTAGAAAAAATACCCATATGAGTTCTTTGGATATCCCATAAACTTGCAAAGAACTGACCGTGCCTCGAGTTTGTCCGAATTTTGTCTTTTGACATAGGCCGGACAACCCCATATCGTAACTCGTTTAAGATATGGCCTCTTCCCACTCCATATCTTATATGGTGTGATAGGTACAGATTTAGATGGAACTTGATTCAATAGGTATGCTGCTGTCTCCAGCGCATATCCCCAGAAGGAAATAGGTAATTCAGCTGTGCTCATTATAGAGCGCACCATATCTAATAGGGTGCGGTTCCTCCGTTCCGATACACCGTTGTGCTGTGGTGTATATGGAGGAGTCAGCTGAGAGAGAATCCCATTCTCTTTTAGGAAGTCTAGGAATTCATTGCTTAAGTATTCACCTCCTTGATCAGATCGAAGGATTTTAATACTTTTTCCGGTTTGGTTCTCGACTTCTTGTTTATATTCTCTAAATTTCTCAAAAGCTTCTGATTTGTGTTTCATCAGGAATACATATCCGAATCTAGAGAGATCGTCAGTGAATGTAATGAAGTACGAAGAACCATCCCTGGCATGTGTAGACATGGGACCGCATATATCACTATGTATTAGTCCCAAGAGTTCAGTAACTCTTTCTCCGTATCCCGTAAACGGAGTTTTGGTCATCTTGCCTTTGAGACATGACTGGCAAGTGTCATAAGATGAAAATTCGAAAGGTTTCAAATATCCATCCTTATGCAACTTAGCTAGTCGTGTCGCATTGATGTGACTCAGTCTACAATGCCACAAGAAGGATTCGTTCAGTTCTGAACTCTTCCTTTTGTGTGTGTTTGTTATACTCAGAACTGTTGATTGATTTAGAACATAAATGCCATTGCACAACGTGCCTGATCCAACCAACTTTTGATTACGGAAAATGTTCATAACATTATCCTGTAATACAAAATTATATCCCTCTTTACTCAACAAAGAAATCGATATAATGTTGCATATCAGGTTCGGCATGTAATAGCATTCATTCAGAATCAATGTATTACCAGTTGGTAATACAAGGTGATATTTCCCGACGGTTTTAGCTGCAACAATTGCACCATTTCCAACTCTTATGTCTTTATCACTTTATCCAAGTTGTCTACTTTTCTTAAGCCTATGTAACTGATTACATATATGGGATCCTGACCCGGTATCCAATGCCCAGGACGTAGAGGAAATGGAGAAACAGTTCTCTGTAACGAACACACTCGAAGAAAATACATCATCATGTACTTTCTTCATTCGGGTGGCATGGGAATCCTGGTATTCCCCTATGTCCTGTTCAGTCTTATAACTCTTATAAGAAAGAACGGAACCAACGTTCCCCAGCACAGTATAACATGTGGGTTCGGTCAATACATCCATTTTATTATCTTGATTAAGGCATGACATGGTCGCTACCTGGAAAGAGAGAGAAGAAAACACTTTAGCGTATGCTCTTGCAAGATCAGATTGGTTATTATCTTATCTAATCAGGATGGTTCCCACTGTTTTTATCAAATCTTCCTTCAAACCCTAAAAGGAAAGACTAGCCGGGATTAATTACACCCTACAACTTCGCCGATCTTTCAGCCAGGCCAGTGTCGGTACTTTGAGGGAGGTTCCCCGTGCTTTCGCACGGACCTAATTAAAGTAAACCTCATTTTCCCAGAGGCGTAACCCCGTTGACACCTTTCTAGACACCTACTTGATCGGCTAATTGTCCTATGTAAAACTCTCCCGGTAGTAACAATTACTCGCAGTGGGTATCTGGATCTAACTATCTCATAAAAGGTATGCAATCTCATTGCAAATTTCAACACTTGAAATTCCCGATAATATTTTTCCCCAAACGATCTATGACCTTGACAAGGTCAACAAACCATAGACCGTAAGTCAAGTTCAACCCATCACTTCTTGATTGAATTAAACCCACCCGCACGACCCTTGACATGGTCAACAAGGCCGTACGACTACCCTAATCCAATCTGCATGATATGCATAAACAGATAAATACTGGTCAGCCACCGCACACTGCGCCTTGACAAGGTCAACAAACGCAGCACGAATACTAAGCAGGACTTATCTGAAATGACGGAGGGCTACTACAGGTTTTTCTGAAAACCTATTGTGTAATGAACTTGATATCGTTGTAGAATCGAGTGAATTTTGAAATGGAGTGATTTTGAGGCTTTCATTAGTTTTGCTAAAGAGGTCACTCCCGGTGAAGGGATCTTGGCTCTTTCCTCATCGAATAAGGTGCGAGATATATCATATATATCGCTATGGAAAGCAAAAACTCCAAAAGTAATAAAAAACAAACAAAGTGTTGTAGCATCTGCCAGTTTTGCTAAAGAGGTCACTCCCGATGAAGGGATCTCGGCTCTTTCCTCATCGAATAAGGTGCGGGATATATCATATATATCGCTGTGCAAAACAAAAACTGTAGCTACCCTTTTTGAAAATTTGATTCTACAACATCTTTTAGGTTTCTTTTCTTTCATTAATCACATTAATGAAGTCCCATCATTTAAGTAACCTAAATATCACAGATAAATACGACGTACACTTATGCCATCCGCATTCGCCTCGATGTCCCCTCGTGCACTGTTAGGTTAGGTAACTAACGACAGAGCAGGGCAGGGCTAGTGTGGGTGTAAAACATAAGTAACGTCTATATAATATATTATATATACTATATATTGTATCCATCACAACATATCAAATGATCACATCACAGATATCACAGCAGAAACATAGATATAATGTGGGATATACTAGGACGTCCGTATTTAGTATTTAGCCAACAATAGAAAATACGGATTCAACAGTCGCGATGAATAAACAAGCCCACACCCTGGACCCCTACGAGAGCGGCAAGCGACCCTACCAATTCTGGAGTTTAGGAGACCCGGTCTCGACTCCTCGAGATGGCCTCCCACTGAACCCCAGAACCCGGTCACCTGTGCTCCCCTCCTTGGGTCCATCCTAATGCGGAAAAGTAAATAATATACAACACTGGTGGCATCAACCTCAACCCGGAAGTGCCCCAAATAAAAGAATATTACATTACATTTGAATTTACATGAATGAAAATATAAAACTCTCATCTCACATAAAAACCCCTCCGGCTATTCAATCGCGACAATCCTGCACATCATATCTCAGCAACACATAATATCTCATATCATCAACGTAAGTAAGTATGCATTCACCGATCGTCGTCGATGTATAGCAATGACAATCGGCAATACCACTATATACTACACTTACGGTCACAGAAAAGAAAGTGTAAAACTGCAATATCTGGAATCCACATTCTCTTTAGACATCGTAAATGCGAAATATCACATACTTCTTATTTCATGTCTAGCTATATGAATTCCACACATTGCATCACATTCCAGATAAATAGACAGTATTAAAGTTTTTGAACCAATGATCAAATACCCAAAATTCCCTAAAGCTCAACATTTGAGCGGAGTTCAAAAACCCGGAGTGTGACACAGTAACAGCGGTCCAGCCGTAGAAGGGTCAAGCCAACACCTCACATGTGGCATGCCATACTGCCCCAAACCCAAAGGTTCAAAAGGCAGTTCAAGACGGTCACATAATCGAGTTAAGGTTTGTTGTCTTCTAGAGGGTCCACCACAAAACTTGCACGTATTTCTGAAAGATTTAAACCCCGTGAAAAGTGAGCAAATGATACTCGTTCGAACAATTCAATACTTTCTAATTTATCCGGAAAAGACACGAAATCAAAATTCCGATCGAATCATCGACTCCAAAACAATCACCAGAACATACAGCACTAAATTCAGATTAAAAATACCCCAAAAAATATACAAGCAGACAAAATAATTATTATACAAAAACGACACAATGATTCATCTGTAAAGCAGGCCCTTGCCGCGGTTCCGCGGTGGAAATTACTGTTCATGGCATCGTTTTTTACATTTGTGCTTACATTTCCCTGCTGAATTTTTTAAGGATTTTTAATTCTGAAAAATAACAGATTTGAAAAAATGTCCAGAGAGTGCTAAAAAACCGTATTTTTCGGTTCGATCGGAATTTTAACTTCGTTAAAGTGTCGCCTAATGTTCTAGGTTGGCTCTGATACCAATGTTAGGTTTACCTAGCACCTCATGAAGGGTTTGGAAACATCACATGTACCAAAGATTAAATTTTTAGGATGCTAAGTGAACACACAAAGAATTATTCCTAGAAAATTAGGGTTTCAAAAACAACACATCATCACAAGTAAGAAAAGCTAGGGTTTTGAGAGTACAACCTTTGTAGCTCCTTACGCTAGACTCCTCGGCTACTTGGGGTTTCAAAAAGGTCCGCTTGAACTCCTCTAGGTCCACGATGATCCACCCGAAGTTCGCTTTGTCCAAGCTTGCAACTTCACTTGATCAAGAGAAAGAAATGAAGCTAACACTCTAAACAAGTGGGCAAGACTTGTGTAGAATGATGTTGTGGTGGCTTTTCTCACTTCAAAATCCTAACTTGGTGAGTAATTTTCTCACTAGAGAAATCTAGAGAGCAAAAGAAGAAGGAGGAAGAAGATGATGGCCCTTTTAGAACAAGAGAAAAGATAATCTCACATGAAAAAATAGAAAATATATGTATATATATTTCCCACCTCTCATCTCAAACCATGGTTAAACAATAAAGATATTATTGAATTTGAGTTAAAACACAAAAGGAAAGTTAATCCATGGTTAAATGGTGGGTGAGCATGGTTAGGACAAAGAAGAGTGTAGAAAGTAAACCATGAATTATCCTTTTCTTTTCTTTTTCTTTTTAACACAAATACAATATATATCCATATATATAAAACCATGGTGTGAGTCTTATATTGCCACCATTTTCTATGTATATACAACCATGAAGGATGATGTATGTATGTATGTATGTGTGCATGCACATCCATATGTGCATGAATCATGAAGGAATGCATACCTGCTTGCATACATCCAAAAATACAAGAAAGGATTTCTAGTGAGAATCTAATGGTTAAATGATAAATCAACACTTGATTTATCAATCCGGCCATATCACATACGACCCAACCAAAAGCAAGCCGCCTGATTAATATACGATATCTTATACGCGCATTTTAACCGGGTCCATGCGCATATCGCATACGCGCACCACAACGTTTCGCCTGGACTAGGTAACTCCTTTGTGGGACTTTAAGACTCGTCAATACTCCGGCAGTGGGTGATGATCATATCAAGCACCCCCAAGCCGTAAGCGGTCAGCTAAACATAACCGCCACCCGGGTATTGAGCGATCATAAGAAAACAAGCGAACCTGCTACAACTCCCGTCAAGCCAACCGGCAACACTACAATGCAGTTCGGTCTCTTCGTCAGATATGCCGCATATCGAGCCTAGGGATGGTAAACGTCAGACCCCAAAAACCGATAAGTCGTGCCGATGTGAGGTCCATAACGGGTCGAGAAACTACTGGTAACATTTACCAGTAAATCTCTAAAACAGCCTTGGCTAGGGACTTCCCTGTTACGGCCAATCGAGCATAGCGCAACATCAACCCCCAATACCGGGAGAGACGAAACTCCTCCTATCGCTCATTGCCTCCATGTGACTCGGGACTGTACCCAAAAACCACCGTTTTGCACGCCTTCATGGACGTGGTAAGGTGGAAATCAAAGCACAGTGGGAATCACACAAGACTCTATGACGATCTCGGGTCTACAGACTAACCTGCACAAGTGTCACCAGAGAACTGCCATCTGACGTGAGGTATAATACCATCTGGGAGTTCTCGGCGAGTCTGTCCAGTGTACCCAGTTTCCACTGAGCACCCGTATACCATCTCTGATGTCAAACACCAATGGATATGGGATCATCCATCGCCCATCTAATGGGTCGAGAAGCGTATACGCTAGTCTACACTGCTATATCGATGCCCCATCTCGATACACCCATGACTAGGGACCTTGAAGGATGTGCTTATGGACTACCATGTCCCCACTAGTATGATCTGCATCATAGTCCAGGTAGTCAAGTACTCATCTTAAGGGATTTACCAACATATAACTATAAGACAGTATAAAGAGACAAGTATACATGTTAAGATAAAGAGCAACCAGATAGCATACTATCATATCGAGCAAGAAAGTCATCTCTATATATGTCCAAGCATCCAATATAATATACATCATCTGTACAATACTGGCCTCTAGGGCATACATACAACTAACACGTTTCACACCGGCAGTCTGAGGTATGCCCTTCTTCTTCACCACTGCCTCATTGCGTCATGCAGCCTTCAGAGCAAGCTTATGGCTTGGGAAATCCCCTATAGCAAGTGCTGCTTGGATTTCCAGATCCAACCCTTGTTGAAATCATCGTGCCCAGATCTTAGCAGTAGGAATCAGGTGTGCAGCGAACCTATTATGACCTTGTGTTAGCAGTGTAGAGAGTTGATTGATGAGAATTTTCTCGGTGTGTATGTAGAAAATGTATAGAAATCATAACCAAAAATATTTGACCGCAATCAATAACGGTGTCGAATGTAACGCGTTAGTAAGTGCGGATCGTCCACAGGGAAAGTGTAATCGTTCGTGTCTTGATTTAGATGAGTCGAAACTTTAAAGAAAAGAAAAGAAACAATTCATGATTTGTAAATTTAATTTCAAGAATTAGAAAAATCTAGATCTAATAACAAGAAAACATTAAAATCAAGAAGTGTCAATTGATGATTTCCAATCCAAATATCAAGAATCAAAGTGAGGCTCGTAGGAATCGATCGGATCTATAGATGTGATGAAATCTAGCGATTGCGTATTCTTATCCTTCGATGAATTGATACTAGATGGATGATGATCGACGAGAATTAGGGATTTCTAGTGATACTAGGGTTTCAACATCTATCCCTTGTTCCTTCGTCGATATCATTCACATTCTAGCCTCTAGTAAATTCAAGAATCGATCGTGGATCCCTAATTTCGAGCTATCACAATCAAGAAAGCATCGCAACAAAACTAGGTCGTCGATTCTTCAATTTTCTAGGGTTTACAAAACTCGTAGGACTTAAGAATCGTTTTAAGATTTGTTACATCATCATTCTATTGATCGTCTCGACTCCTTTACGAGCGGAGTTTTACTCAAACATCACAACAAGAACCATAATCACAAATTGAGATCGAATCATGATGTAAGAATTTAAAGAAAGCAAGATTAAAGAATTTCACCTTTTATTTATATCAACAATTCCGTTACAAATCACTCAAGAACTACAAGAGGAAGAACTCGATCATCGATTTGGCTTCGCTCGTCTCCTTGAGTCACGGATCGACTTGGATCACTTGCTCGATTGAAGATCGGCTCCGCTCCTAAAAGGTTGAAGGCTTCTCGCTTGAATGGTACTCGGGATCTTGAATTTGGCTTGGATTTAGAATTAGGGCTATAAGATGTGTCACTCAACTTGTAGGAGGATTTTGGGGAAGCTGAAGAACTAATGAACAACCTTTTAACCCTAGATCTAGGCTCTCTTTTATAGACCTCAAAACCCTAGATCTAGGATTTCAAATTTGAATTTTCCCTCCAAAAGTTTGTTAAGGAGATTTGAATTTCCCTCCAAAAGTTTGTTAAGGAGAGACTTCTAGAAATAGTTTGTTAAGCCGAGCCTACTAGATGAGCCACATGGCGCTTCTACAATGGTCTGGAAGCTTGGGCCGTTAGCTGAGACACGTGTAGGAAATATGGGGAACTGAAGCCATCAAGCCGCCGCAATTCTGCGGCGCAAGCGGGCTCCCGCCGCGGAACTGCGACACCTTTGAAGCTTTAGGGCTTGGAAATTCTGGGCTTTTCTGATACTGACATTTGGGCCTTTTTGTGATATGTTGATTTGTGTTTTTCCCTCTAGATTGCTACCATATCTCAAAACTTGGACTTGGTGTATTTTTGATTAGCTTCTTTTTCCAATTTTTGCTTTGTTCCTGCAATTTCCTGCACAATTTCTCGAGACAAGAGTTGCGCTATACAAGAATGATGCGATGCCATGATAAACACACAATTTCCCTCGAAATGCCGGTTTTAGAGTATAACACATGTAATCTGGTATTTCAGGACTGTTTTGCTAATATATGCTATATGAATGCCGAACAGCTCTAGATGAGTGCAAATGATAGGGAAATTGCCGTGTTAAAAGTGCTGTATTTTCGACTGATCAAATTCCCCCAAACATTTTTCGATCGTCTCGAGCGAACTATTTTATTAAAAAGAGAAGGAGAAAATAAAGAAATAGAAAAACTAACTAGCACACTTTCGTAGGCAACATGATTGCACTGAGCACGTGCAACAAGCCTTTAAACCTCTAGGTGTCCCTAGTAGGAGGAGTGTTGTCTCCTGAGGGTTTTCAACGGATTGCACCCATAAAATCCAATAATAAAAGGAAGATCATGAATATTACATTTAAAGAAAAGAATTGTAAAAGAAAATCCTTTGAAAATTAGGGTTTCTAACTATGCTAGCTTTTCGGTTGTCATGAGCCCTATCTTAATAGTCATGAAAAGATGTCGGAAATCACATCATCCCTCAATAAAACATCGTCTTTATTCTTCATTCCTATCTTTCTTCCAAATATCGATCATATAACCCTACGTGTGTGTAAAAGACAACCCTACACCTGGAGAATTCAATTCAAGCTATCATACCCTTGTCCATCTGCATCAGTACTTTTTAATTAATGAATATTTAGATGAATTTGCTCACACACTTTCATGCGACCGTTAATACTTCTTGAGGTACTAACCGACCAATTACTCATGTGCTTACTTATTTGGTGTATTTTCCTCGTCTTGCACCACCTAAGGCTTAGCAGTGACTCCCAGACCAGTTGGCCTTAGGGCATTAGGTGAAGAGGCACCCCCGCTATATTTTTTTATTGCTGCCTTGGCGATAACAAAACCAGTGTCTATTTTTCTCACCATTTTATATTTTCTTCATTTTTTTATTTCCTTCATATATCGGCTTTTAGACAAGAGCATTTCAAGGTATCCTCTACTATCCCGGGCTTCAAGACGTGTGTAAATGCGTATAGTAGGGTATCAACGTTCAAAATGTTTGGCTTCCAGAATAGGAACTATTTTTCAGACTTATTTTATCCTCAGATTAGTGACTTCCTTCATCTTACTAACCCTTGGGACAACGGCTCATAACTACTTATTACTAGTTCGTATAAGAAAACTTCTAATTTTCTTGGTTTTCTTAAATTTTTCTAATCTCATGGATTAATTTTCACTATCTAATCTTTTATTATCTTATTTATGTACAAAAATATATTTATCTTTTTGAAATTTTTATAGGTTTTCAAAAATGTTTTGTGCTTATGCAAAGTATGATGCAAATGATGCGAAAATAAGCACAAACCTCACCCAAACTTGTTTTCAACAGTGTCCTCACTGTTGCCATCTGCTAAATATCAAAAAACCTGTAAGCTTGGGAGGAAAGTTATTAATGGGGGCAAAATATTTAAGTGAAGATCCTCTCCCAAACTTATTCTTGGCTCATCATTTTATGTAAAAATTTTCTTTTCAGGAGCCAGATTGTACCCCCCCCCAAACTTGAGTTAAACAATGTTAATCTTTGAAAATCACAAGAGGGGGTCAAGAATCATTGGTCGATACCAAGCTTTGCAAAGACCGAAGGTTAACACTAACCATTCGAAAATTTTATCAATGCAGCGCTCTGGTTGGTGGAAGAAAAAATGGGGAAATGGTAAGTGGTGGAATAGAATGTGTGAGCATCTCATTTTGGAGAGACGATGCAGTTAATGTGATGGATTACTCACATTCTTTTTACAGTCCAGAAGAAGGGGTGGAGGTTCAATTTTATTGATTGGGAGATGATTCATCTCAACACCCGTTTTATTCAAAAATGCGAGTTCATCAGCGAAGATTTCCTCAAAAGTTCCATCAATACCCCGGAGAATAATGTCATCACAAAGTGCGGGGTGATCTTTAGACTCTAAGAACGGTTCATAATCAGTGTTAGTTGTTGACCCGGACAACTCAGTGGAAGAGTCCGTATGTGTATGATACATAGTTGGGTCAAACAATAACGTATGAAAAGAGTCAAGATCTGTATCATGAGGATCGTCATATTCGCTGCTGTCGACATCCATTAAGTCGACAGAACAGACCTGAGCAGTAGGTTCGGAGGGTACACTTCCCAACTTGTAAATGTTCAGCTCTATTGACCTATTCCTGAAAGATAGGGTCATAGAACCATTACGACAGTTAATGATAGCGTTGGAAGTGGCCAAAAAGGGGCGACCTAAAATCACCGGAATTTGATTCCGTGGGTTCGCTACAGGCTGTGTATCAAGTACAATAAAGTCCACAGGGAATACAAATTTCCCGATTTTTATTAACACATCCTCCAGTTCACCCCTAGATTTGGTGATTGATCGGTCATCCATCTGGAGAGTTATGCTCGAGGGCTTTAACACTCCGATACCTAGTTGCTCGTAAACCGAGTATGGAAGCAAGTTAACACTAGCGCCAAGGTCTAGTAGAGCACGGTTGATGTGTTTTTCCCCAATAGAAATAGTAATAGTAGGACAGCCAGGGTCCTTACGTTTTCTCGGTACTTGTTGGAGGAAAGCTGTGTCTACAGTCTTTGCCATGAATATCTTCTTGGGCACTTGAGTCTTCCTCTTCCTAGTGCACAAGTTCTTAAGAGTTTTCGCATAGGACAGAACTTGTTGGATAGCATCTAGGAGAGGGATGTTGATATTTACTTGCTTAAAAATGTCCATAATCTTCTCCATATGTGGACTCGATTTGTTAGCCCTTAACCGATTAGGATACGGTGCTTTAGCAATAAGCGCTGGGTCCATCATAGGAGAAGGAAGTGTGTGTGGACCCGATCCCAAAATAGAGGTGGGGATCGTCTGTGAACTAGAAGAGATAGGCTGAGGTGGCGAGCCTCGTAGGAAACGAAGAATATGCTCGCAAGAAGGTGGTGGGGTAGAAGAACTGGGGTCAGAATTAGAAGTAGAAGTGGAAGGAAAGGTCTCAGCCAGGGTGTTATTGATTGATTTATCAGTATCATCAAACTCTTCCCCAACGTGATTGTCAAGCACTCTTCCAGATCTCAACGTGATTGCATTCACATGATGTGAATAGCCAGGATTGGGTAAAGGTTGAGCTGGAAGTTTACCTTTCTCTCTTGCACTCATTTCGGCTTTTAGTTGTGCAATTTGTGTTTCCATCGATTTGATATTCTCATTTTGAGAGACAATGATCTTCATCACATTCTCGATGGAAGATTGCAAACTTGCCATCCCTTGGATGGATTGTTTCATGAAAGTATCCAAGGTTTGTGCTAGTGCAGAGGTATTATCTGTACCGGTCAATTGCAAAGAGTTTTCATGTGGTGCAAAAGTGTTGGCCGGATTTTGGAAGTTTTGTGATTGGTAGGGGTGCTGACTCAATTGAAGTGGTTGTTGCTGTTGTGGTGGAGGGACCCTTTGAAAATTGTGTTGGTTTGGAACCGAATTTTGATTTTGTGATTGGTTCCAAGCAAAGTTCGGGGGATTCCTCCAACCCTGATTGTACGTGGAAGAAGATAGATCATTTCTAGGTGTTTGTTGGTAAGTAGAATTGATATGCTCATGACCTTGAAACGGAGAATTTATTGGACATTCTTCCGTCATATGAGAAGGATCAGAACAGCAGCCACATACAGTTTTGGAGAGTGACATTTGACTTAGGGCAGCTAAAAATTTATTTTCCATAGTCTCGAGTTTCTTTTGCATAGCTGAAATGTCAGCTCTAACTCCTATGGAAATATCCGATTGGTTATTGCCTGCCCTAGATGATTGACTCACACCTTCCCACTGTAAGGATTTTTCAACGAAATCTTCTAGGAATTTCCAGGCTTCCCCATCATCTTTGGTCATGAAGTTGCCTTGACACATGGATTCAAGGGTCTGTCTTGTGTTAGGATTAATGCCCTCATAAATGATTCTGCACAGATCCCATCTAGGGATTCCGTGATATGGACATTGGACTAACAGATCCTTAAAGCGTCCAAGACATTGTGAAAATGTTTCATTTGGAAGCTGGGTGAATTGATTTATTTCGCTACGGACTCGAGCCGTTTTATGATGTGGGTAGAATTTCTTAACGAATGCTTTGACGAATTCTTCCCAATTTGAAATGGAATGTGCGGTTGTGTTATACAGCCACTTCTCGGCTATATATCGCACAAGGTAAATGGGAGAAGACGTAGACGCATAGCATCTATAGAAAGCTGTGAGGTACCCATCATTACGCATACATTTTCAAATTTAGTGATAAAGGCATATGCGCCTTCAGTCTCGAGACTGTGATATTTTGGTAGAAGGTTGATGTATTGGGGTTTTATCTGAAAATTGTCCCCGTTTGCTGGTGGAATGGATAAGCAGGTCGAAAGAGGACCTCGTATAGGATAGCACCTCTCTTGGAGAGAGATGCGGGGTAGATTCTACGCACCAACGGACGGCGGCAGAGTAGTGATAAAGAAATTCGATGGAGACGGATCCATCGATGTGGGTGTGGTGGTGGGTAAAGAAGAGGTAAATGTAGAAATACCGACTTTTGGGTCGATCGGGGGAAACGCGGACTAAACGGGCACTAGAATCCCGTGTCCAGCCTATCTTGCACTAAAAAGGGTTAGTACAAGTGGCAGCGTAGATATATAATTAGAGGAACTGAAGTGTTGGTTTTTGTTTTGAAAAATATACGGATTTTTGAAAAAAATGATGCGATCATCACAAATGCAACAAGCAACCCTAAGTCTAATGGTCACCTAGGTCAAGGCTCTAGACCGCTCCTAACTGCCAAAAGACAAGTCGCAAGATCAATCCTCCACTGCCTCTTTGTCTCCCCTGTGGCCAGGTAAGTGTCAGGTAAGTGGGAAGGTAATCCACTACGTAAGTAGTGGGCCTAATTAAAAACCACTAGCCTTAGACACCACAAAAGAAACGCGGATAAGCAATGAATTACCCACAGCCTTCTCTTGTCCTAAGTGAGCGTGACGGTCCTTAGAGTCATCTCTAGATATTTTTTAGTTAATGAGGGTAATGCGGATGCAAGTTTGTGATTTTTGGGGCTTAGGAAGGGTAATGAACTCCCCACCTAATCTGGATTTGGTCGTGCCCCTTAAATTCCGTATTAATATGCAAACAACCAAAAATCAAAACACGCACAATTTATTTTGCTTTTGCGGCACTGCGATTTATTTGCAAAGAAACCTGCATAAATTGTTAATTGGAGCAGATGTGGAGAGAGATAAGAAAGTTAGAAGTTTACAGAGGAATTTTGGTGCAGGGATGACGTCAGCACGCGGCGGTTCCGCCGCGGGAGCTCTCTAATGCCGCGGAATCGCGGTGATGTAGTGGGATCACTGCACAAAATTTCTTGACACTGTTCCAATTCAATTCCTTAGCTCTATGGAATTCTCTGAAAAAAATTTCTCCAGCTCCAATAATTCCAGATTTCCTTGCAACAAATCACAACAACACGTATTAGTGTTTGCGCGAATTTTGATCTAAAAATTATAATGGAATAAATCTTTCAACTCAAATTTCAAAATACGAACAATTAGCGCACTATCCCCGGTAACGGCGCCATTTGATTGATGAGAATTTTCTCGGTGTGTATGTAGAAAATGTATAGAAATCACAACCAAAAACATTTGACTGCAATCAATAACGGTGTCGAATGTAGCACGTTAGTAAGTGCGGATCGTCCACAGGGAAAGTGTAATCGTTCGTGTCTTGATTTAGATGAGTCAAAACTTTAAAGAAAAGAAAATAAACAATTCATGATTTGTAAATAGAATTTCAAGAATTAGAAAAATCTAGATCTAATAACAAGAAAACATTAAAATCAAGAAGTGTCAATTGATGATTTCCAATCCAAATATCAAGAATCGAAGTGAGGCTCGTAGGAATCGATTGGATCTATAGATGTGATGAAATCTTGCGATTACGTATTCTTATCCTTCGATGAATTGATACTAGATGGATGATGATCGACGAGAATTAGGGATTTCTAGTGAAACTAGGGTTTCAACATCTATCCCTTGTTCCTTCGTCGATATCATTCACATTCTAGCCTCTAGTAAATTCAAGAATCGATCGTGGATCCCTAATTTTGAGCGATCACAATCAAGAAAGTATCGCAACGAAACTAGGTCGTCGATTCTTCAATTTGCTAGGGTTTACAAAACTCGTAGGACTTAAGAATCGTTTTAAGATTTGTTACATCATCATTCTATTGATCGTCTCGACTCCTTTACTAGTGGAGTTTTACTCAAACATCACAACAAGAACCACAATCACAAATTGAGATCGAATCATGATGCAAGAATTTAAAGAAAGCAAGATTAAAGAATTTCACCTTTTATTTATATCAACAATTCCATTACAAATCACTCAAGAATTACAAGAGGAAGAACTCGATTGTCGATTTAGCTTCGCTCGTCTCCTTGAGTCGCGGATCGGCTTGGATCACTTGCTCGATTGAATATCGGCTCCGCTCCTAAAAGGTTGAAGGCTTCTTTCTTGAATGGTACTCGGGATCTTGAATTTGGCTTGGATTTATAATCAGGGCTACAATATGTGTCACTCAACTTGTAGGAGGATTTTGGGGAAGATGAAGAACTAATGAACAACCTTTTAACTCTAGATCTAGGCTCTCTTTTATAGAGCTCAAAACCCTAGATCTAGGATTTCAAATTTGAATTTTCCCTCCAAAAGTTTGTTAAGGAGATTTGAATTTCCCTCCAAAAGTTTGTTAAGGAGAGCCTTCTAGAAAAGTTTGTTAAGCCGAGCCTTCTAGATGAGCCACGTGGCATTTCTACAATGTTCTGGAAGCTTGGGCGTTAGCTGAGACACGTGTAGGAAATATGGTGAACTGAAGCCATCAAGCCGCCGCGGTTCCGCGGCGCAAGCGGGCTCCCGCCGTGGAACTGCGGCACCTTTGAAGCTTTAGGGCTTGGAAATTCTGGGCTTTTCTGATACTGACATTTGGGCCTTTTGTGATATGTTGAATTGTGTTTTTCCCTCTAGATTGCTAGCAGATCTCAAAACTTGGAGTTGGTGTATTTTTGATCAGCTTCTTTTTCCAATTTTGGCTTTGTTCCTGCAATTTCCTGCACAATTTCTCGAGACAAGAGTTACGCTATACAAGAATGATGCGATGCCATGATAAACACACAATTTCCATCGAAATGTCAGTTTTAGAGTATAACACATGCAATCTGGTATTTCAGGACTGTTTTGCTAATATGTGCTATATGAATGCCGAACAGCTCTAGATGGGTGCAAATGATAGGGAAATTGCCGTGTTAAAAGTGCAGTATTTTCGACTGATCAAAAGTGAAATCAGGAATTTGAATATTGAGACAATATCTTACCTGCCAAGCATGGTAAACTCAGCATCATATTCATCCACACACTTGACCCACATCGAGCCTTATTGTAGATGAATGAACTGCTGGTTTATGTCGAAACGGGCAGTCTCAGGGAAGTACTTTGCATCCAACAGATTGCGAAACGTCTTCCACTCAATCGGTTGGGTGAGACGGCTTTCTTCAGCATTCCGCCAGACTCTGGGGTTGTCGGTCAGTTGCAGCTTTGTAACTCTCACCTAAGCAATATCTGGCACGGAAGATGCTGCCAGATAGTCTTCTATAGATTGAGCCCATTCTTCTGCTCCAGTGAGATCTCTCTTCCTAAGAAGTGCTTTGGATGCAGTGCCCGGAATTGCTTAACTCCGGGTGCCTCGGCTTATGGGAGGTGCATGAGGAAAGCAGTCTGCTGTTGCTGACCCTCTAGGAGGCTCTTGATTACCTCGAGCAGTACCGTTTGTTCATTGATGGGAGCTGCAACGGTAGGTGGTGGTGATAGAGTAGGCGGTGGAGTATTGCCATTAACGTTCTTTCTGGTGTTATTGGGAGAATCCATGACCTTGATAGAAAAGGAAAGGTTAAGATAGATTCAAGAAATTTGAAATGTAAGAAATGTATAGTTACTGATTCTTATTATTCTTATGATATAATGCTTAAGACTTCATGCAGAACGACTTGCATGGGCCGCCAACAAAACCTGTTACGCCCCGCTTTCCAGTAGAAAAAACGGTGACGTAGCAGGCCGCAACGTATTTATTAAGAAATAAATACGTTAAGAGTAATTAAGCAATATATAAAATGCACAAGAATGAAAAGAGAAACTAAATAAACAACAACTTTTATTTACATTCATCTTTACATACAATTATTTGAAAAGAAAAAATACAATGATATAAAGCAGTGCCTAAACAATGGCATACAAAATGAAAGTAAGTACAAGGAACTAGAAGTCTGGTTGTACCGCAATCTGATCCAAGTCCTCCTGGCTGGGTTTGATCTCCTGAGAGTCATGTCCTCCTGACGAACATTCCAAAGAAAGAAATAGAAGGAATGTCGTCAGCGAACTAGCATTCAGTAAGTCCCAAAAGAAGAAAGAGAATAGAACGAGTAATGTGAAATGAACAGGTAAGTCTTGTATGATTGATTACCGGTATATGATGGTTATTTTAACATGGTTATTTGTAGCTTGATACAGAAGGTATTCATGTATACAAGAGGAGTCCATCTTATCCCATGGACTATGGTAACAAATAGTACAAGGCCCCGTCATAACCCACGGGACAATAGCACGAGAATTCATATATGTGTCTTTTAAGCGGCCTCTCATGCCACGATATACGTTCCGTACTAATCTACCCCGATATCCCCATGTAATGTATTGTATCATTTATAATTATCAGACTTGCCGAAACCATGGATACAAGTTGTTCAAATAGTCATGTTCAGGATGTAATCAAGTAGTCAAGTCAAGTTATAACCATAGTTCGGTCAAGTCAGGTCAAGTATACATGTTTGATATTGTTGTTTGATTTAAGTATTCATGTTCATGTTCAATTATTCAGGTTTGATATTGGATTTAAATTTGAATTAAACTCAGACTGAGTTAGACACTTGTAAACGGATTTGGATCCTGAATTAGGTTCGGAAGTCATCGGTAACTGCTGCACATGGACGGCAGGATTTGTGTTTTTTTTAAGACAATTACCATTAATAACTCCGTTAAGGTTTTTACCTTAAATATGTAAGTACTCACTTTTTCCGGTTTCCCTAGGGCTCAAGAAAATTGATCCCGCTTAAATCTATATTTACTAAAGTCCTTAAATGGTGTTTTATATAACTCGAGGGGTTTTATGAAAAATATTTTAATATAGTTTAAAAAATTGAACCTCGATGGGTTATTTATATTATTAGGGTTTTCATGAAAATGATTTTTAAGGGTTCGAGGTATTTTAGCAATTAACTTTGGAAGTTCATGATATTTTATTGAAAAGAGTTGTCTTTTGGTAATTTGATAGTATTTTATTGAAACTTGTTAATCTTTAATTATTAGAAGAAAAAAATAAGTTTATTATATTTTGAAAATAAGGATTTGTAATTTTTTATATAATTATTAAAAATTGAATCTCTTTATTTATTTAGAAAATTCTTTTTTCTTAAAAATCGTATTCAAAACCTTTCGGGACCAAATGCTCTTTGAGAAGGTCTGCATCTCGCTCTACTAGCCCAAGGATATGCGATAATCCACACCATCCATTAGTGGGTCCCGTAAAGAGGGTTGTAGAGGTATAATCGCAAAGGAATCAAAGTACCGTTTTAAAAGAAAACCGATTTTTAAAGTGGTATTTTAATGTAATATTTTCTTTATACAAAAATTCATATAAAAAGGCATCGTGCTATGAAACAAGTGTGTACGTGAGGGGTAGGTCGTTACGCCATGAAGTTTTTCCTAAAGGTATAGTTTTAACAAAACTAAAAGAGATAATATTAAAGTTCATGGTATTTTAATGAAAAAAATTCAAATATGGTTGTTTTACATGAGATTCTAGGTTAAATCTTGATTCTAAATATTGGTATCAAAATTACAAGTGAAGAGCTAAAGTTTGTTTGACCAAAATATAAAAGGAATTAGAGTTATGGCTTTTATAAAAGATGATATCGGTATAACTCCACTTTTACCGATTTTGATTAAAAAGAATTTTCAAAGAAGAGAAAGGGTGTTTGGGAGGGACTTACTATTTGATTATGCTAAGAAATGGTAGAAGAAGAGGAGAGTGTTGTCGTGGTGTCGCGGGAGCTCTGGATGTTACTTCGATTCTTCGCCGGACGTTGACCGCTTACTAACTCCTCCTTACTCCACTTGTACTTAGAATTTGTTTTAGAGTTTTGGTTAGAAATTTTAGAATTATGCTGAGCCAAAATGTGGGTTGGTATTTATAGTGTAGAATTAGGGTTTGGGAATTAAAATGGTGAATTAAAATGCACTAAAATTGTGATAAATTATGAATTGAACGGTCTATATTTGATTGCAGGGAAATCAAACAGTGCAGGGGAGTTAGGGGTAGGTGAAGAGGTTTGTGTGCAAAGCATGGGGCTCTTTGGAAAATCCAGACCGTCGGCGCCGGCCATTATGGGTTTTCCACCGGCTGATCTAGGGCTTTGGGGCTCTGGATTTGTGCTACGTGTACATCTCAGTGTTTCCTCAATTTTCCATATGTTTGATTTTTCTGACTTTTCATTTTTCTGTGTATTGCACGTGTAAACTTTTGGATTTCCAAAAAGTTAAAAAGAAAAATCAGAAAAATATAATGTGTCTGATGGGAATCGAGCATAGGGGCTACGTCATAGAAGTGCAAGGCTTTACCAGTGAGCTAAAAATTGTTTCTTGCTCAAAATAAACTTATAATTCCAACTCAGGCTGTAAAACTCATTTCTGTATATTAAACTGGAAAATTCCGTACAGTAAATTCAGAGTCGTTGGTGAGTGGATCTGCTGTGTTGTCCTTCGTGTCAACTCTTCGAATCTTGATCTCGTGGTGATCAACTATCTCTCGGTTTAGGTGATACCGTCTCAAAATATGTCTGGATCACTGATGGGACCGGGGTTCCTTGGCTTGTGCCATAGACCTATTTTTATCGCAAAACTAGGGTATTGGATCAACAGTGGTTGGGACCACTCCAAGCTCAGTGATGAACTTCCTCATCCAGACAACCTCTTTGGCAGCAATGCACTCAGCCTCCATCGTCGAATCGCTATGGTATCCTATTTAGAACTCTTCCAATAGACCGCCCTCCATTGAGGGTAAACATATGACCCAAGACAGACTTGTTGTCATCTATGTCATTTTGGAAGCTTGAATCGGTAAAAGCCTCCATTTGGAGACCGCCTTACCATACACTAAGAATAATTCTTTAGTCCTTCACAGGTACTTAAGAATGTTCTTCACATCTGTCCAATACTTCCCCCCTAGGTTGGATTGATATCTACTTACTACACTAAGTGCATAAGCTACATCTGGCCTGATGCATAACATCGCATACATGATAGATCTGACTGCTGAAGCGTAGACTATATCATTCATGCGAGCCCTTTCCTCATTAGTCATAGGAGATATATTTTTGGAGATGGTGATTTAATGACAAGCGGGTAAATTACCACGCTTGGAATCTTCCACTTTAAACCTATTTATTATGGTGTCTATGTACCTGGACTGGGACAATCCTAATATCCTTTTAGATCTGTCTCTATAGATTCTAATTCTCAGAATGTAGGAGTCATCATTCAGGTCTTTCATGGAGAACTTTTGTGATAAGAAAAGTTTGACTGATTGTAGCATAGTAACATCGTTTTCTATCAGGAGAATGTCATCTACGTACAATACGAGGAATGCGGCCGCACTCCCTACAATCTTCTTATAAATGCAAGGTTCATCAATATTTTTGATGAGGTCAAACTCTTTGTCTGCAATATCAAAACAGATATTCTAACCCTATAATGCCTGTTTTAATCCATAAATAGATTTAACCAGGTTGCATACTGTTCCGCTCCATCTGGCTGTGTCATCTATACTCTTTTTTCTAAATCACCATTTATAAATGCGGTATTTACATCTATTTTCTAGACTCTTAGTTATAGAAGACAACAAAGGCAAGTAGGATCCTGATGGACTTAAGCATAGTTGCTGGAGAAAAAGTCTCATCATAGTCCATACCTGGTCTTTGACGAAATTCTTTTGCTGCCAGTCTAGCTTTGAAGGACTCGACCTTTCCATCTACACCGATCTTCTTTTTGAAGATCCATTTGCTCCCAATGGGTTTTACCCCTTCAGGAGCAGCCTCCAAAGTCCACACTTTGTTGGTGTACATGGATTCCATCTTAGATCACATAGCATCCAGCCATTTCACAGAGTCACTACTTGTGATGGCTTGCTCGAAACTAGTTGGGTCATCATCTTTCATGATGCAATCCTTACTCCCACCGTCTATAAGAAAACCGTAGTATTTCTCAGGTGGATGAGAAACCCAACAAGATCTGCGAAGTGGCTAAGATTCGTCTGGGACTATCGAATCTTCAGGTTCTACCAAATCTTTAGTAGTAGTTTGTGTTTCTGGAATTTCATATAGCTCTACTATACTGCCACTAATTTCCTTTTTAAGAAATTCCTTTTCTGAAAAGGTGGTGTACTGAAAAATAAACACTTTTTGTTCCTCGATGTGGTAGAATGGATATCCTAGAAAATTCTTTGGATATCCTACAAGCTTGCATAATGCTGATCGTGTCTCAAGTTTGTCTAGGTTTCGCCTTTTAACATAAGTAGAACAACCCCATATCTTAACGCGTTTAAGATATGGTCTCTTTCCACTCTATATCTCATATAGAGTTTTAGGCACAGATTTGGATGTAACATTATTCAATAGATATGCTGTTGTATGAAGCGCATATTCCTAGATTGAAAGAGGTAACTCAGCACTACTCATCATAGAGTGCACCATATCTAAAAGGGTTCGATCAAGTCATACATTTTATTATCTTGATTAAGGCGTGACATGGTTGCTACCTGGAGAGAGAGAAAAGAAACACTTAGCGTGCGGTCTTGTAAGATTAGATTTGTTTATTAATTTATCTAATCAGGATGGCTCCCATTGATTCGTCGAATTTTTTTTCAAACTCTAAAAGTAAATTTAGCTGGGATTAATTACACTCTACAAGTTTGCTAACAGGTCAGGCAGGCCAGTGTTGGTACTCCGAGAGAGGTTACCCGTGCTTTCGCACGGATCTAATTAAAGCAAACCCCGTTTCCGCAGAGGCATAACCCCATTAACACTTTTCTAGACACCTACTGCATTAACTAATTGTAAAGCGTAAAACTCTCCTGGGAGCAACTTTTACTCACAGTGGGAATCGGGACCCAACTATCACATAGAAAGTATACAATCTCATTGCAAATTTTAACACTTGAAACTCTCGATTTTGTTTTTACCCATGTGGCTTATGATCTTAACATAGTTAACAAATCATAAGTCGCAAATCAATTTCAACCCTTCATTTCATGGTTGATTTAGATTCATCCGCACTACCCTTAACATAGTCAATAAAGTAGACTGTCCTAACCAATCACATCACATGCGGTAGAAATCATTACTTAGCTACCGTACACTATGCCTTATTATAGTCAGTAAACATAGCACGAATACTAAGTACTCTAATTATTTGAAATGAAGGAGGGCTATGACTGATTTTGATGAAAACCATCAATGTAATGAACTTGATATCAATGAAGGAACCGAGTGATTTGAAAAGGAATGGTTAAGCTCCGCTTTTAAAATCAAGTAGTTTTTCAAATAAACTGAGTGGTTTTTGAATTTGGTTCTACAATATCATTTTAAGTTTATTTCTTTTCATTAATCCAAAATTAATGGAGTTCATCATTTAGCGTCCTAGTCACACCATAAACAATGAAAATTGAACACTTTATATGCCATCCGCACTCGCCATACTTAACTTACGGCAGGCTGGGGAGCTAGAGCGGATGCAAAACATATAGAAGTGTTTATTTATATATCATATATATATAGTCATCTCAGGCATGATAATATCATCACCGGCAATGTATAAACATCACATAAAAATGGAGAAATGGATATATTAGGAATCACACTTTCGATCGAGCCAACAACCTAAATACAAAATTTCACGTTCGTGTGATTAACCAGAACATCATCTATCCTAGACCCCTATAAGCACAAAAAGCCACCCGCCAAATCCTAGAAGTGAAGCAACCCTTCTCAATAACATGAGTGGATCACACGGCGCATCTTAGGACCTGGTGACTTGAGCACTCCGCCTTGGGTCAAACCTAGATTCCGAAAAGTAAATATATATATCAAGTGGCGACATCAACCTCAACCCGAAAGTGCCCCAATAAAAGAATATAAAAATTTACATTGAATGAATCATGAATTACATACAACTTTTGTACATACAAACATCTTAAATGAGGGCTATTCACACGAGGATCCGTTTAACCATCACAACCACAAAAACAACATCACAAATATCTAATGCGCAATCTCGACTAATCGAACATATAGCTATTAGTGACATTTACCAACGCATTTCTATAGATGCGAAAACGAAAAACGATGTTACAGTTTCGATCCAAAAACTTTCCATATATCCTAAACTCACAAATATGATCATATCACATTCTAGGAAGAAAATAAAGATAAAAAATCCTAATACCACATGTGTAAACCCTATGAAGAACCTGGGGGATTTCCAATGCTTCCAGGCCGCAATTTGCAGCCAAAATGATTTTTCCGGCGGCCTAGAAGCTTCAGGTAGCCTCTAGGTTTCTTCTTAGTGTTTTTACAGAAGAAAAGATCCCATTTTTACACCCTAAAATTTTTTCAGGTGTGGTTTTACAAAATGGACAGAAAGAGTTACACATGGAGTTCAAAAATGAAGCTTTATCAAGATTTGAAACTATAAATTCATCTAAAACCAAGTTAACGTCTTTGGTTCGGCTCCGATTCCACTGTAAACATGCTATAGACTCAATAGACGGTTTTAAAGCGAGCAGAAGTGACGAATTTTAAAATTTATGAGATCTAAACCATGCTAACCTTAGAATCATACCAAAGACACTAACTTGAAACTGAAAAGCGATATCTAGGCTAAGGGTTTTGTGGCTACAACCTTTGTAGCCCGTTCGCCTGTGCTGGCTAAATTATCAAATTAATATCAATATATATACATAGGTAAAAATATCAATATATACATACATTTAATTATCAAATTAATACTTGATTGAATAATCCGGTTATATCAGTATATATACCGGCTAAAACCATACAACGTTCAATTAAAATACGTGTATCAAATACACGTGTTTAATCGAACTCCTGCATCTATCGCTATACGTGCCCTACATCGTTTTACCTGTGCTGGAAAACCTATGTGTCGGACTCTGAAGACTCGACAATATGCTGGCAATAGGTTAGGGTCATATCTACATCCCACAAGTGCATCAGCGGTACTAGCTGCATATGGCGGTTGCCCAGGTATTGATCGAAAAGAAGACCGTCAAGCAAGCTCATCCAAAATCCTACAGAGCCTTAAAATTACAGTCTCCGTACAGTCCGGCCTCTTCGTCTTAGAGTGTCGCATATCAAGTATGGAGGGAGGAATCCGTCAGACCCTCATAACCTAATAAGCCATGCCGATCATTGACCTATAACCACTATAGATACAATTGATAACACTTATCAGTTTATCTCATCTGCCCTGGCCAGGGTCTTATGGATACAGTCGATCTGACACAGCTCAACATTAACTCCCCATTCCAGAAGAGACGAAATCCTTCCAATCGCTCACTGCCTCTATGTGGTTCGGGACTGTACCTAACTAAAACCTGTTTTCACGGTTCTTTAAAGCCGTGGTAGGGTAATAATCAAAGCACAATGGGAAATACATAAGACACTATGAAGATCTTAGATATATAGACTACCCTGTACTCATGTCACCATAGAACTGCTATCTGACTATAGATATAATACCTTCCAGGAGTTCTCGATGAGATCGTTCGGTGAAACTCATTCTCCAATGAGAACTTGTATACACTCTTTGGTTTCAAAAACCAATGGCTATGGAAACAGTCTTCGCCCCGGTCACGATCAAGAAACATAAACACTAATCTACTATGGAGTATCGATTCCCAGTCTCGATACTCTTATGACTAGGAACATTTAAGGATGTAACATTTTGGAAAATTATAAATATTAATTTATAATTTAAAATATAAGAATAATGTGTTTACAAAATGACATCGCATATGAATTTTGGTATTGGATTTATGTCCGCAAAATTATAATTGTTTTGGTAAAAAAATGGAGAAAAAGGTGTGATATCATAAAAATGATATTTTAATTATTTTAATATGATATGAGATTTTATTAAAGGGTTATGGTATTTAAGTATTATGATAATTATTTTATTTCTTTTAAAATAAAGAGTTTAGATTTGTAGTAATATAGAGGTATTTATATGTAAGGGGTAATTATTTGCAAAATGTATTGGGTTTTAAAATGAGGGCACTTATTTAAAAAGATTTGTTTTATTTTTATATGCGGGGTATATGTTATGATAGAGTAAACCCTCACACCAACACACCTACAGACTCACTCACATCCCTCCACCTCATGCTTCAATCCTTACACCACCACCTTACAACGCTCCACTCCATTATTCTTCCTCTACCTACCTCCCTCATCTAATCATACACATTCTTTCCAAATGCTAAACTGAACAAACTCATTCTCCTTCAACCTCATCTCAAAGTTTAATACCTCACTCAAAAGCCATGAATTCCTTCATCAAGCTTGTACATATCTTCAAGCTTAAGCCACTACAACACCTAGGAGCTTCCACCATGCACTTCATGAGCTGGTTTTCCCTTGTGCACCATCTCTATAGGTATATCTCACCTTCTTTGCAAGTTATATTATGTTTAATATATGTTTTTAGTATCAAATATCAGAAAATTGGATATTTTTGATACTAAAATTGAATCTGGAACTATTAAGATAAATCACTAGAAAAACTAACAAGACTATAGTATGATGAGACCAATAGGAGATGGACCCTAAAGCCCGAGCCCCTAACTCCCACTTTCGCCCGGCGATTTCCTCATTTTGGTCGGCGCCGCCGGTTTTTCCTTTGAGTTGTGTTTTGGGTTTTGTTCAGTAGGTGTATTTGGCAATTATATGAGATACTTTATTGCTTGATTTACCCTAGATTTCATATAGAGAAATCTGGGTGTATTCTAGTATTGCTGTATCTATCTTTTCGACATTTACAATACGGTTTTTTGTATTTCTGTACTGCAACTAAATGTTGACGTTCGTACGTTAATTTCAGGGGTATTTGGTCATTTTTTGAGTAAGTAAGCTATAGGTTCTAGCTTATGGGTGCTTAGCTCCTTATTTTGCTTTTTATATGATATTTACGCCGATATGTTACAAATACGATTGTAGGTGTGATCGTGGAGGTTTCCGAGATGGCAAGGACGGACAAAGCAAGCCTGGATTTCGACGAGATCGACAAGTAGGTGAGTAGATTTATATCTACGGGGAAAGTCCGGTGGATGGCATATAGCACCCCCACAACCATTTAACTAGGATAGTTATGCTATCTAATTAGTTGTTAATGATTTGTTAGATAACTTAGCTAATTGTGTTGATGGTAGTTTGCAACTAGTAGGTTATGCATGTGGTTACAAGTGATATTTAGTTATGGTGACATACATAAGTGACGATAGATCCATACGATATGGATATGATTGGAGGGGTATGGTACGAGGGATCATATCGTACTTGACACAATGTGGACAGTGTGCCAAATACAGCTAAGTTTCATTTGGACTTGTAGAGTCATGCATTATCCCGACTTGGGACGTTACGTTTGAGTGAGCTATACTCTTTTAAAAACCAACGATTCGTTTTCCATTTTAAATGATAAATGACAAGGATGCGATACTATTTTCCAAAACGTATATCTATTTTGAATAAATGCAGCTTTCGTATTTCAAAATAACGTTTCATTCCATTTTCAAAGATAACGGTATAGCTCATAGTAATTAGTTACGTTAATAATTACGAGATAAACTTACCGATTGTAAACGTCATTTTTTATATGAACACATTGATAGAACACTGCACAACTACCAATGAGTACTATGTTGCACGAGCACGGACACATATGTTACACTACACCTCATTAGTACTGCCATGTCACTGTAGGACCGCTATACCACGCGATGTGTTTGTAGATGCTGATAAGAGGCATTAGGATTTCCCTATATCCGGAAATTTGATTGTAATTATATGCTATAGATATGGTTAGAATTACTTTCTATTTTAAACACTTATAGAACACTTGCACACATATTAATGATTGTCATTCTGCACGAGCACAGACGCGTATTCTACACTACACATCATTAGTATTGCCATGACACGGTAAAACTGTTTCATTTGTTTGTATGTCTGACTATACTTACGTACTGTGCATTTATTTCCTGCTGAGTTATTGTGAATACCAGTAACTAGGGTATTCGTATTCGATTCTTATGAGTTTTTCTGATGTTTTTACTTTCGATGGTATATATCAGTGGTATGGGGCGCAGTTATATATATATATAATATCATCAGAGTGATATATGCAATTATTCTTCTTTCTTACTTGATATTTCTGGATACGATGAATTGATGTCCACCATAAACTTCATGTTTTCTGATTGGTTTTATTCCGAACCGAGTAGGGGAGCTATACGGTTACGGACATGATACATATCCGGACCGAGTGGAGGAGTAAACAGTCGGATATATGGTGGACCCGGTTGTTTCCCCCAATCAGAGCAATGATCTGTTCAAATTTCAAATTTTGAAATGAAGCAGTGCTTCATAACAGCGTCAGCGCTGAGAGTCAAAGACTCTGAGGCAGCGCTCACGTGCAAAGCACATGAGCGCTAGCGCTAAGAGCGCTGCAGCACACCACGTGCAAAACACGTAAGCGCTAGCGCTAAGTGCGCTGCACTCTAAGCAGCGCATCACGTGCAAATCACGAGAGTGCTAGCGCTGGAACTAAATGTTTCTAACCGTTGGATCAAAGATCCAACGAACATGATTAAAAATCATCAGTTGACCAGAATAAAATTCTGTTAAGAAAACATTCTTCGGAATCTTTCCAAACAAAAAGATTTTGCTCTGTAAATCAGAGCACCGTCAGATCAATGATCCAAAGGTGATTAAAAATCACTAAAATACAGAATAAATTCTGTGTGGGGAAAGATTTCCCAATTTTGTTAAAAACAAGAAGACCGCCTTCTATAAATTAGAAGCCCTAAGATCAAAAATCCAATGGAGGGGAAATCCCTAAATCAATTAGAGAAAAGATCTCTTTAACTGATTGAACAAATCAGCCTTGCCCTATATAAAGACCCCAAGACTTCAAGTCTCAAATAGAGGAACCCCCCCATAAACTTTGAAAAAATTCAAAGACAAAGAGCAAGCTCTTGAAAGAAGAAGAATTTCTTCAAGATAAATAAACAGAGAGATGAAATCATCTCATATTAAAAGAAGAATTTACTTCTTTTCTAAGATCACAAATCTATAAGACAAACTGTCTTGCACAAAAGAGAGCATAACATCTTATTATAAAAGGGGGGAGAATAATTCAATTCTCTTAGGATAACAGATCAAAAAAGGCAAATCTTTTCACCAAAAACATAAGAGATTGAAACATCTCCTATAAAACAAGAACTTTGTTCTTAGATCCATGAGACAAAGTCTCTTATAAAAGAGAATTTAATTCTCAGGGAGCAGAGTAGTCTAAAAGGAGCCCCTAGCGCTCTAATTAAAGCGCTTCAGCGCTCCAAGTTTAGCGCACAGCGCTGTAGAGCCTTAGCGCTCTAAATTAAAAGAAGCGCCTCAGCGCTCCAAATATAGTGCACAGCGCTGCAGAGCCTTAGCGCTCCAAATTTCACAAGAAGCTCAATGCGCTCATTGTCTGGCGCTCAGCGCCAAGCGCGTCACGTTCTCCTAACGTGTGCGCTATTTCACCAGAAGCGCAATGCGCTCATTGACTGGCGCTCAGCGCCAAGCGCGCCACGTGCTCCTCATGTGTGCGCTACTTCACCAGATGCGCAATGCGCTCATTGACCAGCGCCCAGCGCCCAGCGCCCAGCGTGCCACGTGCTCCTCACTTACGCGCTACTTCACCAGAAGCGCACCGCGCTCATTGTCTGGCGCTCTGCGGCAAGTGCGCCACGTGCTCCTCATGTGTGCGCTACTTCACCAGAAGCACAATGCGCTCATTGTCTGGCGCACAACGCCAAACGCGCCACGTGCTTCTCACGTGTGCACTAAATGAACATAAACTGTTCTATAAAAAAAGGGCCCCAGAGCTATAACGAGTGCTCAGCACTCAAAAAAAGACAAAAACAATTGTCAGAAACCAAAAGAATGCTCAGTATTGTTAAATGTTTAACATTTTAACTGAATGGGCCGAGCCCAAAGTGGCCAAAGAACCCTCATTCAGATTAATTGAGCCTATATGCTCATAAATCTTTGATCTTAGTCCCAAATTGGACTACAGATCTCCCAACCAACATTAGTTCAAGGGTACATCTCTTCACTCCTTGGATATGTGTCGTTGTAATCCTTCAACGTCTTCAGAGAGGTGACGGGTCCCGACAACCAAACATTCTACGGACTGTGGGGTCCTTAAACTCATGGACTATAATGTCTTTAAACTTTACAGACTATGACGTCTCTAAACTGCCACGAACTGTGGAGTCCTTAAACTCATAGGCTATGATGTCCTTAAACTTTATAGACTATGATGTCTTTAAACTGGACCGCAAAGTTCCTAAACTAAAACAATAGAGCCCAAATGCTCTTTTGTTGGATCTAAATGATCCTGTTAAGTTGATCTTAGTCTAAAATTAGACTAACGTATCTTTAACAAACGTTTAAGTTGATCTTAGTGTCAAATGAGACTAACGTATCCTTAAACCCAAACCAAAACCCAAATCTAAGAAAATATGGATTTGGACTAATCCACGCCCTACGGGCAATGACATAAATTAGTCTCCGTATACAATCCACGGGCAACCAAAAACAAAACAAACACCCACGACACGAAGTGACCATCTGGAGAAGAAGAAAGTGGTTACCGCGATGCGGTCGTATAATTAACTGCAGGGGCTTGCGCCTGCAGGGAAGAGCGTCCCCACAATCAAAAACCCCTGAACGAGGGGGAATCTGACGAAGTCTGCTACATCGGTCGCATCCGTTTAAACCTTTGATACACGGTGCCATAAATCAACTTGGCATCTTCAGAGAAGTGGACGGATGGCACCAAATAGCATCTGCCCTAGAAATTCAGGACAGACGTCCCAACGTCCCGGTCGCGTCTTTCGGCGGAGAACGGATTCTGGCATGCCCGGTGGGACCTTTTCCTTTTTCCACTCCACACTTCGTGTGTCGTGTTTCGCGAACGAATCACGATTTGCTATGGTTGCCCCTGAATTCGAGGTATTAAGATTTGGTGTCTTGCTTCGTGCAGGAAACAGAAGATCTATGTCTTTCAACTGCACAAATTGCAACAACTGCAACAACTCTCACTTCGTCCCCGCCATAGGAGTGACCTATAGGCCCCAAGAGGCCTCCCTTTTCACAATGCCGGTGGAACAAGTGACCCAAGCACCACTGGGCTATTCTTCAGGACCATGATCCCACCAACGAGCTTTAGCGTTCAGATGCCGATACAGGAAGCTGCGAAGAAGTCGGTCTTTAATCGTCTTGCAACCGCCACGGCCCCTCTCAGCGGGTCGTACAACTCTAATGCCTCGGTTTTCAACAGACTGGGCCAAACCTCAAGTGGGTCCATGAAGAAGCCCGCAATACCTAAAGTGGCCATCCCAAAACGGATAGCCATCCCTGCCCCAGTGAAAGAAGTCGTCAAAGCGGCTTCTCCTGCTAAAAGATCGGTCTTTGAAAGACTGGTTACTCCAACTCCCATTCCGGGTGAAGTCACCAAGGCTGCCACCCCTGTCCGAAAGCCTGCCTTTGACAGGTTGGCCATCCCCTCTCAGCGGACGTCGGTTTTCGACAGGCTAACGACGACAATAGCCTCTTATCAGAGCAGGGGGCATGACGAAGCCACCCCCATAACTAAGCCGGTCCCGTTAGCACGACATGCTCGCCATCGTCACTGGCGCCGAGTAAGGAAGGCTGGGGACTGTTGGAGATAGTGCCCTCAGAGTCAATTATTGGATCACAGGCACGTGATTGCAATGATTGAGGGAGGACCTATCCCGGTAGGACAGTCTTACTCAAGATGATAGTATGCTATCTGGTTTACCTTTATCATCGTGTACTGCTTTAGGTGACCTGACATGTCGCTATTGCACGTTGATAGAGCCCCTAGGATTCTTGCTTGACTACCGGCAGTATGAGGGCGATCATATACGTGGGAGCTGGTAGTCTATAAGCACATCCTTAAAAGGTCCCTAGTCGTAGGAGTTTCGAGACAGGGCATCGATACTCCAGAGTAGACTAGTGTATACAGTCGAGACCCCGACGAGGGGCGGTGGCCGGTCTCACAAGCCATTGGTGTCAGTTGGATCACCTAAGATGTATACAGGTGCTCATTGGGTTATGAGTACACCGGACAGGACTCGCCGGGAACATGCTAGTTGGTCTTATACCTGACGTCAGATAGCAGTTCCCAGGTGACATGTGTACAGGTTAGTTCATCGACCTGGGGATCGTCATTTGTCTCGTGTGAGTTCCCACTGTACTTTGATTACTACCCTACCACGGCTCAAAGGAGTCGTGCAAACAGGTTTTAGTTGGGTACAGTCCCGAGCCACATGGAGGCAGTGAGCGGATCTTCGGGGGCTTCGTCTCTCCCGGTATTGGGGGTGAGGTCGCGCTGTGTCTAGGAGAGCCATTACACAAAGACCTTGGCCAAGGCAGGAGATTTACTGGTAGGTATTCCAGTAGTATCTCAGGGTGTTCTGGGCTACACTCCGACACGACTTGTACCGCTTTTGGGGGTCTGACTTTTACCAACCCCCTAGGCCCGCCATGCGATGCTCATAGACGAACGGACCGGACTGTACGGATATTGTCACTGACAGGCTCAGTTGGGTGTCGGGGTGAGCTTCCTCATCGACGTCCCTTTTGGTCAATAGCTGGTGGCCCGTCACGTATTGGCTTATACCTCTGACGTGCTAGTGGTTAAATCCACAGCCATAGTATTGACGAGTCTTTAGAGTCCACCACACTTTCAGTTACTCAAGCTTTCGGGCGAAACGCTGTAGAGGCCGTATGGAGATATGGCAGGGTCCGATCAGATACGTGCGGTATTGCACGGATCAAGATCGGACAGTTTGTACTAGCGGCCGTATAGTTATATGGCAGCGTTCGATCAGATACGTGCGGTATTGCACGCATCAGGATCGGACGGATATTACTAGCCGGCTTTGGCTTAAGCCGGTCCTAGTTTAGTACAGTGTAGATTTTGTATCTTTGCATTTGTATCCGGACGGAATACAAATGCGGGTGTGTATGCACAGTATGGGGTTTTCCTGTAATTTATTACGGGACCAGTTTTCTAGGGTTGCCATTTTGCTTTCCGTTCCGGCCGGTTTTCCTTTGTTCTTTCCCGGCCGGACTTTTCCGATGGAGGGGGGTTATTTGCAGTTTTGCAAATAACAATTTGTGGGGGACTTATTTGCATAAGGGTTGATATGATAAGCATCTTTGCTTTTCATGTATTTATGAGATAAGAAAGGATTAGGATGGATTTGAGGTTGATGTTGATTTAGTGATGATTATGTTTTTGGATGTGGTCACCCTCCTCCTTTTACTACGATCACCTCCCTTCTTGCTTCTTATTCTTTCTCCACCATTTTCTTAGTTCATAGTTTTGATCATGGTTGAAGTGAGAAGAAGAAAAAAGAAAGAGAAGAAGAAAAGAAAAGAGAGAAAGAAAAAGATGAGAGCTTCACCATGAGAGTTTCATTCTTGATCTTCTTTCCATGCTAGAAAAATGCAAGCACCATTTTTCTAGTCTTGATTCCTCCATCATCCACAAATGGCAACCAACCCCAAAGTGAGACATACATTCTACATTCACTCCCTACAGCATATCTTGAGCATGTCGATTAGCCGGCTTCATGCGCGAGTTGCCTCGGTATTGAGGTGGGAGCCCGTAAAAGTACCCGGCTTCGTGGTGCCCTTTCCGACGAGGAGGAGACGGACGGAGATCCCGCGAGGAGATCGGAGTGGAGATGAAGACCGGAGGACTTGGATCGTTGGTATATCTCTAACTCATTCTCTTGTTAGCTTAGACTAGTTTAATGGCACGATCCGGGGTTTAGTGCGCGGTGGTGCCGGTTTGCCAAGTCCGCAAAATTTTAAGTTTACCACCGTTTCCGCGTTTGGCCGTCGGGTTGACGGCCGGGGCGCCGCCGTGCACTTACAGTGGTATCAGAGCCTCGCCATTAACATAGTCTAGCTTGGTGTAATGTGTTTTTCTGTTTCGATCGATCGAATGTTCCAAAACTGCATCTTAGTTCGAATCAGTTTCTGTTGAAAATTTTTGGTCTCGAAAAATTTTTCTGGTTGTAAAATATTGATGTACTGGGAAATCTAAGGGTTCTGTAAAAATTTGACGATGTAACTCCACAGTTGGAGCGCGGATCCGCCGCGAAACCCCACCTCGTGCGGCCCTTCCGCCGCGCACTATTCACATCACATCACCAAATTTTTCCAGAGGCCTTCTGGGCTTAAAATATGGGTTTTGGAATATTAAAATTGGGCCCAGGGTTTCTATGAGTGCTACAGTTTTGTTTGAGGGCCCACTTGTTAATTTTTGATCGATCGGATATTTCAAACACATTTTTCACAGTATTTACATTATATCTGCGACCGTGAATGTCACTCGATCGGTAAATCCGGTCTAACTGCTATAGCCCGGTTAGACGGATTTGCGAACGTGACTTTCACGTTGATGTTCTATGTTTATGCTGTGATGTTGCGGATCGGTCGTGGGGGTAGCCTGAATGCAATGCTAGTACAGTGTTGTTGTATTATGTACATTTGATATTGCGGGGCGAGCGTCCGACATGTGGACTGCCGTCACTGCCTGTTTGTATTATTATTTTGGGGCACGACCTGGTTGCGGTCGATGTACCCGGTGTATGTATATTTTTCTTTCTGTACTAGGATTACCCCACGGTGGGGTGCACGGATAGCCGGGTTCTGGAGGGCAACAAGCCCGCATCTCATGGCATTGGGACGGAGGGGGCTTCACTCTGGGATTGGCGGGCTATTCGCCGCACTCGTAGGGGGTACAGGTTGACCCAGGAGGGGTGCCCAAGTTACCGGATTCCGTGAAGTGCTGGGTGGTCCATTCACGGCGCTGAAGGGGGCTGCCTCGCTTCAGGTTTTGGCGGGTGACTTGCCGCGCCCGTAGGGGTCTAGGATTTCATTGCACAGGCTATCCACACGACCAGGGGAACGTCGGGTTTCAGTAGTGGCTCTGTGAAACCCGGGGATCCCAGATATCTGTATTGTTCTGTGATGCTGTACATTTTTGTGATGTTGCATTTCTTTTCACGCCTTGAGCGAAATATAATATATTGGTATATATATTAGTAGATGTTGTATATGTTTTACATCCGCGCTAGTCCAGTCCCCGCTCTGTCGTTAGTTAGCTAACCTAACGGGTAATGACGGGACCCAGTGGCGAATGCGGATGGCATATACGTACGTCAGTATATTTTCGTTCTTTTTGGTGTGATCAATTGATGGGACTGCGTTGATTCGGATCAATGCAAGATAAAACAAACCTATTCTGATGTTGTTGGAACACTTTTCAAAAAGCTGTTATTGCAAGGACGTTCACTTTTGTTTTGCATCGTGGTAATCATTTGGAATATCCTGCTCCTCAGTCGACGAGGCAAGGGCCGAGATCCCTTCACCGGGAGTGACCCCTTGGACAAAAAGTTTGCGTCAGGGCAATGACTTCACTATAGCCGATTACTTTTGCTTTGCATCGCGGTATTCATTTGGAATATCCTGCACCCCATTCTACGGGGAAAGAGCCGAGATCCCTTCACCGGGAGTGACCTCTTTAGCAACGGTTTTCGTCACTGTATTTTATAAAAAGCTATCCGTTCCTTCAACGATATCAAGTTCATTACGTTAAAGGTTTTCGCCAGAAACCATTCGTAGCCCTCCGTCGTTTCAGACGGGTAGCAAGTAGTATTCATGCTATGTTTGTTGACCTTCGTCAAGGCATAGTGTATGGTAGCTGCTTGTTGCTTTTCTGCAGCATAGATAGATGCGTTGGTTTGGGACAGTCGTATAGCCTTGTTGACCTTCGTCAAGGGCTTGTACGGGTGGATTCAAATTAACCTGGATAATGACGGGTAGAACTTGACATGTAACTTATGATTTGTTGACCTTCGCCAAGGTCATAAGAGCATGGGGCAGAAATCACATCGGGAGTTTCAAAAGAACTGAAACTTGCCAGATATGCGCATACCTTCTGGAGTGTAATACCGTGAGCGGATTCCGTCACGTTATCATGCGATGATAGTTGGATCCCGATTCCCACTGATGAGTTGGTTTACTCCTCGGGTGTTCCCGACTAATTCTTCTTTCAGGTTTGGAGGAGAATTTGAGGTACAGTGGGAGGTTTCCAGATTAGATAAATTGGTAACCATTCTGATCTAGGATAGAGTGCACGCTGAGTGTTTCTTTTCTCTCTCTCTTTGGCAGCGACCATTGACCCGACCCTAAGACTTATGACTCAGTGACCAAGTTGACCGAACCTACTTAACACTGGCTTTTGGATTGTCAGAGTTGCAGACCTCATTGCCACTCCTACTTTTACCCTTTTCTCCAGGACACCCCGTATTACTGCGAACGTCCACTTCCATTGGACAAAACCATCGTATGGTTAGATACGAACTCGAAGGAATTCGAGGATGGTTTCCGGTTCTGGAGAAAACGGATAGGACTATTCAGTTGTCTTTTCTTTTCACCTTCTCTCAGGTTGCGAGTACTCCTTGGTTTAGGAGTAGTACACCTATTATGCAAATTGGATAGTCTTCTTCCAAACCATAGGCTGGTGCCGACCGGTAGGGAATGAAGAAAACCAGTTAGCCTAAACGGTGTACAGAAGGTATTAAGTTCAGACAAAGCAAGGGATTAGTAAGAGGGCAAAGTAAATTGCGACTGCTATTCACGACCAAACCAAGTATTTCTTCACCAATCCTAAATCACCTTTGTATTTCTCCAGGACACTCCGTATCACTACGAAGATCCTATTTTATTGGATAATCCATCGTATGGTTATATACGAACTCGAAAGGAACTCGTTCCAGTTCGGGGATGGATCCTGGTTCAGGAGAAATAGGAATAAAGTACATTCAGGTGTCTTTTATCTTCACCTTCTCTCGCGATGCGAGTGCTCCTAGGATTAGGACAGTACACCCTTTATGCTTTTTGGATAGTCTTCTTCCAAACCATAGGCTGGTGCCGAACGGTAGGGAAGGAAGAAAACCATTTGGCCTAAAGGGGTGTAGAGAAGGTAAAGACTAAAGACATATGAAGGGATTTGGAGAGGTGGCAAAGAACTATACGGTTACAGTCGTGAATCTGGAAGAGGCATTACTAGGAATACCGGGATACCCCATCGAAACATTTCAATGTTTCAGTCTCACTGTGTAATGTTAAAAGAAAACTGATTTCCCGATTAGATACTTACTCCAGGGTATGTATTTACCAGGTTTGATTCTCACATCTGTATGGTTTTACAGATGATGAGTGGGAGTAAGTTGTTGGGAATTTGGTGACTATCCTCATTATATCGGGATTCGTTGCAATCAGTGATATTTGAGGAAATCACCTGGGCTGTTTGCCGGTCAGCAAATATTTGGTTTTGAATATCCGCTGTTGTGCACCAATTTCAAATTGATATATCTGTACGTCTATTTTCATAGAGTGAGATATACCTTTTGATATTATGTCGATGACATTTACCTATATCAGTGGATGGTTAGGTAAGGAGCATTAAACAACGGTGTAATTCTTCTTAACCATAAGTACAGTTTTCAACCTACGACACACAGTGAAAGAGTTGTTAGACTCAGCGGACTTATACAGAGTATTGTATGTTGTCCAGTGTCCATTAGGACATAGGGGTTGGTCCTCATACTATATTCTGTTTACTTTTAACTTCTCTAGTTCCTAGACATGTGTTTCGTTGAAACACAGGGTCTAAGTTTTGAGGAGTTATAGGTATTTGAATAGAGTAAAGAACCAGGTGTAGCAAGTATCGGGATTCTTCAAAGTGATCGAAGATGTAGATACTTGTGTATGGTATTCAGTTAATAGTAATGATAAAGAGAAATTGCTTCTCTTTCAGGTTACTCATAATTGGAAGCATTCCTAAGTTGAGTAACGCTGATCGGCCTCTCTCCATTTAGTTGACATGCACTGGAGACAGCTGCATGATTTGAATCTGGTTAAATTAAATCAGTGCCTCTGGTTCTATATTGGATGTAGAACAGTTCATATCTTAACGTTGTTAAGGTACGGGGAGTTGTCCGGCTTATGATTAAAACCAGACTCTGGATAACTCAAGGCACGTTTCTGTAATGGCTGTTTGTGGGTTGACCCAGGCTATGACGCGGGTTGACTTTCTACCATCTGGATGAACAATAGCAATATTGTTCTAGACTCGCCACAGTTTTATTAAAAATGGATTTTTTCAAAAACAGCAGTGGGAGTATGGTAGAACTGGAAGTGATTCCAGAACCGCAAACGATTACTGAAGATTTGATAAGGAACCTAAAGATTCAATCTGATTTGACATTCCATTGGCCACTCCGCAGATAAGGTGGGTAACTTCAGGCACCCGAGAGGTACTTCGGTAGCCTCAAGGACGGTGACAGGGAAGTTCTCGTTTACCCACACTTGCCATTGTTGTTGTTCCAGGCCGCGAGACCCGGCAGGAGGATGAGTATAGCGTCGTTCTGAACTAGCTTCAGAAGTGTACGTGTATATGACTCTGCCAGAGGGTTGTCGTAGTCAGTGGGAGCAGCGGAAGCATTGGTGGACATCAGGCTTATGTCTATTTATAGACTAAAGCAGATGTAGCGGAGATAGATCATCTGTTTCTGATGTGACAGTCATAGGTTTGACGTCATCAGAATAGGGGATGGATCTGTTGAGAAGGTAGTAGGAAGTGATATTCCTTTACTACGATCGGTTATACTTTGGTCGTCACACAGTGGTTTCTCCACAAAGGACTTGGACATTATATCAGACATACTGGTTACTAGATCTATGGTTTTAGATCTAGATTTGGGTGGTTTCCTAATCTGGGTACCTTGACAGCATTCTATGAGTATTTAGAATGGACGACTCCTGGCACGGTAGTGTACCTGCAAGTAATGGAGTCGCCCTCTCTAAAGGTGTCTTTTAGACTAAAGTAGAGAGGGATGTGCATGATTGGCAGATCACTTGCTTAGGCAATTGAGTCAGTCATGAGATGTCAAGTACCACACCAGATGTTGTTCTTGCACTAGATGCAATAAGTTGATATTGATCCAATCCTGGAGAAACAGTCGGAAGCAGTTTTAGAACATAAGTGGTTGTTCTAGGGATATGATAACGGCTGCCTCTTTTAGGAGACGGTTATCATTCCAGGCTTCCAAGGTGACATGGACGACAAGGAGGTTGTCAGAGTTATAGTCTTCCTTCTGACGAGGGGCAGTATTTTGGACAGGTGGTCCAAGGCAATACTGAGGGTGGCATGGCGCAGGATACTGATTAATTTCGGTTGACGATACAGTCTAAAAAGTTTGGATTTGGAGTTCATTCATGAGCTAGGTCCCATCAGACATCCAGACATTCTAAGACAGGTATTGCTCATTTCGGGAGATGGCTTTCTCCGCGAACTTGAGATATAGAGAGACATAGAAAGAAACAACTATGCGGATCCACTCACTGAGGCTATTCCTCGAATGCAATAGTTTCGCAAACGAGCTTTGTGAGATTGACTAGTAGAGAAGTTGGGTGTTCGGTATCACACGGGCTGTGAGTATGCGACATCGCAATAATTAGCCTTGAGTGCAAGTGGGAGATTGTTGGAGATAGTGCCCTCAGAGTCAATTATTGGATCACAGGAACGTGATTGCAATGATTGAGGGAGGACCTATCCCGGTAGGACAGTCTTACTCAAGATGATAGTATGCTATCTGGTTTACCTTTATCATCGTGTACTGCTTTAGGTGACCTGACATGTCGCTATTGCACGTTGATAGAGCCCCTAGGATTCTTGCTTGACTACCGGCAGTATGAGGGCGATCATATACGTGGGAGCTGGTAGTCTATAAGCACATCCTTAAAAGGTCCCTAGTCGTAGGAGTTTCGAGACAGGGCATCGATACTCCAGAGTAGACTAGTGTATACAGTCGAGACCCCGACGAGGGGCGGTGGCCGGTCTCACAAGCCATTGGTGTCAGTTGGATCACCTAAGATGTATACAGGTGCTCATTGGGTTATGAGTACACCGGACAGGACTCGCCGGGAACATGCTAGTTGGTCTTATACCTGACGTCAGATAGCAGTTCCCAGGTGACATGTGTACAGGTTAGTTCATCGACCTGGGGATCGTCATTTGTCTCGTGTGAGTTCCCATTGTACTTTGATTACTACCCTACCACGGCTCAAAGGAGTCGTGCAAACAGGTTTTAGTTGGGTACAGTCCCGAGCCACATGGAGGCAGTGAGCGGATCTTCGGGGGCTTCGTCTCTCCCGGTATTGGGGGTGAGGTCGCGCTGTGTCTAGGAGAGCCATTACACAAAGACCTTGGCCAAGGCAGGAGATTTACTGGTAGGTATTCCAGTAGTATCTCAGGGTGTTCTGGGCTACACTCCGACACGACTTGTACCGCTTTTGGGGGTCTGACTTTTACCAACCCCCTAGGCCCGCCATGCGATGCTCATAGACGAACGGACCGGACTGTACGGATATTGTCACTGACAGGCTCAGTTGGGTGTCGGGGTGAGCTTCCTCATCGACGTCCCTTTTGGTCAATAGCTGGTGGCCCGTCACGTATTGGCTTATACCTCTGACGTGCTAGTGGTTAAATCCACAGCCATAGTATTGACGAGTCTTTAGAGTCCACCACACTTTTAGTTACTCAAGCTTTCGGGCGAAACGCTGTAGAGGCCGTATGGAGATATGGCAGGGTCCGATCAGATACGTGCGGTATTGCACGGATCAAGATCGGACAGTTTGTACTAGCGGCCGTATAGTTATATGGCAGCGTTCGATCAGATACGTGCGGTATTGCACGCATCAGGATCGGACGGATATTACTAGCCGGCTTTGGCTTAAGCCGGTCCTAGTTTAGTACAGTGTAGATTTTGTCTCTTTGCATTTGTATCCGGACGGAACACAAATGCGGGTGTGTATGCACAGTATGGGGTTTTCCTGTAATTTATTACGGGACCAGTTTTCTAGGGTTGCCATTTTGCTTTCCGTTCCGGCCGGTTTTCCTTTGTTCTTTCCCGGCCGGACTTTTCCGATGGAGGGGGGTTATTTGCAGTTTTGCAAATAACAATTTGTGGGGGACTTATTTGCATAAGGGTTGATATGATAAGCATCTTTGCTTTTCATGTATTTATGAGATAAGAAAGGATTAGGATGGATTTGAGGTTGATGTTGATTTAGTGATGATTATGTTTTTGGATGTGGTCACCCTCCTCCTTTTACTACGATCACCTCCCTTCTTGCTTCTTATTCTTTCTCCACCATTTTCTTAGTTCATAGTTTTGATCATGGTTGAAGTGAGAAGAAGAAAAAAGAAAGAGAAGAAGAAAAGAAAAGAGAGAAAGAAAAAGATGAGAGCTTCACCATGAGAGTTTCATTCTTGATCTTCTTTCCATGCTAGAAAAATGCAAGCACCATTTTTCTAGTCTTGATTCCTCCATCATCCACAAATGGCAACCAACCCCAAAGTGAGACATACATTCTACATTCACTCCCTACAGCATATCTTGAGCATGTCGAGTAGCCGGCTTCATGCGCGAGTTGCCTCGGTATTGAGGTGGGAGCCCGTAAAAGTACCCGGCTTCGTGGTGCCCTTTCCGACGAGGAGGAGACGGACGGAGATCCCGCGAGGAGATCGGAGTGGAGATGAAGACCGGAGGACTTGGATCGTCGGTATATCTCTAACTCATTCTCTTGTTAGCTTAGACTAGTTTAATGGCACGATCCGGGGTTTAGTGCGCGGTGGTGCCGGTTTGCCAAGTCCGCAAAATTTTAAGTTTACCACCGTTTCCGCGTTTGGCCGTCGGGTTGACGGCCGGGGCGCCGCCGTGCACTTACAGGGACAGCTCTCTTTCTGGACTGATTCCACCAGCTCCAATGGTGGAAATTGACGCTGCTGTTCCAACTGGGAACAGCTTTGAACCACTTAGGAGGGTGCGCAAGAACTCTCGGACGGCCGTGCTGAAAAGATCTCCTCCACCTATGGAGAACGTTACAAAGGTGAAGCTAGAGCGGCCCCCTCAACGGTTTTCCTCTAAAATTCATAAAGTTTGGCGATAGGTCTAAAACTCAGTGCTCGACCAAGACCACTCCCGCCGATCTAAGAAGATGAAAATTCAGCAAGAGAAGGATCACCCTGTTGTACCACAGAAGGTGTCGTTTACTTGGGTGCCCGCTGCAATGGCCCCCTCAACTTCGACCGCTCACAAAAGAAGAAGGTCGGAGAAAATCCCCATGTCTGTGACAAAGCTCAAAGGCACTGAATCCAAATGCCCCAAGTCTGGGGGCATGGTGGTGCACACTATTTATATGGCATCCGGGAAAGAGGATAGCCGTATCTCCATGGGTCATCGACCACTCACCCGATCGGTAACAAAAGCTCAGGAGCAACAACAGAAGCTTCAGGAGATGCTAACACAGATGGCCGCACTCACTGGGCCAAAAGAAACCCCGGAAACGTCGTCAGAGCAGTGTCATGAACAAGAAACTTGTTAGTGATATGTATGCCCTAGAGGCCATTACTGTACATACGATGTAAATTATAGTGGATGCTTGGACATATATATGGAAGATTTTCTTGCTCGACATGATAGTATGATATCTGGTTGCTCTTTATCTTAATATATACTCTGATTATCTCTATGTTACATGTTGATAAAGCCCTTAGGATGAGTACTTGACTACCAGGACTATGATGTAGATCATACTAGTAGGGACAGTGTAGTCGCTAAGTACATCCTTTAAATGTTCTTAGTCGTAGGTGTATCGAGACAGGGCATCGATATACCAGAGTAGACTAGCATATAGCTTCTCGACCCATGTAGATAGGCGATGGATGATCCCATATCCATTGGTGTTTGACATCAGAGACAATATACGGGTGCTCAGTGGAGACTGGGTACACTGGACGGACTTGCCGAGAACTCCCAGATGGTATTATACCTATCGTTAGATGGCAGTTCTCTGGTGACACTGATACAGGTTAGTCTGTAGACCCGAAATCGTCATAGAGTCTTGTGTGATTCCCACCGTGCTTTGATTTCTACCTTACCACGTCCAAGAGGGCGTGTAAAACGGTGGCTTTTGGGTACAGTCCTGAGTCACATGGAGGCAATGAGCGATAGTAGGGGTTTCGTCTCTCCCGGTATAGGGAGTTGACGTTGCGCAGTGCTCGATTGGCTATAACAGGAAGTCCTTAGCCAAGATAGTTTCAGAGATATACTGGTAAGTGTTATCAGTAGTTTCTCGACTCGTTATGAGTCTCATATCGACATGACTTATCGAGTTACTGGGGTCTGACGTTTACCACCCCTAGACGAGATATGTGACATATCAGACGAAGAGACCGGACTGTACGGTAGTGTTACTGATTAGATTCACAGAAGTACGAGATTGCTTGCTTGTTGATCTTCTGATCGCTCAATACCCGAGTGGCCGTTACGTTTAGCAGACCGCTTGCGGCTTGTGGGTGTTTGGTATGATCATCACCTACTACCGGCGTATTGACGAGTCTTTAGAGTCCTACACAGGAGTTTCCTGGCCTAGTGAAGGAATAGCTTGAGTGCGGGACTGAGATTGATACGATATGAGATACCATATTCTATTCACAAAGTTCATAACCTAGTGAAGGAATAGCTTGAGTTAGTGTCTCCCCGACGTATATCATCTTCGGCCTCGAAGTCATCGAAGCAAGCACGTTCGTTCTTCTTGTGGAGCTTCTCTAGAGTCTGGAGTTCACGATCGCAGCGGAGGGGATATCTACATGGAGCTATTGAAGTGAAGGACCGGTCTATAAAGGTTGTTTTCCCGCTCTCTTTATATATTGCAAAGTGTTTGCATAGATTATTCCATATATTTCTAGTCGACGATCTATGGTTAGGGTTAGCTAAAATGGCAAAATTTTAATTTGGCATGGACGATGCCTCCCGAAACTTTGCTGCCATTGTAGGTAACCCTTCAGTGGTATCAGAGCAATGCTAGAAATTAATACGGATTTTGTTAGAATTACGAAACCGAAACAACTCCGAAATCTGCATCGTCAAAACCTGCTTGCTGTCGATTTCAAAAATTTGTCAAAATTTTTTTTAAACAAGCACAGAGTGATCTATGTGATATATCATGAACACACACAAAATTTCAGAGCATTCCCTAAAAATTAGGCCGGCCACCATAGGGTCCATATCGGCCCAAAACCGAGCACCCCCCCTAAAATTTTGCCTGTGTTCCAGTGACTTGGTTTTGATCTTTCAAGTGTTGTTTATTTTTTCTAATTTTGCATGTGATGTAATTTTATACTATAAGAAATTCAGAGTGTTTCGTATTCGTTGTTTTAATATTATTTTGGGTGTTTCACATATTGTCTAGACAATGTTAAAAAGTTCGATCGAATGTTGAAATCCCATTTTTCCAAGTTTAACGTACTCGGAAAAACATGCAAGTGATTCTTTGGACCCTCTAGAAGAACGTAAACCTTAACTCGATTATGTGGTCGTCAAAACCACCACTTGAACCTTAAGGTTTATGGTGGTTTAGTGTTTCACATGTGAGGCGTTGGTTTGACCCTTCTACGGCTGGTTCATAGGTACTGTGGCATCTTCTGGGTATTATTAAAACTGTGCTCAAGTGTTGAGCTGTCGGGAAACTGTGGGACTTTAATGAATCGATCGAAGAATCTATCGTCGTCCGGATATTATGTGATGGGATACAATATTTAGAATCCACATATAGTTATGAGATAACTAATTTGAATATTATAAATCTAGCAGTTTAGTCTCAGATGATCGGTTGCCACGGGATTTTGAAGAGATCAAAAGTCCGTCGCAATCACTTAGCGTACGCGGATACTCGCCGGGTAAACTTAATAGATAGCCATGCCCCATATCCCCGACCAAGTGGCTGTGAGAACCCCGTCGCCAAAAGCATCCGTTCGGGTGCCCGCGGCAGCGGTGTTCCGCCTTCGTACACTTAGTCGACGGCATCGGGTGTGCGGCCGTCTACTAAAGTTTCCGACGAGCATTCGATCAGGATGTCGGGAATCTTGTTGAATTGACCGACTTGATATTGAAAAGAGTTTTCGATATTGAGACTAAAATGCGGGGTTTATAATTGTTAGGCATGCGATGTCTAAGAAATTCATTTGGCTAGGCATGCGATATCTAAGGTGGTTGTGGATTCCAACTGTTGTAGTTTTTCATTTTCTTTTCTGCGAACGTAAGTGTAATATGTGGTGTATCGCCGGTTTCGATGCTATATGTCAATGACAATTGGGATACACATATTTATTTACGTTGATGACATGTGATGTTATGTGTTGCTTGTGTTAGTGCATGTTGCATGCTCCCACAACTCTTGTGAGGCGGCGGAAGCGATAAACGAAAATTTTCTTTGCATACAACATGCACTTTTCATATAGATCTTATCTACTATGTTAGGGATTATACCTCAATAATACGGTCCTTCGGGTCTTCTCTTTGGTGCAACTCCTTTGCTACTTACCACTTCTTAGCTCCTTTGGATGTTGCCGATGTTCTCGATCTCCTGCCACCCTAAGACCTAGATCATCCATGCGAGAGTTGTCGTGCAAGCTAGAAACTCTTCATAAGAGCTTAACCTAGAGACCAAGTTTGCTAGAAGAGGTCACTAGGATCATGTAGAGTTAGGGTATTGGATTATCTTTAATCCTAAACTTTTGTTTCACAACACATCTGAAGGGTAAAGCTTAGGATGAAGGAGGAGAAGAGAAGAAGGAGAGAGAAAGTGTTTTTGATCATGAGAGAGTTCTTGCATTAGAAAATTATATATTACAAATGAAATAATTGAAGCATATAATATAAAATTAGCACCATGCTTCAATAGTAATTCTAAAATAATATAAAATTAAATAACCCATTCTTGTAACCATGCTTGGACTTTCTTATTTCCACCTCATTTATTTATTTTCATAAAATAAATAATATCATTATGAGGTGGCACCTTCTAGAAGGTATTCTTGTAACAATTACAAGAATACCCTTCCTCCGTATACCGTATACCCGTATCCGAATTTCGAAAAATACGAATACCTTTAATCCAATAATATAATACCGGTATCCGGCTTAAACCAAAGCCTACCAGTATTATTGTTCCGATTATTATTCCTGTAACAATTACACGAACATAATCGAAACCCTGTCGTAACACCTTACGGCTGCCGTAACAACTTACGGCCTCTACATCTTTCGCCTGAATGAGAGAACCCTCTGTGTGGGACTCTAAAGACTCGACAGTACGCTGGCAGTGGGTTTAACCACAAGTGCGTTAGCGGCACTAGCTGTGAGTAACGGCTACCCAGGTACATGACGAAAAAGTGGCCGACGAGCAAACTCATCACAACCCAAACGAGCCTACAAGCAACACTTACTGTACAGTCCGGTCTTTTCGTCTGATACGTTGTATATAAAGTCTTGGGGTGGTAAATGTCGGACCCCAGTAACTTTATAAGTCATGCTGATTTACGGCCCATAATGGTTCGAGAAACTACTGATAACACTTATCAGTAAATCTCGAGAACCCTGGCCAAGGATTTGTTGTTATGGCCGATCAAGCATAGCGCGACACCAACTCCCTATACCAGGAGAGAAGAAACCCCTCCTATCGCTCACTGTCTCCATGCGATTCGGGACTGTACCCAAAATCCACCAGTTTGCACGACTCGGCAGAGCCGCGGTAGGGAAGAAATTAAAGCACAGTGGGAATCACCCAAGACACTATGACGATCTCGGGTCTACAAAATAACCTGTACAAGTGTCGCCAGAGAACTTCTATCTAAAAATTGGTATATATACCATCTAGGAGTTCTCGGCAAGTCCTGTTCGGTGTACCCATTCTCTAATGAGCACCTGTGTACAATCTGTGACATCAAACACCAATGGTTGTGGAATCAACCATCGCCCCCCAAGGTCAGGAAATGTACACACTAGTCTAACTTGGTAATACCGATGCCCTGTCTCGATATACCCTCGACTAGGAACTATTAAGGGATATGCTTATAGACTATCTAGGCCCCACTAGTATGATCTCATCATAATCCTGGTAGTCAAGCATAATCCTAAGGGCTTCATCAACATGCATATAAAGATATGAAATATAACACAAGTTAAGATGAAGATAAACAAGATAGCATACTATTATTTCGAGCAAAGATTGTTTCTGCACATATATATGCCTAGCATCCTATACAATACAGGCCTTTAGGGCATACATATCTAACAATCTCTCACTTGCACTAAGGCCTGTAGTTGATGCAATAAGTACCAACTGTCTGTACTAGAACCAGTTGCCTGCGTACCGCATGCCCAACAGCTCAAACAGTTTCTCAAAATGGACTTGAGGGATGGCCTTAGTGAATGGATCTGCTGTGTTGTCCTTTGTGTCTTCTCTCCGTACCTCGATGTCCTGGCGATCCACTATCTCCCTGATGAAGTGATACCACCTCAAGATATTTCTGGATTTCTGATGGGACCTTGGTTCCTTTGCCAAAGCCATGGCTCCATTGTTATCGCAATACAGAGGTATTGGATTAGCAATGGATGGAACCACTTGAAGTTCGAAAATGAACTTCCTCATCCAGACTGCCTCTTTTGCGGCATCATTAGCAGCAATATACTCAGCTTCCATCGTGGAGTCAGTGACAGTATCTTGTTTGGAACTCTTCCAACATACCGCCCTACCGTTTAGGGTAAATACAAACCCTGAGATGGACTTACTATCATCCTTGTCGCTCTGGAAGCTGGAGTCGGTAAATCCCTCCATTTGGAGATCTCCGTTACTATACACCAAGAACATTTCTTTAGTTCTTCTCAAGTATATCAGAATGTTCTTCACAGTAGTCCAGTGTTTCTCTCCTGGGTTGGATTGATACCTGCTTACTGCACTCAGTGCATAAGCTACATCTAGGCGAGTACACAACATCGCATACATTATAGATCCTACTGCTGAAGCGTAGGGAATAATGCTCATGCGAGCCCTCTCTTCATCAGTCTTTGGAAACATCTGTTTGGAGAAGGTGATCCCATGACAAGCGGGTAAATTACCCCTCTTGGAATCTTCCATACTAAATCTCTTTAGTATGGTATCAATGTATCTCGATTGGGACAATCCCAATAATTTCTTAGATCTATCTCTATAGATCTTAATCCCCAGAATGTACGAGGCATCGCCCAGGTCTTTTATAGAGAACCTTTGCGATAAGAATAGTTTGACCGATTGTAGCATAAGAATATCATTTTCTATTAAGAGAATGTCGTCCACGTACAATACGTGGAATGTAACAGTACTCTCTACATTCCTTTTATAAATGCATGGTTCATCCACATTTTTGATAAAACCAAACTCTTTGATTGTATCATCAAAGCAGATGTTCCAACTCCGTGATGCCTGCTTTAATCCATAGATGGATTTAAGCAGCCTGCATACTTTTTCGCTGCTCCCACTATCATTGAAGCCTTCTGGCTGATCCATAAAAACGCATTCTTCTAAATCACCATTTAGGAATGCCGTTTTAATATCCATCTCCAGATCTCATAATCATATTGAGCAGCTATAGCAAGCAGGATCCAAATGGATTTGAGCATAGCGACTGGTGAAAAGGTTTCATCATAGTCCAGTCCTGGTCTTTGACGAAATCCTTTTGCTACCAGCCTAGCTTTATAGGTCTCCACCTGACCATCCACACCGATCTTTCTTCTAAAGATCCATTTGCACCCTATGGGTTTTATTCCAGAAGGTGCAACCTCTAAAGTCCATACTTTGTTGGTGTGCATGGATTCCATTTCGGATCTCATGGCATCCAGCCACTTACTGAGTCACCACTTGTGATAGCTTGCTGAAAACTAGTAAGGTCATCATCATCCATGATGCAATCTTCTCTAACACCATCAATTAGAAAACCGTAGTATCTATCAGATGGGCGAGAAGTCCTACTAGATCTACGGAGTGGCTGAGATTCGTCAGATTCTATTGAAATCTCAGGTTCAACCAAATCATCGGTAATTATTTGTGTATCTAGAATTTCTTCCAGTTCTACCGCATTGCCAATAGTATCATTTGCAAAAAATTTATTTTCTAAAAATGTGGCATACTGAGAAAAAACACTCTTTGTTCCTCCTTGTGGTAGAAGAGATATCCATACGAGTGTTTTGGATATCACACAAATCTACACAAAACCGATCTTATCTCGAGTTTGTCTGGATTCTGCTTTTTCACATAAGCTGGACAAACCCATATCCTAAATATTTTAAGAGATGGTCTCTTCCCATACCATATCTCATATGGAGTGGTAGACACGGTTTTGGTCAGCACCCTGTTCAAAAGATGAATCGCAGTCTTCAATGCGTGCCCCCAGAATGATATTGGTAACCCAGCATCACTCATCATAGATCGTACTATATCTAATAGGGTGCGATTCCTCCTTTCCGATACTCCATTGTGCTGTGGTGCGTACGGAGGAGTGAGCTGAGAGAGAATCCCATTCTCTTTTAGGAAATCTAGAAACTCTGAGCTTAGATACTCACCTCCTCAATCTGATTGATGTTTCTTGATACTTAGGCCTGTTTGTTTTTCTACTTCAGATTTATACTCCTTGAACTTTTCGAGGGCTTCAAACTTATGTTTCATCAAGAACACATGTCCAAATCTTGAGAAGTCATCAGTAAAGGTTATGAAGTATGAAAAACCACCTCGTGCATGTATAGACATTGGTCCACATACATCACTATGTATGAGGCCTAAGAGTTCAGTAGCTCTCTTTCCGTGTCCAGTAAATGGAGTTTTGGTCATTTTACCTTTGATGCAAGACTGACAAGTGGCATAAGATTTATATTCAAATGAGTTTAAATATCTATCTTTATGTAGCTTTGTTAATCTTGTTTCGTTAATATGACCAAGTCTACAATGCCAAATGAAAGCTTCATTTATGTCTGAAACCTTTCTTTTGTTTGTGTGTTGTACGTTAAAAACTGTATGTTGGTTTAGGACGTATATCCCGTTATTTAATGTACCAGACCCAATCAACTCTTGATTAAGGTTAATGTTCATAACATTAGATTGCAATACAAAATTATATCCTGCATTGTCCAACACCGATACAGATATAATATTACATAACATAGAGGGTACAAAATAACACGGGTTCAAAACCAATATACAACCCGACGGCAAACCAAGGTGATACTCTCCCACTGCTGTAGCATGTACTAAGGAACCATTCCCAACCGGGAGAGTGTGATCACCTTTCTTCAAAAACTTGCTATTTTTCAGCCCCTGCAGACAATTGCAGATGTGAGATCCTGACCCAGTATCTAATACTCAGGAAGCAGAGTTAATTGAAAAACAGTTTTCTATTACAAACACACCTGAAGTGGAAGCTTCACCCTGCTTCTTCTTCTTGAGGTCAGCCAAGTATCCAACGCTGTTTCTCTTCCAGTGCCCACTCTGGTGGCAGTGGAAACATTCCCCTCGTCCTGTCGCTGCAGCCCCTTTCTTGTCCCTTCCCGGTGCCTTTTTCACTCCGCCTCTCTGCTTGATGGGATTCTTCTTCTTCTTTCCCTTTCCCTTAGATTTGGCTTTTGGGACGGAGGATGAAGATGGCCCAGCAATAAGAGCAGGAGTTTTCGCTACCTTTAGTGTGCTCTCTGCACTCCTCAACATATTGAGGAGTTCAGGCAAAGACTTCTCCATGTTGTGCATGTTGAAGTTTACAATGAATTGAGCAAAGGCAGGGGAAAGGGACTGTAGAACAATATAAACATACTGCTCATTCTCCATGGTCCAACCCAGGTCCTTAAGTTCTTCGATAAGTCCAATCATCTTCAATACATGGTCACTTACAGATGTGCCAGCAGCCATTCGCATCTGAAACAACTTTCGAGATGCCTCGTATTGGAGAGTACGAGATTGCTCTCCATACAACTCCGTTGTATGGAGAAAGATGGATTGAACATCCATCTTCTCGTGCTGCTTCTGATGTTCATTGTTCATAGAAGCAAGCGCGAGGCACTTGGCTGTGGCGCAGTCTATATCCTATGTCTTGCTGATTTCTTTATCCACAACTGAAGAATCAGGGCCTGGGATAGGAGGGGCTGGAGTAGTCAGGACGTATCCGACCTTATCATAGGTCTGGGCAATATTCACGTTCCTTAGCCAATCTTTGTAATTCGGTCCTGTGATTTTATTTTTGTCTAATAAAAGCTTAAGTCCCGTCATAGGTATCTTCCATTAGGCGAGAGAAAGAAGACACTCAGTAATTGCTCTTACATAATTAGATAGGTTATTAATCTTATCTAACAGATGTCTCCCACTACTTTTTATCAAATTTTCCTTCAAACCTTTCAAAAAGAAAATTAGCCAGGATTAATTGCAATCTGCAAGTTCGCTAACCGGTCAGCCAGGCCAGTGTCGGTACTTCGAGGAAGGTTCCCCGTGCTTTCGTACGGAGCCAATTAAAGTAAACATCATTTTCCTAGAGGCGTAACCCCATTGATACCTTTCTAGACACCTACTGGATTAGCTAATTGTAAAGTGCAAAATTCTCCGGGGAGTAACTTTTACTCACAGTGGGATCGGGATCCAACCATCAAATAGAAGGTATGCAATCTCATTGCAAATTTCAACTCTTGAATTCCCAATTTGATTTTTACCCCTTGTGTCTTATGACCTTAACTATGGTCAACAAATCATAAGTACTAGTCAAGTTCTACCCGTCATTTCGGGATTGATTTAGACCCACTCGCAAGACCCTTAACTATGGTCAACAAAGTCATGCGAATGTCCTAATCGATCGCATCAAATTCTTCGTAGGAAGACATCACTTAGCTACCGTACACCATGCCTTAACTATAGTCAACAAACGTGGAACGAATACTAAGTACTCTGCTTCCTAAATGGCGGAGGGCAACGGATGGTTTTTGTGAAAACCTTTGACGTTTTGAACTTGATATCATTATAGAATCGAGTGAAAAGAGTGGTTTAAGCTCCAGTTTTAAAAATCGAATGGTTTTGTAGTGTCTTTCTAATTTTGCTAAAGAGGTCACTCCCGGTGAAAGGATCTCGGCTCTTTCCTCATCGAATGAGGTGCAGGATATTGATGAATACCATGATGCAAAACAAAAGTTAGATCAACTATAAAAACAATCGAGTTCTTTGTAACATTTGCTAGTTTCGCTAAAGGGGTCACTCCCGGTGAAGGGATCTCGGCCCTTTCCTCATCGAATGAGGTGCAGGATATTCAAGAATACTACTATGCAAAGCAAAAACTAGAGTTACCCATTTTAAAAATTTGATTCTACAACATCTTCAAGTTTCTTTTTCTTCACATTAATCACATTAATGTTGTCCCATCATTTACGTTTCCTAAACATCACAGAAAAGAAACGAAAATAGAGTGTATGCTTATGCCATCCGCATTCGCCACTGGGCCCTGTCATGCACCGTTAGGTTACTTAACTAACGGCAGAGCGGGGGCTGGACTAGCGCGGGTGCAAAACATAAGCAACGTTTATTATATATCTCATATATAAATATAGCCATTATAGATCACAGATGAATACATTGGATATACTGGGAATTCCGCATTTCATTCAAGCCTTAATGAAAGACGGGTTCCACGGTCGTGATGAATAGCCAAAACCCCACCCTAGACCCCTACGGGTGCGGCAAATTACCCGCCAAATTCCCGAAGTGGAGCAACCTCCCTCAACAAAGTGAGTAGACCACTCGGCACTTCGAAAACCCGATAGTTTGTGCACCCCACCTTGGGTCTATCTTAGGATTAAAAACAGTAAAAAGAAATTATACTACGGTGGCTACAAGCTCAATCCGGATGTGCCCCGCAAAATAATATTACATTGCTTTTTACAAATTACAGTGAATGAAAGAAAAGAAAAACGCTATTCTCACATCCCCCGGCCATTCTTCACGACGATCCAACATATTCATATACACATACCATCTCATAATATCATTACAGAAGTGTGCAACCCTAACTAATAGACTTATAGCAATTAGTCGACATTTCAAACACACATATCATTAACCAAGAAGACCCAATTAGCCAAGCACTTTAGAATTTCGATCGATAATTTTAAACCATGCCAACACTTGTCACAATCTAAAGAACAAACAACTTTGTGTAAATTCCAGATATCCCAGAAACACAATTTTCTTAATCTAAACAAACTGCTGAAAACGAGTCAACTCGGCTATGACTCGGCCATGGATCGGCGGCCAAACACTGAGTTTGGCCGCGGATCCACGGCGTTCCTGGCGATTTAGAGTCTCGTTTTTCTACAGTTTGCTTAGAAAACCCTGCATGTATTTTTAAGACCACTGAATTGATTTTTTGAACAATTTAAAAATTGACAGAAAACGGGGACAGAAAATGTGTTTTTCCGGGAAAAATTCGCCGATCGAAGTTCTAACTTTTGGCTAATAATCTAATTATGGTTTAGTTAGGCTCTGATACCATGTTAGTGCATGTTTCATGCTCCCACAACTCTTGTGAGGTGGCAGAAGCGATAAACGAAAGTTTTCTTTGCATACAACATGCACTTTTCATAAGATCTTGTCTAAACCATAACTAGAAAAACCTAACTACAGATCTTATCTACTATGTTAGGGATTATAACTTAATGATGCGGTCCTTCGGGTCTTCTCTTTGGTGCAACTCCTTTGCTCCTTGCCACTCTTTAGCGCCTTTGAATGTTGCCGATATTCTCGATCTCCGGCCACCCCAAGACCTAGATGATCCATGCGAGAGTTCTCGTGTAAGCTAGAAACTCTTCAGAAGAGCTTAACCTAGAGACCAAATTTGCTAGAAGAGATCACTAGGATCATGTAGAGATTAGGGTATTGGATTATCTTTAATCCTAAACTTTTGTTTCACAACACATGTGAAGGGTAAAGTTTAGGATGAAGGAGGAGAAGAGAAGAATGAGAGAGAAAGTGTTTTTGATCATGAGAGAGTTGTTGCATGAGAAAATTATATATTGCAAATGAAATAATTGAAGCATATAATATAAAATTAGCACCATGCTTCAATAATAATTCTAAAACAATATAAAATTAAATAACCCATTCTTGCAATCATGCTTGGACTTTCTTATTTCAACCTTATTTATTTATTTTCATAAAATAAATAATGTCATTATAAGGTGGCACCTTCTAGAAGGTATTCTTGTAACAATTACAAGAATACCCCTCCTCTGTATACCGTATACCGTATAATGTATACCCGTATCCGAATTCCGAAAAATATGAATACCATTAATCCAATAATATAATACCGCTATCCAGCTTAAACCAAAGCCTACCAGTATTATTGTTCTGATTATTATTCCTGTAACAATTACACGAACATAATCGAAACCCTGCTGTAACACCTTACGGCTGCCGTAACAACTTACGGGCTCTACATCTTTCGCCTGAACGAAGGAACCCTCTGTGTGGGACTCTAAAGACTCGACAGTACGCTGGCAGTGGGTTTAACTACAAGCGTGTCAACGGCACTAGCTTTGCGTAACGGCTACCCAGGTACATGACGAAAAAGTGGCCGACGAACGAACTTATCACAACCCCAACGAGCCTGCAAGCAACACTTACCGTACAGTCCGGTGTCTTCGTATGATATGTCGCATATGAAGTCTAGGGGTGGTAAATGTCAGAACCCAGTAACTTTATAAGTCATGCTGATTTATGGCCCATATAGGTTCGAGAAACTACTGATAACACTTATCAGTAAATCTCGAGAACCCTGGCCAGGGATTTGATGTTATGGCCGATCAAGCATAGCGCGACACCAACTCCCTATACCGGGAGAGATGAAACCCCTCCTATCGCTCACTGTCTCCATGCGATTCGGGACTGTACCCAAAATCCACCTGTTTGCACGACTCGACAAAGCCGCGTGTTAGTTATATGTATGCCCTAGAGGCCATTACTGTACATATGATGTATATTGTAGTGGATGCTTGGATATATATAGGGAGGACTTTCTTGCTCGACATGATAGTCTACTATCTGGTTGCAATTTATCTTAACATGTACTCTGATTATCTCTATGTTACATGTTGATAAAGACCTTAGGATATGTACTCGACTACTGAGACTATGATGAGATCATACTAGTGGGGCCACAGAAGTCGATGAGTACATCCTATAACAGTTCCTAGTTGAGGGTGTATCGAGACAGGGCATCGATACACCAGAGTAGACTAGCGTATAGGCATCTTGACCCATATGATGGGCGATGGATGATCCCATATCCATCGGTGTTTGACATCAAGGATGGTATATGGGTGCTCAGTGGAGACTGTGTACACTGGACGGACTCGCCGAGAACTCCCAGATAGTATTATACACCACGTCAGATGGCAGTTCTTTGGTGACACTGGTACAGGTTAGTCTGTAGACCCAAGATCGTCATAGAGTCTTGTATGATTCCCACTGTGCTTTGATTTCCATCATACCACGTCCAAGAGGCCGTGCAAAAAGGTGGCTTTTGGGTACAGTCCCGAATCACATGGAGGCAATGAGCGATAGGAGGGGATTCGTCTCTCCCGGTATAGGGAGTTGATGTTGCGCTGTGTTCGATTGGCTATAACTAAAAATCTCTGGCCACGGTTGCTGAGATTTACTGGTAAGTGTTATCAGTAGTTTCTCAAACTATTATAGACTTCATATCGACACGACTTATCAAGCTACTGGGGTCTGACGTTTACCACCCTTAGGCGAGATATGCGACATATCAGACGAAAAGACCGGACTGTACAGGAGTGTTACTGACTGGATTCGTAGGAGAAAGTATAGGCTTGCTTGTTGATCTTCTGATCGCTCAATACCTTAGTGGCTGTTACGTTTAGCTGACCGCTTGCAGCTTGTGGGCGTTTGATATGATCATCACCTACTGCCGGCGTATTGACGATTCTTTAGAGTCCTACACAGAGGTTTCTTGGCTCAGGCAAAACGGAGTAGGAGCACATATATGATATGTGCGGAACCGAGAACAATACGTGTATGTGATACCGTATTAGATTCTCACGATATGAGATATCGGCCGGGTATATGTTATATAACCGGGTCATCAGATCAAGTGTTGATTCGATGAACTGATATAGATAATATTAGTCGGTTATTTGTGAAATAGCCGGATTATCGGATCAAGTGTTGATTCGATAATTTAATGTATAATTATATATTTGATATATTAACTTACATTAACTGATATAAGCTCACTAAAAGATTCTTTTTATCACTCGGGTAATACATTGATATATATGCGATATATGTTAATTGTATTATTTTATTTTGTTACAATAAATATTATATATGTGATATATAATATTGTAACATGTTAGGGTTATTAGTGCAACATGTTTAGTGGAGATTAAACATGGTTAGGGTTTGATTTGGGCTAAGCTTTTCTAGAAGTTTCTAAAAGCATTGCTATTGTTTTAAGCAAAGATATTTGTTAAAGATATTTTGTTGATATTTCCTTAACCCAACCCAAATCCTTGACCATGGTAAACTCTCTACAATGGTTAAGTCCTCTCACTTGAACCATGGTTGCATTTCTGACCTCACACTACTTTCATTATTCATCACAAAAAGAAATGGTGCTTCTTCCTCCTTCTCTTTTTCAATGGCAAAGCTTACTAGCTTTTTCAATAGTGATGATTTTGAGAGAGATTAAGAAAACAAATGAGAGCTAAAATCCTACTTCATTATCCTAATCTATCCTAGCCATTTAGATTAGGGTGTTCACTTCATTTAGTGAGTGAGAGCTTGTGTTAAAGAAACTTCAAGGTAGATCATCTTTGTTATCGTAGATCGCAAGCCAGCTTGCATCTTTCTCTTCGTGGAGCCTCTCTAGAGTCCGGGTACTCGATGATCGCAGCGAAGAGACCTCAACACGGAGTTTTAGAAGTGAAGGACCGGACTACAAAGGTTGTAATCCCAAACTCTTAGATGTTAAAGTGTTTAACATACTTTGTTTCGCCTAATCTCTAGTTTAAAGATCCTGGTTTGGCTTGTTCGGCACGTCTAAATTTTAAATCGGGCATGATTGATGCCTTGTATACCCTTATGAGAGTGCCTAGTAACCCTGCAGTGGTATCAAAGCCAAGCTAAAGCTTTAGGCGAAGTCTAGGTGAAGTTTAAAGTCCGATCGAACTCCAAATACCCGTAAAACCCTAGTTTCTGGAAATTTTTCAAAAATGTTGATTTTTTCATATTAAAAATGCTCAGAAAAATAAGCATGGTATTTTAGGAATTACTGTGAAAAAAGTGCCATTAATTCCATCAAAGCGCCGCGGAACCGCGGCCTTACCATGCCTGGCGCGGCGGTTCCGCGGCCGTATATGGGCATTAGGGTTAGTTCTTTGCACAGTAATAACCGTAGCAATATCCTGATTGTTCTGGGAATTTTTAATTATACTCAAGTGTTGAGTTTTCTGGGATGTATTGGGGACTCGTTGATTCGATCGGATAATTTAATTTTGTTTAAATTTTTCGACATAATTTTAGAACGTGTTAAAAAGTTCGAACGGATATCAATAACTCACTTTTTCCCCTGTCGGAAATTTTTTCAAAAGTTGGATTTTTTCTCGAGTTTGAAACTTCCGGAAAATCATGCAATAACGCGGTGGACCCTCTAGAAGACAACAAACCTTAACTCGATTATGTGACCGTCTGAACCGCCTCTAAACCTTAGGGTTTGGGGTAGTACGGCGTTGCCACATGTGAGGCGTTGGCTTGACCCTTCTACGGCTGACCATTGTTACTGAGTCATGTGATGGATACTTTTTGAACTCCTCTGAAGTGTTAAGCTATTTGGGAAATCTTGGGTGTTTATTTATTCGATCGAAAAGTTTAACATTGTCTATTTATCTGGAATATGATACAATATTTAGAATCCACAAGCAGTTATGAGATAACTAATTTGAATGTTATAAATCTAGCAGTTTAGTCTCATTTAATCGGTTGCCACGGGATTTTGATGTGATCAAAAGTTCGTCGCAATCACGTAGCGTACGCGGATACCCGCCGGGCAAACTTAATAGACAGCCATGCTCCATAGCCCCGACTAAGTGACTGTAGGAGAACACCATCGCCAAAAGCATCCGTTCGGGTGCTCGCGGCAGCAGTGTTCCACCTTAGTGCACTTCGTCGACGGCATCCAGCGGTGCGGCCGTCTACTAAAGTTTGCGACGAGCATTCGATCAGAATGTCGGGAATCTTGTTGAATTGTCCGACTTGATATTAAAAAGAGTTTTCGATAATGAGACTAAAATGCGGGGTTTATAATTGTTAGGCATGCGATGTCTAAGGAATTCATTTGGTTAGGCATGCGATGTCAAGGAGGTTGCGGATTCCAACCGTTGTAGTTTTACACTTTCTTTTCTGTGACCGTAAGCGTAGTATGTGGTGTATCGCCGGCTTCGTTGCTATACATCAACGACAATCGGGATACGCATACTTGCTTACGTTGATGATATGAGATATTATGTTTTTCTGTGATATGTTATATTGGATCGTCGTGTTCTGAATATCCGGGGGTTTTATGTGAGATGAGAGTTTTTCTTTTTCATTCATGTAAAATTCATTTGTTTGTAATATTCTTTTATTAGGGCACTTCCGAGCTGAGGATGATGTCACCATTGCATATTATTTACTTTTCCGCATTAGGTAGACCCAAGGCGGGGAGCACAAGTAACAGGATTCTAGGGTCTAGTGGGAGACCATCTCGAGAAGTCGAGACCGGGTCTCCTAACCCTCGAATTGGCAGTGTTGCTTGCCGCTCTCGTAGGGGTCTAGGGATGTAGGTTTGACTATTCATCGCGACCGTGGAATCCGTGTTTTATACAGGCTCGTATTAAAACACGGACGTCCTACTATATCCAATATTTCATATGTGTTCTTCTGCTGCAATGTTCTGTGATGAGATCATATTACTGCCTGAGACGAATGTTTATATTATATATATGAGATATATGTTATATTGCATATTTCGTTTCAAATGTGATGCTTGTGAAGTATAATAAAATGGGACTTCATTAATGAGATTAATGAAACTAAAAGAAACCTAAAGATGTTGTAGAAACTTTTCTCAAAAACTGGTAGCTCTAGTTCTTACTTTGCATAGCGGTGTTCCTTGTAGAACATCTAGCTCCTTATTCGATAAGGAAAGAGCCGAGATCCCTTCACCGGGAGCGACCTCTTTAGTGAAACTAGCAGATGCTACAAACTCGGTTTGTCTTTTGATTGTTTCTATAGTTTTTGCTTTGCATAGTGGTATTTGTGAAATATCCTGCACCTTATTCGATGAGGAAAGAGCCGACGATCCATTCACCGGGAGTGACCTCTTTAGCAATACTAGAAAAGCCTCAAAAACACTCCATTTAAAATCACTCGATTTTACAACGATATCAAGTTCATTACGCAAAAGGTTTTCTTAAAAACCCGTCGTAGCCTTCCGTCATTTCAGATAAGTATTTCATAGTATTCATGCTACGTTTGTTGGCCTGCGTCAAGGCACAGTGTTCGGTAGCTATTTATGCTTATCTGTAAAAGCATATGATGCCATTGAGTTAGGGTAGTTGTGCGACTTTGTTGGCCTGCGTCAAGGGTCGTGCTGGTGGGTTTAATTCAATCGGGAAATGTACGGGTTGAACTTGACTAGCGGACTATGGTTTGTTGGCCTGCGTCAAGGTCATAGGATGCTAAGGGTAAAATATTATTGGGAATTTCAAGTGTTGAAATTTGCAATGAGATTGCATACCTTCTATGAGATAGTTGAATCCCGATACCCGCTGCGAGTAAGAGTTACTCCTGGGAGAGTTTTACACATTACAATTAGCCGATCAAGTAGGTGTCTAGAAACGTGTTAACAGGGTTACGTCCCTGGGAAAACGAGGTTTACTTTAATTAGGTCCGTGCGAAAGTACGGGGAACCTCCCTCAAAGTACCGGTACTGGTCTGGCTGAAAGATTGGCGAACTTGTAGGGTGTAATTAATCCCGGCTAGTCTTTCCTTTTAGGGTTTGAAGGAAGATTTGACTAAATCGGTGGGAGACATCCTGATTAGATAAATTGATAACCAATCTAATCATGTAAAAGCACAAGCTGAGTGTTTTCTTCTCTCTCGCTCCTGGTTGCGACTATGCCATGCCTTAATCAAGATAATAATACGGATGTATTTGACCGAACCCGCTTGTTATACTGTGCTAGGGAACGTTGGTCCCGCTCCAACTTATAATTGTTATAAGATAGAGTAAGAAATAGGGGATTACTAGAATTCCCGTGCCGCCCAAATGAAGAAAGTGCATGTTGATGCACCTTCTTCGGGTGTGTTCATTACACAGAACTGTGTCTCAATATCTTTTACGTCCTGAGTATTTGATACCGGATCAGGATCCCACATATGTAATTTGTTACGTGGGCTACAGATAGGTAGAGAACTGAGAACGGGTGATAAGTTTCAAGAGTTGGAAACGGTGCAATTGTTGCAAGCCAAGTCTGTTGGCAGTTATCACCCTGTATTACCAGAATACATTGATTTTGAACGAATGTTATTAGATACCGAACCTGATATACAACATCATATCAGTCTTTTTATTAGTAAAAAGGATATAATTTTGTATTATGGGATAATGTTTTGAACATTTCCTATATCAAGAGTTGATCGGTTCAGGTACGTTATCTAAAAGCATAGATGTTCTAAATCAAACCACAGTTCTTAACGTACAGAGCACACACAAGAGGAAGAGTTCATAAATGAACAAATCCTTCTTGAGGCATTGTAGACTAAGTCATATCAATGCGACCCGACTAGCTGAAGTTATATTTAGATGCATTTTTAAATTAGTTTGAATTTACATCTTGTGAAACTTGCCGGTCATGTTACAAAGATAAGATGACCACAGCTCCATTTATTGGAAACAGAGAAAGAGTTAGTGAACTCTTGGAATTGATACATGCTGATATATGAAGGTCCCCTGTCTACACAAGCCAAGACCGGTTCTTTGTATTTCATTACATTCACTGATTATCTCTCAAGATCCGGACATATGTTCCTGTTGAATCACAAGTCTAGAACTTTTGAGAAATTCAATGAATATAAGTTAGAAGTAGAGAACCAAAAACTGGGTATAAGTATTATGTCCTTTGATGAGATCAAGGAGGAGAATACTTGAGCACGGAATTCCTGGACTATTCTAATGGAAAATGAGATTCTTTCTCGGTATTACTCCTCCGAATACACCACAGCACGTCGGTGTATAGGGCGGAGCAATCACACCCTATTAGATATGGTACGCTCTATGATAAATACTACTGAGTTTCCAATTTCCTTTTGGGAGTTATGCACTTGTGAAGCTGCATACCTATTGAATAGGGTTCCAATCAAATCCGTTGCCTACCACTTCATATGTTATATGAAATGGGAAGAGCCCATATTTTAAGTATGTTAATATTTGGGGTTGTCCAGCTTATGTCTAAAAGCATAATCCGGACAAGCTCGAGGCAAAGTCAGATCTGTGAAAGTTTCTTAGATATCCTAAGTATTCGCAAGGGAATATCTTCTACCTAACCGAGGAACAAAAGATGTTTTGTTTCTCAACATGCCACCTTTGTGAAAGGGAATTTCTTGTGAAGAAATCAGTGGTCATGAGGTAGAACTGTAAACAGTTCCAGCTATATAAACTGCAGCTGATGATTTGGTAGAACCGAAGGATTCAATAGTTTCTAACGAACCTCAGCCTCTCCGCCGATCTAGTAGGGTTCTTCACCCACTTGAGAGATACATCGGTTTCTCTATGACAGTGGGAGCGAGGATTGCATCATGAGATGATGACCCAACTAGTTTCGAGCAGGCCATCTGGAGTGGGACTCTGTAAGAATGGCTGGATGCTTAGCGATCTGAGATGGAATCCTTATACACCAACAAAGTATGGATTTTGGTTGCTTTATCTAAAGGGTTAAATCCCCATCAGGAGCAAGTATATCTTGAGAAGATTACTTGGTGTACATGGAAAAGTTGAGACTTTCAAAGCTATGCTTAAGTCCATCCAGATCCTACTTGCCACGCCTACATACCATGACTACGATGGCGGTTAGGTGTCATGACTGCTTTTCTAAATATTGATTTGGAAGAGAGCGTCTATAAGTACACAGCTATAGGGCTTCGTAGACAGTGGGAGCAACAGAAACGTGCGCAAGATGTTTTATGTGATAAAGCAAGTATCGCGGAGTTGGAATGTCTGTTTTGATGTGGTAGTCAAAGAGTTTGACTTCATCAAAATGGTAGATGAACCTTGTATATACAAAAAGGTAGTACGGAGTATGGTGGTGATCCTCGTAGAGTACGTGGATGACATACTCTTGATAGGAAAGGAGTTTCCTATGCTACGCTCGGTCAATCTCCTCTTATCACAATGATTCTCCATATAGGATCAAAGTGATACCTCCTAAATCCTGGGTTTTGGATCTATGAGATAGATCTAATTGGATGTTAGGATTCTCACTAGTTGTAGTGAGATGGTATCAATCGATCCTGTGGAGAATCACTGGAAAAGTTCCAGTGTGATAAGGACAACTGAATGTCAGTCGCAGGCATTGTATTTACCCTCAGTGGAGGGACGGTATGTTGGAAAAGTTCCAAGCTAGATACCGTGACTTACTAGACGATTAAAGGCGAGATACATCGTTACCAAGGATGCTACCAAAGAGGCAGTCTGGATATATATATAGTTCATGAGATGAACTTCGTTCCAACCATTGTATGACAATGGAGTTGTGGCTTATGCCAAGGAATCCCCATCCCATCAGAAATCTAGATATGATTCTTACGCAGTATCACCTGATCATAGAGATGGTTGATCTCCAGGGAGATCGAGGTTAGGAGAGTAGGCACAGAGGACAACAGCGCGGATCCACTCACAAAGGCCTTATTCCCAGTAGAGACTATTATGGGATGGTTGAGTATGAGATACTTCAACCACAGCTGATTGTTGGGTATGCGATACCACAACGGATGGCCCTAGTGCAAGCGGGAGATTGTTAGTTATATGTATGCCCTAGAGGCCATTACTGTACATATGATGTATATTGTAGTGGATGCTTGGACATATATAGGGAGGACTTTCTTGCTCGACATGATAGTAAGCTATCTGGTTGCACTTTATCTTAACATGTACTCTGATTGTCTCTATGTTACATGTTGCTAAAGCCCTTAGGATATGTACTCGACTACTGAGACTATGATGAGATCATACTAGTGGGGCCACGGTAGTCGATGAGTACATCCTATAACAGTTCCTAGTCGAGGGTGTATCGAGACAGGGCACCGATACACTAGAGTAGACTAGCGTATACGCATCTTGACCTATATGATGGGCGATGGATGATCCCTTCTCCATCAGTGTTTGACATCAAGGATGGTATATGGGTGCTCAGTAGAGACTGGGTACACTGGACGGACTCACCGAGAACTCCCAGATGGTAATATATACCACGTCAGATGGCAGTTCTCTAGTGACACTGGTACAAGTTAGTCTGTAGACCCGAGATTGTTATAGAGTCTTGTGTGATTCCCACCGTGCTTTGATTTTCATCATACCACATCCAAGAGGGCATGCAAAAAGGTGGCTTTTGGGTACAGTCCCGAATCACATGGAGGCAATGAGCGATAGGAGGGGACTCGTCTCTCCCGGTATAGGGAGTTGATGTTGCGCTGTATTCGATTTGCTATAACTAGAAATCACTGGCCAGGCTTGTTGAGATTTACTGATAAGTGTTATCAGTAGTTTCTTGAACTATTATAGACCTCATATCGACACGACTTATCAAGCTACTGGGGTCTGACGTTTACCACCCCTAGGCGAGATATGCGACATATCAGATGAAGAGACCGGACTGTACGGGAGTGTTATTGACTAGATTCACAGGAGAAAGTACAGGCTTGCTTGTTGATCTTCTGATCGCTCAATCCCTGGATGGCTGTTACGTTTAGCTGACCGCTTGCAGCTTGTGGGTGTTTGATATGATCATCACCTACTGCCGGCGTATTGACGATTCTTTAGAGTCCTACACAGAGGTTTCTTGGCTCAGGCAAAACGGAGTAGGAGCACATATATGATATGTGCGGTACCGTATTAGATTCTCGCGATATGAGATATCGGCTGGGTATATGTGATATAACCGGGTCATCGGATCAAGTGTCGATTCGATGAACTGATACGGATAATATTAGTCGGTTATTTGTGAAATAGCCGGATTATCGGATCAAGTGTTGATTCGATAATTTAATGTATAATTATATATTTGATATATTAAATTACATTAACTGATATAAGCTCAATAAAAGATTCTTTTTCTCACTCGCGTAACACATTGATATATATGCGATATATGTTAATTGTATTATTTTATTTTGTTACAATAAATATTGTATATGTGATATATAATATTGTAACATGTTAGGGTTATTAATGCAACATGTTTAGTGGAGATTAAATATGGTTAGGGTTTGATTTGGGTTAAGCTTTTCTAGAAGCTTTGCTTTTGTTTTAAGCAAAGATATCTGTTAAAGATATTTTGTTGATATTTTCTTAACCCAACCCAAACCCTTGACCATGGTAAACTCTCTACAATGGTTAAGTCTTCTCACTTGAACCATGGTTGCATTTCTAACCTCACACTACTTTCATTATTCATCACAAAAAGAAATGGTGCTTCTTCTTCCTTCTCTTTTTCAATGGAAAAGCTTACTAGCTTTTTCATTAGTGATGATTTTGAGTGAGATTAAGAAAACAAATGAGAGCTAAAATCCTACTTCATCATCCTAATCTATCCTAGCCATTTAGATTAGGGTGTTCACTTCATTTAGTGAGTGAGAGCTTGTGTTAAAGAAACTTCAAGGTAAATCATCTTTGTTATCGAAGATCGGAAGCAAGCTTGCATCTTTCTCTTCGTGGAGCCTCTCTAGAGTCCGGGTACTCGATGATCACAGCGAAGGGACCTCAACACGGAGCTTTAGAAGTGAAGGACCGGACTACAAAGGTTGTAATCCCAAACTCTTAGATGTTAAAGTGTTTAACATGCTTTGTTTTGCCTAATCTATAGTTTAAAGATCTTGGTTAGGGTTGTTCGGCACGTATAAATTTTAAATCGGACATGGTTGATGCCTTGTAGACCCTTGTGAGAGTGCCTAGTAACCCTGCACCACGGTAGGGAGGAAATCAAAGCACAGTGGGAATCACACTAGACACTATGACGATCTCGGGTCTACAGACTAACCTGTACAAGTGTCGCCAGAGAACTGCTATCTGATAATTGGTATATATATTATCTAGGTGTTCTCGGTGAGTCCTGTTCGGTTTACCCATTCTCCAATGAGCACCTGTGTACAATCATTGACGTTAAACATCAATGGTTATGGAATCCATCATCGCCCCTCCAGGGTCAGGAAACGTACACACTAGTCTAACTTGGTAATACCGATGCCCTGTCTCGATATACCCTCGACTAGGAACTATTAAAGGATATGCTTATAGACTATCCGGGCCCCACTAGTATGATCTCATCATAATCCTGGTAGTCAAGCATAATCCTAAGGGCTTCATCAACATGCATATAAAGATATGAAATATAACACAAGTTAAGATGAAGATAAACCAGATAGCATACTATTATTTCGAGCAGAGATTGTTTCTGCCCATATACATTCCTAGCATCCTATACAATACAGGCCTTTAGGGCATACATATCTAACAGCTTGGATATGTTATATTGGATCGTCGTGTTTGAATAGCCGGGGGTTTTATGAGAGATGTGGGTTTTTATTTTCATTCATGTAAATTTCATTGTATGTAATATTCTTTTATTGGGGCACTTCCGGGTTGAGGATAATGTCACTATTGTATATTATTTACTTTTCCATATTAGGATAGACCCAAGGCGGAAAGCACAAGTAACCGGGTTCTAGAGTCCAGTAGGAGACCATCTCGAGGAGTCAAGACCGGGTCTCCTAATTCTAGAATTGGTAGGGTTTCTTGACGCTCTCGTAGGGGTCTAGGGGTGTGGGATTGGCTATTCTGTTAGTTATATGTATGCCCTAGAAGCCATTACTGTACATACGATGTATATTGTAATGGATGCTTGGACATATATAGGGAGGACTTTCTTGCTCGACATGATAGTATGCTATCTGGTTGTACTTTATCTTAACATGTACTCAGATTGTCTCTATGTTACATGTTGATAAAGCCCTTAGGATGTGTACTCGACTACTGGGACTATGATGAGATAATACTAGTGGGACCACGGTAGTCGACGAGTACATCCTATAACTGTTCCTAGTCGAGGGTGTATCGAGACAGGGCATCGATACACCAGAGTAGACTAGCGTATACGCATCTTGACCCATATGATGGGCGATGGATGATCCCATATCCATCGGTGTTTGACATCAAGGATGGTGTACGGGTGCTCAGTGGAGACTGGGTACACTGGACGGACTCGCCGAGAACTCCCAGATGGTATTATACCTCACATCAGATGGCAGTTCTCCGGTGACACTGGTACAGAGTAGTCTGTTGACCCGAGATCGTCATAGTGTCTTGTGTGATTCCCACTGTGCTTTGATTTCCATCATACCACGTCCAAGAGGGTGTGCAAAAAGGTGGCTTTTGGGTACAGTCCCGAATCACATGGAGGCAATGAGCGATAGGAGGGGATTCGTCTCTCCCGGTATAGGGAGTTGATGTTGTGCTGTGTTCGATTGGCTATAACTGGAAATCCTTGGCCAGGGTTGCTGAGATTTACTGGTAAGTGTTATCAGTAGTTTCTCAAACTGTTATAGACCTCATATCGACACGACTTATCGATCTACTGGGGTCTGACGTTTACCACCCCTAGGCGAGATATGCAACATATCAGACGACGAGACCGGACTGTACGGGAGTGTTACTGTTTGGATTCACAGGAGAAGTTACAGGCTTGCTTGTTGATCTTCTGAGCGCTCAATACCTGGGTAGCTGTTACGTTTAGCTGACCGCTTGCAGCCTGTGGGTGTTTGATATGATCATCACCTACTGCCGGCGTATTGACGATTCTTTAGAGTCCTACACAGAGGTTTCTTGGCTCAGGCAAAACGGAGTAGGAGCACATATGTGATATGTGCGGGACCGAGGATAATGCGATATGTGATACTTTATTATGTTCTCGCGATATTTGATATCAGCCGGGTCATCGGATCAAGTGTTGATTCGATGAATCGGTACGGATTAATATTAGTCGGTTATATGCGATATAGCCGGATTGTCGGATCAAGTGTTGATTCGATAATTTAATGTATAATAATATATATGATATATTAAATTACATTAACTAATATTAGCTCACTAAAAGATTCTTTTTCTCACTCGGGTAATACATTGATATATATGCGATATATGTTAATTGTATTATTTTATTTGGTTACAATAAATATTATATATGTGATATATAATATTGTAACATGATATGATAACTAATGCAACATGTTTAGTAAAGATTAATCAAGATTAGGGTTTGATTTGGGTTAATGACTTCTAGTAGATTCTAGAAGGTTTTCTATTTTGTTTTGGAAAAGATATTTTCAAGTGACTCATTCTTAACTCAACCCAAACCCTAACCCTTGGTCAATTCTCTACAATGGTTAAGTCAACCATGGTTGCATAATTCATCATTATCTCTTTTGCATTATTCATCACAAAAGGAATTCTATTATTGTTCATCTTCTTCCTTCATTCTCTTCATGAAAAAGCTTACTAGTTTTTCTAAAGTGATGAATAAATATGAGAAAAAGATAAATAAAGAGAGCAAAAATCCTACTTCATCATCCTCATCTTCTCTTGCCATTTAGATGAGGGTGTTCACATCATTTCATGAGTGTTAGCTTGTGTTAACGAAACTTCAAGGTAGATCATCTTAGTATCGAAGATCGGAAGCAAAGGTTGCATCTTTCTCTTCGTGAAACCTCTCGAGAGTCCGGAACCCGATGATCGCAGCGAAGGGACCACAACACGGAGCATATGAAGTGAAGGACCGGATCTACAAAGGTTGTAATCCCTCTCACTTAGTGTTAAAGTTGTTAACTTATTAGTTTTCGCCTAATCTCTAGTTTAAAGATCCGTATTCGGGTTGTTCGGCATGACTAAATTTTTAATCGGGCATGGTTGATGCCTTGTAGACCCTTGTGCGCGTGCACAGCAACCCTACAGTGGTATCAGAGCCAAGCTAGAGCTTTAGGCGAAGTCTAGACGAAGTTTAAAGTCCGATCGAACCCGGAAAACCCGATATACCCTAGTTTCTGGAAATTTTTCAAAACTGTGATTTTTTCCGAATTAAAAATTCTCAAAAAAATCAGCAGGGAATTATATGAATTACTGTGAAGCACGTGAGTGTAATTCGACTAAAACGCCGCGGAACCGTGGCCCTACCCCAGCATGTGCGGCGGTTCCGCGGCCATAATGTCGATTCTTGGCACGTGCTTTGCACAGTAATTCCTATATTTTAATCATGGTTTTCCTGGGAATTTTTAATATTTATTCAATAGTTGAATTTTCTGGGGTGTATTGGGGAATCATTGTTTCGATCGGATATTTCAACTTTGTTTGGTTTTTCCGGATAATTTTAGAAACTGTTAAAAAGTTCGAACGGATATCAGTAACTCACTTTTTCCCCTGTCGGAAATTTTTTCAAAAGTTGGATTTTTTCTCGTGTTTAAGAACGTTCTAAATCGTGCAAGTAACGCGGTGGACCCTCTAGAAGACAACAAACCTTAACTCGATTATGTGACCGTCTTGAACTGCCTTTTGAACCTTAGGGTTTGGGGCAGTTCGGCGTGCTACATGTGAGGCGTTGGCTTGACCCTTCTACGGCTGGACCATTGGTACTGTGGCATGTGATGGATGTTTTTAAACTGATTTCAAATGTTGAGATATATTGGGGAAATCTTGGGTGTTTGATTATTCGATCGGAAAGTTTAACTTTGTCTATTTATCTGGAATGTGATACAATATTTGGAATCCACAGATAGTTATGAGATAACTAATTTGAATATTAAAAACATAGCAGTTTAGTCTCGTTGATCGGTTGCCACGGAATTTTGATGCGATCAAAAGTCCGTCGCAATCACGTAGCGTACGCGGATACTCGCTGGGTAAACTTAATAGACAGCCACGCCCCATAGCCCCGACCAAGTGACTGTAGGAGAACCCTGTCGCCGAAAGCATCCGTTCGGGTGCTCGCGGTAGCGGTGTTCCGCCTTAGTGCACTTCGTCGACGGCATCTGGGGGTGCGGCCGTCTACTAAAGTTTGCGACGAGCATTCGATCAGAATATCGGGAATCTTGTTGAATTCCCCGACTTGATATTGAAAAGAGTTTTCGATAATGAGACTAAAATGCGGGGTTTATAATTGTTAGGCATGTGATGTCTAAGGAATTCATTTGGTTAGGCATGCGATGTCTAAAGAGGTTGCGGATTCCAACTGTTGTAGTTTTACACTTTCTTTTCTGTGACCGTAAGCGTAGTATGTGGTGTATCGCCGGCTTCGTTGCTATACATCAACGACAATCGGGATACGCATAATTGCTTACGTTGATGATATGAGATATTATGTGTTGCTGTGATATGTTGTATTGGATCGTCGCTTTTGACTAGCCGGGGGTTTTATGTGAGATGAGAGTTTTTCCTTTTTCATTCATGTAAAATTCATTTGTATGTAATATTCTTTTATTGGGGCACTTCCAGGTAGCGGAAGATGTCACCGTTGTATATTATTTACTTTTCCGCATTAGGTAGACCCAAGGAGGGGAGCACAAGTAACCGGGTTCTAGGGTCCAGTGGGAGACCATCTCGAGGAGTCGAGACCGGGTCTCCTAACCCTATAATTGGCAGTGTTGCTTGCCGCTCTCGTAGGGGTCTGGGGATGTGGGTTTGGCTATTCATCGCGACTGTGGAATCCGTGTTTTGTACAGGCTCGTATTGAAAACACGGACGTCCTAGTATATCCAATATTTCATATATGTTCTTCTGCTGCAATGTTCTGTGATGAGATCATATTACTGCCTGAGACGAATGTTTATATTATATATATGAGATATATATTATATTGCAGATTTCGTTTCAAAAGAGATGCTTGTGAAGCATAATAAAATGGGACTTCATTAATGAGATTAATGAAACTAAAAGAAACCTAAGATGTTGTAGAAACTTGTTTATAAAAACTGGTAGCTCTAGTTCTTGCTTTGCATAGCGGTGTTCCTTGTAGAACATCCAGCACCTTATTCGATAAGGAAAGGACCGAGATCCCTTCACCGGGAGTGACTCCTTTATCAATAACTAGCAGATGCTACAAACTCGGTTTGTCTTTTGATTGCTTCTATAGTTTCTGCTTTGCATAGTGGTATTTGTGAAATATCCTGCACCTTATTCGATGAGGAAAGGGCCGACGATCCCTTCACCGGGAGTGACCCCTTTAGCAAAACTAGAAAAGCCTCAAAAACACTCCATATAAAATCACTCGATTCTACAAAGATTTCATGTTCATTACGCAATAGGTTTTCAGAAAAACCTGTCGTAGCCCTCCGTCATTTCAGATAAATTGTATATAGTATTCGTGCTGTATTTGTTGGCTTTCGTCAAGGTGCAGTGTGCGGTAGCTATATGCTGCTTATCTGCTAGCATACGATGCGATTGGATTAGGGTAGTCGTGTGGCTTTGTTGGCTTTCGTCAAGGGTCGTGCGGGTGGGTTTAATTCAATCAAGAAATGTACGGGTTGAACTTGACTAGCGGGCTATGGTTTGTTGGCTTTCGTCAAGGTCATAGCACGTTAAGGGCAAAATATTATTGGGAATTTCAAGTGTTGAAATTTGCAATGAGATTGCATACCTTCTATGAGATAGTTGGATCCCGATACCCGCTGCGAGTAAGAGTTACTCCTGGGAGAGTTTTACACATTACAATTAGCCGATCAAGTAGGTGTCTAGAAAGGTGTTAACGGGGTTACGCCTCTGGAAAAACGAGGTTTACTTTAATTAGGTTCGTGCGAAAGCATGAGGACCTCCCTCAAAGTACCGATACTGGCCTGGCTGAAAGATTGGCGAACTTGTAGCGTGTGATTAATCCTGGCTAGTCTTTCCTTTTAGGGTTTGAAGGAAGATTTGATTAAAACAGTGGGAGACATCTTGATTAGATATATTAGATAACCAATCTAATCTTGCAAGAGCATACGCTGAGTGTTTTCTTCTCTCTCTCTCTCCAGGTAGCGACCATATCACGCCTTAATCAAGATAATAATACGGATATACTGACCGAACCTGCTTGTTATACTGAGCTGGGGAACATTGGTCCCGCTCCAACTTATAATTGTTATAAGACAGAGCAGGAAATTGGGGATTACCAGAATTCCCGTGCCGCCCAAACGAAGAAAGTGCATGTTGATGCATCATCTTCGGGTGTGTTCATTACACAGAACTGTTTCTCAGTAACCTTTACGTCCTGGGTATGTGATACCGGATCAGGATCCCGCATATGTAATTTGTTACATGGGCTACAGATAGGTAGAGAACTGAGAACGGGTGATAAGTTTCATGAGACAGAAAACGGTGCAAGAGTTACAGCCAAGTCTGTTGGTCACTATCACCCTGTATTACCAGAATACATTGAATCTGAACGAATATTATTAGATACCGAACCTGATATACAAAATCATATCAGTCTCTTTATTAGTAAAGAAAGGATATAATTTTGTATTGTTGGATAATGTTTTGAACATTTCCTATATCAAGAGTTGATCGGTTCAGGCATGTTATCTAAAAGCATAGACGTTCTAAATCAAACTACAGTTCTTAGTATACAGAACACACACAAGAGGAAGAGTTCAGAAATGAATGAATCCTTCTTGAGGCATTGTAGACTAGGTCATATCAATGCGACCCGACTGGCTGAAGTTACATTTAGATGCATATTTAAATTAGTTTGAATTTACATCTTGTGAAACTTGCCGGTCATGTCACAAAGATAAGATGATTACAGCTCTGTTTATTAGAAACAGAGAAAGAGTTAGTGAACTCTTGGGATTGATACATGCTGATTTATGAAGGTCCCCTGTCTACACATGCCAAGACTGGTTCTTTGTACTTCCTTACATTCTCTGATGATCTCTCAAGATTCAGACATATATTCCTGCTGAAACACAAGTCTGAACCTTTTGTGATATTCAAAGAATATAAGTTAGAAGTAGAGAACCAAAATACGGGTATAAGTATTATGTCCTTTGATGAGATCAAGGAGGAGAATACTTGAGCACGGGATTCCTGGACTATTCTAAAGGAGAATGAGATTCTCTCTCAGCATTACTCCTCCGTATACACCATAGCACGATGGTATATCGGGGTATAGCAATAGCACCATATGTGATATGGTGTGCTCTATGATGAGTACTACTGAGTTGCCTATTTCCTTTTGGGAGTTATGCACTTGAGAAGCTACATACCTATTGAATAGGGTTCAAATCAAATCAGTTGCCTACCACTTCATATGTGATATGGAAAGGGAAGAGCCCATATCTTAAGCTTGTTAAGATTTGGGGTTGTTCGGATTATGTCTAAAAGCAAAATCCGGACAAGGTCGAAGCAAGGTCTGTTATGTAGAACTGGAAAGGTTCCAGCTATACAAAATGCAGCTGATGATTTGGTAGAACCAAAGGATTCAATAGTTTCCAACGAACCTCAGCCTCTCTGCCGATCTAGTAGGGTTCCTCACCCACCTGAGAGATACTTTGGTTTCTCTATGACAATGGGAGCGAGGATTGCATCATGAGATGATGACCCAACTAGTTTCGAGCTGGCCATCAGGAGTGGGACTCTGTAAGAATGGCTGGATGCTTATCGATCTGAGATGGAATCCTTATACACCAACAAAGTATGGACTTTGGTTGCCTTATCTGAAGGGTTAAATCCCCATCAGGAGCAAGTATATCTTGAGAAGATTACTTGGTGTACATGGAAAAGTTGAGATTTTCAAAGCTAGACTTGTTAAAGGTTTGCATCATAGACCAGGTATGGATTATGTTGAAACCTTTTCTAAGGATCTATGCTTAAGTCCATCCAGATCCTACTTGCCACGGCTACATACCATGACTACGATATCTGGTGGTTGGGTGTCATGACTGCTTTTCTAAATGATGATTTAGAAGATAGCGTCTATAAGTACACAGCCAGAGGGCTTCGTAGACAGTGGGAGCAGCGGAAACGTGTGCAAGATGTTTTATATGATAAAACAGGCATCGCGGAGTTGGAACATTTGTTTTGATGTGGTAGTCAAAGAGTTTGACTTCATCAAAATGGTAGATGAACCTTGTATATACAAAAAGGTAGTAGAGAGTATGGTGGTGATCCTCGTAGAGTACGTGGATGACATACTCTTGATAGGGAAAGAGTTTCCTATGCTACGATTGGTCAATCTCCGCTTATCACAAGGATTCTCCATATAGGATCAAAGCGATACCTCCTAAATCCGGGGTTTTGGATCTATGAGATAGATCTAATTGGATGTTAGGATACTCACTAGTTGTAGTGAGATGGTATCAATCAATCCTGAGGAGAATCACTGGAAAGGTTCCAGAGTGATAAGGACGACTGAATGTCAGTTGCAGGCATTGTCTATACCCTCAGTGGAGGGACGGTATGTTGGAAGAGTTCCAAGCTAGATACCGTGACATACTAGACGATTAAAGTCAAGATACATCGTTACCAAGGATGCTACCAAAGAGGCAGTCTGGATATATATAAGTTCATGAGATGAACTTCGTTCCTACCATTGTGTGACAATGGAGTTGTGGCTTTAGCCAAGGAACTACCGTCCCATCAGAAATCCAGATATAATTCTTAGGCAGTATCACCTAATCATGGAGATGGTTGATCTCCAGGGAGATCGAGGTTAGGAGAGAAGACACAGAGGACAACAGCGCGGATCCATTCACAAAGGCCTTTTTCCCAGTAGAGACTTTTATGGGATGGTTGAGTATGAGATACTTCAACCGCAGCTAATTGTTGGGTATGCGATACCATAACAGATGGTCCTAGTGCAAGTGGGAGATTGTTAGTTATATGTATTCCCTAGAGGCCATTACTGTACATACGATGTATATTGTAATGGATGCTTGGACATATATAGGGAGGACTTTCTTGCTCGACATGATAGTATGCTATCTGGTTGTACTTTATCTTAACATGTACTCAGATTGTCTCTATGTTACATGTTGATAAAGCCCTTAGGATGTGTACTCGACTACTGGGACTATGATGAGATCATACTAGTGGGACCACGGTAGTCGACGAGTACATCCTATAACTGTTCCTAGTCGAGGGTGTATCGAGACAGGGCATCGATACACCAGAGTAGACTAACGTATACGCATCTTGACCCATATGATGGGCGATGAATGATCCTATATCCATCGGTGTTTGACATCAAGGATGGTGTACGGGTGCTCAGTGGAGACTGGGTACACTGGACGGACTCGCCGAGAACTCCCAGATGATATTATACCTCACGTCAGATGGCAGTTCTCCGGTGACACTGGTACAGAGTAGTCTGTTGACCCGAGATCGTTATAGAGTCTTGTGTGATTCCCACTGTGCTTTGATTTCCATCATACCACGTCCAAGAGGGCGTGCAAAAAGGTGGCTTTTGGGTATAGTCCCGAATCACATGGAGGCAATGAGCGATAGGAGGGGATTCGTCTCTCCTGGTATAGGGAGTTGATGTTGTGCTGTGTTCGATTGGCTATAACCGGAAATCCCTGGCCAGGGTTGCTGAGATCAGTAGTTTCTCAAACTGTTATAGACCTCATATCGACACGACTTATCGAGCTACTGGGGTCTGACGTTTACCACCCCTAGGCGAGATATGCAACATATCAGACGACGAGACCGGACTGTATGGGAGTGTTACTGTTTGGATTCACAGGTGAAGTTACAGGCTTGCTTGTTGATCTTCTGAGCGCTCAATACCTGGGTAGCTGTTACGTTTAGCTGACCGCTTGCAGCCTGTGGGTGTTTGATATGATCATCACCTACTGCCGGCGTATTGACGATTCTTTAGAGTCCTACACAGAGGTTTCTTGGCTCAGGCAAAACGGAGTAGGAGCACATATGTGATATGTGCGGGACCGAGGATAATGCGATATGTGATACCGTATTATGTTCTCGCGATATTTGATATCAGCCGGGTCATCGGATCAAGTGTTGATTCGATGAATCGGTACGGATTAATATTAGTCGATTATATGCGATATAGCCGGATTGTCGGATCAAGTGTTGATTCGATAATTTAATGTATAATAATATATATGATATATTAAATTATATTAACTAATATTAGCTCACTAAAAGATTCTTTTTCTCACTTGGGTAATACATTGATATATATGCGATATATGTTAATTGTATTATTTTATTTGGTTACAATAAATATTATATATGTAATATATAATATTGTAACATGATATGATAACTAATGCAACATGTTTAGTAAATATTAATCAAGATTAGGGTTTGATTTGGGTTAATGACTTCTAGTAGATTCTAGAAGGTTTTCTATTTTGTTTTGGAAAAGATATTTTCAAGTGACTCATTCTTAACTCAACCCAAACCCTAACCCTTGGTCAATTCACTACAATGGTTAAGTCAACCATGGTTGCATAATTCATCATTATCTCTTTTGCATTATTCATCACAAAAGGAATTCTATTATTGTTCATCTTCTTCCTTCATTCTCTTCATGAAAAAGCTTACTAGTTTTTCTAAAGTGATGAATAAATATGAGAAAAAGATAAATAAAGAGAGCAAAAATCCTACTTCATCATCCTCATCTTCCCTTTCCATTTAGATGAGGGTGTTCACATCATTTCATGAGTGTTAGCTTGTGTTAACGAAACTTCAAGGTAGATCATCTTAGTATCGAAGATCGGAAGCAAATGTTGCATCTTTCTCTTCGTGAAACCTCTCGAGAGTCCGGAACCCGATGATCGCAGCGAAGGGACCACAACACGGAGCATATGAAGTGAAGGACTGGATCTACAAAGGTTGTAATCCCTCTCACTTAGTGTTAAAGTTGTTAACATATTAGTTTTCGCCTAATCTCTAGTTTAAAAATCCGTATTCGGGTTGTTCGGCACGGCTAAATTTTTAATCGGGCATGGTTGATGCCTCGTAGACCCTTGTGCGCGTGCACAGCAACCCTACATATTCATCACAACCATGGAATCCGTGTTTTATACAGGCTTAAAATAAAACACGGAAATCCTAGTATATCCAATATTTCATATGTTGTTCTTCTGTTGCGATATCTGTGATGTGATCATTTGATATATTGAGATGGATACAGGATATAGTATATGTGATATATTATATAGACGTTGCTTATGTTTTACACCCGCGCTAGCATTGCCTCGCTCTGCCGTTAGTTACCTAACCTAACGGTGCACGAGAGGACATCGAGGCGAATGCGTATGGCATATGTATACGTTGTATTTATCTGTGATGCTTAGGTAACTTAACATGATGGGACTTCATTAATGAGATTAATGAAATAAAAGAAACCTAAAGATGTTGCGGAATCGAATTTTCAAAAATAGGTAGATCTAGTTGTTGCTTTGCATAGCGGTGTTCCTTGTAGAACATCCAGCACCTTATTCGATAAGGAAAGAGCCGAGATCCCTTCACCGGGAGTGACCTCTTTAGCAATAACTGGCAGATACTACAACCATCGGTTTTGTCTTTTGATTGCTTTTCTAGTTTTTGCTTTGCACAGTGGTATTGTGAATATCCTGCACCTTATTCGATAAGGAAAGAGCCGACGATCCCTTCACCGGGAGTGACCTCTTTAGCAAAACTAGCAAAGGCCTAAAAAACACTCCATTTAAATCATTTGATTCTACGACGAGATCAAGTTCATTACGCAAAAGGTTTTCTTAAAAACCTGTCGTAGCCCTCCGTCATTTTAAGAAGTAGAGTACTTAGTATTCGTGCTGTGTATGTCGACTATAGTTGAGGTGTAGTGTACAGTAGCTAAGTGATGTCTTCCTATACAGCATAAAATGTGATTAATTAGGACAGTCATGTGATTATGTCGACCATAGTTAAGGGTCATGTGGGTAGGTCTAATTAATCATGAAATGACGGATAGAACTTGACTAGTGCTTATGATATATTGACCATAGTTAAGGACATAAGTACTAGGGGTAAAATATTATCGGGAATTTCAAGTGTTGAAATTTGCAATGACATTGCATACCTTCTATGAGATAGTAGGATCCCGATACCCACTGCGAGTAAGAGTTACTCCTGGGAGAGTTTTACACATTACAATTAGCCAATCAAGTAGGTGTCTAGAAAGGTGCCAACGGGGTTATGCCTCTGGGAAAACGAGGTTTATTTTAATTAGGTCCGTGTAATAGCACGGGGAACCTCCCTCAAAGTACCGGCACTAGCCTGGCTGAAAGATTGGCGAACTTGTAGGGTGTAATTAATCCCGGCTAGTCTTTCCTTTTAAGGTTTGAAGGAAGATTTGACTAAAACAGTGGGAGACATCCTGATTAGATATATTGATAACCAATCTAATTTTGCAAGAGCATACGCTGAGTGTTTTCTTCTCTCTCTCTCCAGGTAGCGACCATGTCATGCCTTAATCAAGATAATAATACAGATGTATTGACCGAACCCGCTTGTTATACTGTGCTAGGGAACGTTGGTCCCGCTCTAACTTATAATTGTTATAAGACCGAGCAAGAAATTGGGGATTGCCACGATTCCCGTGCCGCCCAAACAAAGAAAGCGTATGTTGATATATCTTCTTCGGGTATGTTCATTACCAAGAACTGTTTTCAGTATCCTATACGTCTTGGGTATGTGATACCGGATCAGGATCCCGTTAGTGTAATCTGTTACATGGGCTATAGAAAGGAAGAGAACTGAGAACGGGTGATAAGTTTCAAGAGTTAGAAACGGTGCAATTGTTGCAAGCCAAGCAGTTGGCAGATATCACCCTGTATTACCAGAATACATTGATTCTGAAAGAATGTTATTAGATACCGAACCTGATATACAACATCATATCAGTCTCTTTATTGAGATAAAAAAGGATATAATTTTGTATTGTTGGATAATGTTTTGAACATTTCCTATATCAAAAGCTGATCGGTTCAGGCATGTTATCTAAAAGCATATACATTCTAAATCAAATCACAGTTCTTAACGTATAAAACACACACAAGGGGAAGAGTTCAGAAATGAACGAATCCTTTTTGAGGTATTGTATACTAGGTCATATCGATGCGCCCGACTAGCTAAGTTACATAGAGATGCATATTTAAATCAGTTTGAATTTACATCTTGTGAAACTTGCCAGTCATGTCACAAAGATAAGATGACCATAGCTCTGTTTATTGGAAACAGAGAAAGAGTTACTGAACTCTTGGGATTGTTACATGCTGATGTATGAAAGTCCCCTGTCTACACATGCCAGTGTAAGTCTACGCTAGCGCCCCGGCCGTCTACAGACGCCAAATGCGGAACAAAAACTTTTAAACTGGCGCTATCGTATACTTTAACCCGGATCTGCCATTATTGCTAAACTAACAAACTGTAAAGAGTGTAGGAAGATTGTACCGAACGATCCGAGTCCTTCGTTCTTCAACCATCATCCCACGCTCCGTTGCGGCTGCTCCGATCTTGTCGATCTCCGATCTCCTCGTCGAGGTGGCACCACATCACTGATTCTTTAAACGGGCTCCCGCCTCTGACTCGAGGCAACTCGATCGTCAAGTTTGCTAAAAGAGACGACCAAGAATGATGTAGAGAATGAGTATATGACTTTGTCTCTCTTCGTCCAAATCCGTGGACGATCGGTTAATGAAGTTGCCGAGGGAATTGGGTGATGGAATGAAATATACGGTAAAATTCCATGCACCCCAAATGCTATCATAATCTTTTCACAAATGAATCAAGTGTCCAAATGAGAGAGGGGAGGGGCCTTTCTTATAAAGAGAAGGAGGAGGGTGAGTGTAGGAGCAAGAGAGTAACCTTAAGCACAAAATATCATATGTGAACACATAATAATATGTTAAGGAAAACAAGAAAGGTTTGAAATCAAAGCATGAGTCATTATTGCATTAATGACACCATTAATGCACTAATGACTCACAAGCCTCATCATCACTTCTAGAAGTTTCTAGAATGATGACTCACCCTAACAGAAGAAAAGATAAACCCGTCTTTAACCGAATGTTAAAAGACGGCTGATAGAAAACTGGAAACTGGCAACTTCCAAAAGTGATCCTGAAACGACTTTCAGGAAAACCCCGAAACTGTATAAATATATCCGCATTTGTATTACGACCGAATACAAATGCAACTGAGACAAAGATATTATACCTACTCAATATAATACTCGGATCCGGCTTAAACCAAAGCCGACCAGTATTATCTGCCCGAAAAATAACACGTGCGTAAACGCACGTGTATTTTCCGAACCCTGCCATAAAACCATACGGCCTCTACAACGTTTCGCCCGAACTTGGGAAACTATTTGTGGGGGACTCTAATGACTCGTCAGCACCATGGCAGTGGGTTTAACCACAAACCGTTAGCGGCACTAGCAATGCGTAACGGCTGCCCATGGACTGACCTCAAGGGAGACCGATGAGCACACTCAAGGGAAGCCGATGAGCGAACTCATCCAGAAACCCTACTGAGCCTAACAGTGACAATGTATATACAGTCCGGTCCGTTCGTCAATGAGTATCGCATATCCGCCTAGGGGGCTAGTAACGTTAGACCCCCAATAGCAGTATAAGTCGTGTCGGAGTGTAGCCTCAATACACCCTGAGATACTACTGGAGTACCTACCAGTAAATCTCCTACCATGGCCATGGATTTGTGTAATGGCTCTCCTAGACACAGCACGACCTCGCCCCCAATACCGGGAGAGACGAATCCCCTGCCGATCCGCTCACGTGCCCCCATATGGCTCGGGACTGTACCCAAAAGCTACCTGTTTGCACGACTCCTTTGAGCCGTGGTAGGGTAGAAATCAAAGCACAGTGGGAACTCACACGAGACAAATGACGACCTCAGGTCGATGAACTAACATGTACACATGTCACCAGGGAACTGCTATCTGACGGTAGATATAATACTAACTAGCAGATTCCCGGCGAGTCCTGTCCGGTGTACTCATAACCCAATGAGCACCTGTATACATCTTAGGTGATCCAACTGACACCAGTGGCTTGTGAGACCGGCCACCGCCCCTCGTCGGGGTCTCGACTGTACACACTAGTCTACTTCGGAGTATCGATGCCTTGTCTCGAAACTCCCACGACTAGGGACCATAATTAAGGATATGCATATAAACTACCCAACTCTCACGTATATGATCGCCATCATACTGTTGGTAGTAAAGCAAGATCCTAAGGGCTCTATCAAAGTGTAACATGCAATCAGTCACCTGAACATGTACACGACTGATAAAGGCAAACCAGATAGCATACTATCATCTCGAGTAAGACTGTGCTACAGCGATAGGTCCTCCGCAATCATTGCAATCACGTACCTGCGATCCAATAATTGACTATGAGGGCACTATCTCCAACAGCCAGGACTGGTTCTTTGTACTTCATTACATTCACTGATGATCTCTCAACATTCAGACATATGTTCCTGTTGAAACACAAGACCGAAGCTTTTGAGATATTCAAAGAAAATAAGATAGAAATAGAGAACCAAAACAGGTATAAGTATTTTGTCCTTTGATGTGATCAAGGAGGAGAATACTTGAGCACGGAATTTCTGGATTATTCTAAAGGAGAATGAGATTCTCTATCAGAATTACTCCTCCGTATACACCACAGCACGTCGGTGGATCGGGGCGGAGCAATCGTACCCTATGTGATATGGTGTGCTCTATGATGAGTACTACTGAGTAGCCTATATCCTTTTGGGGTTTACGCACTTGTGAAGCTGCATACCTATTGAATAGGGTTCCAATCAAATCAGGTACCTACCACTCCATATGAGATATGGTATGGGAAGAACCCATCTTTTAAGGAAGTTAAGATTTGGGGTTGTCCGGCCTATGTCTAAAAGCAAAATCCGGACAAGCTCGAGACAAGGTCAATTCTGTGGAAGTTTGTTGGATATCCTAAGCATTCGCAAGGGAATATCTTCTACCACTCTGAGGAGCAAAAGTTGTTTTGTTTCTCAGCATACCATCTTTGAGAAAGGGAATTTCTTGTGAAGAAATTAGTGGTCATGAGGTAGAACTGGAAGGAGTTCCAGCTATACAAACTGCAGCTGATCATTTAGTAAACCCGGAGGATTCATAGCTTCCAACGAACCTCAGACTCTCCGCCGATCTGGTAGGGTTCCTCACCCACCTAAGAGATACTTTGGTTTTATCTATGACAATGGGAGCGAGGATTGCATTATGAGATGATGACCCAACTAGTTTCAAGCTGGCCATCAGGAGTGGGGACTCTGTGAGAATGGCTGGATGCTAAGCGATCTGAGATGGAATCCATATACAACAACAAAGTATGGACTTTAGTTTCTTTATCTGAAGGGTCAAATCCCTATCAGGAGCAAGTATATCTTGAGAAGATTACTTGGTGTATATGGAAAAGTTGAGACTTTCAAAGCTATGCTTAAGTCCATCCAGATCCTACTTGCCATTGCTACATACCATGACTACGATATCTGGTGGTTGGGTATCATGACTGCTTTTCTAAATGATGATTTAGATGAGAGTGTCTATAAGTACACAGCCAGAAGGCTTCGTAGACAGTGGGAGCATCGGAAACGTGTGCAAGTTGTTTTATGAGTTAAAGCAGGCATCGCGGAGTTGGAACATCTGTTTTGATGTGATAGTCAAAGAGTTTGACTTCATCAAAATGGTAGATGTATATTCAAAAAGATAGTAGGGAGTATGGTGCTGATCCTTGTATTGTACGTGGATGACATACTCTTGATAGGAAAGGAGTTTCCTATGCTACGCTCGCTCAATCTCCATTTATCATAATGATTCTTTATATAGGACTAAGGTGATACCTCCTAATTCCTGGTTTTTGGATCTATGAGATAGATCTAAGTGGATGTTAGGATTCTCACTAGGTGTAGTGAGATGGTGTCAATCGATCCTGGAGAGAATCACTGGATAGGATCCAGGGTGGTAAAGACGACTGAATGTTAGTCACGGGCATTGTCTTTACCCTCGGTAAAGGGATGGTATATTGGAAGAGTTCCAAGCTAGATAACGTGACAAATCCAGGCGATTAAAGGCTCGATACATTGCTACCAAAGAGGCAGTCTGGATATATATATTAGTTTATGAGATGAACTTCGTTCCTACCATTGTGTGACAATGGAGTTATGGCTTTTGGCCTAGGAACCCCCGTCCCATCAGTGATTCAGACATATTCTTAGGCACTATCACCTGATCATGGAGATAGTTGATCTCCAGGGAGATCGAGGTTAGGAGAGTATATACAGAGGAGAACAGAGCGGATCCACTCACAAAGGCCTATTCCCAGTAGAGACTTTTATGGGATGGTTGAGTATGGGATACTTCAACCACTGCTGTTTGTTGGGTATGAGATACTACAACAGATGGCCCTAATGCAAGTGGGAGATTGTTAGTGATATGTATGCCCTAGAGGCCATTACTGTACATACGATATATATTGTAGTGGATGCTTGGACATATATATGGAGGACTTTCTTACTCGATATGATAGTATGCTATCTGGTTGCTCTTTATCTCAACATGTACTCTAATTGTCTCTATGTTACATGTTGATAAAGTCCTTAGGATGAGTACTTGACAACCAGGACTATGATGTAGATCATACTAGTGGGGACAGTGTAGTCGCTAAGTACATCCTTCAAATGTTCCTAGTCGTTGGTGTATCGAGACAGGGCATCGATATACCAGAGTAGACTAGCGTATAGCTTCTCGACCCATGTAGATGGGCGATGGATGATCCCATATCCATTGGTGTTTGACATCAGAGACAGTATACGGGTGCTCAGTGAAGACTGGGTACACTGGACGGACTCGCCCAGAACTCCTAGATGGTATTGAACCTATCGTCATATGGCAGTTCTCTGGTGACACTGGTACAGGTTAGTCTGTAGACCCGAAATCGTCATAGAGTCTTGTGTGATTCCCACCGTGCTTTGATTTCCAACTTAACACGTCCAAGAGGGCGTGCAAAACGGTGGCTTTTGGGTACAGTCCCGAGTCACATGGAGGCAATGAGTGATAGGAGGGGTTTCGTCTTTCCTAGTATAGGGAGTTGATGTTGCGCAGTGCTCGATTGGCTATAACAGGAAGTCCTTGGCTAAGGCAGATTCAGAGATATACTGGTAAGTGTTATCAGTAGTTTCTCGACCCGTTATGAGCCTCATATCGACACGACTTATCGAGTTACTGGGGTCTGACATTTACCACCCCTAGATGAGATATGCGACATATCAGACGAAGAGACCGGACTGTACGGTCGTGTTACTGATTGGATTCACAGAAGTGTGAGCAGGCTTACTTGTTGATCTTCCAATCGCTCAATACCCGGGTAGCTGTTACGTTTAGCAGACCGCTTGCGGCTTGTGGATGTTTGATATGATCATCACCTACTACCGGCGTATTGACGAGTCTTTAGAGTCCTACACAGGGGTTTCCTGGCTCAAGCGAAACGGAGTAGGAGCACATATGTGATATGTGCGGTACCGAGATTGATACGATATGAGATACCATATTCTATTCTCGCGTTTTGCAACATTGATCGGTTGTATGCGATATAGCCGGGTTATCGGATCAAGTGTTGATTCGATAAGTTGTTACACATGATATTAGTCGGTTATAGCCGGATTATTAAATCAAGAGTTGATTTAATAATTTAATGTATAATTATATATTTGATATATTACATTACATTAACTAGTATTAGCTCACTTAAGATTTATTTTCTTACTAGATTGTGCACATTCTTTATATGTGATATATGCAAGTGTACATGTTTGTATCATGCTTGATGATACATACAAGATGGGTGTATGAGATTAATACCATGCTAGGGTTAAGTTAGGGTTTTTATTTATGTTAAGCTAATTCAAAAGAGATTGACTTTGTCATGGTAAAGCTTGGACAAAAGCTTTTGGATAAGTTTTGACAAAGTCAACTCTTTTGTCTAGTTAAAGATATTTATCAAACCCAACCCTTAACCATAGTGTATGGTTTATTCTCTACATGAGTTAAGCATGATAGTTTTAACTCAACTATGGTTGCAATAATTCATATGATGAATTATTCATGAGACTTCTTTTTCTTTTTCAAGCTCCATGAAAAAGCTTGCTAGCACTAATGGAGTTATGAGAAAAAGTGTGAGAAAATCAATTCAAAAGTGAGCCCACTTCCTACTTCATCATCCTCTACTACTTGCCATGTAGTATAGGGTGTTCTCTTTATAAAGTTCATGAACTAGTGAAGGAATAGCTTGAATTAGTGTCTCCCCGACGTAGATCATCTTCGGCCTTGAAGTCATCGAAACAAGCACGTTCGTTCTTCTTGTGGAGCTTCTCTAGAGTCCGGAGTTCACGATCACAGCAGAGGGGACATCTACACGGAGCTATTGAAGTGAAGGACCAGTCTACAAAGGTTGTATTCCCGCTCTCATTATATATTGCAAAGTGTTTGCATAGATTATTCCGTATATTTCTAGTAGACGATCTATGGTTAGGGTTAGCTAAAACGACAAAATTTTAATTTGGTATGGACGATGCCTCCCGAAACGTTGCTGCCGTCGTAGGTAACCATTCAAAACTGATGCTGAGTTCCACCACAGAATCCTCGAGAAGAAGGACAAAGAGGCAGCGAAAAAAGCTGCCAACATAAAACGAATGGCGCTTTTATTCCAAGACATGGTCGGGACGATGTTACAGCCTGATCCTCCAGCTGAAGACTCTTCGATTATCCTTGAAGATGATAGAGGAGAGACATCAAATCCTCTACCGTCACTGTCAGCAGCCAAGGAGGAGACCATCTTCAAAGCCACACTCGATGATTATATAGCTCAACAGATACGAGCTCATAAGGCGAACGAAGCGGCCGGCCAAATTGTTAAGACTGGAAGACCCTATCCAGGCCGGTATGACCAAATAAAGTACCCGCCGGGATATATGATCCCTAAATTCCATGTATATAAGGGGACAGGGAATCCACACCAGCACGTTGCTTAATTCAGAGCCTTGTGCGGTAATACTTGGGGTGACGACAAACTGCTGCTTCGCTATTTTGTTGGCAGCTTATCGGAGACAGCTTTTGAATGGTACTCCGAGCTCCCGAACGATTCCACCAAAACTTTTACGGAGATGGAATCGCTATTCACCCAGCGTTTCACAAGCGCTAGTGAATGCACCCCAATCACGGTGTTGATCAATGCCAGGGTGAAGCCAGGCGAAACATGGGTTCAGTATGCGATACGGTGGCGGAACCTATGGTCGAAGTGTGAACATCGCGTAGAAGAGGATCCTGCAGTGGGCATGTTTGTGGGAACCCTTGATCTGCAGGCGACCATATCCCAATTCATGATGTTTTTCAAGCCAACTACCTTCCAGGCCTTGATCGACAAGCTGGCCCAAATGGAACAGATGGGCAATAGACTGTCCTCCTCAAAGACGGATCCTCGGAATGAGAAAGGGAAAGGGAAAGAAACCTTCGTCGCCAATGCTCAACAATAACTGAGTAGCCCGAGACCGGTTGTTCCCCAAAGCAACAAGCGGCAATCCCTCGATGAGAAGTTAAGACGTCCTTACTCGTTTCTCCAGGAAAAAACAAGGAGACTGTTCAAACTAGCAGTGTGCAACAGGCTCATCACTCTACCAGAGCCGAGACACCCACTACAACCGAACGATGTCAACGATCTCAATTACTGCCCCTACCACCGAGTATCGGGCCATCCGATCGAAGACTGCTACGTCTTCAAAAATTGGGTTGAAGACCAGTATTAACAGGGCAAGTTCACGCTGTCCGAAAACTGGAAGGTAAATCCGCCACAACAACACACCCCTAAAAGGGTGGACACGCCGGGGGCATCATGGTCATTTATAGAAGAAGCTCCATAGGAAGTTGTTTTTTCAGCAAAAATTAAAAGGATGCTGAAAGGTCTTCAAACATATCCGGCGACCAGATGGAAAAGCCCGCAAGAGCCGGAAATCATCGATGGGATGCTGAAACCACGCCCAATATCAGGAGTTAGTAGCAATGGGCAAAACACCCAGGTCCAGCCGTCAAAACCTTCAAAGAAAAAGAAGAAGACCAAAAGGCTCGCGCAGTCTGACGACAAGCGCACGGATCTACAAAAGCATATTGACGCGCTGGAGGAATACAACCAGAAGGCGCGAACTCCAGTCACACTTCAAGAGTTTCTCAATCACATCCTTGAGAGTGAAGATAACGACAATGATGAGGGAGACGATTTGTTAGAAGAATCTAAAGATTATGTGGCAAATTGCCACATGATCACTCATTTGTCGCTATGTAACAAAGCAGCTCACTCGGCGTTAGGAGATAATGTAGAGTAGTTGGGGGCAGGAGCAAAGCTAAAATTCTTGGATTATATGACAAGATCTATCAAGGAGAAACCTACTTGTTCATAAAGCATCCGGCGAAACTTTTCCTCAAAGCTACAACGGACCGAAACGTCCCTAAACTAACGATGGACAGCAATGTCCTAAAACTTGCAACTGACCGAAACGTCTTTAAACTACTATAAACCCGCAGCATCCTTGGGCTGGCTCGTAAAAAAAATGGTACGTCCATAAGCAAGATGGGCATGGATGAAAACCCGAAAGGGTTCCGTGAGTAAAAGCAGCAGGGCTACTGGAGAGTTTGTGAAAACCCGAAAGTGCGCAATCTCGTTAAAAGACACTTGCAAGGTCCTCTCGACCTTGTAAGGAGAAAACTACCTGCGTGAGATTTTTATGACTCACAAAGGAGCGACACACTTAGGGATCCCCACGATTCCTAAGGGGAAATTACACTTACGAGATCCTCATGACTCGTAAGGAGAACCCTCTTATGAGACCCTCAAGGCTTATAAGATTTAAAAGCCTTAAACTACAGGGATCCGAACCTATTCTTAAGCCATCACACACCCTAATTTTGCCCTACAAGTGGTTCAATGTTTACCTTTGTATACAATCCACGGGCACGAATAAATATTTCCCTAACAGAGTCCCACCAGCGACTAGGGATATGCTCACACGGTGAACAAACACTTGTAGGTCCTCTCGAATTGCAAGGAGAAAACACTCTTGTAAGATCCTTACGACTTATAAGAGAATACACACTTAAGAATCCTCATGATTCTTAAGGAGAAAACACACCTACGAGGTCCTCACTATAACGTTTTAGAAATCGTTTTGCGAATTTTCCGTTTTTAGAGTAAAATAGTCGATATTTTCCATTTTAACCCGATTGTGATCAAACATCAATATAGACTTGCCGGCACCTAGTATAACTAGAATAAAGCTAGTGGGTGAACTTTGGGGGTCAATAGGAAGTTTTGGTTCACATAGAATTTTTCACTAATAAAATATTATTTTAATGCTTTATTTGTGCACTTTATTAGTGGTAATTACATTTTTTGTGGGTTAATTAGTACTAATGTGGTTTATGCTAAACTAATCACTAGAATTATGTTTAGAACCTTCTCTCCAAAATATCTTGATTTTTGTTTAATTATTTGATTTTTTTAAAAGAAAAGATAATGAAGACTTAAAGCTCTTGTTTTATTGTACAATTATTGCAATTTCCTTCTAGAAATTTCCACACAACTCCACACAAACCCTAGCCTTCTCACTTGGCCGGCCACATCCAATTCCTTGCTGCCCTTCATTTTTCTTCACCCATTTCTTCTCATTTTGCTTCAAAAAATCATGAAAAATCCAAATAAATTTATACAAATTCAAATATAAATCAAACCCTTCATTCTTCTTCTTCAATCTTGCTTGGATCTTCATTCTACTGGGGATTTTAGAGGCTAAAGTTTGGATTGTTCTTGTTTCAAATCTTGTCTCTTTGAAGGTATAAATCCAAACCCTAACCTCTTTTTGTAGTTTAATAATTTAATTAGCTTAATTAGATGTTTAATTTAAGCTTTTAAATTCATATTTAGAAATTCAAGATATCATTTTGATAATCAAATTAGTGTTTTGATTAGTGGATTGGTTAAGTGATAAGTTAAGACAAATGAAAACTTAATCAATTTGCTAATTTGTTAAATGATATTTTCCTAATCGGCTAATTAAGCTAATTAACAAACTAAACTTTTACTAATCCTAATTAGTGAAATCTAAAATTTTAGAAAAGCTTTAAATGGTTTAAGCTTGCTATTTTGAGATATTTGTAAATTCTAGTTTTGATAAAACTTGTAGTTTTGTGCTAAAATGGTATACTGCTTACTAGATTTACGGATATTTTAGGCGTGGGTTTCTTTTGACGTTGTGACGTTATGTATATTGATTCTACGCTATATCTTATGTTGTGAATGTGCGATCGGTACGATCAGGGTCTAGACTTGGTAGTTATGTCGTTTTGCGTTCGTAGCTAGGGTCATGCCGATGTCGTTCGTGTCTTTGTATAGCTTTTGCTCTTTAGTTCGTTTAGTAAGGGCGCTATGCGCGTTAACCACTAAAACGAACACTTGGGAGTATGTTTGGAGTTGCTGTGTTGGTTAAACGTAGTTGTACTTATTTTGGTCGATTGCTTATACACACTTGCTTCATTATTAAATGTGTTCAGGATCGTAGGCGGGGACTTCGGACGCTGCGAAGAGGGGAAAGCAGGTGGTTGGATTTACTTAGCCAGGATCGTTGGTGAGTAGATTTTAAAATCTACAGGGGAATCGCCCGCATGGCGTTATGCGTCTGGGCTTGATTAAGTGACTTGACCTTTAGGATTTAGTATATGGACTCGTTTGTGCATGTGTATCTTAGTTGCGAATCTCATTTACCTATTTCATTCAGACATAGTATTAATGAGCCACAACACTATTATTGACGGTTCATGTTGCACGAGCACTGATTGTATGCCACTCACACCGTCAATAATTGCCATGACACGTACAACACCAATACATATGTGATATTGTATTGCTTAGGGACATTGAGACATGATCCTTATTTTCATTATGCATATGACATATAGAATACCTGTATACCTACATGCTTACACATATGCCCTGACAAGCTTACATGCTAGTTACCCATATACCTATATGGTAGTGTACCATTAGTGATAGATATATACGCATATGAGACATAGATACATGTACATCTGGCAAACATACATACATATACCTGGAGGGTATTATGGATAGGTATAGATACATATCTTGCTATAGATACTTTTACATCATACATACTTACATATGGAGACACATATCTTGCTATACCGACATGGTTACGCATACCTTGTTATAGCTATATGTTCACCTGTATATAATGTTGCATCTGATTTCGGAGAAATCAGGAACCGCATGATATATTTAATAACTTGTTGCAGTTAAATAACGTTTTTTCCTTTATATGCTCATATTACTGTTTCTTGCTGCATATATTATATTTCTTGGATTCCGGATGGTTATATGATTTTCATACGATGTTCTCTGATGTTTATTTCCTAAGTATATATAACAATGGAATGGGACGCTGTTATATATATATTAGTGGAGTGGGATGCTAATATATATGTATACAGGCCTTTATAATATATCATCATAATGTTTCATGCAAGTATTTTGTTTTTTACTTGATGTTTTTTGGATTTGAGGACCGTGGTAGTTTCATGAAAATATGCATTATTTGAGAAACCCGGTTTCTCTTGATATGATATTTCTGCAGCCACCATGAGATTTCTCGGTTCTGAGCATATATATATATATATACCCCATACGAGGAGGCGTAGTGGGCCGTATGAGGGTACATGGTGGGGCCCAGAGGTACCCCAGGGCAAGAGTCGATGTAACATGCCCATGAGCTTGACAGAGGAACCATACCTACCAGTGACGTACTTCTGAAATAGCGGTTATCGTGGTGATACCGACCGGGGTCATGTGCGTATAGATACGTCGAATTTCGAGGGTCAGAGCTAGGCACTCGAGTTTTCGGATAGCGTATGATACATACCTATCAGGGCCAGTCGTAGTGACAGTACCTGATAGATCAGTACTTCGGTGTCGATGCTTGACACTTGTTTCATGATGTTTTGGGTGTCGATGTTAGACACTCACCTTATATGAAACTTACTTGATACTGATATTGTACATGCATGGTATGTGGGATATACTGATATTGTACATACAGGATATGTGAGATCTACTTGATGTTGTACATTCGGGATATATGAGATATATTTGATATTGGACACTCAGGATTTATGAGATTTACTTGATATTTGACACTCAGGATATATATGAGACTTACAGGATATGAGAGCCAATTTGAAGGCTAATCAAGGAAATTGGGATTTAAATTGTCTGGATGGACTTTGGTCCTACCACGAGGTCAGGATTCCGTGGAGATGATATATTTTATTCCATACTCCTCATTTATTTTATATGCATTGCTTCATGTATTAGTAGTACCTGCTAGAGTACTTTTCATGACTGTTGCATATACATATTGTCATTTATTGCTTCATGTATTGTAGTACCTGCTAGAGTACTTTTCATGAGTATTGCACATACATACTGCCATCTTATTGCTACCAGCTTGCATGTTTTAGATTCGTGTTGTACGTGCATACTTGCGATTAGCTGCATATGTTATTTACTACTCATGAGTTGGCAACTCACCCCCGTTGTGCCACAGTGTTTGCAGGTGTTTTCGCCAGGGCAGTCGCGCAGGCTTTCCATCTTTCGTATCATCTTTTGCTGCAGATACCGCTCCGGCTAACTGTGCACGGTTTTTCTACAGGTGGGTTTTGCGGCTATCTGTTGTTTTTATTGTTATCTTGTACCTTGTACTCTCCATCTACCATTATCATGTATTGACTTAAAGACGAGATGTGAGGACGTATTGTATATATTTTTGACTCTGTCGGTGTTTTATATACAATTTTAATTTTATCGTCTTTTTCTTCGCTACGGCGTCGTATATTTACTTGTGGTGGTTGTTTTCCGCTATTTGGTATGGATTTGCTCCCGTTGGGGATGCTTCACTTTTATCTTTGTATTTACCCATTTTTGGGGCTAGCTTTTACAAAGGAGGTGCTGCCAAAATTTTGAAGAAAGTAAATTGGACTTAAAGAATTTATACTTGAGATTTTCAAAAGTTTAAACAATGTTTCTTATCTTTTACTGCTTTTGATGGTTTAGATTTTTGGGTTTTGGCCTTCTTTAATTGCGTTACGCCTGTAGACATTGTGTAGTTTAAGGGCCGTCACGTGCCAATTTCGGGTCATGACAAAGTTTGTATCAGAGCGCTAGGTTTTACCTTTCGGAGTGTAGGATGACCTTGGTATGATAGAGTAGGTAGCTTAAGCAGAGTAACATAGCGTGTGTATGTTCCGCGGCATACTTACGACCCGGTGCTCTGTCTAAAGCGACCTAAGTACTAATTGCTTGAAATTCCTTCCTTGATGATACATCATTGTGATTCGACTTCCGTGTTCTGATCGAATCCTATTTTCCTTGCTAGCCTTATGCCGCCGATGACTACGGGGATCCAGAGAGGTGCAACGAGTGCCGAGGTCGGAGTTGACTCGTTTGGGACGAGGACTGACCACGATGGTACGCCTGTTGCATAGGTGCAGATGGATCTGCCTCCGACAGATCATCTTTCTAGGCTTATGGCTGAAATGCAGGACTTGCGCTAGATGATGAGGTCTTCGGTTGAGGCCATTCGATCGCAACGACAGGAGGTTGCCATCCCTGTTACTCATTTTTCCTTGCGATCAACACACAGCAGAGTATTACGTATACAACACCAGTGGATGCGGCCTTAGTTGACGAGGCACGTCTTCCAGAGACTTTGAGAGTTCCGGATCAGAAGAGGGCTCGTGCAGGTGTACCAGCCCAGATACAGAAGTTCAATCGCCATAACAGGTGTCGTACACGTCGCGAGGATAGCAGAGGCTTGGGATGAGGACAGTCGTTCGACTCTTATTTATAGGAGGGTCAGCAGCCATCGTATGGATTTTTTCGATGCGGGAGCCTTCAACATTTCGTTAGACAGTTCCTTGGAACTGCATCAGACTTTCGAGTAGAGAGGTCGGGGACGCGGAGGGTTCATTCAGAGGGGACCGGTTGGCAAAGGAGGAGTTCAGCCAGTCGCGAGTAGAGGGCAGACACGAGAGTTTGCATCTACTCAACGGGACGCACGGGCGTCCAGTGCAGAATTTTCAAGTATTCTTAATTTGTATATTCTTTTGATTCATAGGTTGGTTTTGTTCGGGATCTATGCACTTGTTGTTTTACACACTTTGTGCTTTAGTTGGTCTGAGAGTTGTGTATGCTAGATCAGCCGTTGTTGTGTTAATTTCTGTCAGCGATTCTTTTTTTGCGCGACACGTGTTACGGTCGTGTGCCAATTGGTTAGGAGATAGAGATTCGTCCATCACTTGATCCTTCTAGAGATGTTGGATTTGACGTTCTCCTGGGCACGGACTGGTTTCCTGCGTGCTATGCGTCTGTGGACTGCCGCGAGAAAACAGTCAGGTTTTGTTTTCCCGGCGAGTCAGTTTTTGTTGTGCAGGGGGACAGTGGTGCCGCCTCTCACAGCTTGAATTCAGCCTTTTTTGCTAGTCGGCATTTGAGGAGAGGATGTCGAGGATTCTTGGCTTTCATTCGTGTTACCGGCGCCATAGTGAGTTGTTGGACCGGGTTCCTTTCGTGCGAGAGTTTTCCGACGTTGTTCCAGATGAGCCGGCAGAGCTTAGGGAGCTTAAGGATCGGCTGCAGAGTTGTTTGTTGATGGACTTGTTAGTCCATGTGTTTCGCTTTGGGGAGCTCCTATTCTATTCATCAAGAGAAGGACGGCAGTTTGAGATTGTGTATCGATTTGCCATCAATTAAACCAAGTTAATGTGTGGATAGGTATCCTTTACCTCGCCTTGACGATTTGTTCGATCAGCTCCAGGGTGCGTGACATGCTTTTCTAAGTTTGTTTTGGGATCAGGTCATCATTTGTTGCGGGTTCGGAGTGAGAACATTCCAAAGACTGCTTTGTGTGCTCTACGGGCAGTATGAGTTTTGGTGGTGTCGTTGGACTCACCAATACCCTAGCAGTATTCATGGATGTGATGAACCAGGTTTTTTCAGGCCGTTCCTCGACCAGTTGATTGTTGTGTTATTGATGACATTCTGGTCTATTCCAAGGTGTCGCGAGGAACTTGAGCAGCACTTGAGGATTTTCTTTGCAGACATTGGGAGAGCCCAGCAGTTTGCTAAATTCTCAGAGTGTTCCTTCAGGCTTGATTGTGTTGACTTCCTAAGGTCATGTGGTTACGGGAGACGGTTTTCATACAGACCCGAGGGAGATTGAGGCCGTACAGCTTTGGGCCAGACTTGTAGCAGTGACTGAGGTCCACAGCTTTTTGGGCTTAGCCGGTTTTTACCGCCTTTTCGTGCAGGTTTGCTTGTGTAGCGCTGCACCGTTGACCGGGTTGACCAGGAAGGGAGTTCATTTTCTTAGACTGAGGCATGCGTGCGGAGTTTTCAACAGTTGAAAACTCGGGTGACGACTGCACCAGATCTATCTTTGCTTCTGGATCGGGCGACTTTGTTGTTTACTGTGATGTTTCGCGAGTAGGGCTCAATTGTGTACTGATGTGCACTATAGAGTTATCGCTTATGCTTCCCGAAAGTTGGAGGAAGTACGAGCAAGATATCCCACTCATGATATGGAGATGGCCGCGGTGGTTTTGCGTTGAAGATTGGGGACACTACTGGTGTGGAAAGTCATGTCAGATTTTCATGGACCACCAGAGCTTAATGTACATCTTCCTGCAGCGGGTTTTGATTGTTGAGACAGTCTTCTACAGATTTAAAGTTTTTGTGCGATCGTGGAGTATAGCTTAAGTTCGTCTCTACTGAGGCAAGCTCATGTTCGTGCCCGTCCACTTTTCCTTAATCGTTGTCGTGAGGCACAACCCGCCGATGCTCGTTTGTCTGAGATTCTGAGCATGTTCGGCTGGGTAAAGATTCAGAGTTCTGATTTGTGACCAATTATGCTACGTTTAGGGACGCGTTTGTGGGTACCTGTTGCTAATAAGTAAAGACGCGAGAGATCCCTGAGCAGGCACATCAGTCATCTTTCTGTGTTCATCCAAGTGCCACCAAGATGTAACATGACTTGAGAGTTAGTTACGGTCGGCAGGGATGATGAGTCAAGTTTCAGGTTTTGTTTCGAGGTGTCTGACTTGTTGTGTGCTAAGATTGAGCATTGAGGGACCGGCTGGAGAGTTGCAACCTTTAACCGTTCCAGAGTGGGAATGGGAGAAGATCTCCATGAATTTCATTGTGATGTCTACCCAGGCCTAGCCAGGGTATAACTCCTTTTGTGTGTTGTTGCCCGGTTATACTTAGGTTGCTCTGTTGTTCTTCGGTGAGTTGTACGTTTGCACGGAGTTCCTTCATGCGTTGTATCCAATAGAGGCACCCGTTCGCTAGCCATCTTTGGCTGAAGCTTCAGGAAGCCTTAGGTACTGGTTGAGCTTTAGCTCCGCTTTTCCATCTGTAGGCCGATGGTTGGACATGGCGGATTATACAGACTCAGGAGTTTATGCTTGTATGTACGTGCTAATTGGTTGTTGGCTGTTGGGATCATCACTCGCCATTGTTAGGGTTCTCCTTCGATAACTGTTATTAGGATACTTTCCAATTGGCAACCTTTCTGGCTTTGTGTGGTTGGTTGTGTTTGCCAGTCTGTTGTACTGACTTCGCGAGAGCAGGATTTTGGACCCCAGCTAGTCCAAAGACGTCGGAGAAGATCCAATTGGTTCAGGTCAGGATGAGAGTAGCCCAGTGCAGATAGAAGTCTTATGCCGACCGTGGAGGTCGCAGACTTGAATTCGCAGTGGGAGATCATGTATTCCTACGGATTTTTCCGGTGAAATGGCGTTTTGAGTTTTGGGAAGCTTAGTCCCAAAATTTTAGGTCCTTTTAAGATCCTTGAAGCGAGTTAGTCCCGTTGCCTCTAATTTGGCACTTCCGCCCAGATTTTTGAGTATTCACCCCGTATTCCTTGTGTCGATACTTCGCAATTACCTTTATGACCTTTTTCACATGATTCAGCATCAGGCCATTTAGCTTGGACACGATCTTTCGTTCACCAGCAGCCGATGGTTATAGTGGATCGGCAGGTGGAGGAACTTCGGTCAAGGGACTTGCCATCTGTGAGGGTTCTTTGGCATAGCCGTATGGTGAGGTGATCATTTAGGAGACTACCAGCGAGATTTGGGAGTTTTGTACTCATCTCTTTGAAGGTAAGCTTAGTGAGAATTTTAAATACGGGGACCGAATTTCTTTAAGGGGAGAAGATTGTAACGTTTTAGAAATCCTTTTGCGAATTTTCCGTTTTTAAGGTAAAATAGTCAGTATTTTCCATTTTAACCCGATTGTGATCAAACTTCAATACAGACTTGCCGGCACCTAGTTTAGCTAGAATAAAACTAGTGCGCGAACTTTAGGGGTCAATGGGAGATTTTGGTTCACATAGATTTTTCCCTAATAAAATATTATTTTAATGCTTTATTGTGCACTTTATTAGTGGTAATTACTTTTTTCTTGGTTAATTACTACTAATGTAGTTTTATGCTAAACTAATCACTAGAATTATGTTTAGAACCTTCTCTCCAAAATATCTTGATTTTTGTGGAATTATTTGAATTTTTTTAAAAGAAAAGATAATGAAGACTTAAAGCTTTTGTTTTATTATACAATTATTGCAATTTCCTTCTAGAAATTTCTACACAACTCCACACAAACCCTAGCCTTCTCACTTGGCCGGCCACATCCAATTCCTTGCTGCCCTTCATTTTTCTTCACCCATTTCTTCTCATTTTGCTTCAAAAAAATCATGAAAAATCCAAATAAATTCATACAAATTCAAATATAAATCAAACCCATCATTCTTCTTCTTTAATCTTGCTTGGATCTTCATTCTAGTGGGGATTTTGGAGGCTAAATTTTGGATTGTTCTTGTTTCAAATTTTGTCTCTTTGAAGGTATAAATCCAAACTCTAATCTCTTTTTGTAGTTTAATACTTTAATTAGCTTAATTAGATATTTAATTTAAGCTTTTAAATTCATATTTAGAAATTCAAAATATCATTTTGATAATCAAATTAGGGTTTTGATTAGTGGATTGGTTAAGTGATAAGTTAAGACAAATGAAAACTTAATCAAGTTGCTAATTTGTTAAATGATATTTTCGTAATCGGCTAATTAAACTAATTAACAAACTAAACTTTTGCTAATCCTAATTAAGGAAATCTAAAATTTTAGTAAAGATTTAAATGGTTTAACTTTGCTATTTTAGGATGTTTGTAAATTCTAGTTTTGATAAAACTTGTAATTTTTTGCTAAAATGGTATACAGCTTACTAGATTTACGGATATTTTATGCGTGGGTTTCTTTTGATGCGACGTTATGTATATTGATTCCACGCTATATCTTGTGTTGTGAATGTGCGATCGGTACGATCAGGGTCAAGACTTGGTAGTTGTGTCGCTTTGCATTCCTAGTTAGGGTCATGCCGATATCGTTCGTGTCTTTGTATAGTTTTTGCTCTTCAGTTCGTTTCGTAATGTCGCTACACGCGTTAACCACTAAAACGAACACTTGGGAGTATGTTTGGAGTTGGTGTGTCGGTTAAACGTAATTGTATGTATTTTGGTCGATTGCTTATACACACTTGCTTCATTGTTATATGTGTTCAGGATCGCAGGCAGGGACTTCGGACGCCGCGAAGAGGGGAAAGCGGGTGGTTGGCTTTACTTTGCCAGGATCGTTGGTGAGTAGATTTAACATCTACAGGGGAATCACCCGCATGGCGTTATGCGTTTGGGCTTGATTAAGTGACTTGACCTTTAGGGTTTAGTATATGGACTCGTTTGTGAATGTGTATCTTAGTTGCGGATCTCATTTACCTATTTCATTCAGACATAGTATTAATGAGCCACAACACTATTATTGACGGTTCATGTTGCACGAGCACTGATTGTATGCCACTCACACCGTCAATAATGGCCATAACACGCACAACACCTATACATATGTGATATTGTATTGCTTAGGGACATTGAGACATGTTCCTTATTTTCATTGTGCATATGACATATAGAATACCTGTATACTTACATGCTTACATATATGCCTGACAAGCTTACATGCTAGTTACCCATATACCTATATGGTAGTGTACCATTAGTGATAGATATATACACATATGAGACATAGCTACATATACATCTGGCATACATACATATACCTGGAGGGTATTATGGATAGGTATATAGACATACCTTGCTACAGATACTTTATATCATACATACTTACATATGGACACACATATCTTGCTATACCGATATGGTTACGCATACCTTATTATAGCTACATGTTCACCTGTATATGATGGTGCATCTGATTTCGGAGAAATCAGGAGCCGCATGATATATTTAATAATTTTTTGCAGTTAAATAGCGGTTTTTCCTTTATATGCTCATATTACTGTTTCATGCTGCATATATTATATTTCTTGGATTCTGCATAGTTATATGATTTTCATACGATGTTCTCTGATGTTTATTTCCTAAGTATATATAACAATGGAATGGGACGCTGTTATATATATATATATATATATATATATATATATATATTAGTAGAGTGGGACGTTAATATATATGTATACAGGTCTTTATAATACATCATCATAATGTTTCATGCAAGTATTTTATTCTTTACTTGATGTTTTCTGGATTTGAGAACCGTGGTAGTTTCATGAAAATACGCATTATTTGAAAAACCCGGTTTCTCTTGATATGATATTTCTGCAGCCACCATGAGATTTCTCGGTTCTGAGCATATATATATACCCCATGCGAGGAGGCGTAGTGGGCCGTATGAGGGTACATGGTGGGGCCCGGCGGTACCCCGGGGCAAGAGTCGATGTAACATGCCCATGAGCTTGACAGAGGAATCATACCTACCAGTGACAGTACTTCTGACACAGCGGTTATCGTGGGGATACCGACCGGGGTCATGTGCGTACAGATGCGTCGAATTTCGAGGGTCAGAGCTAGGCACTCGAGTTTTCGGATAGCGTATGATACGTACCTATCAAGGCCAGTCATAGTGACAGTACCTGATAGATCAGTACTTCGGTGTCGATGCTTGACACTTGTTTCATGATGTTTTGGGTGTCGATGTTAGACACTCACCTTATATGAAACTTACTTGATACTGATATTTTACATACAGGGTATGTGGGATATACTGATATTGTACATACAGGATATGTGAGATCTACTTGATATTGTACATTCGGGATATATGAGATATATTTGATATTGGACACTCAGGATTTATGAGATTTACTTGATATTTGACACTCAGGATATATATGAGACTTACAGGATATGAGAGCCAATTTGAAGGCTAATCGAGGAAATTGGGATTTAAATTGTCTGGATGGACTTTGGTCCTACCACGAGGTCAGGATTCCGTGGAGATGACATATTTTATTCCATACTCCTCATTTATTTTATATGCATTGCTTCATGTATTAGTAGTACCTGCTAGAGTACTTTTCATGATTGTTGCATATACATATTGTCATTTATTGCTTCATGTATTGTAGTACCTGCTAGAGTACTTTTCATGACTATTGCACATACATACTACCATCTTATTGCTATCGGCTTGCATGCTTTAGATTTGCGTTGTACGTGCATACTTGCGATTAGCTGCATATGTTATTTACTATTCACGAGTTGGCTACTCACCCCTGTTGTGCCACAGTGTTTGCAGGTGTTTTCCCCAGGGCAGTCACGGCAGGCTTTCCATCTTTCGTATCATCTTTTGCTGCAGATACCGCTCCGGCTGACTGTGCACGGTTTTGCTACAGGTGGGTTTTGCGGCTATCTATTGTTTTTATTGTTATCTTATACCATGTACTCTCCATCTACCATTATCATGTATTGACTTAGAGACGAGATGTGAGGACGTATTGTATATATTTTTGACTCTGTCGGTGTTTTATATAGAATTTTAATTTTATCGTCTTTTTCTTCGCTACGGCGTCGTATATTTACTTGTGGTGGTTGTTTTCCGCCATTTGGCATGGATTTGCTCCCGTTGGGGATGCTTTACTTTTATCTTTCTATTTACCCATTTTTGGGGCTAGCTTTTACAAAGGAGGTGCTGCCAAAATTTTCAAGAAAGTAAATTGGACTTAAAGAATTTATACTTGAGATTTTCAAAAGCTTAAACAATATTTCTTATCTTTTACTGCTTTTGATGGTTTAGATTTCTGGGTTTTTGGCCTTCTTAAATTGCGTTACGGCTGTAGACGTTGCGTAGTTTAAGGGCCGTCACATGCTAATTTCAGGTCATGACACTCACGACTCGTAAAGAGAAATACTTTTATGAGACCCTTACGGCTCATGAAGTCAAAAGCCTTAGTCGACAGGATCCTAACCCTGTTTGCTAAGCCATCTTTATTTAAATCGACAAAGACAAATGATAATTCGCTCCTGGAAATATTCCAGTTGCAGCGATGCTGATGCTAAGACTGGTACCAGATTCCAAGTTCTACACTCGCGATAAAAGTCAGCGAGCCAAAAATACATATGAAATAGCCGAAATGATAGGGCAACTTGCAATAAAATCAGCAAGTAAAAATATATGCATACAAAATAGCCGAAATGATTGGGCAGCTCGCAATAAAAAGCAGCGAGTAAAAAACAAAAATAGCCGAAATGATTGGGCACCACGAAAAATAGCCGAAATGATTGGGCAATCGCGACTTTCACGATATAAAAGCTGAAATGATAGAGCATCGCGGGAAAAAAATGAAAGAATGAAACTTTTGCCCTACAGGTGAGTCTATACTAACCTCTGTATACAATCCATGGGCATAAACAAAAAGGGGACCACATTCCCCCACCAGACCTTGTCAAAGGGAGAGTCAGATCTCCACGGCAGTATCTGCATCCCAGAGGAACAACAACGGCGTTCCTCTTCATTCCAGCAGGATTCAGACATAATGTCAACAAAGCGGAGCCACGGTAAAGTCCCTAGTTTCAAGACTCTACGGTCCACAGACAACCTAGAGTCAACAAATGACCTCCCCACCGGATCAACGCTTCGTCTCGGAAACAAGGCAACCGACCCCAGGAAAATCAGTGTCCTTGGCAAAACCTCGATTCAGGGAAATCAGCGTCCATGACGAGAGCATCTCGATTCGCGTCGACCCGCAAGGAAATCAGTGTCTTTGCAGGAATCTCTCGACTCGTCTCAACTCCGAGGAAATCAGTGTCCTTGGTAAAAACCTCGATTCAGGGAAATCAGCGTCCTTGACGAAAGCATCTCGATTCACGTCTACCCGCAAGGAAATCAGTGTCTTTGCAGGAATCTCTCGATTCGTCTCAACTCCGAGGAAATCAGCGTCCTTGAAAAAAACCTCGATTTAGGGAAATCAGCGTCCTTGACGAGAGCATCTCGATTCGTGTCGACCCGCAAGGAAATCAGTGTCTTTTTAGGAATCTCTCGATTCGTCTTAACTCCGAGGAAATCAGTGTCCTTAGAAAAAAGCTCAATTTAGGAAAATCAGCGTCCTTGACGAGAGCATCTCGATTCACGCCGACTCGTAAGGAAATCAGTGTCTTTGCCGGAGTCTCTCGATTCGTCTCAACTCTGACGAAATCAGTGTCCTTGGCAAAAGCCTCAATTCAGGGAAATCAGCGTCCTTGACGAGAGCATCTCGATTCACATCAACCCATAAGGAAATCAGTGTCTTTACAGGAATCTTTCAATTCGTCTCAACTCCGAGAAAATCAGTGTCCTTGGCAAATACCTTGATTCAGGGAAATCAGTATCCTTGACTAGAGAATCTCGATTCGCTTCGACCCGCAAGGAAATCAGTGTCATTGTAGGAATACCTCGATTTGTCTCAACCCCTAGGGAAATCAGTGTCCTTGGCAAATACCTCGATTCAGGGAAATCAACGTCCTTGATGAGAGCATCTTGATTTGCGTCGATCCGTAAGGAAATCAGTGTCTTGGCAGGAATACTTCGATTCGTCTCAGCCCCCAGGGAAATCAGCGTCCTTGGCAAAAACCTCTATTCAGGGAAATCAGTATCCATGACGAGAGCATCCCAATTCGCGTCGACCTGCAGAGAAATCAGTGTCTTTTCAGGAATATACGACATCGACAAATGGAGCTACGGCAAAGTCCCTAGTTCCAAGACTATACAGTTCACAGACAGCCCAAAGACTATCTCGGAACTACGGCAGAGTCCCTAGTTCCAAGTCTCGACGGCCACATCTACAGCCTGGAGCCTCACAACAGCGTTCCTCCTCATTCCAGCAGGATACGGACGCGACATCAACCAATGGAGCCATGGCAAAGTCCCTAGTTCCAGATCTCGACGGTTCACAGATAACTTAAAGACTACCTCGACATTCGTCTCGTTACAACAGGCGCAAAGTCAGCAAAGCAGAGCCGCGGCAAAGTTCCCAATTCCAGGACTTGGCGGTGCACAGACAACCGAGAGTCAATCCCTGACCCCATACGGTAAAAGTCAATCCTGACCCCGTACGGCCAAAGTCAATCCTGACCCCGTATGGCTAAAGTCAATCCTGACCTCGTACAGCCAAGTCAATCCTGACCCCGTACAGCCAAGTCAATCCTGACCCCGTACAGCCAAGTCAATCCTGACCTCGTATGGCTAAAGTCAACCCCCTGACCCCGTAGAAAACGACCAAAGTCAATCTTGACCCCGTGGAAAACGGTCAAAGTCAACCTTAGACCTCCCCATCAAAGCAACGCTTTGATTCAGGAGCAGGTTAACTCATCTATCACTTACGAGTCCTCTTGACTTGTAAGGAAGAAAATTTTCTTGTGAGATCCTTATGACTCTCAAGAGAAAAGCACACTTAGGAACCCTCACGATTCCTAAGGAGAAAATACACCTATGAGATCCTCTCGACTCGTAGGGAGAAAAATCTTTATGAGACCCTCACGGCTCATTAAGTTGAAAAGTCTTAGGTGGCAGATCCTAACCCTGTCTCCTAAGTCATCATTGCCCTGCAGGGAGGTCAAGATAGACTATCTACTGGACATATTCTCCATAGTCGAACATCGGCAAGGAGGGAAACAATCACTTACGAGTCCTCTCGACTTGTAAGGGAGAAATTCTCTTGTGAGATCCTTACGACTCTCAAGAGAAAACAAACTTTGGAATCCTCACGATTCCTAAGGAGAAAATACACCTACGAGATCCTTTCGACTCGTAGGGAGAAAAGTCTTTGTGAGACCCTCACGGCTCATAAAGTTGAAAAGTCTTAGGTGGCAGATCCTAACCCTGTCTCCTAAGCCATCACCACCCTGCAAAGATTCCAAGATAGACAGCTATATACTATCTACAAGCCACACTTGCCAAAATTACAGGCCGTCGAGTTCGAGATGCTGCTCAAGACTACGTCAACTACTCTGCGCCAAGCCAAAACAGAAAGGCATAACCTACAGACGTCAATCACATATTATGCAAGACAGTAAGAAGAATATTTGATTCGCATCTAGTTAAGCGTTCGAACCATACCCATGTGCAAAAGATTTAGTGCGTAAAATAAACACATGGAAACAAGGAATTTACTATTCATACTTCAAAAGGTTCTTACAGCGATGAAAACAGTAAACAAAAACATCATTAAAATGATTACAATGGCAAGACATCAAATCCAGGACATGGATTGAGAAATTCAAAAGTAAGGCCATCTAAAATATTTCGGGCCTCTCAGACCATTCTCGTATGCTTCCTCTCACGATCACAAGCGTCAGTGTCTTCGCTGATGTCCTCCACCCTTCAATAGGCAGCGATTATCATCACCTGTTAAAAAGTTTGATGCAGAATATCAACAAGATTGCCTCGCCTTTTCTTTGAAATTAGGCCCATCAGATACACCGAGTGCACCTTGTCTTCAGCATCATCCATTGCCTTAAGCGGAATACCTTGATAAAATAAAGGAAGTGCTACCCAGATCGCTCTCACAATGAGCTTTAAAACTGCAGAACGACGAGGAAGCAGTCGACCATTGTATTCATCAAAGCGACGCATAATTTCGGCGTACTGAACATTTGTGAACTCTAGGTTCTGGCAGCGGCCTAGTGAGCAGATGTCTCCGTAACAAATAATCTTATCGAGATCATACATATGAGCGGTCATAACGTCTGAAAAAGAAAATCATTGAGAGTTAGTGGACAGACTGAAAAAGCTATTTGAAACAAACACGGGGATTTAAACAACTCTTAATATCCTCACGAAGAAAACAAGTACTGATTAAAACACCCAACGAATTTAAATTTGTACAATTAAGGAGGGAATCCTAAAAGGATTTCTCATTTAATGAGAGACGCCTTGGGCCAAGGAGTAAATCTCCAATTAAGAGCAGTGCTCTACAACAAACAGACAACTGTCATAATTAATCATGAAGGGAATAAAATCCCCCCCAAAATTTCTAAAGAGCAATGCTCTATAAGAAAGATGAAACAATCCATCAAGAAACCCTAAGAAGCAAAGCTTCTACAGAGTAAAAACTCCGAGATCTTCAAGATCTATAAACAAACTTTAAGAGTTTTCATGAAAGATTAAACAAATCTATATGATTTGAAAAGAGCAAAACTCTGTTAATAGGTTAAGAAACCCTAAGAAAGATCTCTTTATATCTATGAAGAGCAAAGCTCTATTGAGAAATCCAAAAAATCTATATGATTTGAAAAGAGCAAAGCTCTATTAATGGGTGAAACCCTAGAAAGATTTAATTTTTACCTAAATTTTTGACAGAGTTTTGTCCCTAAGAAAATTCTTAAGACGAAGAGTTGTGCTCTGAGGGAGAAATAACTCTCAGAAAAAAGTAAGAAGATGAACAGAGATCATCTCGAAGGGCCAAGGGTCCTATTTATAGGCACTGAGAGCCGTTTCAACTTCTAAGTTGATCTAAAGGCGCAGATGCTGCCACCGCTGCACTCACGTGTGGGCCACGTGAGCGCAACGATGGGGGGGCATTTGTTTCCCCAATCAGAGAAAAACTCTGTTCAAATTTCAATTTTGAAATGAAGCAGCGCTTCATAACAGCGCCAGCGCTGAGAGTCAAAGACTCTAAGGCAACGCTCACGTGCAAAGCACATGAGCGCTGCAGCGCACCACGTGCAAAGCACGTAAGTGCTAGTGCTAAGTACGCTTCACTCTAAGCAGCACATCACGTGTAAATCACGAGAGCACTAGCGCTGGAACTAAATGTTCCCAACCGTTGGATCAAAGATCCAACGAACATGATTAAAAATCATCAGTTAACCAGAATAAAATTCTGGTAAGAAAACATTCTTCAGAATCTTTCCAAACAAAAAGATTTTGCTCTATAAATCAGAGCACCGTCAAATCAATGATACAATGGTGATTAAAAATCACTAAAATACAAAATAAATTCTATGTGGGGAAAGATTTCCAAATTTTATTAAAAACAAGAAGATCGTCTTCTGTAAATCAGAAGCCCTAGGATTAAAAATCCAACGGTGGGGAAATTCCCAAATCAATTAGAGAAAAGATCTCTTTAACTGATTGAACAAATCAGTCTTGCCCTATATAAAGACCCCAAGACTTCAAGTCTCGAATAGAGGAACCCCCCCCATAAACTTTGAAAATTTCAAAGACAAAGAGCAAGCTCTTGAAAGAAGAATAATTTCTTCAAGGTAAACGGTCTTGCACAAAAGAGAGCATAACATCTCATTATAAAAGGGGGGAGAATAATTCATTTCTCTTAGGATCACAGATCCAAAAAGGCAAATCCTTTCACCAAAAACATAAAAAATTGAAACATCTCCTATAAAACAAGAATTTTGTTCTTAGATCCATGAGACAAAGTCTCTTATAAAAGAGAATTTAATTCTCAAGGAGCAGAGTTGTCTAAAAGGAGCCCCTAGCGCTCCAATTAAAGCGCTTCAGCGCTCCAAGTTTAGCGCACAGCACTGTAGAGCCTTAGCGCTCATAATTTAAAAAAGCTTTAGTGCTCCTAATTTAGAAAAACCTTAGCGCTCCTAATTTAAAAAAGCCTTAACATTCTAAATTAAAAGAAGCGCCTCAGCGCACCGAATATAGCGCACAGCGCTGCAGAGCCTTAGCGCTCCAAATTTCACAAGAAGCGCAATGCGCACAGTGTCTGGCGCTCAGCGCCAAGCGCGTCACGTTCTCCTCATGTGTGTGCTATTTCACCAGAAGCGCAATGCGCTCATTGACTGGCGCTCAGCGCTAAGCGCGGCACGTGCTCCTCATGTGTGCGCTACTTCACCAGAAGCGCAATGCGCTCATTGACTGGTGCCCAGTGCCCAGCGCGCCATGTGCTCCTCACGTGCACGCTACTTCACCAGAAGCGCACTGCGCTCATTGTCTGACGCTCAGCGCCAAGCGCGCCACGTGCTCCTCACGTGTGCGCTACTTCACCAGAAGCACAATGCGCTCATTTTCTGGCGCACAGCGCCAAGCTCGCCACGTGCTTCTCACGTGTGCGCTAAATGAACATAAACTGTTCTATAAAAAAAGGGCCCCAGAGCTATAATGAGTGCTCAGCACTTATTAAAAGACAAAAACAATTGTCAGAAACCAAACCAATGCTCAGTATTGTTAAATGTTTAACATTTTAACTGAATGGGCCGAGTCCAAAGTGGGCACATAACCCTCATCCAGATTAATTGAGCCTATATGCTTATAAATCTTTGATCTTAGTACCAAATTGGACTACAGATCTCCCAACCAACATTGGTTCAAGGGTACATCTCTTCACTCCTCTGATATGTATCGTTGTAATCCTTCAACGTCTTCAGAGAGGTGACGGGTCCCAACAACCAGACATTCTATGGACTGTGGGATCCTTAAACTCATGGACTATGATGTCCTTAAACTTTACAGAGTATGACGTCTCTAAACTGCCACAGACTGTGGGGTCCTTAAACTCATGGACTATGATATCCTTAAACTTTACAGACTATGATGTCTTTAAACTGGACCGCAATGTCCCTAAACTAAAACAATAGAGCCCAAATGCTCTTTTGTTGGATCTAAATGATCCTGTTAAGTTGATCTTAGTCTAAAATTAGACTAACGTATCCTTAACAAACGTTTAAGTTGATCTTAGTCTAAAATTAGACTAACGTATCCTTAACAAACGTTTAAGTTGATCTTAGTCTCAAATGAGACTAACGTATTCTTAAACCTAAACCAAAATCCAAATTTAAGAAAATACGGATTTGGACTAATTCACGTCCTACGGGCGATGACACAAATTAGTCTCCGTATACAATCCATGGGCAACCAAAAACAAAACAAACACCCACGACACGAAATGACCATCTGGAGAAGGAGAAAGTGGTTACCGCGATGCGGTAGCGTAATTAACTGCAGGGTCTTGCACCTGTAGGGAAGAGCGTCCCCACAATCAAAAAACCCTCAACGGGGGGGGGGGGGAATCTGACGAAGTCTGCTATATCGGTCGCATCCGTTTAAACCTTCAATACACGGTGCCATAAATCAACTTGGCATCTTCGGAGAAGTGGATGGATTGCACCAAATAGCATCTGCCCTCAAAATTCAGGCCAGACGACCTAACGTCCCGGTCGCTTCTTTCGGCGGAGAACACCGGTCGAGACCGAGGGGTAGGAAAGCCGCATTAGAGGCGGCAGCCTAGCGAGGACACTCGATACTGGAGATAGAGATGAGCACAACGAATATCCAGGGGATACTGACTGGGGCTAGGGATATCGAGGGGTGACCGATCTGTTGAGATGGTGTCGATGATATCTGGATTTTCGTGTCGGTGATGGACACGAGAGATTTGAGGATTTGCGTGTCGGTGATGGAAACGAGAGATTTGGTGATTTTGGGTGTCGATGTTGGACACCCATATATTAATGTGTTGCGATCATTCGAGGTATACCGTTATAGTATATGGATTATAGTATCCGACTAGGACTGATCCGGGGGACAGTACCTGAATACCTTTTACCGGTTGATGCATATAAAAAGTGTTTCTAAAACGGGCTATAGTCTTATTATTTTGACATTCTAGAATGACACAGGGATCTTTAAAAACTGTAAACCTCTTAAAAAATCTTTACTAAACAGCAAGATGCATATCTTAAATAAGATACCTATTATACTTCATATTATTACGTCTGCTGTTATGCCGTGACATACGTATTCCGCGGCTATTTTAAGAAAAGATTTTACATACATATTTTCGGCTACCTTATAGGCTATACCTACATAAAAGTCACATATATATGAGATGCTACAGTTAAATGATCAATAATGAGGCAGTTATTGTACTTATGCATTCTATATATATACAGGATATGATAGTACTATACTTATGACCTAAAATATCGTTGTGCATTTCGATTTCTATTTTGTGATATACTTTAATTCACTGAGTTGATAACTCACCCCCATTGTGACCCAGTTTCTTGCAGGAGTTACCGCTCGGATCGCCAGCGGATTGCGACACACACTTCTTTTCGGTGATTGCTTTGGTAGGTGGGCTGCCGTTGTATCGTACCCACACATGCATGTATATATTCGTTTGTATCTAGTAAAACTCCATCTACTTAGAACTTGTATACTGTGGACTTAGAAGCGAGACTTAGAGTTTGTGCGTTTGTAGGTGTCGCACTCATTGGAGTCAACCTTTTTATACTTATTGATCTTTTTCGCTTTTCTTTTCTTCTCAAGCGGGCGTCGTATATTATCTGTGTGGTTGCTCCGCCGTTTGGGCGTGGAAGCTAGGTACTGTTGGGATGCCTTTTATATTATTATGCTTGTATCGGGTTTTATTCAAAATCTACAAAGGAGGTGCTGCCGATTTTTAAAACATCATAGATGCTTTTCAAATATACATGTTTAGATTTAAATGTTCATTTTAAAACCGATTCCATCTAATGACTATTTTAAGCTTCGCCTCTAATATTTCCATAAAAAGGTTTAGATTCCGGGTTTTTGGCTGACTTAGATTGCGTCGATGTTTTTAGATGTCACGTGATGTAAGTGCCGGTCATGTGCCACTTTCGGGTCATGACAAAGGATGTGCTTATAGACTACCTAGGTCTTACTAATACGATCTCTATCATAATCCTGGTAGTCAAGCAAAAATCCTTCGGGCTTTATCAACATGTATTAGTGATAGTAAGAACAAGTAGAAACTATACACATGAATAATAAAGACAAACCAAATAGAATACTTTCATATCGAGTAAGACTGTCTTGTATATATATATGTCCAAGTATCTACTATATCATTCAATAATAGCCTCTAGGGCATACATATTTAACACGCCGCCGTTCACAGCGTCGCTGATCATCGTTGGAACTTGATTTCGCACGGATTTCGGTGAGTTTTTGCAATTTATTCACGCAATTTCTTTCCGTAGATGAATACTCATGAATTTAAGATCAAATTGTGGAGGATTAGAAATGTGTTGATCGTGAATGTGGAATGGATTAATTGAAAATCACTTTTTTGGAATTTTTGGATAAATTTTGAATTGGAATCAAGAATTTATGAAAATTTTGGATATTCGAATCGATTTTGAATAAATGTGGGCAAAATGCCAAAGAAGTCAATATTCAGGGGAGATGTTGTAGAAATTTCGTGCAGCGGAAGGATTTTCACGAGTATTTAAATACAACTTGTTGCGAATAACTTACTCATCCATTCTTTGTGTTTTCTTTTTACCTATGGATCACGGCAAGGGTTTCAGCACTTCACTACCACCCGATTTCTCTGGCTTTCTGTTTTCGACGGAGGTGGGATTACCAGGGAAGAGTGACTCCAATGATCGCTCCATCTCTCTAAAGGGTTTTATTGAGGTGGCGATGTCACCCTCTACTGCTGCCGATTTGAAACCCTGGCCGAGTCTGCCCCGACAGCCGAGCCTGCCCCAGTGACAGACTCTACTCCTCCGCAACTTGATGCTGCTTCTGCAGCTAATGATGATGATAAGCCTATGCATGGACGCATGAAGTATTTTCAGATTACGCTTCGGCATATACTTGCGGAGTACATTTACGAGGGGTATCGGTATCGGGCGGCTGCTCATCGCCGCTTCGGTCACTTACCGATGGCAAAGTAAGTATTTAGCTTTTATAGCTCATCTTTTTCTTTACATCTTCATGAATCATTTTGACATTTCATTTAGCTTCTTGTAAAACCCACGCCTTGCAAGCATGAAAAGCCCTTGGCCTTAATGTTTTGAGTGGTATCATTTGTTGCATATAGGTGCCCTCAAGGCAATTATTGTAATTGTAAGAGGACCTATATGGATAGAACGATCATGCTTGAGATGATAGTATGCTACCTGGTTTGTCTTTATCATTCATGTGTATACGTTTTACTTGTCATCACGTATCGCTAATACATGATGAGAACCCCTACGATCTTTGCTTAACTACCAGGATTATGATAGGGATCATAATAGTAGGGCTTAGGTACTCTATAAGCACATCCTTAAATGTCCCTAATTGCAGGAGTATTAAGACTGGGCATCGTTACTTCAGTTTAGACTAATGTATACTTTTCTTGAACCCGACTTAGACGATGGTTGATCCTATAGCCATTGGTGTTTGATACCGAATATTGTATACATGTGCTCATTGGAGAATGTGTTTCACTGGACGAACTCACTGAGAATCCTGGATTGTATTATACCTATTGTCAGATAGCAATTCTCTGGTGACATATGTACAAGGTAGTCTCTTGACCTGAGATCGCTGTAGTGTCTTGTGTGTGCTCTCACTGTACTTTGATTACTACCCTACCATGACTTTAAAGAGTCATGCAAACAGTTTTTAGTAGGGTATAGTCCCGAAGTACATGGAGGCAGTGAGTGGTCGAAGGGATTTAACTCTCGATATAGAGAGTCGATGTCCCGCTGTGTAGGACACGACTATAACCAGAAGTCTATGGCTATGACAGTTGAGATAAACTGATAAGTGTTATCAGTTGTATCTCTGATAGTTATGTGTCCAATGTCTACATGACTTACTGGGTTATTGGGGGTCTGACAGGTTCCACCCTAGATCCGGTATGCGACACTCTCTGATGAAGAGATCGGACTTTACGGTGATTGTGACTGATAGGCTGTGATTACGTTCGATTGAGTTTGATTTTTGACCTTTCTTTTTATTAATACCCTGGGAAGTCGTTACGTACAGCCAGTGCCACTGACGTGCTTGTGGGTTAACCCGTGAGGGAATTGATCTGAAAATGTTTCAGATAATCGAATATGATCCTAACCTACTACCAGCGTATTAAGTCTTTAGAGTCCCACGCAGAGGTTTTTCCTGCTCAGGCGAAACAATGTAGTGTGCATATGGAGATACATGCGAGAGTTAGATTAAATATGTGTATATGACACATATATGTTAATCGGATGTTTTATAATACTAGTTGGCTTATGTTTAAGTTGGATTATTAAATTAAGTGGTGATTTAATAATAATAATAATTAATATATATATATATTCTAGTATTATGCGTACTTTTATTTTCTCTCTCATTTGGTATTTGTATACGTTACAAATACACGTATATGTATATGATACATATACTTTGTGTATATAGTACACAAACTAGAATTTTAATGCATTATGATGCATTGAACGTTCTAGAAAAAGTTCACCTTATTTCCTATTTTATAAAAATAAAAAGGAAAGGAAAAGAAAATGAGGCAAGATAGAATAGAAGAAGGTATAGATAGCAAGCATAGTGTTTTATTTATTTAAAACTAGGCTACTCTTCACTTCTCATCTTCATTCTAAAATCCACAATCACTCTCCTTATTTTTTCTCTTCATTTAGTAGAGAGCAAAAGAATGAGGGAAAAACTAGAGTAAGCCATCTACATCTCTTCATCTAAAATCATGGCAAAGTTTGAGATCAAGTTACTTCACAAATTGCTTTCATATGGTGAAGTTGAAGCTTGAGTTAGGCTTTCCTCGATGTGGATCGTCTTCGGTGAGGAGATTGTCTTGCAAGCTCGATCCGGAGGCGAAAGAGTTTAGTATGGGTCTTCCATAATTAGTTGGACACGCTACAAACTTTGTAACCCCGTAAACCCCTTTCTTGAGTTTTCTAGTTTTGTATATTATTAGTAAATGCTTGATCTTGATGTTTTAGTGCTATGCTCATTAAATATTTGTTCTATGTTTTCGCTAGGGCCACAAGTGTTGCGACCCTAGTACCGGTTGCCTAGCACGCTATCAAAGCCGATTATTTACCACTAATTGCATTTTGTGGCCAAATGAATCAAAAACCATTTCTACTAAAACCAATTTTGAAAATTTGCAAGAAAAATCTCTCATTTTGATTATTAGCCGAGCCCCGGATGACTTTGGTTTGAACCTAGACGTCCGCGAGGGCTCGGAGGCAGACTCGGGGTTTCCCTGAGGGCTTCGGTGGCCCCCCAGCCGAGACCACCACTTGGTGGTTTCGGTTGGGGGCCCCCAACCGGAGAGTACCCTCATGGGTGCTTTCGGGTAAGGGTGCCAACCCAAGACCACCATAAGGTGGACCTAGGTTGGGGACCCCACTTACACCCCCTCAGGACCCCTAGGTCATGCCCGAGGTCCTCGTTAGGGTCTCGGGGTACTTTCCGGGTCTTTCAGGATTCGGAATTGATAAAAAGAGGATTTTTGATGCCTTGCGGGTTACTGGATTATTTGGCTTTGGCTTCGAATTAACCCAATCAAAGTGTTTGATCGAGTTAATTAGAGCATATATATGTTGATATGTGTTGGTTCGCCGAATTGATGTGTGATCAATTCGACGAGATTGCACGTTGTGTGTTCGCAGTGTTGGTGTGTTTGGTTCGGTTTGGATTGTCGTGATGAATAGCCCTGTATGTAAATGTGTTGTATGCTAAGTTTTGTATTCATATTCATGTGTTATGTAAATGCCAAATGTATATTCTTTATTGGGACACAATTAGGCTATGATCAACGCTGTCGTTTGAATGTATTATTCTTTTATCCGGACGCGGTCAAGTTAAGACTGTCGTTGCCGTTGTATGCATATGATACAGGTTTTACCCGGCAGAAAAGTGCTCGAGCCGTCGGATTCTAGAATGTGGTAGGCGGTCATCTCAAGGAGTTGAGAACGGGTTGCCTCGTTCAAGAATTTTCAGGTTGCTCGCCGCGCTTGTAGGGAGTATATGATAGACCCACGGAGGAGTTCTTGAGTTGTCGTGTTCTAGAAAGCGATGGGTGGCTATTTACTGCCGAAAACTGAAGACGATTGGGTTAGAACATCTTGCCTGAATTTAGAGGCAAATGCATTGGTAGATTTATACACCTCTCCGAAGACACTAAGGGATTATAAAGCCATGTATCGGAGGTTCGAACGAATGCAACCGATGTAGCTAACTTTCAGAATCCCTCTCAGGGTGAGAGGTTTATTAATTGTGGGGACACTTTTTTCCTACAGGAACAATCCCATGTTGTTGATTACGTTATCACGAACAATAACAACTTCCTACACTCTAGGTTGTTTCTTCATGTGTTCATGATTTGACTGTTGATATAGCCAACAATTTTAAATTTTTCGCACCTGTGGATTGTATACAGTTTTTTGGATGTACGATCCAGACCGTGGGGCACGGAATGTATGGCTTTCATTTTTTATGGGAATATTGTTCTATGGGTATTTACTCACCACAAGCGTTTCTTGTTGATGAGTGATTGGTCTTTTGAAAAGTGTGTTCGAAAATAACCGCAATCAAGACGTTGTTGTTAGTAGCTAGCCGTGATGAGTACGGGTTGTCCTTAGGGAAACGTGAACATTTTTCTTGGTTTAGACGAGTTAATAAAAAAATGGGTGATTGGTTGTCGATCTATTTTAATATGGATATAAAGTTTATAAAGAAAAGGCCTGTAGGGTTCATAAGACTTGGTAGTAATGGGTAAATAATTAAAAATGATGACTTTATCTTTTAATAGTTTAAAACTAAATCGATAATGATGAATGTAGATTAGGGTTTTTTTGGAAAAAACTAGGGTTTCCTTACTATTAACCCTTGTCCTTGCATTGATCTCTATTCATGTCTAGCCCTTAACAAAACATATGTTAAACAGATCTCAAATCGTGGTCGTGACTATCAATAAATTGATAGCACGTCTGATAAGGATGTTAATATTTATTTTGCTAAAATTTATAAACTTTAAAATGTTTAAAAGAAGTTAAATGGTTTTCTCATATATTGTTCGACCCTATCCTACGAACCCTAGCAAGCTAGGATTTACTTACTCATGGTTTGAGATTTAGAAGAAAGGTTGAAGAAGAAAAACATGATTAGGATGCAGAAATTAAATGCGGAAATTAATTGCAAAAAGACTAATAAAAATACTACCTTTATTAATCAAGTATTTGCATTTACAAATCCTTTGAAGATAGAGTACAAGAACCCTAGTTGCTCTAGATCTCAATCTTATTGGAAGTAGATGTCTAGCTGATGATCATTCGGATGCGTGGATCGCTTTGGACCTCTTGATCTCTTCGGTGATGATCTTTAATGTGAAGCTTTCGGTCCTATATATAGTCCCAAAACCAGAAACCCTAGATGCCTTGAGTGAATACACGCCGTTACAATAAAATCACAAAAATATCACAACATATGGCCTTAGAACCGTCATGGAATCGCCGCATATAGGCTTGTTTGGACGTAGTTCCGCCGCGGTTTGGTGCCTTCAGATTTTGGGATTTTTTGTGCTATTTTATCTTGATTTATAGAGATCCTCTCTATGTCTAGATTCTGAAAATGATGCTCCGAGTCTCTGCCGTTGCTAAATCTCTCGATTTGCTTCCATATTCTGCCAGATTTGATTCCGACATCCCGATTTATCCCGGATCTCTTGGATTCCAGACCTGAGCTAATCTGCACAATATCTTAAATCAAAGTATTAGTGGTATTTGGTATTTTTGAGATATTATCCTATCCATTTTATATGATACTGTATGTTAAGAATATTGATTAGAAATATTTTATATGATATGCATATTTTAATTATTAATATTTCATATAAATATTATATGCATGTATTTTCCTTCATTATGTTAATTATAATGTAGAAACATATGATAATAAAAAATTTACAAATAAACTCTCATGTGTTCTATATTTACAATAAACACCTTTTTGTACTTAACAATAGTAGGAAAAATGTTCATTCAAGTGTGCAATATTTTAGGCTAATCAAATAGCCCAAAACTTAACTTTGATCGTCCCGATCAAACTAGTTATTAAAGCGAAAAAAGAAAACCTAGCACACTTTCGTAGGCAACACGATTATACTAAGTAAGTGCAACAAGCCTTTAAAGCTCAAGATATCTCTAATAGGAGGAGTGTTGTCTCCTGAGGGTTTTCAGCGGATTACACCCACAAAATCTTATAATAAAAGAAAGATGATGAAAATTACATACAGAGATAAAGAGCATATAAAATAAAGAACTTGAAAATAATAGTTTCAAACTACACTCTCTTTTTAGTAGCCATGAGCCCTATCATAATAGTTATGTAAAGATGTCAAAAATCATATCATCCCTTAATAAAACATCGTCTTTAGTCTTCCTCCTTACCATTCTTCCAAATATCGATCATATACCCCTACGTGTGTGTAAAAGACATCCTTACAATTAGAGAATTCAATTCAAGCTATCATACTCTTGTCAATCTTTTTTAGTACTTTTTAGTCGGTGAATATTTCAGATGGAATTGCTCACACATTCTTCATGCGACCGTTAATACTTCTTAAGGTACTAACCAACCGATTACCAAATATGCTCACTCTTTTAGGCTTAATTAGCAATATCTTAGTCTTGAAACACCTAAGCCTTAGCAGTGGCTCCTTAACCAGTTGGTCTAAGGCACTAGTTGATAAGGCACACGCGCTATATTTTTTTTATGCTGTCTTAAGTAATTAAAAAACCAGTGTTCATTTTTCTTCACCATTTATATTTTTGTTTAGATGTTTTTTCCTTTGTACTAAGGCTTTTAGACAAGAGAATTTCAAGGTATCATTTAATATTCCAAGTTTCAAGATGTGTGCAAGTGCGTATAGTAGGGCATCAACGTTCAGATGTTTGGACTCAAGAATAGGGACTATTTTTCTGACTTATTTCTATTCTCAGATTAGTGATTCCTTTTATCTTACTAACCCTTGGGACAACAGCTCATGACTACCTATTACTATCTTCGTTTTTAAAACATCTAATTTTCTTGCATTTCTTAAAATTTTCCTTCCTATCGTATGTATTTTTTACTTTCTAACTTTTATTATCAAATTTTTTTTTGTGCTTTTATTTGGTATAATGCAAAATGATATGTGAATAAGCACAAACCCCCAAACCTATTTGCAGCAGTGTCCTCATAGATATCATCTTTAAGTTAAAAACCTATAGACTTAGGAGGAAAAATTCTCAATTATTAGAAGGGGGGAATGTTAATGACAGTGAAATCCTCCCCCAAACTTATTTTTGGCTCATAATTTTGTAAAATTTTGTTTTTTTTTCAAGAGCCAAAATATTTTCTCCCCCCCCCCAAACTTGTGTAAAACAGTATTAAGCATTTAAAATTTTAAGGGGGGATAAAGTTATTGGCCTATACAAAGCTTTACAAAGACCAAAAGTCAACACCAACCATTCAAATATTTTATCGATGTAACAACGAAATTGGTGGAGGATCATAGATGTGAAGAAGTGGGGAGATAAGAGGCGTAATCGATTGTGTTTATGTCTCAGAATATAGAGAAGAAATAGTGATGGTGCACTACTCGCATTCTCATTCTTGATAAGAAGAAGGGGTGGTGGTTCAACTTCTTCAGGTGGGGGTTGATTCATCACAACTCATATGTCTTCTAGGAATGCGAGTTCATCGGCAAAAATGTCTTCAAAACTTCCATCGATATTCCGAATGATAATCTCATCGGAAAGGAAGTTATGATACTCGGATAGCTCGACTAAATCATTCGACAAGTCAAAAGATTCGGACTTAAGTGTGGACTTGTCGACAAAAGGGTCTTCACGTGTATAATAAATAGTATGATCAAACAATAATGCACTAGTGGCGTCGAGATCAATATCATGAAGCTTCTCAAATTTGCAACTGTCGGAAGCTATCTTTTCGACATAACATATATCAACTATCTGAGCATAGGGTTCGGAGGGTTAACTTCCTAGCTTGTAGATATTAAGCTCAATTGTCATCTTCCCAAAGCATAGGTTCATAGAACCGTTACGACAATTGATTATCGTGTTTGAAGTTGCTAGGAAAGGTCGATCTAAAATCACCGGAATTTGGTCCGCGGGATTGCTACAGGCTGTGTATCTATGACTATAAAGTCCACAGGGAATATAAATTCCCCGACTTTCATTAACACGTTCTCTAGCTCACTCTTAGGTTGGGTGATAGATCGATCGGCCATCTGGAAAGTGCAATACGCATGTTTCAACTCTCCTATACCTAATTTCTCATAAACCGAATACGGAAGCAAGTTAACACTAGCACTTAAATCGAGTAGAGCATGTTTGATACTTGTACCCCCAATAGTTATAGATATTGTAGGACAACCGGGGTCCTTAAGTTTCATGGGCACTAATTGGGTAAGAGAATTTCTCATATTACTTGCTAAGAAAACCTTTTTAGGTATTTGAGTTTTCCTCTTCCTAGTGCAAAAGTCCTTTAAAATTTTCACATAGGACGGAACTTGTTTGATAGCATCTAGAAGAGGAATATTTATGTTAACTTGTTTAAAAATGTCCACAATCTTCTCCATTTGGGGACTTGATCTGGTTGCCCTTAACCTGTTTGGAAAAGGAGCTTTATCAATAAGGGCTGGGTCCAACTTTTGAGGAGAAGTTTGTGGGGATGGAATAGATCCCAAAATTGGATTTGGGATGGTCGTGGCTGGTAATTCTTTCAAGAAAATGGGCTGAGGGTTCGAGCCTGGTGGAAAACGGAGAATAGGCTCGGAAGAAGATTAGACAAAGTAGGAGTAAAAGTAGCAGCCGGGGGTTCATCAATGTCATCAACTTCAACTTGTTCACCAACATTGTTATTCAGTATTCTTCCCGATCTCAACGTAGTTACGACACTCACATTATGATTTTGAAGGATGAGATTCGCGCTTTGTGAGTGACCGGGATTTGGTAAAGGTTGAGATGGAAGTCTCCCTTTCTCTCTCTCACTCATTGCGGCATTTAATTGTGCAAGTTGTGCTTCTATCGATTTAATGCTTTCACCATGGGAAGCAGTGTGTTGCACTAACGTTTGAATAGAAGACGTTACATTAGCCGCCGTTTGTGTAGATTGTTTAAGGAACGTTTCTAAGTTACGTTCAAGTGTAGAGGTTTTATCGGTACCGGCCGTTAGGAAAGAATTATTATAAGGTGCAAAGTTGTTGGCCGGATTTTGAAAAGATTGCAGTTGAAAAGGGTGCTGACTTTGTTGTGGTGGCTGCTGTTGCTGTGGGGGTGACCTTTGGCTTAGGAATAGATTTTGAGTTTGAGTTTGGTTTTTGTTTCAAGCAAAATTAGGGTGATTCCTCCATCCCTGATTGTATGTGGAAGAATAAGAATCGTTTCTAGGTCATTGCAGAAAAGCAGCATTAGTTTGTTCTTGACCTTGAAACGGGGGATTCAAAGGACATTCTTCTGTTAAATGTGATGGGTCAAAACAGAAAACACACACGGTTTTGGGGAGCATAACTTGGTTTAGGGGGATTGGTGAGACTTTGTTTTCGATAGCTTCGAGTTTCTTTTGCATCGCGGCTATTTCGTCTTTCACTGCGATGGAAACGTCGAGCTGATAGACCTTAGATGAAGATGATGTTGGTCTATTGCTCTCTTATTGTGAGGTTTGTTTTGTGAGATCTTCCAGAAGTTGCCAAACTTCGCCATCGTCTTTTGACATGAAATGACATTGACAAATGGTTTCAAGCATTTATTTCGTGGCAGGATTAACACCCTCATATATAATTCGGCAAAGTTGCCATCTATCAATTCCATGATGGGGTCATTGTACAAGAAGATCCTTAAACCGTTTAAAGCATTTTCAGAATGGTTCGTTGGGAAGTTGGGTAAACTGGTTAATCTTGCTTCGACCACGGGTGGTTTTATGATTAGAATAAAATTTCTTAAGGAATGCTATAGCGAATTCATCTCATTTGACGATAGAATGTGCGGCAGTGCTATAAAGCCATTTTTCTGCTAGATCACAGAAGGTAAAAGGAAGAAGATGTAATCGCATAGAATCCTTTGAAAGTTGGGCAGTGCTCATCATTGCACATACGTTCTCGAATTTAGTTATAAAAATGTATGCGTCTTCGGATTCAAGCCCGTGAAATTTGGGCAATAGGTTGATGAAGTGGGGTTTAATTTCGAAATTACCCCCATTGGCCGGTGGAAGAGACAGACAAGTAGGAAGGGGTCCACGCACGGGGTGACATCTTTCTTGGAGAGAGATGCGCAGTAGATTCTGCACATCTACGGGCGGTGGCAGGGTGGTGTCGTTGAGGGCTATAGTGCCCTCAAGTCAATTATTGTAATTGTAGGCATACGATTATGATGATTGAGGGAGGACCTATATGGATAGAATAATCTTACTCAAAATAATAATATGCTATCTGGTTTGCCTTTATCATCATGTACATGCATTATATGGTATTACAGATCACTATTACATGTTGATAGGGCCCATATGATTCTTGCTTGATTACCAGCATTATGATGGCGATCATATACGTGGGAGTTGGGTGGTTTTTAAGCACATCCTTAAATATCCCTAGTTGCGGGAGTATCGATACTGGGCATCGATACTCCGGTGTAGACCAGTATATACTTATTGAGACCCCGACAAGGGGAAGTGGCCGGTCTCACAAACCATTGGTATCAGTTAGTCACCTAAGATAGTATGCAGGTGCTCATTGGGTTATGAGTACACTGGAAGGACTTACCGGGAACATGCTAGTTGGTATTATACCTATAGTCAGATAGCTATTCCCAGGTGACATGTGTACAAGTTAGTCTGTCGACCTGAGATCGTCATTTGTCTCGTGTGAGTTCCTACTGTTGTTTGATTACTATCCTACCATGGCTCAAAGGAGTCGTGCAAACAGGTTTTAGTTGGGGACAGTCCCGAGCCACATGGAGACAGTGAGCGGATCGTCGGGGATTCATCTCTCCCAGTATTGGGGGTTGATGTCGCGCGGTGCACGGGTAGCCATCACCAGAAATCCTTTGCCAAGGTAGTCGAGAATTACTGATTTGGATCAGTAGTTTTTCAGTGGGTGATGGGCTTCATATTGACACGAAATATATTAGGGGTCTGACTTCATCCACTCCCTAGATCCGATATGCGATACTCTTAGACGAATAGACCTGACTGTACGGAGATTATCACGGACAGGCTCAGTAGGGGTTCAGATGAGTTTGCTCGTCGACCTTCCTTTCACTCAATACCTGGCTAGCCGTTATGTACAGCTAGTGCAGTTGACATGCTTGTGGTTAAACCCACTGCCAGCGTATTGATGAGTCTTTAGAGTCCCATACAGAGGATTTTCCTGGTTCTGGAAAAATGATGTAGTAGCCGTATTGGATACGTCCAGGGTTCCGATCAAATGAGTGTACTAGTTATCCGGACTTTCGATCAGACGGTTGATAATACTAGCCAGCTTAGGCTTTGAGCCGGATTATTAAATCAGGTATTGATTTAATAATTTACGTATATATATTTCGATATGTATTCTAGTATTATGATCTTTGTGTTATTCTATCTCTTCAGGTATTCGTATTTCGGTACGAATACAAGTATGTATATATAGTAGAATGTAATCCGTATTTTTTCCGGTTAACATTCTAGAAGGTGGACACCTCATTTTGGCTTTGACCATTTATTTTAAATGGATAATGAGGTGGATTATTGAGAGAGAGGAGTATGGTGAGAACCATGCTTGCATAATGTGCACAAATGAATTATTAATTCATTTATGCAAACTATTCAAGCATAGGCTTGATTTTAAATTGAAAATAAATGTTTACAAAACCTAGCTTCTCATTTTATCTCTCCATGGATGGTTCATTTTTCTTTGAGCTTGCAACCTCACCATCATGTTTCACTCTCCTCTCTAGTGTTTTTCTTGAGCTCCTCCACCTTTAACCTCAACCTCCTCTCTACAATCTCATGAGTTGAGAATCAAGAGGGGAGGTGAGATAGATAAAAATATGGATCCATTCACTACATTCTAGGCATTCTAGATTAGCAATCAAGAGTCTCTAGTTGCTTCACTTGTTTATGGTGTGGAGCTAGAGCCAAGAGCTACATCTCTCGGGTGGATCATCTTCGACGGAAGAAGACCGGTAGCCAAGTTCAGTCGGGGACGCCTTTAGGAGCTTGCGAAGGTGGTAGAAGACCAAAGTACACGGTTCATTCGGTATAACAATTTCTAACCTTGTAGTTTATCCCCATTGTAGTTGCTAGTATTGGTTTATGGTTCGATCTAGACGGATACGTTAGCGCCAAATTTTTTAAACGCCAGTTTTTTGTTCCGTACCGGCCATGGTAGATGGCTAGGGTGCTATTATAACCCAACAGTTGTGAAATCCCGATGGAGATCCATCCATTTTGGGAGATATGGTGGATGGAGAGGAAAAAGAAGATGAAGAAGTACCGACTTCGGAGTCGATAGAAAAAACGCGGACAAGACGGACACTAGAATCCCTTGTCTAGCCGATCATGCACTAAGCGGGTTTAGCGCACGTGGCAGCATGTGTGAGAATGATTTTTAAGAAGGTTTGTTTTGAAAAATAGTCGGACTTAAGGCTTGACTCAACAAATCACAAAATGCACAATCAATCCCTAAGACTAGGGCCACCTAGGTCAAGTTACTAGACCGCTCCTAAACTTTCAAAGGACAAGTCCCAGGATTAATTCTCTACCACCTCTTTATCACTCTTGTGGCCAAGTAAGTACCAGGTAAGTGAGAGGTATCCGCTATACGAATCACTGAATTAGCGGGCATAATTAAGTAACCACTTTTCTTAGTCACACTTGCTTAGACACCACAAGAGAAATGTGGATAAGCGATAAATTATCCACGACCCTCCTCTGTTCTAATTGAGTGCGACAGTCCTTAGAGGCTTGGTCTAGATATTTTTTAATTAATGTAGGGTGAAAGTACGCTCGTTTTGTGATTTGTGGGGGCCTAGGAAGGGTGATGAAATCCCCACCTAATCTGGATTTGGGTTATTTCCCCTTAATGTCCGGTTTAGATATGCACAAACAAACCGATATCAAAACACGCAAAAAAGATTTTTGATCGGAGATAGTTGCAAAGAATCCTGTAGGAAAGATCAGATTATTGAATTTTAGAGGAGAGAGAAAGATATTAGGAAATTACCTGAAGATTTTGGGGCCCAACTCAACCAAGCTGCCGCGGTTCCGCCGCAAGGTGGTAGGATCGGTTGCCCAGTTTTCTTCAGTGCTCCCCTATTCTCCTCTGGGCTACGTAGAAAGTCTCTGAATCTCTGTTTCCTTGCTCCAGTTACTCCAGATTCCCTTGCAAAACTTGCACAATAATCGTTAGATACATAAGATGCGGTTTTGTTTATTTTTATGTTATGGATTTAATAAGAATTCAACCCAAATAGCAAGAAAAAAATTACGACCGTCTCCCTGGCAATGGTGCCATTTGATTAGTCTTTTGAAAAGTGTGTTCGAAAATAACCGCAATTAAGACGGTGTCAATAGTAGCTAGCTGTGATCAGTACAGGTCATCCGCAGGGAAACGTGAACATTTTTTCTGCTCTAGACGAGTTGATAAAAAATGGGTGATTGGTTATAAATCTATTTTAATATGGATGTAAAGTATATAAAGAAAAGGCTTGTACGGTTCATAAGACTTGGTAGTAATGGATGAATAATTAAAAATGACGACTTTATCTTTTAATAGTTTAAAATTAGATCGATGGTGATGAATGTAGATTAGGGTTCTTTTTGGAAGAAACTAGGGTTTCCCACTATTAACCCTTGTCTCGCATTGATTTCTATTCATGTCTAGCCCTTAATAAAACCTGTGTTAAACAGATCTCAAATCGTGGTCGTGACTATCAATAAATTGGTAGCACGCCCGATAAGGATGTTAACATTTATTTTGCTAAAGTTTATAGACTTTAAAATGTTTAAAAGAAGTTAAATGATTTTCTTATATATTGTTCAACCCTATCCTACAAACCCTACCAAGCTAGGATTTACTCACTCATGATTTGAGATTTAGAAGAAACGTTAAGAATGAAAACATGATTAAGATGCAGAAATTAAATGCGGAAATTAATTGCAAAAAGACTAATAAAAATACTACATTTATTAATCAACTATTTTCATTTACAAATCCTTTGAAGGTAGAGTATAAGAACCTTAGTTGCTCTAGATCTCTATCTTATTGGAAGTAGATGTCTAGCTAATGATTACTCGGATGCATGGATCATTTTGGACCTTTTGATCTCTTCGGTGATGATCTTTAATGTGAAGCTCTCGGTCCTATATATAGTCCCAAAACCAGAAACCCTTGATGCCCTGAGTGAATATATGTTGTTACAATAATATCACCAAAATATCACATCATATGGCCCTATAACCGCCGCGGAACTGCCGCATATAGGCTAGTTTGGCCGCGGTTCCGCCGCGGTTTGGTGGCTTAAGATTTTGGGATTTTTTGTGATATTTTATCTTGATTTATGGAGATCCTCTCGATGTCTAGATTCTGAAAATGATGCTTTGAGTCTCTGCCGTTGCTAGATTTCTTGATTTGCTTCCATATTCTAGCAGATTTGATTCCGACATCCCGATTTATCCCGGATCTCTTGGATTCCAGACTGATCTAATCTGCACAATATCTCAAATCAAAGTGTTCGTAGTATTTTGTATTTTTGAGATATTATTCTAACCATTTTATATGATATTGTATGTTAAGAATATTGATTAGAAATATTTGATATGATATGCATATTTTAATTACTAATATTTCATATAAATATTATATGCATGTATTTTCCCTCATTATGTTAATTATAATATAGAAACATATGATAATAAACTTTTTAAAAATAAATCCTCATATGTTCTATATTTACAATAAATACCATTTTGTACTTAACAATAGTAGGGAAAATATTCATTCAAATGTGCAATATTTTAGACTAATCAATGAGCAAGACCTTGTTGACAAAGCATTGCTTGTCTTTTAGAGTTTTGATCTGGGATGATAGTGAGAGGTCACTAGCGTCATCATCTACCAATGACCACATAATAACTCATGAGTGAGTTGCGAATGTTTTGTCGGTGGAAGGATTGCTCCATTGAGAGAACATCGATTTTGATGGTAGGGGAGCATTGCTCCACTTAATGGGGCCCATGTTGATAGCTTGGTTTGCCAACATGGATGAAAGCTTTGCTCTCACAGGAGTTAAGCTTGCACTCAATTCATAAAATTGACAACGTTGGTAGCTTGGTTTGCCAACGTAGATTGGAGATATGTGCTTTGCACAGTAGACTAAGCATTGCTTAGTTTTTAACTTGAAGAGATGGTTTCATGTTGGTATCTTGTTTTACCAACATGGGGTTAATGATATGATGAGAACATTACTTTTGGGGTCCATGTTGGTATCTTGGTTAGCCAACATATGTTTTGGTCAAGCATTGCTTGATTATGCCCAAATTGGTGTCTTGGTTTACCAATGAGGGTGAACTTATATTCAATTCTCATATTATGAGGTCCGTAGATAATTTTATTTTGAGAACTTAAATTCTAGCCAAATCCTTTGACTTAGTTCCATATTTGGGGAACATAGGCTTTGCCTAGGGAAACTTAGTCTTATTTGAGAACTAGGTCAAACTAGGTTCGGTCAAATATTCAGAGCTTTGTTCTCTGTTGACCTTAGGACCATCGGGGAAGTATAGGCTTCAACACTTAGCAAGTTTGGCTAAGTTTAGAATTTTAGTTTAGTGCTGATGTGCACTTGCACTCTTGTATTTCACATGGCACTGGCTCACGTGCGTTGCACGTGGCGCTCATTCGTTGCATGGTACCTAGGAATTGTTGGTGCTTGTGTCCATGCATTACACATGGCACTCTTAGACATAATGTGTGCATGTTCCCGTGCATTGCACGTGGCGCTCTTAGGAATATTTTGCATGCACGCATGCATTGCAAGTGGCGCCCTTGAGAATAATGTGCACTTGCGTCCGTGCATTGGTCGTAGTGCGCTTGAGAATAATGTGTGCTTGCGCCCGTGTATTGCACGCGGTGCGTTTGACGATAATTATTAGCAACGGCGCTGGCATTGGCACACATCCATTGCATATGGCGCGCATGCGCTTAGTCTAAGTTGTTGTGGGTTTGGACTTCACATAGGCTCTAGAGCTTAGGCTCTATCTTCTCAGTCCATATTGGACAGAAAAGTTAGTCTTTCAAAGTTTGAGAACTTAAATTCGATGAAGCCTAAACTTCTGTAAAAATGATCCTTTGACCATCAAGTTCATAAAGATCACATTTTTATTATCTTTATAAATTTATTTTCGTCTCTTGATGGAAACTTAAGTTCCATGAAGCCTAGGCTTCAAAGAGAAGAGGAAAGAGGAAGAGGACGAGGGACCGTTGGTCTTAGAGATCATGTTAGTGATGTATGCCCTAGAGGCCATTATTGTATAGTACTGGTTTGTATATTATATTTTGGAAGCTTGAGATATACACGGATATTATAACAGTCTTGCTCAATATAGTAGTATGCTACTTGGTTTGTTTCTATCTCAATATATGTATATGTTTCCTTTTAACGTATTGCTAATATATATTGGTAGAGCCCTTAGGATCTTTGCTTGAATACCAGCGTTGTGATGGCAGTCACACTAGTAGGGGCTAGGTAGTCTATAAGCATATCCTTATACAGGTCCCTAGTCGTAGGATTATCGAGACAGTGCATCGATACTCCAGAGTACACTAGTGTATACGCTTCTCATCCCAGCAGGGGAGATGGTCTGTCCCACAGCCATTAGTACGTCGTACTGGAGATAGTATGCAGGTGCTCATTGGGTTATGAGTACATTGGACAGGACTCGTGGGGAACTGCTGGTTGGTACTATGCCTATCGTCACGTAGCAGTTCCCAAGTGACATGAGTACAGCATAGTCCTTTGACTTGACACTGCTACTTCGCCTCGAGTGTGTTCCCACTGTTGTTAGATTACTACCCTACCACGGCTCTAATGAGTTGTGCAAACATGTAGTAATTGGGTGCAGTCCCGAAGCACTTGGAGGCAGTGGCGGTTAGATAGGATACGTCTCTCCCAGTATTGGGGGTTGATATCGCGCTGTGTTCGAAAAGCCTTTACACAAAGTCCCTGACCAGGGCAAAGATTTAATGGTAGGTACTCCGGTAGTTTCTCAGGGTGTTTTAGGCTCTACTCCAGCATGACTTATTGCGCTATTAGGAGCCTGACGGCTACCGCCCCTAGGCCCGATATGCGATACTCTTAGATGAACAAACCGGACTGTATGGAGATTGTCACAGATTGGCTCAATGGGAGTTCGGATGAGTTTGCTCATCGGCCTTCTTATCGACAGATACCTGGGTAGCCGTTACGTGCTGTTAGTACCGCTGACGGACTTGTGGTTAAACCAGCTGTCGGCGTACTGTCGAGTCTTTAGAGTCCCACACAGAGGTTTCCCTTCTTCGGGCGAAACGATGTAGAGGCCGTATGGTTTTACGGCAGGGCATCGATCACATATGTGTACTTGTGCACGGATGATGTTCGGGCGGATAATACTAGTGGGGTTTGGTTTAAGCCGGATCCTTGTATTATATTCTTGGATTATTTTCATCTCATTGTATTCGTATTTTTCGGAATACGGATAAGTGTATGTATATACGGTGAGGGGTATTCTTGTAATTTGTGCAAGAATTCTTCTAGAAGAGGATACATTATTTCTTGTATAACCATTTATGTTAAATGGTAAATGTGGTGGAGGTAAGGGGTATGGTTTCTCATTAAATGAAGTATGGCTACTTGGGGCGACTCATGGGGTGAATCATCTAGTGACTATTGAAGCATGCTTGATATTTTCCATTGGTGAATTGTTTTATGCTTCATAATTCACAAGACCTAGCCATATTCATTTCATAATATCTCACACATTCTATCTCCTTAATAGCTCTCTTCTTCCTCCTCAAACCCTAATTGTTTCATGTGTTGAGAAACCTTGGGTTCTTAAGACTAAACTATCCATAATCACTCTCTTTATCCCCTAAGCTACTTGGTTTAGTAAACCATTTACCCTAGTTAACTCAAGTTAGAAGTTGGAGCTCAAAGCACATTCTCTCGGGTGGATCGTCTTTGACGTGAGGAAGCCAACCACACAAGCTTAATCCGATCTTTGAGGAGCCAAGGAGAGGAGGATAAGAAAAGACCCAAAGGACTTGATACTTTGAGGTATAACACTCTTACATAGTAGTTAACCTCTAGTATTTTAGCTAGTTATGGTTTAGTATCGATCTTAGAGTTCAAGTCGGTGTTGCGAAGCATATAAAATCTTTTTTGCAAACTCCGCCTTCCCGCGAATCCACGGAGTGCGCGACATCGACTTACAGTGGTATCAAAGCCTACTAAACCTGTACTAGCTTGTTAGCAAGTAGTTAGAACTTCGGTCGTCGGAAAATCACGAAAATGATGCACCGAATACCTAACTTTCTGTCGAATTTTTAAACTGCCAGAAAAAATATTTTAAAGGAATGAAAATTGCATGCAGGATATTATAAGAACACCTAAGAAAAATGAGCAAGTGAATCTCTACGACGACCGCGGAAGCGCGGCGGAACAGTGCATTCCGCCGCGATTCCGCTGCCGAGTTGAGGCCGATTCGACTCATTTTTCTTCTGTTGATCTAAATGTTGGGTGTATTGTTTTTTGGTATATTTGTTTCTACCCAGTATTTTTCTGAGTGCTGGCACTTGAGGCAGACACGGAAAATATGTTTTGATAGAAATTCTAAAGTTCTTGGCTAATCGGGTTTTATCTGTGTTGTTATATGTGTTCGTAAACTTCAGCTAATTGCTATACGTCGGTTAATTTAGGGTTGCACATACCTGTGATATTGGTTTATGTATATGGATATGTTGGATCGTCATGGATGAATAGCTGGGGGATGTGAGAAGGGAGTTTCTTTCATTCGATGTAAAATTGTAATTTGATTTAATATTATTTTGCGGGGCACATCCGGATTGAGCTTGTAGACACCGTTGTATTATTTCATTTATTGTTTTTTGCTCCTACGATAGACTCAAGGTGGGGTGCACAAACTACCGAGTTCTTTGAAATGCCGAGTGACCCACTCATTTTGCTGAGGGAGGCTGCTTCACTTTGGGAATTTAGCGAGTAGTTTGCCGTGCCCGTAGGGGTCTAGTGTGGGGTTTGGCTATTCATCACGACCGTGGAATCCGTCCTTTTGGATATAGTGCCCTCAGAGTCAATTATTGGATCACAGGCACGTGATTGCAATGATTGAGGGAGGACCTATGCCGGTAGGACAGTCTTACTCAAGATGACAGTATGCTATCTGGTTTATCTTTATCATCGTGTACTGCTTTAGATGACATTACTGATCACTATTGCACGTTGATAGAGCCCCTAGGATTCTTGCTTGACTGCCAGCAGTATGAGGGCGATCATATACGTGGGAGCTGGGGTCTATAAGCACATCCTTAAAAGGTCCCTAGTCGTGGGAGTTTCGAGACAGGGCATCGATACTCCAGAGTAGACTAGTGTATACAGTCGAGACCCCGACGAGGGGCGGTGGCCGGTCTCACAAGCCACTGGTGTCAGTTGGTTCACCTAAGATGTATAAAGGTGCTCATTGGTTTATGAGTACACTGGACAGGACTCGCCGGGAACATGGTAGTTGGTATTATACCTAGCGTCAGATGGCAGTGTTAGGTTTGTCTAGCACCCTATGAAGAGATTTGAAGCATCACATGTCCTAAAGTTTAAATTTTTATGGTGCTAAACGAACATATAAAGGAATCGATCCTAGAAAATTAGGGTTTCAAAATTTAAAGCGAACAAAACTAGGGTTTCGAGACTACAACCTTTGTAGCTCCCTTTCGCTGGACTCCTTGGTCTCTAGGGTGTTGAATGGAGGTCCTCTTGAAGTCCTCTCACGTCCACGACGATCCACCCGGAATATCCCGTCCAAGCTCGCAACTTCGAGAATCGAAGCGAACACTCTAAACAAGTTAGCTAAACTTGTGTAGAATGAAGTTGTAGTTAAGATTCTCACTTCAAAAACCTTTCTTTATGTGTATATTACTCACTAGAAAAAACTAGAGAGCTAATATGAAGGAGGAAGAAGATGGTGGCAATTTTTAACAAGAGGTGATAAAAATAACCTTAGTAAAAAGAAAATGAAATATATCACTATATATATTTATTTCCTTCTTATAACCAACCATGGTTAAGTGATGGAGAGTTAATTTAACTTGAGTTTTAAATGATAAAGATAAGGATAACTCAAGTTAAGAGGTAGGTGAGCTAGGTTAGGTTAAAAGAAGAATGTAGAAACTAGTAAGAATTATCCTTCCTTTTTCAATTTGATTTAAATACAAATCAAATAAAAAACCATCACTTAATCCATGGTGTGAGTCTTATATTGCGACCATTTCTATGTATTAACAACCATGATGGATGGGTGTATGTATGTGTGTATGTATGCACATCCATATGTGCATGAAACTAGCAAGAAAGAAAGAAAGAAAAACACACATGCATGCACACATCCATCATCCAAGAAAAGGTTTTAAGTGAGAAAACTAATGGTTAAATGATAAATCAACACTTGATTTATCAATCCGGCCATATCACATATGACCCTACCAAAAGCAAGCCGCCCGATCAATGTACGGTATCATATACGCGCATTTTAATCGGGTCCATGCGCATATCGCATACGCGCACCACAACGTTTCGCCTGGACTAGGTAACTCCTGTGTGGGACTCTAAGACTCGTCAATACGCCGGCAGAGGGTAATGATCATATCAAGTACCCCCAAGCCGCAAGCGGTCAGCTAAATGTAACGGCCACCCGGGTATTGAGCGATCAGAAGAAAACAAGCGAACCTGCTACAACTCCCGTCGAGCCAACCGGCAACACTACCGTACAGTCCGGTCTCTTCGTCAAATATGCTGCATATCGAGCCTAGGGATGGTCACATCGACCCTAATAGCTCAATAAGTCATGCCGGTGAATGGTCTATAACAGATCGAGAAACTACTGATAACCTTTATCAGCAAATCTCAGCAGCCCTGGCCAGGGACTTACTGATATAACCAGTCGGGCACAGCACAGCATCAACCCCCAATACCGGGAGAGACGGAACCCTTCCTATCGCTCATTGCCTTCGTGTGTCTCGGGACTGTACCCAACGGCCACCTGTTTGCACGACTCAGTAGAGCTGTGGTAGGGTGGCAATCAAAGTACAGTGGGAGAACAAACAAGACTCCATGACGATCTCGGGTCTACAGACTAACCTGTACCAGTGTCACCTGAGAACTGCTATCCGATGATAGATATAATTCCATATAGGAGTTCTCGGCGAGTCCGTCCAGTGTACCCAGTCACCACTGAGCACCCGTATATGATCTTGATGTCAAACATCGATGAATATGGGAACATTCATCGCCCATCGTATGGGTCTAGTATCATATACGCTAGTCTACTCTGGTATATCAATGCCCCGTCTCGATATACCTACGACTAGGGACATTCCAGGATATGCTTATAGACTACAGATGTCCTACTAGTATGATCTCCATCATAATCAGAGCAGTCAAGCCAATATCCTCAGGGCTTTATCAGCATGTATGAGTGAATATAAAGCATGATCAAATCAACATGTCAGATAAAGAAGAACCAGATAGCATACTATCATGTCGAGCAAGAATGTATACTGAATATATATATATGTATAGATACAACCACTATCATATAATGGCCTCTACGGCATACATATATCCAACAATCTCCCACTTGCACTAAGGCCAGTTATTAGCGTATCTCATACCCAACATCTCAAAAAGTCGCTCATGCTGCAGCTGAGGGAGGGCCTTGGTGAATGGATCCGCGGCGTTATTCTTTGTGTCAACCCTCCTAATCTCGATCTCGCGGCGATCTACAATCTCCCGGATAAAATGAAAACGCCTCAGGATGTGTCTGGACCGCTGATGGGATCTGGGCTCCTTGGGTAACGCCATAGCCCCATTATTGTCACAATACAAAGGTATTGGATCAATAATGGTTGGAACTACTCCTAGCTCCGAGATGAACTTCTTCATCCAGACGGCTTCCTTGGCGGCATCATTTGCAACAATGTACTCAGCTTCCGTCGTAGAGTCTGCAACGGTATCTTGTTTGGAACTCTTCCAACTCACCACCCCTCCATTAAGGGTAAATACAAACCCAGAGATAGATTTGCTGTCGTCCTTATCACTCTGGAAGCTCGAATCGGTAAAGGCCTCCATTTGGAGATCTCCATTACCATACACCAAGAACAATTCTTTAGTCCTTCGCAAGTACTAAAGAATGTTCTTCACAGCTGTCCAGTGATTCTCCCCTGGGTTGGATTGATACCTACTTACAACTCTAAGTGAATAAGCTACATCTGGGCGTGTATATAACATCGCATACATTATAGATCCTACTGCAGAAGCATAGGGTATAATACTCATGCGAGCTCTCTCTTCATCGGCCTTTGGGCAAGAATCCTTGGAGAGAGTGACCCCATGGCAAGCGGGTAAGGCACCCCGTTTGGAGTCTTCCATACTAAACCTTTTTAGGATGGTGTCAATGTACCTGGTTTGGGACAATCCCAATAACCTCTTGGATCTATCCCTATAGATCCTTATGCCCAGAATGTATGTGGCATCACCCAGGTCCTTCATGGAGAACCTCAGTGATAAGAAAGATTTGACCGACTGTAGCATAGGAATATCATTTCCTATCAGAAGAATGTCGTCCACGTACATTACGAGGAATGTGACAGCTCTTCCTACAGCCTTCTTATAAACACAAGGTTCATCTGGATTTTTGATGAAATCAAACTCTTTGATGACATCATCGAAACAGATGTTCCAACTCCGTGATGCCTGCTTTAACCCATATATGGATTTGAGCAATTTACATGCTTTCCCGCTGCTCCCATTGTCAATGAAGCCCTCTGGCTGATCCATATAAACGCATTCTTCTAAATTTCCGTTTAGAAATGCGGTTTTAACGTCCATCTGCCAGATTTCATAGTCGTAGTGAGCAGCAATAGCAAGTAGGATCCGAATGGATTTAAGCATGGATACGAGAGAAAAAGTTTCGTCATAGTCCAAACCTGGTCTTTGACGAAAACCCTTTGCCACAAGTCTTGCCTTATAGGTCTCCACCTGCCCATCTACACCGATCTTTCTTTTAAAGATCCATTTGCACCCCACAGGTTTTACCCCAGGGGGTACAACGTCCAAAGTCCACACTTTGTTGGTGTACATAGACTCCATTTCAGATCTCATGGCATCCAGCCACTTCACAGAGTCTTTACTCGTGATAGCTTGCTGAAAACTGGTAGGATCATCATCATCCATGATGCAATCTTCTCCGTTACCATCAATGAGGAAACCGTAGCACCTCTCCGGTGGGCGAAAAGTCCTACCAGACCTACGGAGTGGCCGAGGTTCTTCAGTTTCTGTAGCAACAGCCGGTTCAACCAAATCGTCATTTATAGTTTGTGTCTCTAGAACCTCTTCTAGATCCACCACCTTGCCATCATCTTTATCTGTGAAAAACTCTTTTTCTAAGAATGTGGCATACTGAGAAACAAACACCTTTTGTTCCTCTTTGTGGTAGAATAGATATCCATAATAATTCTTTGGATATCCCACAAAGTTACACATGACTGACCGTGTCTCGAGTTTGTCTGGATTCTGCTTTTTAACATAGGCCGGGCAACCCCAAATCTTAATCCTCTTAAGAGATGGTCTCTTCCCATGCCATATCTCATATGGCGTGGTAGACACGGTTTTGGTTGGAACCCTGTTTAGCAGAAACGCTGTAGTCTCCAATGCATGCCCCCAAAACGAGACTGGTAACTCAGCGTCACTCATCATTGACCGGACCATATCTAATAGGGTTCTATTCCGTCGTTCTGACACACCGTTGTGCTGTGGTGTGTAAGGAGGAGTGAGCTGAGAGAGAATCCCATTTTCTTTTAGGAAGTTTGAAATTCTGTACTGAGATACTCACCACCTCGATCTGATCGAAGCATCTTGATACTCAAGCCGGTTTGTTTTTCTACTTCTTGTTTATATTCAATGAATTTCTCGAAAGCTTCGGAATTGTGTTTTAATAAAATTACATGACCGAATCTTGAGAAGTCGTCAGTGAATGTAATGAAGTATGAAAAACCGCCTCTAGCCTGTATAGACATTGGCCCACATACATCACTATGTATGAGGCCCAGGAGCTGAGTAGCTCTTTCTCCGTGTCCGGTAAACGGAGTTTTGGTCATTTTACCCTTGATACAAGACTGGCAAGTCGCATAGGATTTATATTCAAAAGAATTTAAATATCCATCTTTGTGTAACCTGTTTAGTCTTGTTTCGTTAATATGACCAAGTCTACAGTGCCAAAGAAAAGCTTCATTTAATTCTGAAAGTTTTCTTTTATTAGTGTGTTGTATACTGAAAACTGTGTGTTGATTTAGGACATATATTCCGTTGTTAAGTGTACCATACCCAACCAACATTTCATTCAGGTGAATGTTCATAACATTGTTCTGCAATACAAAATTATATCCTTCATTGTCCAACAAAGAAATGGATATTATATTACATAGCATACTTAGTACAAAATAACATGGATTCAAAACCAAAATACATCCAGACGGCAACCCCAAGTGATACTCTCCCACTGCGACTGTATGTACATTGGAACCATTTCCAACGCGGAGAGTATGGTCACCTATCTTCAAAACATTGCTATTTCTCAGTCCCTGCATAGAATTGCAAATGTGAGAACCTAAACCGGTATCCAATACCCAGGAAGCAGAGTTTATTGAAAAACGGTTTTCTGTCACAAACGCACCTGAAGCAGAAGCATCACCATGCTTCTTCTTGAAACTTAAGTACTCTGTGCAATTGCGCTTCCAATGTCCTGTCTTGTGGCAATGAAAACATTCGCCCTTCCCCGAGTCTCCAGCCTTGGATTTTCCCTTTCCCTTCACCTTTTTAACTCCGCCCTTAAGATTAGTGGTTTTCTTCTTTTTCTTTCCCTTGGCCTTAGCTTTCGGGCGAGAAGAGGAAGACTGTCCAATAGTCATAACGGGAGTTTTTGCTAACTTCATAGTGCTCTCTGCACTCCTTAACATATTAAGGAGTTCAGGGAGTTCCTTCTCCATGCCATGCATGTTGAAGTTCACTATGAACTGGCAAAGGTGGAGGGGAGGGACTGCAGAATAATATCTATATATTGTTCATTTTCCATCGTCCATCCAAGGTCCTCAAGCTCTTCAATAAGAGCTATCATCTTCAGAACATGGTCTCCTACTGATGTGCCAGGGGCCATTCGCATCTGAAACAATTTCTTTGATACTTCGTATCGTAATACGCGGGGTTGCTCCCCATACAACTCCTTTCTATGGAGCAATATACCGTGAATGTCCATGTCCTTGTGCTGCTTTTAATGTTTGTTGTCCATCGATGCAAGCGCGAGGCATTTGGCCGTGGCACAGTCAGCGTCCCATGTCTTGCGGACTTCAATGTACGCAACTGAGGATTTTGGACCAGGGACGGGCGGGGCTGAAGCCGTGAGGACATATGATACTTTATCATAAGTCAAGGCGATTTTCAGATTCCTCAGCCAGTCTTTATAGTTGGTCCCATTCAGTTTGTTTTTATCTAGTAGAAGCTTGAGTCCAGTCATGGGTATCTGCCATTAAGAGAGAGAAAAGAATACACTCAGCGAAAGCTCTTGCATAGATCAGATTGGTTATTATCTTGTCTAATCGATGTTTCCCACTGCTTTTATCAAGTTTTTCTTTCAAACCTTAAAAAGAAAAACTAGCCAGGATTAATTACAGTCTATAACTTCGCTAACCGTTCAGCCAGGCCAGTGTCGGTACTTGAGGGAGGTTCCCCGTGCTTTCGCACGGACCTAATTAGAGTAAACCTCATTTTCCCAGAGGCGGAGCCCCGTTAACACCTTTCTAGACACTTAATGAGTTAGCTAATTGTAAACTGTAAAAGTCTCCTAGGAGCAACAATTTCCCACAGTGGGATCGGGATCCAACCATCTCATGGAAGGTATGCAATCTCATTGCAAATTTCAACTATTGAAATTCCCGATGTGGTTTTTACCCCTAGCACTTATGACCTTAACTAAGGTCAACAAATCATAAGTGCCAGTCAAGTTCTACCCGTCATTTCTTGATTAATTAGACCCACTCATATGACCCTTAACTAAGGTCAACAAAGTCATAAGAATGTCCTAATTAATCTGCATCATATGCAATGTAGGAAGACATCACTTAGCTACCGTACACTATGCTTTAACTATAGTCAACAAACGTAGCACGAATACTAAGTACTCTACTTCCTAAAATGACGGAGGGTTGCGGATTATTTTTAAGAAAATCTTTAACGCTTTGAACTTGATATCGTTGTAGAATCAAATGGTTTTCAAAAGGAGTGGCTTAAGCTCCGCAGTTTTGAAATATAGTTTTTTCATAAATAGCCGAGTAGTTTTCAAATCCAATTCTACAACATCTTTTTAGGTTTATTTTCTTTACATTAATCACATTAATGTAATCCCATCATTTAAGTCCTTAAGCCAATCACAGAAAAGAAACGAAAATAACACGTACGCTTATGCCATCCTCATTCTCCGCAATGTTCCGTTATGCACCGTTAGGTTACTTAACTAACGGCATACCGGGACGGGACTAGCGCGGGTGAAAAACATAAGCAACGTCTACTATATATCATATATATAATATGTCATTCGTCTCAGATATCACAGAACACAGGCAGCAGAAATATAGATATAACGTGGGATATACTAGGACGTCCGTATTTAGTATTTAGCCAGAATAGAAAATACGGATTCCACGGTCGCGATGAATAGCCAAGCCCACACCCTGGACCCCTATGATAGCGGCAAGTGACCCTACCAATCCTGGAGTTTAGGAGACCCGGTCTCGACTCCTCGAGATGGCCTCCCACTGAACCCCAGAACCCGGTCACCTGTGCTCCCCTCCTTGGGTCCATCCTAATGCGGAAAAGTAAATAATATACAACACTGGTGGCAGCAACCTTAACCCGAAAGTGCCCCAAATAAAAGAATATTACATTACATTTGAATTTATATGAATGAAAATATAAAACTCTCATCTCACATAAAACCCCTCGGCTATTCAATCGCGACAATCCTGCACATCATATCTCAGCAACACATAATATCTCATATCATCAACGTAAGTAAGTATGCATACACCGATTGCCGTTGGCGTATAGCAACGACAATCGGCAATACCACTACATACTACACTTACGGTCACAGAAAAGAATGTGTAAAACTGCAATATCTGGAATCCACATTCTCTTTAGACATCGCAAATGCCAAATATCACATATTCCGTATTTCATGTCTACTAATATGAATTCCACACATTGCATCACATTCCGGATAAACAGACAGTATTGAAGTTTTCGAACGAACGATCAAATACCCAGGATTCACTAAAGCTCAACACTTGAGCAGGGTTCAAAAACTTGGAGTATGACACAGTAGTAGCGGTCCAGCCGTAGAAGGGTCAAGCCAACGCCTCACATGTGGCACGCCGTACTGCCCCAAACCCTAAGGTTCAAAGGGCAGTTCAAGACGGTCACATAATCGAGTTAAGGTTTGTTGTCTTCTAGAGGGACCACCACAAAAAGACTTGCACGAACCTCCGAAGGAATTAAACCCCGTGAAAAGTGAGCAAATGATATTCGTTAAAACACTTCACTACTTTCTAATTTACCCGGAAAATCCACGAAATCAAAATTCCGATCGAATCGACGGGTCCAAAATCATCTCCAGAATTTTTCAAAACTAAATACAGATTAAAAATACCCAAAAAATTATACAAGCAGATTTCTGAATTACTGTAAAAAAATTATCCATTAATTGATATATACGGCCGCGGAACCGCGGCCTAAGCAAGCTTAGGCCGCGTTTCCGCGGCAACAATCACTGTTCATTGAATAATTTTTGTACCGTAATCCTTATTTTTTCCTGCTGTATTTTTTACGTATTTTTAATTTTGAAAATAACCAGATTTTGAAAAAAGTCCAGAGAGCACCCAAAAATACGGTTTTTCGGTTCGATCGGAGTTTTAACTTCGTAGAAACATCGCCTAATGCTCTAGGTCGGCTCTGATACCAATGTTAGGTTTTTCTAGCACCCTATGAAGAGATTTGAAGCATCACATGTCCCAAAGTTTAAATTTTTATGGTGCTAAACGATCATATAAACGAATCGATCCTAGAAAATTAGGGTTTCAAAATTTAAAGCGAACAAAACTAGGGTTTCGAGACTACAACCTTTGTAGCTCCCTTTCGCTGGACTCCTTGGTCTCTAGGGTGTTGAATAGAGGTCCTCTTGAAGTCCTCTCACGTCCACGACGATCCACCGGGAATATCCCGTCCAAGCTCGCAAATATGTTTTGATAGAAATTCTAAAGTTCTTGGCTAATCGGGTTTTATCTGTGTTGTTATATGTGTTCGTAAACTTCAGCTAATTGCTATACGTCGGTTAATTTGGGGTTGCACATATCTGTGATATTGGTTTATGTATATGGATATGTTGGATCGTCATGGATGAATAGTTGGGGGATGTGAGAAGGGAGTTTCTTTCATTCGATGTAAAATTGTAATTTGATTTAATATTATTTTGCGGGGAACATCCGGATTGAGCTTGTAGACACCGTTGTATTATTTCATTTATTGTTTTTTGCTCCTACGATAGACTCAAGGTGGGGTGCACAAACTACCGAGTTCTTTGAAGTGCCGAGTGACCCACTCATTTTGCTGAGCGAGGCTGCTTCACTTTGGGAATTTAGCGAGTAGTTTGCCGTGCCCGTAGGGGTCTAGTGTGGGGTTTGGCTATTCATCACGACCGTGAAATCCGTCTTTTTGGATATAGTGCCCTCAGAGTCAATTGTTGGATCACAGGCACGTGATTGCAATGATTGAGGGAGGACCTATGCCGGTAGGACAGTCTTACTCAAGATGACAGTATGCTATCTGGTTTATCTTTATCATCGTGTACTGATTTAGATGACATTACTGATCACTATTGCACGTTGATAGAGCCCCTAGGATTCTTGCTTGACTGCCAGCAGTATGAGGGCGATCATATACGTGGGAGCTGGGGTCTATAAGCACATCCTTAAAAGGTCCCTAGTCGTGGGAGTTTCGAGACAGGGCATCGATACTCCAGAGTAGACTAGTGTATACAGTCGAGACCCCGACGAGGGGCGGTGGCCGGTCTCACAAGCCACTGGTGTCAGTTGGTTCACCTAAGATGTATAAAGGTGCTCATTGCTTTATGAGTACACTGGACAGGACTCGCCGGGAACATGGTAGTTGGTATTATACCTAGCGTCAGATGGCAGTGTTAGGTTTGTCTAGCACCCTATGAAGAGATTTGAAGCATCACATGTCCCAAAGTTTAAATTTTTATGGTGCTAAACGAACATATAAAGGAATCGATCCTAGAAAATTAGGGTTTCAAAATTTAAAGCGAACAAAACTAGGGTTTCGAGACTACAACCTTTGTAGCTCCCTTTCGCTGGACTCCTTGGTCTCTAGGGTGTTGAATGGAGGTCCTCTTGAAGTCCTCTCACGTCCACGACGATCCACCCGGAATATCCCGTCCAAGCTCGCAACTTCGAGAATCGAAGCGAACACTCTAAACAATTTAGCTAAACTTGTGTAGAATGAAGTTGTAGTTAAGATTCTCACTTCAAAAACCTTTCTTTATGTGTATATTACTCACTAGAAAAAACTAGAGAGCTAATATGAAGGAGGAAGAAGATGGTGGCAATTTTTAACAAGAGGTGATAAAAATAACCTTAGTAAAAAGAAAATGAAATATATCACTATATATATTTATTTCCTTCTTACAACCAACCATGGTTAAGTGATGGAGAGTTAATTTAACTTGAGTTTTAAATGATAAAGATAAGGATAACTCAAGTTAAGAGGTAGGTGAGCTAGGTTAGGTTAAAAGAAGAATGTAGAAACTAGTAAGAATTATCCTTCCTTTTTCAATTTGATTTAAATACAAATCAAATAAAAAACCATCACTTAATCCATGGTGTGAGTCTTATATTGCGACCATTTCTATGTATTAACAACCATGATGGATGGGTGTATGTATGTGTGTATGTATGCACATCCATATGTGCATGAAACTAGCAAGAAAGAAAGAAAGAAAAACACACATGCATGCACACATCCATCATCCAAGAAAAGGTTTTAAGTGAGAAAACTAATGGTTAAATGATAAATCAACACTTGATTTATCAATCCGGCCATATCACATATGACCCTACCAAAAGCAAGCCGCCCGATCAATTTATGGTATCATATACGCGTATTTTAATCGGGTCCATGCGCATATCGCATACGCGCACCACAACGTTTCGCCTGGACTAGGTAACTCCTGTGTGGGACTCTAAGACTCGTCAATACGCCGGCAGAGGGTAATGATCATATCAAGTACCCCCAAGCCGCAAGCGGTCAGCTAAACGTAACGGCCACCCGGGTATTGAGCGATCAGAAGAAAACAAGCGAACCTGCTACAACACCCGTCGAGCCAACCGGCAACACTACCGTACAGTCCGGTCTCTTCGTCAAATATGCTGCATATCGAGCCTAGGGATGGTCACATCGACCCTAATAGCTCAATAAGTCATGCCGGTGAATGGTCTATAACAGATCGAGAAACTACTGATAACCTTTATCAGCAAATCTCAGCAGCCCTGGCCAGGGACTTACTGATATAACCAGTCGGGCACAGCACAGCATCAACCCCCAATACCGGGAGAGACGAAACCCTTCCTATCGCTCATTGCCTTCGTGTGTCTCGGGACTGTACCCAACGGCCACCTGTTTGCACGACTCAGTAGAGCCGTGGTAGGGTGGCAATCAAAGTACAGTGGGAGAACAAACAAGACTCCATGACGATCTCGGGTCTACAGACTAACCTGTACCAGTGTCACCTGAGAACTGCTATCCGATGATAGATATAATTCCATATAGGAGTTCTCGGCGAGTCCGTCCAGTGTACCCAGTCACCACTGAGCACCCGTATATGATCTTGATGTCAAACATCGATGAATATGGGAACATTCATCGCCCATCGTATGGGTCTAGTATCATATACGCTAGTCTACTCTGGTATATCAATGCCCCATCTCGATATACCTACGACTAGGGACATTCCAGGATATGCTTATAGACTACAGATGTCCTACTAGTATGATCTCCATCATAATCAGAGCAGTCAAGCCAATATCCTCAGGGCTTTATCAGCATGTATGAGTGAATATAAAGCATGATCAAATCAACATGTCAGATAAAGAAGAACCAGATAGCATACTATCATGTCGAGCAAGAATGTATACTGAATATATATATATGTATAGATACAACCACTATCATATAATGGCCTCTACGGCATACATATATCCAACAGGCAGTTCCCTGGTGACATGTGTACAGGTTAGTTCATCAAGCTGAGATCGTCATTTGTCTCGTGTGAGTTCCCCCTATACTTTGATTACTACCCTACCACGGCTCAAAGGAGTCGTGCAAACAGGTTTTAGTTGGGTACAGTCCCGAGCCACATGGAGGCAGTGAGCGGATCTGCAGGGGTTCGTCTTTCCCGGTATTGGGTGTGAGGTCGCGCTGTGTCTAGGAGAGCCATTACACGAAGTCCTTGGTCAAGGCAGGAGATTTACTGGTAGGTATTCCAGTACTATCTCAGGGTGTTCTGGGCTACACTCCGACACAACTTGTACCGCTTTTGGGGGTCTGACTTTTACCAACCCCCTAAGCCCGACATGCGATGCTCATAGACGAACGGACCGTACTGTACGGATATTATCACTGACAGGCTCAGTAGGGTGTCAGGATGAGTTTGCTCACAGACGTCCCTTTTGGTCAATACATGGTAGCCCGTTACGTATGGCTATTAACTCTGACGTGCTAGTGGTTAAATCTACAGCCAAAGTATTGACGAGTCTTTAGAGTCCCCCACAGACAGTTTCTCAAGTTTCGGGCGAAACGCTGTAGAGGCCGTATGGATTTATGGCAGGGTTCGATCATATACGTGTGGTATTGCACGGATCATGATCGGACGGATAATACTAGAGGGCTTTTGTTTAAGCCGGATCCTAGTATTGTACAGTGTAGATTTTGTCTCATTACATTTGTATTCAGTGGGAATACAAATGCGGGTATGTATATACAGTCGAGGGTTTTCCTGTAATTTATTACGGGATCAGTTTTTTGAAGTTGCCAGTTTGCATTCCGTTTCGGCCAGTTTTCCTTTGTTCCTTCACGGCCGGATTTTTGTGATGGGAGGGGCTAATTTGCATATTTGCAAATTAGCATTGTTGAGGGGGTTTCTTGTAAATGGATGATTATGATAGTTCAAGCATCTTTTCTTTTTCCCTCATCATATCCTCTGCATTTATGGTGATTAGTTTTGAAAGGATGGGATTAGAAATAGAAGTGACATTATTATCATCACATTTGTTATGATCACCTCTTGCTTTTACTGCACTCACCTCCCTTCATGGTTTTTGATCTCTCTCTCACTCTCATCATATGGCCGGCCACTTCTTGAGGGAGAGAGGTTCAATTTTTTTGTGTGGGAAATTTATTCATCTCACATTTTTGGCTTGCAACAAAAATACACCATCCTTCTCTAAAGTTCTTTCTCTTCTCCATCAAAAATGGCAACTTCATAAACCCTTGAGGCAAACCGATCTACACTTAGTCTACAGCATTCTTGGACACGTCGACTCGCCAACTTCATGCCCGAGTTGCCTCGGTCTAGAGGTGGGAGCCCGTAAAAGAACCCGGCGATGTGGTGCCCTTTCCGACGAGGAGGTAAAGACCAGAGATTTCGCGAGGAGACTGGGATGGAGGCCGAAGACCGAAGGACACGGATCGCTCGGTATAGCTTTCTACCCATCTTCTAGTTAGCTAGCGTTATGTTAATAGCCCGATCCTGGTTTTATAGTGCGCGGTAGTTCCGGTTTTCTAGTTTTGTAAAAGTTTCGTTTCCGCATTCCGGCGTCGGATTGAGGGTCGGGGCGCTGCCGTGAACTTACACTGGTATCAGAGCCACGCCATTAACTAGTCTAGCTGGCTCTAACGTGTTTACAAGTTCGATCGAACGGATTTTCGAAAAACCCCATTTTCAAGTCCAGGTTTCTGTCGAATTTTTGCTGTGCTCAAAAAATTATTTGGTACATTGCAAAAATACGTGCAGGGCTTTTATGCATTCTATGAAAATTTGGTCGGCTGAAGTTACTGTAGCGCGGCGGATCAGCGGCTAAAACCACGTTTTGGCCGCGTATCCGCCTCCGTACTGTGGCCAAACTGCACCAAATTTCTACAGTGGGTTTCTGACATGGAAATAGGGTTTCTGGTATATTCTTTTTGGGCCCAGATTTTTTTTGAGTGCTGCAGTTGTACTTGGGGGCCCACTTCGGGATTTTTTTTGTCGATCGAAAATTTTAAACATGTTAGTTCACAGTATTTACATTATTTCTGCGACCGTGAATGTCATTTGATCGGTAAATCTGTCTAACTGCTATAGCCCTTTTAGACGGATTTGCGAACGTGACATTCGCGTTGATGTTCTGTGTTGTGCTGTGATGTTGCGGATTTGTCGTGGTGGATAGCCTGGATACAATGGTAGTACAGTTTGGTTGTATATGTACATTTTATATTGCGGGGCGAGCGTCCGACATGTGGACTGCCGTTACTGCCTGTTTGTATATTATTCTTTTGAAGCACGACCGGGCTGAGGTCGATGTACCCGTTGTATGTATATTTTACATTCTGTACTAGGATTACCCCGTGGAGGGGTGCACGGATAGCCGGGTTCTAAAGGGCAACGAGCCCGCATCTCATGGTGTTGAGACGGAAGGGGCTTTAACCTAGAATTGGCGGGCTATTCGCCGCACTCGTAGGGGGTATAGGTTGACCCAAGGAGGGGTGCTCAAGTTACCGGTTTCCGTGAAGTGCTGGGTGGTCCATTCACGTTGTTGAAGGGGGCTGCCTCGCTTCAGGTTTTGGCGGGTAACTTACCGCGCCCGTAGGGATCTAGGATTTCATTGCACAGGCTATCCACATGACCAGAGGAACGTCGGGTCTCAGTAGCGGCTCTATGAACCCCGGGGATCCCAGATATCTGTATTATTCTGTGATGCTTATTACATTTCTGTGATGTTGCATTTTATCACGCCTTGAGCGAATATTATATATTGATATATATACTAGTAGATGCTGTATATGTTTTGCATCCGTGCTAGTCCAGTCCCCTCTCTGTCGTTAGTTAAGTAACCTAACGGGTGATGACGGGACCCAGCGGCGAATGCGGATGGCATATACGTACATCATTATTTTCATTCTTTTGTGGTGTGATCAATTGATGGGACTGCGTTGATTCGGATCCATGCTATCTAAACAAACCTATTCCGATGTTGTTGGGACATTTTTTTTCAAAAAGCTGTTATTTCAAGGACGTTCTCTTTTGTTTTGCACAGTGGTATTCGGTTATGAATATCCAGCACCTCAGTCGACGGGGAAAGGGCCGAGATCCCTTCACCAGGAGTGACCCCTTGGACAGAAGTTTGCGTCAGGGTAATAACTTCACTATAGCCGATTGCCTTTTTGCTTTGCATCGTGGTATTCAGTTGGAATATCCTACACCTCATTCTACAGGGAAAGAGCCGAGATCCCTTCACCGGGAGTGACCTCTTTAGCAAAGGTTTTCGCCACTATATTTTTATAAAAAGCTATCCGGTTCCTTCAACGATATCAAGTTTATTACGTTAAAGGTTTTTCGCCAAAAACCATTCGTAGCCCTCCGTCATTTCAGAAAGGTAGCACTTAGTATTCATGCTATGTATGTTGGCCTTCGTCAAGGCATAGTGTATGGTAGCTATTTGTTACTTTTCTGCAGCATAGATAGATGCGTTGGTTTGGGACAGTCGTACTACTATTTTGGCCTTCGTCAAGGGTATGTACGGGTGGGTTCAAATTAACCTGGATAATGACAGGTAGAACTTGACATTTGACTTATGATATGTTGGCCTTCGTCAAGGTCATAAGAGCATGGGGCAAAAATCACATCGGGAGTTTCTAAAGAAACTGAAACTTTCCAGATTTGCGCATACCTTCTGGAGTGTGATAACGTGAGGGGATTCCATCACGTTCTCATGCGATGATAGTTGGATCCCGATTCCCACTGATGAGTTGGTTTACTCCTCGGGTGATCCCGACTAATTCTTCTTTCGGGTTTGGAGGAGAATTTGACGGTACAGTGGGAGGTTTCCAAATTAGATAAATTGATAACCATTCTGATATAGGTTAGAGTGCACGCTGAGTGTTTCATTTCTCTCTCTCTTTGGCAGCGACCATGACCCGACCCTTGACTATGACTTAGTGACCAAAATTAACCGAACCTTCTTAAACACTGGCTATTGGATTATCAGAGTTGCAAACCTCATTGCCACTCCTACTTTTACCCTTTTCTTTAGGACACCCCGTATTACTACGAACGCCCACTTCCATTGGATAAAACCATCATATGGTTATATACGAACTCGAAGGAATTTATTCGAGGATGGTTTCCGGTTCTGGAGAAAACAAATAGGACTATTCAATTGTCTTTTCCTTTTACCTTCTCTCAGGTTGCGAGTGTTCCTTGGATTAGGACAGTACACCTATTACGCAAATTGGATAGTCTTCTTCCAAACCATAGGCAGGTACCGAACGATAGGGAATGAAGAAAACCAATTAGCCTAAACGGTGTACAGAAGGTATTAAGTAAAGCCAAATAAAAGGATTAGTAAGAGGGCAAAGTAAATTGCGACTGCTATTCACGACCAAATCAAGTATTTCATTACCACTCCTACTTCACCTTTGTATTTCTCTAGAACACTCCGTATCATTACGAAGATCCACAGTTTATTGGATACTCCATCGTATGGTTATATACGAACTCGAAAGAAACTTTTTCCAGTTCGGGGATGGATTCTGGTTCAGGAGAAATAGGAATAAGGTTTATTCAGGTGTCTTTTATCTTTACCTTCTTTCGCATTGCGAGTGCTCCTAGGATTAGGACAGTACACACATTATGCTTATTGGATAGTCTTCTTCCAAACCATAGGCTGGTGCCAAAAGGTAGGGAAGGCAGAAAACCATTTGTTCTAAAGGGGTGTACAGAAGGTAATGACTAAAGACATATAAAGGGATTTGGAGAGATGGAAAAGAAATATATGGTTACAGTTGTGAATCTGATAATGGAAGAGGCATTACTAGGAATACCAGGATACCCCTACGAAACATTTCAATGTTTCAGTTTCACTGTGTATTGTTAAAAGAAAACTAATTTCCCAATTAGTCCTTACTCCAGGGTATGTATTTACCAGGTATGATTCTCACATCTGTATGGTTTTACAGATGGTGAGTGGGAGCAAGTTATTGGGAATTAGGTAATTATCCTCATTATATCGGAATTCGTTGTAATTGGTGATATTTGAGGAAATCGCCTGGATTGTTTGCTGGACGGCAAATATTTGGTTTTGAATATCCGTTGTTATGCACCAATTTCAAATTGATATATCTGTACGTTTATTTTTATAGAGTGAGATATAACTTTTTGAAATTATGTCTATGACATTTACCTATATCAGTGGATGGTTAGGTAAGGAGCATTAAACAGCGGTGTAATTCTTCTTAACCATAAGTACAGTTTTCAACCTACGACACACAGGGAATGAGTTATTATACCCAAGCGACTTATACAGAGTATTGTATGTTGTCCAGTGTCCATTAGGATAGAGGGGTAGGTACTCATACCATATTCTGTTTACTTGTGATTTCTCTAGTTCTTAGACATGTGTTTCGTAGAAATACAAGATCCGAGTTTTGAGAAGTTATAGCTATAAGAGTAAAGTAGAGAACCAGGTGTTGCAAGTATCGGGATTCTTCAAGGTGATCGAAGATGTAGGGTGATCGAAGATGTAGATACTTGTGAATGGTATTCAGTTGATAGTAATGATTAAGAGAACTTGCTTCTCTTTCAGGTTACTCATAATTGGAAGTACTCCTAAGTTGAGTAATGCAGATCAGCCTCTCTCCATTTAGTTGACATGCACTGGAGACAGCTGCATGATTTGAATCTGGTTCCAATTAAATCAGTGCCTCTGTTTCTGTATTGGATATAGAACAGTTCATATCTTGACATTGTTAAGGTAGGGGGAGTTGTCCAGCTTATGCTTAAAACCAGACACTAGACAACTCAAGGCATGTTTCTGTAATGGCTGTTTGTGGGTTGACCCGGGCTATGACGAGGGTTGATTTTCTACCATCTGGAAGATCAATAGTAATATTGTTCTTGACTCGCCACAGTTCTAATGAAAATGGATTTTTTTCAGAAAACAGTAGTAGGAGTATGGTAGAACTGGAAGTAATTTCAGAACCGCAAACGATTACTGAAGATTTGATAAGAACCTAAAGATTCAATCTGGTTTGACATTCCATTAGCCACTCCGCAGATATGGTGGGTAACCTCAGGCACTCGAGAGGTACTTCGGTATGCTCAAGGACGGTGACAGGGAGGTTCTTGTTTACCCAGACTTACCATTACTATTGTTCCAGGCTGTGAGACCCGGCAGGAGGATGAGTATAGCGTCGTTCTGAACTAGCTTTAGAAGTGTACAGAGGGTTGTCGTAGTCAGTGGGAGCAGCGGAAGCATAGTGGAAAAGTGGCTTATGTCTATTTATAGACTAAAGTAGATATAGCGGAGATAGATCATCTATTTCTGATGTGACAATCATAGATTTGACTTCATCAGAATAGGGGATGGATCTGTTAAGAAGGTAGTAGGGTGTAATGTCCTGGTATTTGGATGACATACACAGAGGAGGAAGTGAAATTCCTATACTACGATCGGTTATACTTTGGTTGTCACACAGTGGTTTCTCCACATAGGAATTGGATATTATATCAAACATTCTGGTTACTAGATCTATAGTTTAAGATCTAGAGTTGGGTAGTTTCCCAATCAGGGTACTTAGACAGCATTCTAAGAGTATTTAGAATGGATGACTCCTAGCACGGTACTGTACCTGCAGGTGATGGAGTCATCCTCTCTAAAGGTGTCTTACAAACTAAAGGGGAGAGGGATGTGCATGATTGGCAGATCAATTGCTTAGGCAATTGAGTCAATCATGAGATGTCAAGTACCACACCAGATATTTTTGCACTAGATGCAATAAGGTGATATTGATCCAATCCTGGAGAAACGTTCGGAAGCAGTTTTAGAACATAAGTGGGTGTTCTAGGGATATGATAACGACAGCCTCGTTTGGGAGACGGTTATCATTCCAGGCTTCCAAAGTGACTTGGATAACAGAGTGACTGCCAGAGTTATAGTTTTCCCTCTGACGAGGGGCAGTATTTTGGACAAGTGGTCCAAGCGGATGCTGAGGGAGGCATGGCGCAGGATACTGATTGGTTTCAGTTGACGATACAGTCTAAGAAGTTTGGATTTGGAGTTCATTTATGAATTAGGTCCCATCAGATATCCAGACATATTCTAAGACAGGTATTGCTCATTTCGGGAGATGGCTTTCTCCGCGAACTTGAGATAAAGAGAGACATAGAAAGAAACATCAGAGCGGATCTACTAACTGAGGCTATTCCTCGAACGCAATAGTTTCGCAAAGGAGCTTTGTAAGACAGACTAGTAGGGGAGCTGGGTGTTCAGTATCACACAGGCTATGAGTATGCGACATTGCAATAATTAGCCTTAAGTGCAAGTGGGAGATTGTTGGATATAGTGCCCTCAGAGTCAATTATTGGATCACAGGCATGCGATTGCAATGATTGAGGGAGGACCTATGCCGGTAGGACAGTCTTACTCAAGATGATAGTAGCTATCTGGTTTATCTTTATCATCATGTATTGCTTTAGATGGCATTACTGATCACTATTGCACGTTGATAGAGCCTCTAGGATTCTTGCTTGACTGCCAGCAGTATGAGGACGATCATATACGTGGGAGCTAGGGTCTATAAGCATATCCTTAAAGGTCCCTAGTCGTTGGAGTTTCGAGACAGGGCATCGATACTCCAGAATAGACTGGTGTATACAGTCGAGACCCCGACGAGGGGCGGTGGCCGGTCTCACAAGCCACTGGTGTCAGTTGGTTCACCTAAGATATATACAGGTGCTCATTTGGTTATGAGTACACCGGACAGGACTCTCCGGGAACATGCTAGTTGGTATTATACCTAGCGTCAGATGGCAGTTCCCAGGTGACATGTGTACAGGTTAGTTCATCGACCTGAGATCGTCATTTGTCTCGTATGAGTTCCCACTGTACTTTGATTACTACCCTACCACGGATCAAAGGAGTCATGCAAACAGGTTTTAGTTGGGTATAGTCCTGAGCCACATGGAGGCAGTGAACGGATCTGCAGGGGTTCGTCTCTCCCTGTATTGGGGGTGAGGTCGCGCTGTGTCTAGGAGAGCCATTACACGAAGTCCTTGGCCAAGGCAGGAGATTTACTGGTAGGTATTCCAGTACTATCTTAGGGTGTTCTGGGCAACACTCCGACACAACTTGTACCGCTTTTGGGGGTTTGACTTTTACCAACCCCCTAGGCCCGACATGCGATGCTCATAGACGATCGGACCGGACTGTATGGATATTGTCACTGACAGGCTCAGTATGGTGTCAGGATGAGTTCGCTCACAGACGTCCCTTTTGGTCAATACCTGGTAGCCCGTTACGTATGGCTAATACCTCTGACGTGCTAGTGGTTAAATCAACAGCCAAAGTATTGACGAGTCTTTAGAGTCCCCCACAGACAGTTTCTCAAGTTTCGGGCAAAACGCTGTAGAGGCCGTATGGATTTATAGCAGGGTTCGATTATATACGTGCGGTATTGCACGGATCATGATCGGACGGATAATACTAGAAAGCTTTGGTTTAAGCCGGATCCTACTATTGTACAGTGTAGATTTTGTCTCATTGCATTTGTATTCAGTGGGAATACAAATGCGGGTATGTATATACAGTCGCGGGGTTTTCCTGTAATTTATTACGGGATCATTTTTTTGAAGTTTCCAGTTTGCATTCCGTTTCAGTCAGTTTTCCTTTGTTCCTTCATGGCCGGATTTTTGTGATGAGAGGGGCTAATTTGCATATTTGCAAATTAGCATTATGGAGGGGGTTTCTTGTAAATGGATGATTATGATGGTTCAAGCATCTTTTCTTTTTCCCTCGTCATATCCTTTGCATTTATAGTGATTAGTTTTGAAAGGATGGGATTAGAAATAGAAGTGACATTATTATCATCACATTTGTTATGATCACCTCTTGCTTTTACTACACTCACCTCCCTTCATGGTTTTTGATCTCTCTCTCATTCTCATCATATGGCCGGCCACTTCTTGAGGGAGAGAGGTTCATTTTTTTTGTGTGGGAAATTTATTCATCTCACATTTTTGGCTTGCAACAAAAATACACTATCCTTCTCTAAAGTTCTTTCTCTTCTCCATCAAAAATGGCAACTTCATAAACCCTTGAGGCAAACCGATTCTACACTTAGTCTACAGCATTCTTGGACACGTCGACTCGCCAACTTCATGCCCGAGTTTCCTTGGTCCAGAGGTGGGAGCCCGTAAAAGAACCCGGCGATGTGGTGCCCTTTCAGACGAGGAGGTAAAGACCGGAGATTCCGCGAGGAGATCGGGATAGAGGCCGAAGATCGAAGGACACGGATCGCTCGATATAGATTTCTACCCATCTTCTAGTTAGCTAGCATTAGGTTAATGGCCCGATCCAGGTTTTATAGTTCGCGGTAGTGCTGGTTTTCTAGTTTTGTAAAAGTTTCGTTTCCGCATTCCGGCGTCGGATTGACGGTCGGGGCGCTGCCGTGAACTTATACGTCTTTCGTTACAGGCTTAAACGAAACGCGGAATTCCTAGTATATCTAATATGTTCATCTATGATCTGGAATGCATATTATTGCGTGAGACGAATGGATATTATATATATGCTATACAGTAAATGTTGTTTATGTTTTGCATCCGCGCTAGTCCAGAACCTGCTCTGGCGTTAGTTAAGTAACCTAACGGTGTTACACAGGGCCCAGTAGCGAATGCGGATGGCATAAGCATACGTGGTATTTTCATTTCTTTCTGCAATGGTAGGTGTAAATGATAGTATTGCATTATATGATTAATGCAAAGCAAACAAACCAAAGCTGAATCATTGGAACAATTTCAAAACCACTCGGTTTTTCCAAAAAGCAAACTTTTAAATGCGGAGCTTAAACCACTCCTTTAAAAGCTATCAAGTTCCTTCGATTAAATCAAGTTCATTACGTTCATGGTTTCGCAAAAACCAGCTGTAGCCCTCCGTCATTTCAGTTGAATATTCAGTAGTATTCAAGCTATGTATTTTGACCTTCGCCAAGACATGGTGATTGGTACCTGCTGGATATTCATCTGTAGCATAAATAGATGCGTTGGTTTGAGACAGTCGTACTATTATTTTGGCCTGCGTCAAGGGTATGTATAGGTAGGTTCAAATTAACGTGGACAATGACGGGTAGAACTTGACTTGCGACTTATGATATGTTGGCCTTCGTCAAGGTCATAAGAGCTTGGGGCAAAAATCTACATCGAGAGTTTCTAAAGAAACTGAAACTTGCTAGTGCTGTATACCATTTGGAGTGTGATAATGTTAGTAGGATTCCTTCAGGGTTATCACACAATCATATTTGGATCCCGATCTTACTGTAAGTATCCGCTACTCCTCGAGAGATTTTTTACTAAACAATCAATGTTATAAACCAAGTAGGTGTCTAGAATGGTGTTAGCGGGGCTACGCCCCCAGGAAAAAGATGTTATGTAATTAAGGAACTTCGCGAAAGTATTGGAAAACCTCTCTCAAAGTACCAACACCAGTCTGGCCGAAAGGTTAAGCAAGTATTGTAAAAGTGAGATTAATCCTGACTAATTCTTCTTTTATGGTTTGAGGAAGGATTCGAGATACAGTGGGAGCTATCCTTTTTAGATAAACTAAAAACCAATCTAAACTTGAAAGAGCATCATGCTAAGTGTTCTCTCTCTCTCTCTTGACTACAGCGACGATAATGACCGGGCTTAGGTTACTTTTAGCTAATAAATTGACTGAGCCAAACTATTTTGATAGGCTAAGGAATGTCCAGATGGCCATTACCTATGACAAGCTGGGCTACCTTCTTACTACTGAAACCCCCGCCTTCTTAGGTCCAGATTCCACTGTCGTGGATGTTGATATCCGAAAAACAAGGGAAAAAGACAATGTGAATGCCAAGTGCCCCGTATTGGCCTTAATGGATGGTGTAAACTAGAGGTAGCACGAGAAAATGGACTTAGTTTCCATCTTCCTCCATAACAAAGATTTATATAGAGAGAAATCTTATATCGCAAGGTATGAGACATTGAAGGAATTTCTTCAAACGAGCTTGGTTGTCGGGTCATCTGTAGGGGAACACATCCCTATAATGATTAACTATATTAAATAGCTCATAGTCCTGGGGACCATGTTGGAGAACGAGTTATGCACAGACTTGATTCTACAGTCCCTCCTTTATACCTACACCTAGTTAATCATGAATTTTAACATTCAAGAGAAGAAAGTTACACTTTCATAACTCCTCAACATATTAAGGAGCGCTAAGGGCACCCTGTAGAAATCCAGGGAGACACCCGCTCTGCTTATTGGGGGATCTTCCTCTTCTAGATCCAAAGCGAAAGCCAAGGGGAAGAAGAAGAAGGCCCCCACCAAGCCGAAAGGCGATGTCAGTAAGGTATAAGGGAAGGGAAAGGCAAAAGTTGGGGGGCTAACAGTAGGGAAGGAGAAATGTTTCTATTTTCACGGGAATGCCATTGGCAGAAGGACTGCAGGGCTTAGAAAGCTAGAAACCAGGATTCGAAGCATATTGTGGGTTCGGCTTCGGGTGTGTTTATAATTGAGATCTGTCTGTCAATTAACTCTACTTCCTGGGTATTGTATACCAGATCAAGATCTCATATCTGCAATTCATTACAGGCTTTGAGAAACCGTAGAGTTATCAAGGCAGGTGATATGATTCTCATGGTTGCTAACAGAATGAGCGTGGACGTTGTATCCATAAGGGAATATCACCTAGGATTGACAAGTATGCAGATATTGATTTTGCGTAACTGTTAGTGTGTATCTAATTTGACTTGTAAGATCATTTCTGTATCTTTACTTTCTAAAGAAGGTTATGATTTTATATTTGTAAGCGATGTTGTCAACATCCACCTTAATCAAGCTTTGATTGGGTCAGGTACACTAGATAACGGTATATACGTGTTAAATCAAGCTCAGGTTTTCAACGTCCAGAACACACTTAAAAAGAAAGTCTCCAAAATTAAATCAGGCTTTCTTATGGCATTGTAGACTGGGTCACATCAATGAAACACGGTTAACGAAGTTACATAAAAAGTGATATTTGGATCCGTTTGAATATCAGTCTTATGCAACTTGTCAATCATGTCTAATAGGAAAGATGACAAAGACTCCGTTCACTGGACACGGAGTAAGAGAGAGCGAGCTCTTAGGAATCGTACACGGCAGGGAATCATTTAGGACGAATTCTGACACAATTCGTAAGATTGGCCTAATCAAGTGAGCTAAGACCTTCAATGAAATCGGAGAGAAAGAATCTTTTGTCCAGGTTCTCATTTACATGTGTGGTCCAACGTCTACACATGCACGAAGTGGTTATTCCGATTTCATTACTTTTACGGACGATTTCTCGATTTCTCTAGGTATGGACAAGTCTTCTTGATGAAACATAAATCCAAGGCCTTTGAGAAATTCCGGGAATATAAGAATGAAGTAGAAAAACAAACAAGAAAAATTATCAAGACACTTAAATCTGATCGAGGTAGTGAATACTTAAGTGCTGAGTTCCTGGGTTACCTTAAAGAGATTGGAATTCTTTTTCAGCTTACTCCTCCATACACACCACAACACAATGGTGTATCAGAAAAGAGGAACAGAACCCTATTAGATATGGTATGTTCCATGATGAGTAACGCTGAGTTATCGCGATCCTTCTAGGGTTGTGCACTAGAATCGGCTACATATCTTTTGAACAAGATTCCTACCAAGACTGTGCCTACCACACCATATCAGATATGGAGTGGGAAGAAACCCTATCTTCAATATCTGAAGATATTGGGGTGTCCAGCTTTTGTAAAAAAGCAGCATGCGGACAAGCTCGAGGCACGCTCAGTACTGTGGAACTTTATGGGATACCCAAAGAACTCCAGAGGGTATCTTTCTATTACGTTGAGGAACAAAAGGTTTTTGTTTCTCATCATGCCCACTTCTTGGAAACTCAATTTTTAGAAAAAGAGATAAGTGGGAGTGCAATAGAACTGGAAGAAATTCCAGAACCACAAGCTATTTCTGAAAGTATGGTAGAACCAAAAGTTTCAAAAGAACCAGACATCCCTGCGCCACTCCGCAGGACTAGTAGGCAGTCTCATTCGCCCGAGAGATACTACGGTTTTCTTATAGACGAGAATAGAGAGGATTGCATCATCGACGATGATGAGCCAACTAGTTTCCAGCAAGTTATTCAGAGCAGAGACTCGGTAAAATGGCTGGATGCAATGCGGGCCGAAATGGAGTCCATGTACAACAACAAAGTATGGACTTTGGACATTGCTCCAGAAGAGGTAAAACCCAAGGCTGCAAATGGATCATCAGAAAGAAGATTGGTGTAGATGGATAGGTTGAAACCTATAAGGCTAGACTTGTTGCAAAAGGATTTTTTCAAAGACCGGGTTTGGACTATGACGAAACCTTTTCTCCAGTGGCTATGCTCAAATCCATTTGGGTCCTTCTTGCCATTGCTTCCTTCCATGATTATGAGATTTGGCAGATGGACATAAAGACCGCTTTTCTAAATGGAAATTTGGAAGAGTGCATCTATATGGATCAGCCAGAGGGTTTCATTCAGAGTGGGAGCAGCGGAAAAGTGTGCAAGTTGCTTAAGTCCATTTATGGACTAAAACTGGCATCATAGAGTTGGAACATCTGTTTTGATGAGACGGTCAAAGAATTCAACTTTATCAAAAATCCAGATGAACCATGCATTTATAGTAAGATTGTAGCAAGAACTGTAGTATTCCCCGTCTTGTCCGTGGATGACATTCTGCTGATAGGAAATGACATTCATATGCTACAATCAGTCAAAGAATTCTTGTCACAAAGGTTCTCTATGAAAGACCTGGGTGATGCCTCCTACATTCTGGGAATCCAGATCTATCGTGATAGATCTAAGAGGATGTTAGGAGTTTCACAGTCCAGGTACATCGACACCATACTGAAAAGATTCAGTATGGAAGATTCTAAGCGCAATATTCTACCGACTTATCACGGAATCACCCTTACCAAAGAGATGTCTCCAAAGACTGATTTGGAAAGGGATCGCGTGTCGATTATACCCTACGCTTCTGCGGTAAGCTCTATAATGTATGTAATGTTATGTACCAGACAAGATGTAGTTTAGGTACTAAGCGTGGTAATCCGGTATTAGTCAAACCCAGGGAAGAAGCACTAGATAGCAGTAAAGAACATTCTCAAGTACCTGAGAAGGACTAAGGAGATGTTCTTAGTGTATGGCGGAAAAGACCTTCAGATCGAGGCCTTTGCTGACTCCAGCTACCAGAGTAACAAGGATAACTCCAAATCCATGTCGGGTTATGTCTTTACCCTCAATGGAGGGGCGGTCTGTTGGAAGAGCTCAAAGTAGGACACTGTTACTGACTCGACGATGGAAGCGGAAAATATAACTGCTTGTGATGCCGCAAAAGAGGTAGTCTGGATGAGGAAGTTCTTAACAGAACTTCCGGTGGTTCCATCAAATTGTTGATCCAATACTGCTGTATTGTGACAACAATGGGGCTATAGCTTTAGCAAAGGAACCCAGGTCCCATCAGAAATCCAAACATATCTTGAGGCGGTATCACCTGATCAGGGAGATTGTGGATCGCCGGGAGATTGGGGTGCGGAGAGTTGATACAGAGAACAACATTTCAGATCCACTCATAAAGTCCATCCCTCAGACGCAGTTCGAGAGGCTATTTGAGATGATAGGTCTGCGATACACTAATACATGGCCTTAGTGCAAGTGGGAGATTGTTAGTGATATATACCCTAGAAGCCATTATTGTACTGTACTAGTTTATATATTACATTTTGGAAGCTTGGAATATACACGGATATTGTTACAGTCTTGCTCAATATAGTAGTATGCTACTTAGTTTGTTTCTACCTCAATATGTGTATATGTTTCTTGTTTAATGTATCGCAAATACAAATTGGTAGAGCCTTTAGGATTTTTGTTTGACTGCCAGCATTGTGATAGCAGTCACACTAGTAGGGGCTAGGTAGTCTATAAGCGCATCCTTATACAGGTCCCTAGTAGTAGGATTATCGTGACAGAGCATCGATACTCCAAAGTAGACTAATGTATACGTTTCTCATCCCAGTAGGGGAGATGGTCTGTCCCACAGCCATTAGTACGTCATACTGGAGATTATATGTTGGTGCTCATTGGGTTATGAATACACTGGACAAGACTCGTGAGGAACTGCTGGTTGGTATTATGCCTATCGTTAGGTGGCAGTTCCCAGGTGACATGAGTACAGCATAGTCCATTGACTTGACACTGCTACTTTGCCCTGAGTGTGTTCTCACTGTTTTTTAGATTACTACCCTACCACGGCTCTAATGAGTCATGCAAACATGTAGTAGTTGGGTGCAGTCCCGAAGCACTTGGAGGTAGTGGCGTGTATTGGGGGTTGATATCGTGCTGTGTTCGGAAAGCCATTACACAAAGTCCCTGTCCAGGGCAAGCGAGATTTACTGGTAGGTACTCCAGTAGTTTCTCAGGGTGTTTTGGGCTCTACTATGGCACGACTTATTGCGCTATTAGGGGTCTGACGGTTACTGCCCCTAGGCCCGATATGCAATACTCTTAGACGAACAGAACGGACTGTATGGAGATTGTCACAGATTGGATCAATGGGAGTTCGGATGATTTTGCTCATCGGCCTTCTTATCGACAGATACCTGGGTAGCCGTTACGTGCAGCTAGTACCGCTGACGGACTTGTGGTTAAACCCACTGCCAGCGTACTGTCGAGTCTTTAAAGTCCCACACAGAGGGTTTCCCTGCTTCGGGTGAAACGATGTAGAGGACGTATGGTTTTACGGCAGGGCTTCGATCACATACGTGTACTTGTGCACGGATGATGCTCGGGCGGATAATACTAGTGGGTTTTGGTTTAAGCCAGATCCTAGTATTATATTCTTGGATTATTTTCGTCTCATTGTATTCGTATTTTTCGGAATACGGATACGGGTATGTATATACGGTAAGGGTATTCTTATAATTTGTGCAAGAATTCTTCTAGAAGAGGACACCTCATTTCTTGTATAACCATTTATGTTAAATGGTAAATGTGGTGGAGGCAAGGGGTATGGTTTCTCATTAAATAAAGCATGGCTACTTGAGGTGACTCATGATGTGACTCATCTAGTGACTATTGAAGCACGCTTGATATTTTCCATTGGTGAATTATTGTATGCTTCATAATTCACAAGACCTAGCCATATTCATTTCATAATATCTCACACACACTCTCTCCTCAAGAGTTCTCTTCTTCCTCCTCAAACCCTAATTTTCTTATATATTGAGAAACCTAGGGTTCTTGAGACCAAACTATCCATAATCACTCTCTACATCCCCTATGTTACTTGGATTAGCAAACCATTTACCCTAGTTACCTCAAGTTAGAGGTTGGAGCTCAAAGAACATTCTCTCGGGTGGATCGTCTTTGACGTGAGGAAGCGGACCATACAATCTCGATCCGATCTTTAAGGAGCCAAGGAGAGGAGGACAAGAAAAGACCTGAAGGACTTGATACTTTGCGGTATAGCACTCTTGCATAGTAGTTAACCTCTAGTAGTTTTGCTAGTTATGGTTTAGTATCGATCCTGGAGTTCAAGTTGTTTTTGTGAAGCATATAAAAATCGTTTTTTGCAAACTACGCCTCCTGCGAACCCGCGGGGTGTACGACATCGACTTACAGATCCAACCACCTCTCTGAAGGTGCTGAGGGATTACATCGCCGTCCATCAGAGATGTGGAGGAATGTACCCTGTACCACGCTCTAAAGATCTATTTGATCTCATCCAAAGAACATATGTTCTTGTGAAGCCTATACTTCGAGAAGAATGAGAGAAATTTTCTCTCCACTTTGCGGCTAGGGCTTTAAAGAATTTTTCTATAGTTTCTCTCTCTCCCGGATCTTTTCCCCCCTCCTTTTGAAATCTCCTTGGGCTTCTATTTATAGGAAGGAAGTAGTTAGGGTAAATCTCTCATTGAGAGATTTGAATTGATCTTTGATCAATTCAGAGTGCCTAAGCACAATTGGATCTTCGATCCTATGATTTTTTTCTATTTAGAAAGATCATCTTTCTGTTTAGAAAGGTATTGGGAAAGATCTTTCCAAATAGAGCCTTGGCTCTCCATAAGGATGTGCTTGCATCACGTGCTTGTGCATGCACTTGAGTCGGCGCTCATTAATGAAGTGCGCTTGTGTAACATTTCAAAAATATGAAAAATATTATTTTAGAATTTAAATAATAAAATAATGGATTTTAAGGATATTATATGACTGTAGATTTGAGTTTTCGTAAATATGTACAATTTGTAAGTGCACGGCGGCGCCCCGGCCGTCAATCCGACGGCCAAATGCGGAAGAGGTGATAAACTTTAATTTTTGCAAACTAGCAAACCGGCACCACCACGAACTAAAACCCGGATCGAACCATTAACTAGTCCTAGCTAACTACAAGATGGGGAAGAGAGATATACCGACAGATCCGAGTCCTCCGGTCTTCTCGTCGTCGTCCCGATCTCCCGCGGAAACTCCGGTCGTCGCCTCCTTGCCGGAAGGGTACCACATCGTCTGCATCTTTTACGGGCTCCCACCTCAATGCCGAGGCAACTCGGGCACGAAGCTGGCCAGTCGACGTGCCCAAGGTTTGCTGTAGAATGTGTAGTGCTCAAGTCTCATTTGGGGTTGTAGGAGGTGCCATTTTGGTGGAGGGATGATACATACTTGTGGAGATGGTGTAGTGGGATTTTTCCAACATCAAATGAACCAAAAATCCCACATCCAAAATTTGGACAGCCCCCAAGAGGGAGTGGTCGGCCATGCTCATAGGAGGGGAGAGAATGAGGGGGTGATCAGTCGAAAATATTGCATATTTTAACCGGCAATTTCCTTATCATATGCATACATATAGAATTGTACGGTATTCATAATTCACATATTAGCTAATCGGTCGCAAAATATCAAATTACATGTATTCGACCTTAAAACCGGCAATTCTAGGGAAATTAACTGCATTGCATTACATATCATATTTTCCATATCTTACAACCCCTGTTTCGGAGTCTGTGCAGAAAAGAGAAGCTTGCTCGATCATTACATTGCTCGACCATTACAATTGCTCGTAAATTCACTGATCTCAAATCTGGTATCAACACAGAAGGGAAACTGAAATTCTAAACATCAGACAAAAGCCCAAATAGCAGTACCAAGCAACTGCAGAAGACACAGATCCCGAGGCCATTAAGGAGCCGCGGAAGCGCGGCCTAGAGGCACATTATGCGGCGGATCCGCAGTGGGCCCAAGACATCAGCTCCTGAATTTTACTGCACAACTCCTGTTTCTGGGCCTACAGTTCAGAAATACATCTCAGTTTCCAGAATATTCCAGATACTTCCACCAGATCATCAAGCTCCTAAACTAGCCTAAAACTTCTAGAACTTTCCTAAACCCTTACTTAAACCCTAAGCTAAAGCCCAACAAACTTGGCCAACAAATTTTGGGAGGGAAAGTCCAAATTCAAACCTCAACCTAGTTCTATAAATAAGACCCTAGGTTCACTCATTTCTCATCTTGGAAAAATCTTGTAACATCTTGGCATCTAGGAAAAGATTCAACATCTTAGATTTTAGCCATTCTCTCTTTCTTCATCTTCTTCTTCCTCAAGATTAGTGAGAAATCTTGTAGGAAACCCTAACCCTAAATCCAACCACAATTCAAGATCTTGAGTGCAAGCCAAGCAAGATTCCTTCAACCCTTTTATGAGCCGAGCCGATCTTCCATCGGGCAAGAGATCAAAGTAGATCCACGATCCACGGAGACGAGCGAAGCCGAGTCAACGATCGATTTTCTTTCTTCTTGTAGATCTTGAAAGAATGTATTGACATTGTTGATTAAATAAAAGGTGATATTTTCTTCTATCTTGTTTTCTTTAAATTCCGCATCATGTTATCTTTACTATTCTTGAATATTGTCTATGTGGTGATGTGTGAATAAAACTCCGCTCATTAAGGAGTCGAAACGATCTTTAGTATGATGATGTAGCAAATTTGTAATCAATTCTTGAATCCCACGAGTTTGTAAACCCTAGCAAGTTCAAGAATCGACAACCCAATTTGATGCGATGCTTTCTTGATCAACATCGCTCGAGATTGGGGTGATCCGATCGTTTCTTGAAATTGCTAGAGGCTAGAATATAAATGGTATCCTCGAAAGAGCAAGGGTTAAGAGATGAAACCCTAATTTCATCAAGAAAACCCTAACTCGCGTCGATAACCATTGATCTGGTATCAATTCTTCGAAGGACAAGAATACGAAATATTGTAGACTACAACACATCTAAAGATCCGATCGATTCCTACGAGCCTCTCTATTATTCTTGATTGTTGTTTGGAAAATACCATTGAAACCCCGATTCTTGATTGTTTATAATTTCTTGATTCTTTAATAGAGAATTGTGACACACAAATACAAATCACTCTTGAATCTTGTTTTCTTGTTGCTTAACATTTCATTTCAAACGAATTAAAATACAAACGAATCTCGAGATCCCTGTGGACGATCCGCACTCATTCATTAACTACAAACGTCACCGTAGTTTGATTGCGGTCAATTTAAATATTTGATTTGATTTACACAAACGAAATTTACATTCAATCAAAATGGCGCCGTTGCCGGGGATCGCGCGCTAATTCGTTTACATTTTTTAGTTTGAAGTGAAAGAATTATTACATTTTACTTCTTGAAATCAAAATTCGTACAAACTCTTATACGTGTGTTGTGAATTGATTGCAAGGTAATCTGGAGCATTCTGAGCTGTGGAAAAATTATTTGAGATATACAGGAAAGTTGAGGAAAGCAACAGAGACTCCCTGTTGAAATCTGGTACAGTGAACCCACTGTTGGAGCGCGTTTCCGCGGCCTGAACCCAGTAGATGCGGCGGATCCGCGGCTAGGTTGGGGATTTACTACATAATTTTCAGTGCAGGTAATTTCTGTCTCTCTCCCCTCTCCCTTATTAGCTCCAACTAATCCTTTCTGCAGGATTCTTTGCAAACAATAGCTGCGCCCCAAAAGCAAATTAAAATTGTGCGTGATTTTGTTTTTCTTGGTTGTTTTGCATATTAAATACGGAATTTAAGCGGCACGGCCAAATCCAAATTAGGTGGGGATTTCATTACCCTTCCTAGGCCCCGAAAACCACCAAACTTGCATCCGCATTTACCCCCATTAACTAAAAGAAATCTAGAGATGACTCTAAGGACTGTCGCGCTTATTTAGGACAAGAGAGGGCCGTGGGTAATTCATTGCTTATCCGCGTTTTCTTGTGGTGCCTAAGGCGAGTGTGTCTAAGGCTAGTGGTTATTAATTAGGTCCACTGTAGTGGTGGTTCCTTCCCACTTACCTGGCACTCATCCGGCCACAGGGGGACAAAGAGGCAGTGGAGGATTTATCCCGCGACTTGTCTTTTGGAAGTTAGGAGCGGTCTAGAGCCGGACCTAGGTGACCATTAGATTCTAGGGTTTGTGTGCTGCATTTGGTTGTCGCATCAATTTTTTTCAAAATCCGTCCCTTTTCAAAAGCAAACACCGCATTCATTTTACCCCTAATTATAAGCCAACGCTGCCACTTGTACTAACCCTTTTTAGTACAAGATAGGCTGGACACGGGATTCTAGTGCCCGTTTAGTCCGCGTACCTTTTATCGACTCCGAAGTCGATAATTCTCCATTTGCCTTTTCTTTACCCATTACCACACCCACATCGATGGATCCGAATCCATCAAACTTCTTTAACCCTAATCTGCCACCGTCCGTTGGTGCGCAGAATCCTCCCCACATTTCTCTCCAGGAAAGATGCTATCCACACAGAGGTCCTCTTTCGACCTGCTTATCCACACCACCAGCCAATGGGGATAACTTTGAAATCAAGCCCCAGTATATCAACCTTTTACCCAAATACCACGGACTCGAGACCGAGGACGCTTACGTTTTCATTACCAAATTTGAAAACGTATGCGCTATGATGGGTACGTCTCAACTTTCTGTGGATGCGATGCGTCTACGACTTCTTCCTTTTACCTTGTGCGATATAGCCGAGAAGTGGCTATATAACACTACTGCACATTCTATTACGAATTGGGAAGAATTCGTCGCAGCATTCCTAAAGAAATTTTACCCAGTCCAAAAGACGGCTCGAATCCGTAGCGAACTGAACCAATTTGCCCAGCTCCCTACCGAACCATTTTCAAAGTACTTTGAACGTTTCAAGGATCTCTTGGTTCAATGTCCTCATCACGGCATCCCGAGATGGGAGCTTTGCCGAATCATCTATGAGGGCAGTAACCCTAGCACTAAACAGAGCCTTGAAAATATGTGTCAGGGTACATTTATGACCAAAGACGATGGGGAAGCTTGGCGATACTTAGAAGAGTTCGCTGAAAAATCACTAATTTGGGAGAGTGGAACCCAACCATTGAATAGGGGTGGCGTACACCAAATAGATGTGTCCATAGGTGTTCAAGCAGAAATGGAAGCAATGCAAAAGAAGCTCGACGCTATGGAACACAAATTTGCAGCAGCCTCCCTAAACCCGGTATCACTCCCCAAAACTATTTGTGGGTGCTGTTCTGATCCGTCACATTTAACGGAAGAATGTCCATTAAACTCGGCGTTTCAAGGTCGCAAGCATTCTAATGCCGCATTTCAACGACCTCGAAACGATCCATATTCTTCCACGTACAATCAGGGTTGGAGGAACCACCCGAATTTTGCTTGGAACCAAAATCAATCTCAAAACACGGTTCCAAACACAAATAACTTTCAAAGGGCTCTTCCTCCACCACAACAGCAACCCCTCCAACTCACTCAGCACCCCTACCAGTCACAAAATTTCCAAAACCAGGGCAACACTCCTGCACAGTCTAATCCTATGCAGCCCTGTTCTGACGATTTCTCTCAATTTACTCAAACCATGAAATCACTTTTATCAAATTTCATGGAGGTTTCAACTGAGGTTAGATCTTCCGTCAGTGAAATAAAGAAAAACTCAGCGTCACAAGCTGAGAGTATTAGAACGATGGAAGCTGAAATCGCACGCCTCAAAGCCGAAATGAGTGCGAGAGAAAAAGGGAAACTTCCCTCTCAACCCCTACAGAATCCTGGGCATTACAATGTAAATGCCATTACCACGTTGAGATCGGGAAGAGTGCTGAATAATAATGTCGGGGAAGATATTGATCATACTGAAAATCATATCAAAACCCCGGCTGAGACCTTTCCACATACACACACTTCTCTTTCTGATTCTTCTTCTTCTACCAAACCACCTTCGCACGAGCCTATTCTCCAGTTCCCTTTAGGCTCAACACCTTCACCCAACCCTTATAGTTCTCCACAGACGGTCCCCACACCTCTTTTGGGATCTCGTCTACCCCCCTTTCCTTCTCCTATGATGGACCCTGCGCTTATTGCGAAAGCACCTTACCCGAACCGGCTAAGGGCTAACAGAACGAGTCCTCATATGGAGAAAATTTTAGAAATGTTCAAACAGGTTAACATCAATATCCCTCTCCTAAATGCGATTCAACAAGTCCCCGCTTATGCGAAGATTCTAAAGGACTTGTGCACTAGGAAGAGGAAGACTCAGGTGCCGAAGAAGGTCTTTATGGCTAATAATATCAGCACTGCTTTTATTCCCCAGCTACCAAAGAAACGAAAGGACCCAGGATGTCCTACAATATCGATTTCAATTGGGGGTAAAAACATAAATCGTGCTCTTTTAGACCTTGGCGCGAGTGTTAACCTGTTACCTTATTCTGTCTATGAGCAACTAGGAATTGGAGAGCTGAAACCTGCTCATTGTACTCTCCAGATGGCGGACCGATCTATCACCAAACCAAGGGGTGAATTAGAGGATGTGTTAATAAAGGTCGGGGAATTTGTTTTCCCTGTAGACTTCATTGTGCTCGACACACATCCTGTAGCAAACCCCCGGGGCCAAATTCCGGTGATTCTAGGTCGTCCTTTCCTTACCACTTCCAACGCTGTTATAAACTGTAGAAATGGTTCAATGAACTTATCATTTGGAAATATGACCATTGAACTAAATATCTACAGAGTTGGAAGTCAGCCATCAGAACCTAGTGCTCATATTTTAGATGTGTGTTATGTCCATGAGATCGCTCCCGAAAGTTGTGGAGCCGAGGAACTTTGCTTTACTGATCTCGATGACATTAGCACATCTCTGCTTGATCTTACACTTGATCTTAGTGAGGACACTTCACTTACACTTGAGTCCTGCACTTCTGACTTTTCTCCACCCGAGTCTGTATCTTTCACAGGCTCTGAGCTTCTTTGTAAATCCAAAAATCATTCTATGATCCTTCCTTCTATCATTTCTCCGCCTGAATTAGATCTCAAGGTCTTACCTTCTCACCTTAAATATGCATATCTTGGTGAGAAAGAAACTTTACCGGTTATAATTTCCGCTTCTCTTGCATCAGAGCAAGAGAATGCACTTTTATCGGTATTAAGATCTAATAAAGAGGCGTTTGGTTGGAGTATGGCGGACATCAAAGGGATCAGTCCCTTGATAGTTGAACATCATATACATGTGATGGATGATGCCAGACCGACCCGAGAACCACAGAGACGGTTAAATCCCGTCATGAAGGAAGCTGTCATGAAAGAGATCGTCAAATGCTTAGATAGTAGTATTATATACCCGATCTCCGATAGCCAGTGGGTAAGTCCTATACACGTCGTTCCTAAGAAATCCGGCATCACAGTTATCACAAATGAAGCGAATGAGTTGATTCAGACACGCACCCAAACTGGGTGGCGTGTATGCATCGATTATAGGAAACTCAACGCTGCTACGAGGAAAGATCATTTTCCTCTACCATTTATTGATCAAATGCTGGAACGCTTAGCGGGACGACAATACTATTGTTTCATGGACGGTTACTCAGGCTACAATCAGGTCCCCATCGCCAAAAAGGATCAAGATAAAACCACTTTTACTTGTCCTTTTGGTACCTTTGCTTACAGTCGCATGCCCTTCGGGCTATGCAATGCTCCCGCTACCTTTCAGCGGTGTATGATGGGGATATTCTCTGATATGGTAGAGAATTTCCTGGAGATCTTTATGGACGACTTTTCGATTTTTGGAGACTCTTTTTCTGAATGCCTAGCGAATCTTGACGCTGTTCTTACTCGTTGCAAAGAGAAGAACTTGACTTTGAACTGGGAAAAATGCCACTTTATGGTCCAAGAAGGAATAGTCCTTGGACATGTCATTTCACAGAAGGGCATTGAGGTTGACAGAGCTAAAGTAGATGTCATTCAAAACCTCCCTCATCCCAAAAGCGTCAAAGATATTCGCTCTTTCCTTGGCCATGCTGGCTTTTATAGGAGATTCATAAAGGACTTTAGCAAAATTGCTAGACCTTTAACACTACTCCTGGCCAAGGATACGACCTTCCACTTTGACTCGGATTGCGAGACAGCTTTCGACTCACTTAAACACTCACTCACTTCAGCCCCCGTTTTATCATCACCAAACTGGGACTACCCTTTTGAGCTGATGTGTGACGCATCTGATTTTGCAGTAGGTGCTGTCCTAGGACAGCACATTGAAAAGATGCCACACGGGATTTACTATGCTAGTAAGACCTTGAATGATGCGCAAATCAATTATACAACCACAGAGAAAGAACTATTAGCGGTTGTATTCGCATTAGAGAAATTCAGGCCTTACTTAATCGGCTCACCTATTGTTGTATATACTGACCATTCCGCTTTAAAACATCTGTTGGCGAAGAAAGATGCCAAAGGTCGACTAATACGTTGGATCCTTCTTTTACAAGAATTTGATCTTGTTATCAAAGATAAGAAAGGATGTGAAAACGTAGTAGCTGACCACCTTTCACGCATCGTTTCTTCCCCTGTGACCCTGCCGATCGATGACTCGTTCCCTGATGAACAACTCTTGAGCATATCTGCTGAACCATGGTTCAGGGATATTGTGAACTATCATGCCACGGGACTTATACCGAGCGATTGGTCAAAACAGGACAAATACCGCTTTCTTTCCCAAGTAAAACACTATTACTGGGATGAGCCTTATTTGTTTAAATATTGTCCTGATCAGATCATTCGCCGGTGCGTCCCGAATGAAGAGTTCAAGAGTATTCTTTCATTTTGTCATGATCAGGCCTGTGGGGGTCACTTTGGTCCTAGAAAAACAGCGGAAAAGGTTTTGCAATGTGGATTTTATTGGCCGACCTTATTCAAGGACGCATTTGAACATTGCAAAACCTGCACACAATGTCAGTATACGGGTAGAATATCCCAAAGGAATGAAATGCCTCAGCAACCCATTCTGGTTGTTGAAATGTTTGATGTTTGGGGAATAGATTTTATGGGTCCTTTTCCCAACTCCTTTGGGAATCTGTACATATTGCTGGCGGTTGATTATGTCTCCAAGTGGGTAGAAGCCATTCCAAGTCGCACTAATGACAAGAAAGTTGTCATTAAGTTCTTGAAAGAGAATATCTTCTCGCGATTTGGACACCCACGCGCTATTATTAGCGATAATGGGACACACTTCTGCAACAGATCTTTCGAGACTCTGATGCGGAAATATTCAATCAACCACCGACTTTCTACACCCTATCACCCCCAAACAAGCGGGCAGGCTGAGATCTCAAACAGACAAATCAAACTTATCCTGGAGAAAACTGTTGCTAAAAATAGAAAAGACTGGTCGACCAAATTGACGGATGCTCTTTGGGCATTCAGGACTGCATATAAGACCGACCTAGGAATGTCTCCATATAGGATAGTTTTTGGTAAAGCATGTCATCTACCTGTTGAGATAGAACATAAAGTATTGTGGGCTATAAAGGAAATTAATTTTGATCTAAACCTTGCTTGCACCTTTCGGAAGCTGCAACTAAACGAGCTAAGCGAACTCCGCGATGAAGCTTATGATAATGCTGTAATCACAAAGAATAGGACTAAGGTTTTTCACGATAAAAGCATTGTAAGGAAAACATTTTTACCTGGTCAACAAGTCCATCTTTATGATTCACGATTACACCTTCATGCGGGTAAGCTCCGATCTCGTTGGAAGGGACCTTTTGTTGTGCGGTCTGTATACTCGCACGGGGCAGTAGAAGTTGAAAATGTTAAAAACGGCACTGTTTTCAAAATAAATGGACATAGATTAAAGCCGTATTTTTTCACTGACCCCACGGAGGAGCTCTTGTTCTTACAAGAGCCAGTTTATTTTGATTAAAATTCCTCCGTCTCACTTTCATGTCCAGTATATCATTGCATCATTTTTTTGAATGAAGGTGAGTAAATAAAACAAGTTTGGGGGAAGTTCTTCACTTATATATTTTGCCCCCACTAATAATTCTCCCCAGATTTACAGATTTTTGTAGGTATAACTGTCGGCAACAGTGAGGACACTGTTGAAAACAAGTTTGGGGGAGGTTTGTGCTTATTTTCGCATCATTTGCATATCATCTGCATAAGCACAAAACATTTCTTTTAAAAATCTATAAAAATTGAAAAATTTTCAAAACCCATAAAAATTTAAAAATTTTCAAATATAAAAATAATTTTAATATTTACACTTTTTGTATATAAATAAGATAATGAAAGTTTAGACAGTGAACAATTACATCCATGAGATTGGAAAAATTTTAGAAAACTAAGAAAATTAGAAGTTTTCTTATACGAACTAGTAATAAGTAGTTATGAGCCGTTGTCCCAAGGGTTAGTAAGATGAAGGACGTCACTAATCTGAGGATAAAAATAAGTCTGAAAAATAGTTTCTATTCTGGAAGCCAAACATTTTGAACGTTGCTACCCTGCTATTCGCACTTACACACATCTTAAAGCCTGGGATAGTAGAGGATACCTTGAAATGCTCTTGTCTTAAAGCCAAAAGTATGAAAAAGAAAAAAAGTATTTTGAAAGTGGTGAGAAAAATGGATACTGGTTTTGTTATCACCAAGGGCAAGAAAAATATATAGCAAAAGGGTGCTTCTTCACCTAGTGCCCCAAGGTCAACTGGTCTGGGAGCACTGCTATGCCTGAGGTGGTGCAAGACTAGGAAAATACACCAAGTTAGCAAGCACATCAGTAATCGGTCGGTTAGTACCTCAAGAAGTATTAACGGTCGCATGAAAGTGTGTAAGCAATCTCGTTTGCCAAGAAGTACTGAGGCCGATGGGCAAGGGTATGATAGCTTGAATTGAATTCTCCGGGTGTAGGGATGTCTTTACACACACGCAGGGTGATATGATCGATGTTTGGAATAAAGATAGGAATGAAGAATAAGACGATGTTTTATTGAGGGAGGACGTGATTTCTGACATTTTTTTGATGACCATTAAGATAGGGCTCATGACAACCAAAAAGCTAGCTTAGTTGGAAACCCTAATTTTCAAAGTCTTTCTTTTACAATTCTTTTCTTTAAATGTAATATTCATGATCTTGCTTTTATTTTTGGATTTTGTGGGTGCAATCCGCTGAAAACCCTCAGGAGACAACACTCCTCCTACTAGGGACACCTAGAGGTTTAAAGGCTTGTTGCACGTGCTCAGTGCAATCGTGTTGCCTACGAAAGTGTGCTAGTTAGTTTTTCTCTTTCTTTATTTTCTCCTTCTCTTTTTCTTTTTAATAAAACATTCGCTCGAGACGATCGAAATTAAGTTTGGGGGTATTTGATCAGTCGAAAATATTGCATATTTTAACCGGCAATTTCCTTATCATCTGCATACATATAGAATTGTACGGTATTCATAATTCACATATTAGCTAATCGGTCGCAAAATATCAAATTACATGTATTCGACCTTAAAACCGGCAATTCTAGGGAAATTAACTGCATTGCATTACATATCATATTTTCCATATCTTGCAACCCCTGTTTCGGAGTCTGTGCAGAAAAGAGAAGCTTGCTCGATCATTACATTGCTCGACCATTACAATTGCTCGTAAATTCACTGATCTCAAATCTGGTATCAACACAGAAGGGAAACTGAAATTCTAAACATCAGACAAAAGCCCAAATAGCAGTACCAAGCAACTGCAGAAGACACAGATCCCGAGGCCATTAAGGAGCCGCGGAAGCGCGGCCTAGAGGCACATTATGCGGCGGATCCGCGGTGGGCCCAAGACATCAGCTCCTGAATTTTACTGCACAACTCCTGTTTCTGGGCCTACAGTTCAGAAATACATCTCAGTTTCCAGAATATTCCAGATACTTCCACCAGATCATCAAGCTCCTAAACTAGCCTAAAACTTCTAGAACTTTCCTAAACCCTTGCTTAAACCCTAAGCTAAAGCCCAACAAACTTGGCCAACAAACTTTGGGAGGGAAAGTCCAAATTCAAACCTAAACCTAGTTCTATAAATAAGACCCTAGGTTCACTCATTTCTCATCTTGGAAAAATCTTGTAACATCTTGGCATCTAGGAAAAGATTCAACATCTTAGATTTTAGCCATTCTCTCTTTCTTCATCTTCTTCTTCCTCAAGATTAGTGAGAAATCTTGTAGGAAACCCTAACCCTAAATCCAACCACAATTCAAGATCTTGAGTGCAAGCCAAGCAAGATTCCTTCAACCCTTTTATGAGCCGAGCCGATCTTCCATCGGGCAAGAGATCAAAGTAGATCCACGATCCACGGAGACGAGCGAAGCCGAGTCAACGATCGATTTTCTTTCTTCTTGTAGATCTTGAAAGAATGTATTGACATTGTTGATTAAATAAAAGGTGATATTTTCTTCTATCTTGTTTTCTTTAAATTCTGCATCATGTTATCTTTACTATTCTTGAATATTGTCTATGTGGTGATGTGTGAATAAAACTCCGCTCATTAAGGAGTCGAAACGATCTTTAGTATGATGATGTAGCAAATTTGTAATCAATTCTTGAATCCCACGAGTTTGTAAACCCTAGCAAGTTCAAGAATTGACAACCCAATTTGATGCGATGCTTTCTTGATCAACATCGCTCGAGATTGGGGTGATCCGATCGTTTCTTGAAATTGCTAGAGGCTAGAATATAAATGGTATCCTCGAAAGAGCAAGGGTTAAGAGATGAAACCCTAATTTCATCAAGAAAACCCTAACTCGCGTCGATAACCATTGATCTGGTATCAATTCTTCGAAGGACAAGAATACGAAATATTGTAGACTACAACACATCTAAAGATCCGATCGATTCCTACGAGCCTCTCTATTATTCTTGATTGTTGTTTGGAAAATACCATTGAAACCCCGATTCTTGATTGTTTATAATTTCTTGATTCTTTAATAGAGAATTGTGACACACAAATACAAATCACTCTTGAATCTTGTTTTCTTGTTGCTTAACATTTCATTTCAAACGAATTAAAATACAAACGAATCTCGAAATCCCTGTGGACGATCCGCACTCATTCATTAACTACAAACGTCACCGTAGTTTGATTGCGGTCAATTTAAATATTTGATTTGATTTACACAAACGAAATTTACATTCAATCATGAAACAAATATATGCAAAGAACACCCTCCACAAATGCCTATTTGCAACAATGCAAATAAGCCCTCCTCCACCAATCTTCGGCCAATAAACGATACAAAGGAAATTGGCCGAAACGGAAAGCAAACTGGCAACTCCAGAAAACTGGTCCCGTAATAAATTACAAGAAAACCCCGATACTGTGCATACACACCCGCATTTGTATTCCGACCGAAATACAAATGCAAAGAGACAAAATCTACACTGTACTATACTAGGATCCGGCTTAAACAAAAGCCGGCTAGTAATATCCGTCCGATCCTGATCCGTGCAATACCGCACGTATCTGATCGAACCCTGCCATATATCCATACGGCCTATAGTACAAACTGTCCGATCCTGATCCGTGCAATACCGCACGTATCTGATCGGACCTTACCATATCTCCATACGGTCTCTACAGCTTTTCGCCCGAAAGCTTGAGTAACTGAATATGGGGGACTCTAAAGACTCGTCAACACCTTGGTTGTGGATTTAACCACTAGCACGTCAGAGGTATAAGCCAATACAAAACGGGCTACCAGGTATTGACCAAAAGGGACGTCTGTGAGCGAACTCAGCCTGACACCCTACTAAGCCTGTTTGTGACAATATCTGTACAGTCCGGTCCGTTCGTCTATGAGCATCGCATGGCGGGCCTAGGGGGTTCGTAAAAGTCAGACTCCCAAAAGCGGTACAAGTCGTGTCGGAGTGTAGCCCAGAACACCCTGAGATACTATTGGAATACCTACCAGTAAATCTCCTTGCCTCGGCCGAGGGCTTCATGTAATGGCTCTCCTAGACATAGCGCGACCTCACCCCCAATACTGGGAGAGATGAACCCTTGAAGATCCGCTCACTGCCTCCATGTGGCTCGGGACTGTACCCAACTAAAATCTGTTTGCACGACTCCTTTGAGCCGTGGTAGGGTAGTAATCAAAGTATAGTGAGAACTCATACGAGACAAATGACGATCCCCAGGTCGATGAACTAACCTGTACACATGTCACCAGGGAACTGCCATCTGACGTCTGGTATATGACCAACTAGCTTGTTCCCGGCGAGTCCTGTCCGATGTACTCATAACCCAATGAGCACCTGTATACATCTTAGGTGATCCAACTGACACCAGTGGCTTGTGAGACCGGCCACCGCCCCTCGTCGGGGTCTTGACTGTATACACTAGTCTACTCTGGAGTATCGATGCCCTGTCTCGAAACTCCCACGACTAGGGACCATTTAAGGATATGCTTATAGAATGCCAGCTACCACGTATATGATCGTCCTCATACTGCTGGCCGTCAAGCAAGAATCCTAGGGGCTCTATCAACGTGTAATAGCGACTTGTCAGGTCACCTAAAGCAGTACACGATGATAAAGGTAAACCAGATAGCATACTATTATCTCGAGTAAGACTGTCCTACCGGGATAGGTCCTCCCTCAATCATTGCAATCACGTACCTGTGATCCAATAATTGACTCTGAGGGCACTATCTCCAACAATCTCCCACTTGCACTCAAGGCTAATTATTGCGATGTCGCATACTCACAGCCTATGTGATACCGAACACCCAACTCCTCTACTAGTCAGTCTCACAAAGCTCGTTTGAAAAACTATTGCGTTCGAGGAATAGCCTCAGTGAGTGGATCCGCCTTGATGTTTCTCTCTATGTCTCTCTATATCTCATGTTCGCGGAGAAAACCATCTCCCGAAATGAGCAATACCTGTCTTAGAATGTGTCTGGATGTCTGATGAGACCTCGTTCATAGATGAACTCCAAATCCAAACTTCTTAGACTATATCTTTAACTGAACTTAATCAGTATCCTGCGCCATGCCTCCCTCAGTATTTCCTTGGATCACCTGTCCAAAAGACTGCCCCTCGTCAGGGGGAAAACTATAACTCTGACGATCACCCTGTCGTCTATGTCACCTTGGAAGCTTGGAATGATAACTGTCTCCCGAATGAGGCTGGTGTTATCATATCCCTAGAACATCCACTTGTGTTCTAAAACTGCTTCCGACTGTTTCTCCAGGATTGGATTAATGTCAACTTATTGCATCTGGTGCAAGAACAACATCTGGTGTGGTACTTGACATCTCATGATTGACTCAATTGCCTAAGCAAGTGATCTGCCAATCATGCACATCCCTCTCCCCTTTAGTCTGTCAGACACCTTTAGAGAGGGTGACTCCGTCACCTGCAGGTACACCACCGTGCCAGGAGTCGTTCATTCTAAATACTCTTAGAATGCTGTCTAAGTACCCAGATTGGGAAACCACCCAAATCTAGATCTAAAACCATAGATCTAGTAACCAGTATGTCTGATATAACATCCAAGTCCTGTGTGGAGAAACTACTGTGTGACGACCAAAGTATAACCGATCGTAGCATAGGAGTTTCCTTTCCTATTCTGTGTAGGACATCACACCCTACTACCCTCCCAACAGATCCATCCCCTATTCTGATGAAGTCAAACCTATGACTGTCACATCAGAAATAGATGATCTATCTCCGCTATATCTGCTTTAGTCTACAAATAGACATAAGCTACCTGTCCACCAATGCTTCCGTTGCTCCCACTGACTATGACAACCCTCTGGCAGAGTCATATAGACGTACACTTCTAAAGCCTGTTTAGAATGACGCTATATTCATCCTCCTGCCGGGTCTCACAGTCTGGAACAACAGCAATGGCAGTTGTGGGTAAACAAGAACCTCCCTGCCACCGTCCTTGAGGCTACCGTAGTACCTCTCGGGTGCCTGAGGTTACCCACCAAATCTGCGGAGTGGCCAATGGAATGTCAATCCAGATTGAATCTTTAGGTTCCTATCAAATCTTCAGTAATCGTTTGTGGTTCTGGAATCACTTCCAGTTCTACCATACTCCCACTACTGTTTTCCGAAAAAATCCATTTTTATTAAAACTGTGGCGAGTCTAGAACAATATTTCTATTGATCTGCCAGATGGTAGAAAATCAACCCTCGTCATAGCCTGGGTCAACCCACAAACAGCCATTACAGAAACGTGCCTTGAGTTATCCAGAGTCTGGTTTTAAGCATAATCCGGACAACTCCCCGTACCTTAACATCGTTAAGATATGAATTGTTCTATATCCAATATAGAACCAGAGGCACTGATTCAATTGAACCAGATTCAAATCATGTGGCTGTCTCCAGTGCATGTCAACTAAATGGAAAGAGGCCGACCAGCGTTACTCAATTTAGGAATGCTTCCAATTATGAGTAACCTGAAAGAGAAGCAAGTTCTCTTAATCACTACTATCAACTGAATACCATATACAAGTATCTACATCTTTGATTACTTTGAAGAATCCCGATACTTGCAATACCTGGTTCTCTGCTTTATTCAAATACCAATAACTTCTCAAAATTTGGACCCTGTGCTTCTACGAAACACTTGTCTAAGAACTAGAGAAGTCATAAGTAAACCGAATATAGTACGAGGACCAACCCCTCTGTCCTGATGGACCCTGGACAACATACAATACTCTGTATAAGTCCCTTGAGTCTGATTACTCATTCACTGTGTGTCGTAGGTTTAAAACTGTACCTTTGGTTATGAAGAATTATACCGCTGTTTAATGCTCCTTACCTAACCATCCACTGATATAGGTAAACGTCATAGACGTAATTTCAAAAAGGTATATCTCACTCTATGAAAATAGACGTACAGATATATCAATTTGAAATTGGTGCATAACAGCGGATATTCAAAACCAAATATTTGCCGACCGGCAAACAGCCCAGGTAATTTTCTCAAATATCATCGATTACAACGAATCCCGATATAATGAGGATAATCACCTAATTCCCAATAGCTTACTCCCACTCATCATCTGTAAAACCATACAGATGTGAGAATCATACCTGGTAAATACATACCCTGGAGCAAGTGTCTAATCGAGAAATCAGTTTTCTTTAACAGTACACCGTGAAACTGAAACATTGAAATGTTTCGATGGGGAATCTTGGTATTCCTAGTAATGCCTCTTCCATTATCCAGATTCACAACTGTAACCATGTAATTCTTTGTCACCTCTCCAAGTCATTACCTTCTGCACACCCCTTTAGGCCAAATGGTTTTCTTCCTTCCCTACCGTTCGGCACCAGCCTATGGTTTGGAAGAAGACTATCCAAGAAGCATAATGGGTGTACTGTCCTAATCCTAGGAGCATTCGCAAAGCGAGAGAAGGTGAAGATAAAAGACAACCGAATAAACCTTATTCCTATTTCTTCTGAACCAGAATCCATCCCCGAACTGGAACAAGTTCCTTTCGAGTTCGTATATGACCATACGATGGAATATCCAAATAACTGTGGATCTTCATAGTGATACGGAGTGTCCTGGAGAAATACAAAGGTGATGTGGGAGTGGTAATGAAATACTTGGTTTGGTCGTGAATATCAGTCGCAATTTACTTTGCCCTCCTTCTAATCCCTTTATTTGTCTTAACTTAATACCTTCTGTACACCGTTTAGGCTAATTGGGTTTCTTCATTCCCTACCGGTCGGCACCTGCCTATGGTTTGGAAGAAGACTGTCCAATTTGCGTAATGGGTGTACTATCCCCTAATCTAAGGCGTACTCGCAACATGAGAGAAGGTAAGAGGAAAAGACAACTGAATAGTCCTATTCGTTTTCTCCAGAACCAGAAACCATCCTCGAATCTGGAATAAGTTCCTTCGAGTTCGTATATAACCATACGATGGTTTTGTCCAATGGAAGTGGACGTTCGTAGTAATACGGGGTGTCCTGGAGAAAAGGGTAAAAGTAGGAGTGGCAATGAGGTCTGCAACTCTGACAATCCAAAAGCCAGTGTTTAAGAAGGTTCGGTCAACTTGGTCACTGAGTCATAGTCTTAGGGTCGGGTCAATGGTCGCTGCCAGAGAGAGAGAAAAGAAACACTCAGCGTGCACTCTATCCTAGATCAGAATGGTTACCAATTTATCTAATCTGGAAACCTCCCATTGTACCGTCAAATTCTCCTCCAAACCTGAAAGAAGAATTAGTCGGGATCACCCGAGGAGTAAACCAACTCATCAGTGGGAATCGGGATCCAACTCTCATCGCATAATAACGTGACGGAATCCGCTCACGCTATCACACTCCAGAAGGTATGCGCATATCTGGCAAGTTTCAGTTCTTTTGAAACTCCCGATGTGGATTTTTACCCCATGCTCTTATGACCTTGACGAAGGTCAATAAATCATAAGTCGCATGTCAAGTTCTTCCCGTCATTGTCCAGGTTAATTTGAATCCACCCGTACAAGCCCTTGACGAAGGTCAACAAGGCTATACGACTGTCCCAAACCAACGCATCTATCTATGCAGCAGAAAAGCAACAAGCAGCTACCATACACTATGCCTTGACGAAGGTCAACAAACATAGCATGAATACTACTTGCTACCCGTCTGAAACGACGGAGGGCTACAAATGGTTTCTGGCGAAAACCTTTAATGTAATGAACTTGATATCGTTGAAGGAACGGATAGCTTTTTAGAAAATATAGTAACGAAAACCTTCGCTAAAGAGGTCACTCCCGGTGAAGGGATCTCGGCTCTTTCCCCGTAGAATGGGGTGCAGGATATTCCAACTGAATACCACGATGCAAAGCAAAAGTATTCGGCTATAGTGAAGTTAATGCCCTGACGCAAAATTTTTGTCCAAGGGGTCACTCCCGGTGAAGGGATCTCGGCCCTTGCCTCGTCGACTGAGGTGCTGGATATTCATAACCGAATATCACTATGCAAAACAAAAGTGAACGTCCTTGCAATAACAGCTTTTTGAAAAGGTGTTCCAACAACATCAGATTAGGTTTGTTTTTAACTTGCATTGATCCGAATCAATACAGTCCTATCAATTGATCACACCACAAAGAACGAAAATATACTAATGTACGTATATGCCATCCGCATTCGCCACTGGGTCCCGTCATTACCCGTTAGGTTAGCTAACTAACGACAGAGCGGGGACTGGACTAGCGCGGATGCAAAACATATACAACATCTACTAATATATATACCAATATATAGTATTTCGCTCAAGGCGTGATAAAAATGCAACATCATAGAAATGTACAACATCACAGAACAATACAGATATTTGGGATCCCTGGGTTTCACAGAGCCACTACTGAAACCCGACGTTCCCCTGGTCGTGTGGATAGCCTGTGCAATGTAATCCTAGACCCCTACTGGCGCGGCAAGTTACCCGCCAAAACCTGAAGCGAGGCAGCCCCCTTCAGCACCGTAAATGGACCATCCAGCACTTCATGGAATCCGGTAACTTGGGCACCCTTCCTGGGTCAACCTGTACCCCCTACGAGTGCGGCGAATAGCCCGCCAACCCTAGAGTGAAGCCCCCTCCGTCTCAATGCCATGAGATGCGGGCTTGTTGCCCTCTAGAATCCGGCTATCCGTGCACCCCTCCGCGGGGTAATCCTAGTACAGAAAGTAAAATATACATACAACGGGTACATCGACCGCAACCTGGTCGTGCCCCAAAATAATAATACAAACAGGCAGTGACGGCAGTCCACATGTCGGACGCTCGCCCCGCAATATCAAATGTACACAATACAACAAAAAACTGTACTGGCATTGCAACCAGGCTATCCCCCACGGCCGATCCGCAACATCACAGCAAAACACAGAACATCAACGTGAAGGTCACGTTCGCAAATCCGTCTAACCGGGCTATAGCAGTTAGACAGGATTTACCGATCGAGTGACATTCACGGTCGCAGATATAATGTAAATACTGTGAAATAATGTGTTTAAAATATCCGATCGATCAAATTTTAACAAGTGGGCCCCAAGCACTACTGTAGCACATCAAGAAATTCTGGGCCCAAAATTAATATTCCAAAACCCCTATTATTAGCCCAGAAAGTAACTGAAGAAAATTGACACAGTGATCTGATCATAGTGCGGCGGAACCGCGGCCCAAAGGGGATTTTGGCCGCGGTTCCGCGCTCCCACTATGGAATTACTCTGTCGAATTTCTACAGCAGTAGCCTTATATTTTCCAGTACATCACTTTTCTGTAACCTGAAAAAAATTCGACTCCAAAAAATTTCAACAGAAAACTGATGCAAAAAAAATGCGGATTTTGGAATTTTGGTCGATCGGAAATGTAAACACATTACACAAAGCAAGACTAGGTTAATGGCGACGCTCTGATACCATTGTAAGTGCACGGCGGCGCCCCGGCCGTCAATCCGACGGCCAAATGCGGAAGCGGTGATAAACTTTAATTTTTGCAAACTAGCAAACCGGCACCACCGCGCACTAAAACCCGAATCGAACCATTAACTAGTCCTAGCTAACTACAAGATGGGGAAGAGAGATATACCGACAGATCCGAGTCCTCCGGTCTTCTCGTCGTCGTCCCGATCTCTCGCGGAAACTCCGGTCGTCGCCTCCTTGCCGGAAGGGCACCACATCGTCTGCATCTTTTACGAGCTCCCACCTCAATGCCGAGGCAACTCGGGCACGAAGCTGGCCATTCGACGTGCCCAAGGTTTGCTGTAGAATGTGTAGTGCTCAAGTCTCATTTGGGGTTGTAGGAGGTGCCATTTTGGTGGAGGGATGATACATACTTTTGGAGATGGTGTAGTGAGATTTTTCCAACATCAAATGAACCAAAAATCCCACATCCAAAATTTGGACAGCCCCCAAGAGGGAGTGGCCGGCCATGCTCATAGGAGGGGAGAGAATGAGGGGGTGACCAAAAAAATGAGAGTGAATCAAGAGAGTGATCCAATAATCTAAGAGAGAGAGAGAAGGCTATCATGCAAAGAATCATCATCACAACAATTCCAATACACAACCAACAACCATGATAGCTAATAAACCAACACTCCAACACCACCATCATCACCTCACAAAGTCAAGCAATCATGAACTCAAGAAAGGTCAAGGGATGGGGCTCCATCATGAAACCATCATGATACAAATATATGCAAAGAACACCCTCCACAAATGCCTATTTGCAACAATGCAAATAAGCCCTCCTCCACCAATCTTCGGCCAATGAACGATACAAAGGAAATTGGCCGAAACGGAAAGCAAACTGGCAACTCCAGAAAACTGGTCCCGTAATAAATTACAAGAAAATCCCGATACTGTGCAAACACACCCGCATTTGTATTCCGACCGAAATACAAATGCAAAGAGACAAAATCTACACTGTACTATACTAGGATCCGGCTTAAAAAAAAGCCGGCTAGTAATATCCGTCCGATCCTGATCCGTGCAATACCGCACGTATCTGATCGAACCCTGCCATATATCCATACGGCCTATAGTACAAACTGTCCGATCCTGATCTGTGCAATACCGCACGTATCTGATCGGACCTTACCATATCTCCATACGGTCTCTACAGCTTTTCGCCCGAAAGCTTGAGTAACTGAATGTGGGGGACTCTAAAGACTCGTCAACACCTTGGTTGTGGATTTAACCACTAGCACGTCAGAGGTATAAGCCAATACATAACGGGCTACCAGGTATTGACCAAAAGGGACGTCTGTGAGCGAACTCAGCCTGACACCCTACTGAGCCTGTCAGTGACAATATCTGTACAGTCCGGTCCGTTCGTCTATGAGCATCGCATGGCGGGCCTAGGGGGTTGGTAAAAGTCAGACCCCCAAAAGCGGTACAAGTCGTGTCGGAGTGTAGCCCAGAACACCCTGAGATACTACTGGAATACCTACCAGTAAATCTCCTTGTCTCGGCCGAGGGCTTCGTGTAATGGCTCTCCTAGACACAGCGCGACCTCACCCCCAATACAAGGAGAGACGAACCCCTGAAGATCCGCTCACTACCTCCATGTGGCTCGGGACTGTACCCAACTAAAACCTGTTTGCACGACTCCTTTGAGCCGTGGTAGGGTAGTAATCAAAGTAAGTGGGAACTCACACGAGACAAATGACGATCCTCAGGTCGATGAACTAACCTGTACACATGTCACCAGGGAACTGCAATCTGACGTCTGGTATATGACCAACTAGCATGTTCCCGGCGAGTCCTGTCCGATGTACTCATAACCCAATGAGCACCTGTATACATCTTAGGTGATCCAACTGACACCAGTGGCTTGTGAGACCGGCCACCGCCCCTCGTCGGGGTCTCGACTGTATACACCAGTCTACTCTGGAGTATCGATGCCCTGTCTCGAAACTCCCACGACTAGGGACCATTTAAGGATATGCTTATAGACTGCCAGCTCCCACGTATATGATCGCCCTCATACTGCTGGCCGTCAAGCAAGAATCCTAGGGGCTCTATCAACGTGTAATAGCGACTTGTCAGGTCACCTAAAGCAGTACACGATGATAATGGTAAACCAGATAGCATACTATCATCTCGAGTAAGACTGTCCTACCGGGATAGGTCCTCCCTCAATCATTGCAATCACGTACCTGTGATCCAATAATTGACTCTGAGGGCACTATCTCCAACATAATTATATACCTATATTTTTGGAAAATAATTGGAAATTCAAAACGAATTATTAATTATGAAAGCATTTATTTAATTATACTTTTCTTAAATTAGTATATAATTATATACATACAAGTTTAATGTTAAATTTAATTAGTGTTTTACTATTTGTGTATTAAACCTAGCTTTATTTTGTTAACCAGGCTTGTGTGCATGACATGTTAAGAAATGCATGTGTATTGTTTGCTTACTTTGCATTCTTTTATTCTCATTTGTGTTATATGGTTTCTTTTTTTTACAAAAAAGAAAAAGAAAAGAAAATTAAAAGATTTTAGGAGGGGACAAGGAGGTATGGGTGTGAGAGAGAGTGGGAGAGAGAGAGAGGTATGGTTGCTACAACCATGGTAATTCTTCAATTCATTCTCATCATCTCCTCTTCATCTTCCTCCTCATCTTTCTCCACCTCCTCCACCTCTCTTCAACCCCACAAACACCCCACAAACCTTATCAAAACTCATTAAAACCTTCACTAAAAATGTTCCTAATCTCATCCTAAGTATCATGGTGTGAGCAAGTCTTCATTTTGAGCTCTTTTACCACCTTGGAAATTTCTCTAGTTGTCATTTTGAAGTAAAATTCTCTCCTTAATCCAAGTTCTTACTATACTTCCCCTCATAACTAGAATTTAGAGCTAAAAGTGCATGTTTTCTAAACTTGAGTTTTCTAAAGTGAGCTTTTGTGGATCAAATGAGTAGTGGTGATGTAGTTGAGGGTTGATTAGTGACCACAACCTTATTAAGTGATTGATGATGGCATGTTAGTGCAAGTATCTTTAGTTAACATAAGTTTAGAAATCTCAAATTTCGGTTTCGATTGAGTTTTGGTGATCAAATAGAATCTGGGATAATTAGGGAACTCTGAAAATTTAATAGAGAATACTGTGAGATGTGTAGACTAGTAGGAGACCACCGTAGAAGCCCGAACCACAAATTCTTTACCATGGCCACAAATTAATCCCATATGGTCGCAAATTGCGGGTCGATTTTGGAGTTAGGGTCTAGGGTTTGTTCTGTAGCTCACTCACTAGATAACTAAGCCTACCTTATAAGCTAAAAAGTCCCAGATCACCTGAAGAAAAATCTGGAGTTGTTTTACTTGATTTTGGCAATGTTTTGCGATATTTTGAAACTTGGTTTTTGGGTTTTCATGATGTGACTTGGTCGTTCGACGTACATACGTCGATGTCGGAGGGTATTTTTTTGTTTTAGCATGCGTTGACCATAGGTTTCAACCTATGTGCGCTTCACTCGTGATTTCAACATCGAATTAAGTTTTTATACGATTTTCGTTATGATTTAAATGGTAGGTACATTCGCGTGGACTTCCGAGACGACGAAGGAGGACAAGGCATCCGTTGGAATTAACTAGAGCAAGGCATGGTTAGGTGGGTAAATGTATATTTATGGAGGAAATCGGGTGGATAGAGTATTGCACCCCTGCAACCGTAGAATTAGGATATATATATATATATATATATATATATATATATATATATATATGTTAGTAATGTATACCTAGCTTATAGGGTTCTAGAATTCCTTATGTGATAGTAGTATATCTTATAGAAGATATATCCTTAGTTCTATTTCTCAGCCATTGAGCTATACACACACATACACGCATATATATAAGTACTTCATGTGATATAAGTTACTAATGATATATAAATACTTATGATATGAGAATGGATATGAGATGAGGCGATATGATATGAGATGATATATGTGACTATAGATCTGTGCCATATTGATGGATGATGTCGTACGATAGATATTCCATACGTGATATGATGAAGATGGATCGTCGACTTTTATTTCGACGCGAGGAGTCTTATTTAAAATCATTAAAGTAAATATTATGAGATGTTTAGAGTCATACCTACTTTCAAAACCAACGTATCATTACGTACTTTTAAAATAATACTTCAAGGGTACGCTATGGATTTTCAAATGGTATCCTTTTTAGAAACATTGTAGCCCCCTATTTCTAAAACAACGCCTCGTACTATTTTAAACTATAACTGCATAGCTTGTACAAAGTTAGATATTTTATATGTTGCGCCACGGCAGCGCCCCGGCCTTCTATCCGAGGCCAAAATGCGGAATCAAATATTTTCTTAACTTTTAAACCGGCGCTACCGCGGACAATAAACCCGGATCCTAACCATTAACCTAATGCTAGCTATCAAGAGAAGGGGTGAGAGATATACCGAGTGATCCGTATCCTCCGGTCTTCTCGTCGTCGTCCCAATCTCCCGCGGAATCTTCGATCTTCATCTCCTCGCCGGAAAGGGCACCACGTAGCCGGATTCTTTTACGGGCTCTCACCTCTGGACCGAGGCAACTCGGGCGCAAAGTTGTCTAACCGACGCGTCCAAGGGAACTGTAGGTTGTAGTGTAGAAAATGCTTTGTCTCTATGGGTTGTGAAGTTGCCTTTGATGGAGGGAAGAAGAAGAATAAGGTTTGGAGATGGGTATGGATTTTGTAGCAAATCATAATATCATATGATAATTTCTCCCACATCAAAATGAAAACCCCCACCCTCACAAGAATGTGGCCGGCCCCTTTTAACCAAAATGGTGGAGGAAAAACCAAAACATGAAGGGAGGTGATGGTAGTAGAAAAAGAAAGGTGACCACACCCAAAAACCATGATAACAATGTCACACTAAAATCTCATCCATTCTTTTCTCATAAATGCAAAGGAAGTGACTAGAAAAGGATCTCATGATGAAGAAGCCACAAATGCAAGAAACCCCTCCACAATAAGTTATTTGCAAACTTGCAAATAACCCCCTCCATCGGAAAAGTCCGGCCGGAAAGGAACAAATGAAATCTGGCCAGAACGGAATGCAAACTGGCAACTTCAGTAAACTGATCCCGTAATAAATTATAGGAAAACCCCACTACTGCATATACATGCCCGCATTTGTATTCCCACTGAATACAAATGCAAAGAGACCAAATCTACACTGTCTAATACCAGGATCCGGCTTAAACCAAAGCCGGCTAGTAAAATCCGTCCGATCACGATCCGTGCAATACCGCACGTATCTGATCGAACCCTGCCATATCTCCATACGGCCTCTATAGCGTTTCGCCCGAAACATGAGTAATTGTGTGTGTGATGGACTCTAAAGACTCGTCAATACTATGGCTGTGGATTTAACCACTAGCACGTCAGAGGTATTAGCCATACGTGACGGGCCACCAGCTATTGACCAAAGGGACGTCGATGAGCGAACTCATCCTGACACCCTACTGAGCCTGTCAGTGACAATATCCGTATAGTCCGGTCCGTTCGTCTATGAGTATCGTATGGCGGGCCTAGGGGGTTGGTAAAAGTCAGACCCCCAAAAGCGGTACAAGTCGTGTCGGAGTGTAGCCCAGAACACCCTGAGATACTACTGGAATACCTACCAGTAAATCTCCTGCCTCGGCCGAGGGCTTTGTGTAATGGCTCTCCTAGACACAGCGCGACCTCACCCCCAATACCGGGAGAGACGAACCCCTGCAGATCCGCTCACTGCCACTAAGTGGCTCGGGACTGTACCCAACTAAAACCTGTTTGCACGACTCCTTTGAGCCGTGGTAGGGTAGTAATCAAAGTACAATGGGAACTCACACGCGACAAATGACGATCCCAGGTCGATGAACTAACCTGTACACATGTCACCAGGGAACTGCTATCTGACGTCTGGTATAATCCCAACTAGCAGGTTCCCGGCGAGTCCTGTCCGGTGTACTCATAACTCAATGAGCACCTGTATACATCTTAGGTGAACCAACTGACACCAGTGGCTTGTGAGACTGGCCACCACCCCTCGTCGGGGTCTCGACTGTATACACTAGTCTACTAATGGAGTATCGATGCCCAGTCTCGAAACTCCCATAACTAGGGACCTTTTAAGGATGTGCTTATAGACTACCAGCTCCCACGTATATGATCGCCCTCATACTGCTGGCAATCAAGCAAGAATCCTAGGGGCTCTATCAACGTGTAATAGCGACCTGTCAGGCCACCTAAAGCAGTACACGATGATAAAGATAAACCAGATAGCAAACTATCATCTCGAGTAAGACTGTCCTACCGGTATAGGTCCTCCCTCAATCATTGCAATCACGTGCCTGTGATCCAATAATTGACTCTGAGGGCACTATCTCCAACATTATACCTGTTCACATTACGATTTCTTTATTCCACTTACACTCGCATTTTGATTTCTTATTTCCGCATACGCTCACGCTTCGATCATTTACAATACATAATACATTTATACCTTTAGCTTACGTGACTTCGTTACTAGGACACACACACCATTACCGATGACTTACATGTTGTACGTACACATACTCATATGCTCATACACACATCATCAATAATTGTCATGCCACGTTCACATATAGATTACTATTTAGTACCCAGTACCACGTACTGTTTTAGATATTTCACTTTCTTTACATTGCTATACGACATGCTTATATGAACACACTTGCTATACATTACATTATTGTTTTGTGCTTGTATATATTATTCCATTATTGCCATGCTCTTATTAGATCTTGTTTTTATGAGATTTCTGGATTTGAGAAACCATGGATATGGTTTTATAAACTGTGAATGTTTTAAAAACGCGGTTTTCTTTTGATATGATCTTTCGACGTCCACCATGAGATTTCTTGGTTTTGAGCTATGATTACTACCCGATTCAAGGAGTAAGGAGTCACTGTCTACGGGTACATGGTGGACCCGGTACGGTACTCAGGGGAAAGTAGATCGTATAGAAAGGTGTTGAGCTAGGCAGAGAACATTAGCTATTGGTGACAGTATGAGACACGGCAGATATCCGGAGGATACCGACTGGAGTGATATGAGATAGATGGATATGAGGACTGATCTGATGAAATGGTGCTTGAGATATGAGGGTCGATCCGATGAGATGGTGCCTGAGATATGAGGATTTATGTGTCGATATTAAACATGGGATTTATGATGATTCGAGTGTCGATGCTGGACACTCACGGTATTATGATGATTTCGAGTGTCTTTGATGGACACTCATCGGATGATATATATATATATATATATATATATATATATATATATACATGCTATGGATGTCATGTTACCACATATTGATATAGGCACAATTTTATATTGACACACACACACACACATGTTCATTTCGTTATCATACGATATGGTATTATATTTACAGTATGACTTAGGCAGATCATTATACATTCGATTTCTACCTGATGATGAGTTCTACTCACGAGTTGGCAACTCACCCTCGTTGTGCCATAGTTTTCTTACAGGACCAACCGCTCGGATCAGTAACGGCTTGCTAGCACATTTCCTTTTCGAGTGATTGCTTGGTAGGTAGGTTACACAACGGATCGTAACCACCGCTTGTACACTTTTTATTTCATTTGTATCTAGGTAAAAGCTCCATAAACCAGACTATGCATATTTGGTACACTTATAAACCAGAGACTTGTATATTCTTTTGACTTAGAGGCGAGACTTGTATTATTCTTTTATATGCCGAGTTTAGAAATTGTTGAGTTGATGTTTTGGTTCTTCTTTACTATCTTTTTTAGTTGATCTTCGTCTTGAGCGTCATATATACTTTTTGCGTGGTTGTGATTCCGCCGATTGGCGATGAGTTAGCTCCCAATTAGGGATGCTTATATTATTATTGCTTATGTACCGATTTTGATCAAAATTTACAAAGGAGGTACTGCTCAAATTTCAAATGACGAAAATGGTTTCAAATATTAGTATAAAATTCACTTGTGTTTCAGCGAAATTTACTTATTCTTTAAAAAAGCGGGACATAATTTCATTTATATCCCTTTTACAAGACTTTACCTCCATTATTTTCTAAAAAGGTGTAGATTCTTAGTTTTCAGCTTACTTGGGCTACAGTAGGGTCCTATAGACATCATATGATTCAAGTGCCAGTCACGTGTCATTTCCGGATCATTACAGCTTATGCCACGTGCATTGCATGTGCCTTGGAGCATGCGCTTGTGCTCGTGCATTGCACATGTGGCACTGCGCATATAAGATTTGTGCTTAGGCCAAGTTTGTCCGTGTATTGCACGGTTGGCGCTAGTGCATAAAGGATTTGCACTTGTGCCAAGTATGCTTTTGTGGAGCTTGCGTACCTTGTGTGGGCGCCCTTTTTTTTTGCGAGAACAGTAGCCCCGTCATGGTGTTGAGGCCGGGTTGCCTCCTTTCTAGGATTGGCAGATGGCTCACCACGCTTATAAGGGTGTTAGTTTAGCGATGTATGGGCTATTCGCGCGACCGGAGAATGCCGTGTTCCATTTGCGGCTCAAACGAAACGCGAGATTCGAAGGAAATCCGACCATTCCATTTCTATGATATTTACCGCATGTCAGTAATATGATTACCTGATTATGATGATGTTGCTGGGAACTTAGGTACACTAGCAAGCTAATTTTAGAAGATGACAATATGGATTTCAAAAATTTCTAGTTTGCTACAGTTCCAAGATCATGAATCGAACTAAAGTGCTAGAACTTGTAAACAAAAACCTAGTATATTATGTTAGCAATACTCACATCCTCAATCTCTTTTCAATAACTCTGGATCACGCTTGCAAGTCGGCCTTTCTTCGCCAAAGATGATCTACACGAAGGAACCGGTCCAAGCTCCAACTTTGCCCAGTGAAGCAATCGACGCTCTAAAATCGTTAGGAATGGATAGTGGGGATGTAGGAATTTTCAACTATCTTTTTCTTACAAATCTAAGCTTAAGAGAACAAGTGTAGAAGGAGGAGAAGGTGAAGAAAAATAGCCATGAGCAACTCAAGAAAGCATGAGAGATTCTAAGAAGTGAATCATAGAATGTGGAATGGCTTCAGATTAGTTTTGCAACCATACAAATAAAAATCTTATAACACATTGTAATAAAATAATGAAGCATATTCCTCTCTACATGTCTTCAACCATGCTTAATGCAACCTCACCATCCGCCTCATTTTGTGAATATTCATAAATGAATATTCACAAATGAAGTGTCCATCTTCTAGAACAAATTCCATATAAATATGGAATAAAACCCGGTATACGTATCGAAACACATATACGCTATCCGTATAAAAATATGAATAAACAAGAGAGAAAATGAATAGAGAACAATAATACTAGGATACATATATTAGAAATATATATAAATTATTAAATCGAAACTTGATTTAATAATCCGGCTTAATCCTAAGCTGCTAATATTATCAACCGTCTGATTAAAGTCGATGTAGCTAGCACACATACCTAATCGAAACCCTGAACGTATCAATATACGTCCATTATATCGTTTTGCCTAAACTGGGAAAACCTTTGTGTGTGACTCTAAAGACTCATCAATACGCTGGCAGTGGGTCTAACAACAAGCACATCAGCGACACTAGTTGTACGTAACAGCTACTCAGGTATTGAGCGAAAGGAAGGCTGATGAGCAAACTCATCCGTACCCCTACTGAGCCAGTCTGTGACAATCTCCGTACAGTCCGGTCTCTTCGTGTGAGATAATCGCATACCGGGTCTAAGAGGTGGATAAAGTCAGACCATTACTAATTAGATAAGTCATGCTTGTCTGAAGCTCATCACCCATTGAGAAACTACTGATATCACATCAATAAATCTCATCCACCTTGGTCAAGGATTTTTGGTGATGACTAACCCAACACAGCGCGACATCGACTTCCAATACAAGGAGAAACAAATCCTTAACGATTGTTCACTGCCTCCATGTGGCTCGGGACTGTACCCAACTAAAACTTGTTTGCACGACTCCTTTGAGCCTTGTTAGGGTAATATTCTAAGTATAGTGGAAAATACACAAGAAAAATGAAAATCTCAGGTCAAAGAACTAACCTGTACTCATACACAAGAGAACTTCTATCTGACGATAGGTATAATACCATCTAGAAGTTATCGGCGAGTCCATCCGGTGTACTCACTTTCAGTGAACACCTGTATACTATCTTAGGTTACTCAACACCAATGGCTTGTGAGACCGACCACCGCCCCTCGTCGAGGTCTCGAAAAAATATACACTAGTTTACTCCGGAGTGTCGATGCCTAGTCTCGATGCTCCCTTGACTAAGGACATTTAAGGATGTGTTATGGACCTCCCAGTTCCCACGTATATGATGATCATCATAATGCTGGTAGTCAAGCAATAATCCTACAGGCTTTATCAAAACGTATACACATAATGATAAAGAAAAATCAGATAGCATACTATCATTTCGAGTACGACTGTTCTACCTGTATAGGTCATCTTTCAATTATCATAATCGCTTACTTGCAATTACAATAATTGCCTTGAGGGTACTATATCCAACAATCTCCCACTTGCACTTAAGGCCAATTATTTCGGTACCGCATACTCACAGCTCGTGTGCTGCTGAATACCCAATTTTTCCCCTAGTCAGTTTCTCAAAACTTGTTTTGAGAAACTTACATGTTTGAGAAATAGCCTCAGTAAGTGGATTCTCTCCAATGTTTGTATCTTTATCTCTCTATATCTCAATTTCGCAGAGAACGGGTATCTCCCAAAATGAGCGATACCTGTCTTAGAACTTATCTAGATATCTGATGGGACCAAGTTTACAAATAAACTCCAAATCCAACAAAATTTCTTAGACTGTATCTTCTAATGAAATTAATCAGTATCATATGTTATACTTTGCTCAGTATCCACTTGGACCCCCTGTCCAACATACTGGCCCTCAGAAGAGGATAAACTTTAACTCTGACAGCTACTCTGTCATTCGGGTCACCATAGAAGTATGAAATGATAACCGCCTCCTAAAGGAGGTTGTCGTTACCATATACCAAGAACATCAAGTTATGTTCATCATTGCTTCCCAATGTTTCTCCAGTATTGGATTAATACATGCTTATTATAGCTTGTGCAAAAGAAATATATGGTGTGGTACTTGACATCTCATGATTGACTCAATTGCCTGAATAAGTGATATGTCAATCATGCAAATCCCTCTACTAATCAGTCTAAAAGACATCCCTTTAGAGAGGGTGACTCCATCACCTGAGCGTACACCAACACACCAGGAGTCGTCCATTCTAAAATACTTTAGAATAGTGTCAAAATTCCCGAATTGGGACACTTCCCAAATCTAGATCTAAAATCATAGATCTAGGTACCAGAATCCCTGACACTTTGTCCAGATACTCTGTGGAGAAACACCTTGTGAATACCATAGTATAACCGATCGTAATATAGGAATATCACTTCATATAAGGAGTACGTCATCTATATACCAGGACATCACTCGCCACTATGTTCTTACCAGGTCCATATGTTTTTCTGATGAAATCAAACTCTATGGCTGTCATATCAAAATTAGATGATCTATCTCTGCTATACTTGCTTTAGTCTATAAATAGACATAAGCTACTGGCCCACCACATTTCCGCTTCTCCCACTGACTACAAAAACCCTCTTGCAGAGTCATATACACGTGCACTTCTTGTAGGGTTTCCTTATCACCTCATATAGGGTTTGGAAGTATCACACATGCTACAACTTTGATTTTAAGAGGTGCTAAGCAAACTTAACTAGGAATCGAACTGGAATATTGAGTAACAACTAATAGTATCACATGTAAAAGTTAACCTATTACTAAGTGGAGAAACTACAACCTTTGTAGACCTCCTAGGGTGACTCCTTGGATCTCCTAGAGTTTGGAAAGGCTCGCTTGAACACTTCCGAGTCCACGACGATCCACCCGAAGTCCTTTGCTCAAAACTTGTTGCTTCACTTAATCTTTCAAATCGGTGGAGCAAACACCCTACACAAGAGAGCTAGAGATGTGTAGAATGATGAAGTAGTTTATGTTATCACTTAAAACCCTCTCTTTTTCTTTTCTTCACTCTAAACAAATCTCAAAAGAACTTGAAGAAGGAGGAAGATGAAGATGACAAAGCTTTTTGAAAATAATGATAATTCTTATGTTTTAAAAATAAAACAAAAAGATATATATATGAGACACTCTCACAACAAACCATGGTTAATATAAATATCTAGATATTTTGTGATGAGTTAAAGAACAAAAGAAATTAAACAAGGTTAAGTCAATGGTCAAACAAAGAAGTGTGTAGAAACTATGAGTCATTTATAAAGAAATGAGTCATTAGTTAATTTTCTTTATCTTTTAACTTAAAACAAAAACTATATATTAATATGAACCATGTGCGTCTTGCATTGCCATCTTCAATATATCAACAACCATGATATATATGCATGTATGTATGTGTGTATGCACATCAACATGTACATATACATGCATGCATCCATCAAAAGAATAGGGTTTAATAAAAGTGAGCTAAAAGTCATTATTAAATCAATATTTGATTTAATAAACCGGTCATATCACATACGACCCGACCAATATTAAACACCCGATCAACATAAGGTATCTCATACACGTATTTAATCGAGTTCCCACGCATATCTCATATGCACACCACATCGTTTTGCATAAGCTAAGAAACTTCTGTGTGGGACTCTAAGACTCGTCAATACGCCAGCAGTAGGCAATGATCACATCAAACACCTAAAAGCCGCAAGCGGTCAGCTAAACATAACGGCCACCCGGGTATTGAGCGATCAGGAGAAGAACAAGCGAACCTGTCAAAACTCCCGTCAATCCAACTGGCAACACTTACCGTACAGTCCGGTGTCTTCGTCAGATATGTTGCATATCGAGTCTAGGGATGGAATCGTCGACCCCAATAACTCAATAAATCATGGCGATATATGGTCTACAACAGATCGAGAAACTACTGATAACACTTATCAGTAATATCTCAGCAGCCCTGGCCAGGGACTTTCTGTTATAGCCAATCGTGCACAGCACAGCATCAACCCCCAATACCGGGAGAGACGAAACCCCTCCTATCGCTCATTACCTCCATATGCCTCGGGACTGTACCCAAAATCCACCTGTTTGTACGACTATGTAGAGTCGTAGTAGGGTGGAGGTCAAGATACAGGGGGAGGACACATAAGACTCTATGGCGATCTCGGGTCTACAGACTAACCTGTACCAGTGTCACCTGAGAACTGTTACCCGACGTATGATATAATACCACATAAGAGTTCTTGGTGAGTCCGTTCAGTGTACCTAGTCTCACCGAGCACCCGTATACAATCTTTGGTGTCAGCACACCAGATGGATATGGGATCATCCATCGCCCATCATATGGAACAAGAATGGTATACGCTAGTCTACACTGGAATATCGATGCCCTGTCTCGATATACCTATGACTAGGAACATTTCACGGATATGCTTATAAACTATAGGTGTCCCACTAGTATGATCCACATCATAATCCCAGTAGTCAAGCCAATATCCTTAGGGCTTTATCAATATGTACCAAATGAGTAAAAAACATGATCAAGTGAACATATGATAAAGAGAAACCAGATAGCATACTATCATGTCGAGCAAGACTGTCCTCTGAATACACACACACACACACACACACACATCAGTACATACACTATCATATAATAGCCTCTAGGGCATACATATATCCAACAATCTCCCACTTGCACTAAGGCCAATTATTGGCGTATCTCATACCCAACATCTCAAAAAGTCACTCATGCTGTGGCTGAGGGAGGGCCTTAGTGAATGGATCCGCAGTGTTGTCCTTTGTATCTACTCTCTTAATCTCGATCTCGTGGCGATCAACTATCTCCCGGATCAGATGATATCGCCTCAGGATGTGTCTGGACTTCTGATGGGACCTGGGCTCTTTGGCCAACGCCATAGCCCTATTATTGTCATAATACAAAGGTATTGGATCAATAATGGTTGGAACTACTCCTAGCTCCGAGATGAACTTCCTCATCCAGACGGCTTCCTTGGTAGCATCATTTGCAGCAATGTACTCAGCTTCCATCTTTGAGTCTGCAACGGTATCCTATTTGGAACTCTTCCAACTTACCGTCCCTCCATTGAGGGTAAATGCAAACCCTGAGATAGACTTGCTGTCATCCTTGTCACTCTGGAAGCTTGAATCGATAAAGGCCTCCATTTCGAGATCCCCGTTACCATATACCAAGAACAATTCTTTAGTCCTTCGCAAGTACTTAAGAATGTTCTTCACAGCAATCCAGTAATTTTGCCCTGGGTTTGACTGATACCTGCTTACTACACTAAGTGCATAAGCTACATCAGGACGTGTACACAACATCGCATACATTATCGATCCAACTACCGAAGCAAAGGGAATAATGCTCATGCAAGCTCTCTCTTTATCAGACTTTGGGCAATTGTCCTTGGAGGGAGTGACCCTGTGGCAAGTGGGTAAGGCACCCCGCTTAGAGTCTTCCATACTAAACCTCTTTAGGATGGTGTTGATGTACTTGGTTTGGGACAATCCCAATAACCGTTTAGATCTATCCCTATAGATTCGTATGCCCAATATGTACGTGGCATCACCCAGGTCTTTCATGGAGAACCTTTATGATAAGAATGATTTGACCGACTGTAGCATAGGAATATCATTTCCTATCAGAAGTATATCATTCACGTACAATACGAGGAATGCGACAGATCTCCCTACAGTCTTCTTATAAACACAAGGTTCATCTGGGTTTTTGATGAGATCAAACTCTTTGATAACATCATTAAAACAGATGTTCCAACTCCGTGATGCCTGCTTTAATCCATAAATGGATTTAAGCAACTTACATGCTTTTCCGCTGCTCCCACTGTCAATGAAGCCCTCTGGCTGATCCATATAAACGCTTTCATCTAAATCACCATTTAGAAATGCAGTTTTAACGTCCATCTGCCAGATTTCATAGTCGTAGTGAGCAGCAATAGCAAGTGGGATCCGAATGGTTTTAAGCATGGCTACCGAAAAAAAGTCTCGTCAAAGTCCAAACCTAGTCTTTGACGAAAACCTTTCGCTACCAACCTTGCCTTATAGGTCTCTACCTGTCCATCTACACCCATCTTTCTTTTAAAGAACCATTTGCAGCCTACAGGTTTTATCCTGGAGGGTACATTCTCCAAAGTCCATACTTTGTTGGTGTACATGGACTCTATTTCAGATCTCATGGCATCCAACCATTTTACAGAGTCACCACTTGTGATAGCTTGATGAAAACTGGAAGGATCATCATCATCCATGATGCAATCTTCTCTATCACCATCAATAATAAAACCGTAGTATCTCTCCGGTGGGAGAGAAGTCCTACCAAATCTACGGAGTGGCTAAGGTTCATTAGATTTCGTTACAACATTAGGTTCAGCCAAGTCGTCATTTGTAACTTGTGTTTCTAAAACCTCTTCTACATCTACCACATTGCCATTAGTATCATTTGGAAAAATCTCATTTTCTAAAAATGTGTCATACTGAGAAATAAACACCTTGTGTTCCTCCTTGTGGTAGAAAAGATAACCAAACGAATGTTTTGGATATCCCATAAATTTACATTTGACCGATCATGTCTCTAGTTTGTCTGGATTCTGCTTTTTGACAAAAGCCGGACAACCCCAAATCTTAACTCGTTTAAGAGATGGTCTCTTCCCATGCCATATCTCATATGGAGTGGTAAACACGGTCTTGGTTGAAACTTTATTTAACAAAAAAGCTGCAGTTTTTAATGCATGCCCCCAAAACAAGAGAGGTAACTCAGAATCACTCATCATGGATCGTACCATATCTAATAGGGTACGATTCCGCCGCTCTGACACACCGTTGTGCTGTGGTGTGTAAGCGGGAGTGAGCTGGGAGAGAATCACATTCTCTTTTAGGAAGTCCAAGAACTCAGTACTTAAGTACTCTCCACCTCGATCTGATCGAAGTATCTTGATTCTCATTCCTGATTGGTTTTATATTTCAAGTTTGTACTCCTTGAATTTCTCAAAAGCTTCAGACTTATGCTTTATCAAAAACACATGACCGAATCTTGAGAAATCATCAGTAAAAGTTATGAAGTAAGAAAAACCGCCTCTTGCATGTATAGACATTGGCCCACATACATCACTATGTATGAGGCCTAGGAGCTTAGTAGCTCTTTCTCCGTGTCCAGTAAACGGAGTTTTGGTCATTTTACCTTTGATACAAGATTGGCAAGTTGCATAAGATTTATACTCAAAAGAATTTAAATATCCATCTTTATGAAGCTTGTTTAGTCTTGTTTCATTAATATGACCAAGTCTACAATGCCAAAGAAAATCTTCATTTATATCTGAAAATTTTCTTTTACTTGTGTGTTGAATGTTGAAAACTGTGTGTTGATTAAGGACGTATATCCCGTTATTAAGTGTACCACAACCAATCAACTCTTGATTAAGTCTAATGTTCATAACATTGTGTTGCACAGCAAAATGATATCCTTCATTGTCTAATAAAGAAACAGATATAATATTACAAAGCATACTTGGCACAAAATAACATGGGTTCAAAACCAATATATAACCCGATGGCAACCCTATGTGATACTCTCCCACTAAAACTGCATTTACATTGGAACCATTTCCAACTTGGAGAGTATGATCACCTGTCTTCAAAACTCTGCTATTTCTCAACGCCTGCACAGAATTGCAAATATGAGAACCCAAAACGGTATCTAATACCCAGGAAGCAGAGTTAATAGAAAAACAGTTTTCAATTACGAACACACATGAAGCTGAAGCATCACTATGCTTCTTCTTGAGTTCAAGGTACTCAGTACAGTTTCGCTTCCAGTGTCCCGTCTTCTTGCAGTGGAAACATTCTCCTTTTCCTGATTCCCCAACCTTGGACTTGTCTTTCCCCTTAACCTTTTTGACTCCGCCCTTAGGTTTGGTGCGTTTCTTCTTCATCTTTCTCTTGGCCCTAGCCTTCTGGTGAGAGGAGGAAGATAGCCCAACACCCAAAACGGGAGTCTTTACTGACTTCAGCGTGCTCTCTGTACTCCTTAACATACTAAGGAGTTCAGGTAGATCCTTCTCCATGTTGTGCATGTTGAAGTTAACTATAAATTGAGAAAAGGTGGAGGGGAGAGACTGCAGAATAATATCCGTATATTGCAAATTGTCCATTGTCCACCCAACCTCCTCAAGCTCTTCTATGAGAGCTATCGTCTTCAGAACATAGTCTCCTACTGCTGTGCCAGAGGCCATTCGCATCTGAAACAGCTTTCTGAATACTTCGTATCGTAATACGCGAGATTGCTCTCCATACAACTCTTTTGTATGGAGGAATATGGATTGTACGTCCATATTGTCGTGTTGCTTCTGATGTGTGTTATGTAGGGTTCCTAGGCACTCTAGTGAGGTCTCACAATGCATCAACCATGCCAATTTACAAAAATCTAGGTGCCGAGAAACCCGACTACGGATCGTCGGCTAGAAATCTAGGCGAAAAAGCTAACTAGTTAACAATTAACTAAGGGAATACGGAAATACAACCTTTGTAGATCCGTTTGTCCACCTCCATAGCTCCGCAATGAAGTCTCCTCGCTGTCCATAACAAGTCCCGGGCTCTAGCGTCGGTTTCATCGGAGAATGGACGGGCTAGGTCATCGATGTCCATGCCGAAGATGATCTACGTCGAGGCATCGCTAAATCAAGCTCCGACTTCACCAAGTCAAGAAACTTGTGAAGAAAACACACTCTACTACTTGGCAAGGGGTAGAGGATGAAGAAATAGGAAGTGGGTAGACTTTAGAATTGGATTTCTCACTCATTTCATCAATCCACCATTGATGAAGTCAAAGTTTTCTTCTTGAGTTCAAGGAAGAAGAAGAAGAAATGTTATGATAAGTTATTTTTAAAATGCAAAAGAAAATGAAATACTTATCATAATATCAACCATGGTCAAGATAACTTGTGTAGAGAATGAACTATGGTTCAAGTGAATGGTTAGGGTTAAGAAAAGAGACAAAATGGTCAAATCATTCAAAGCTTCATGAAGCTTCAAAAGAAAGTCCAAAATGAGCCACCATTTCATTTCTTTTCTATAAATAAATGAAAAGAAATAAATAAACAAATAAGTAAATCAAATAAACAAAACCCTAATCATTAACTTAACCATGGTATAATTCTTTACACAAATCCAAGTGAGCATGCATGATACAAACAAGTGCACAAAAGTATATCTCATATACAATGCGCACATCCGAGTGAGAAAATCCATCTTAAGTGAACCGATACTAGTTAATGCAAAGTAATATATCAAATATATAATTATGCATTAAATCATTAAATCAACACTTGATTTAATGATCCGGTCATATTACATATAACCGACTAATATCAACAGTAACATCTGATCGAATCAACACTTGATCCGATATCCCGGCTATATCGCATATAACCGATCAATATCACAAATCGCGAGAATAAAATACAGTATCACATACTGGTATCATTCTCGGTCCCGTACATATCTCATATGCGCTCCTATTTCGTTTCGCTTGAGCCAGGAAACCTCTGTGTAGGACTCTAAATACTCGTCAATACGCCGGCAGCAGATGATGATCATATCAAACACCCACAAGCCGCAAGCGGTCTGCTAAACATAACGGCCACCCGGGTATTGCGCGATCTGAAGATCGACGAGCAAGCCCGCTCACACTACAGTGAATCCAACCAGTAACACTACCGTACAGTCCGGTCTGATCGTCTGATATGTCGCATATCTTGCCTAGGGGTGGTAAACGTCAGACCCCAATAGCTCGATAAGTCGTGTCGATATGAGGTCTATAACAATTCGAGAAACTACTGGTAACACTTACGAGTAAATCTCAGCAACCCTAGCCAGGGATTTCCTGTTATAGCCAATCGACCACAGCGCAACATCAACCCCCTATACCGGGAGAGACGAATCCCCTCCTATCGCTCATTGCCTCCATGTGATTCGGGACTGTACCCAAAAACCACCGTTTTGCACGCCCTCTTGGACGTGGTAAGATGGAAATCAAAGCACAGTGGGAACCACACAAGACTCTATGACGATCTCGGGTCAACAGACTACTCTGTACCAGTGTCACCTGAGAACTGCCATCTGACGTGAGGTATAATACCATCTGGGAGTTCTCGACGAGTCCGTCCAGTGTACCCAGTCTCTACTGAGCACCCGTATATCTCCTCTGATGTCAAACACCGATGGATATGGGATCATCCATCGCCCAACTGTATGGGTCGAGAAGGTACACGCTAGTCTACTCTGGTATATCGATGCCCCATCTCGATACACCCACGACTAGGGACTTTGAAGGATGTACTTATGGACTACCATGTCCCCACTAGTATGATCCGCATCATAGTCTAGGTAGTCAAGTACACATCCTAAGGGCTTTACCAACATGTAACAGAGAGACAATCAACGTACACGTTAAGGTTAAGATCAACCATATAGCATACTATCATGTCGAGCAAGAAAGTCCTCCCTATATACGTCCCAGCATCCACTACAATATACATCCAATGTACAGTAATGGCCTCTAGGGCATACATATAACTAACAATCTCCCACTTGCACTAGGGCCATCTGTAGCAGTGGTTGCAGTATCTCATACTCAACCATCCCATAAAAGTCTCTCTCTGGGAACAGGCCTTCGTGAGTGGATCCGCCGTGTTGTCCTCTGAGTCTACTCTCCTAACCTCGATCCCTCTGGAGATCAACCATCTCCATGATCAGGTGATACTGCCTTAGAATAAGTTTGGATCACTGATGGGACCAGCGTTCCTTGGTATAAGCCACAATTCCATTGTCACACAATGGTAGGAACGTAGTTCATCTCATGAACTAATATACACCCAAACATCCTTTTTGGTAGCATCCTAAGTAGCGATGCATCCTGCCTTTATCGTCTAGTATGTCACGGTATCTAGCTTGGAACTCTTCCAACATACCGTCCCTTTACTGAGGGTAAAGACAATGCCTGCGACTGACTTTCAGTCGTCTTTATCACCCTGGAACACTTCCAGTGATTCTTCCCAGGATCGATTGATACTATCTCACTACATCTAGTGAGAATCCTAACATCCAATTAAATCTATCTCATAGATCCAAAACTCAGGATTTAGGAGGTATCATTTTGATCCTATATGGAGAATCCTTATGATAAGCGGAGATTGATCGAGCGTAGCATAGGAATCTCCTTCCCTATCAAGAGTATGTCATCCACGTACTCTACGAGGATCACCACCATACTCCCTACTACCTTTTTGTATATACAAGGTTCATCTACCATTTTGATGATGTCAAACTCTTTGACTACTACATCAAAACAGACATTCCAACTCCGCGATGCCTGTTTTATCACATAAAACATCTTGCACACGTTTCCGCTGCTCCCACTGTCTACGAAGCCCTCTGGCTGTGTACTTACAGACGCACTCTTCTAAAGCACCATCTAGAAAAGCAGTCATGACACCCAACCACCAGATATCGTAGTCATGGTATGTAGCCGTGACAAGTAGGATCTGGATGGACTTAAGCATTGATACTGGAAAAGGTTTCATCATTATCCACGCCTGGTCAATGACGAAAACCTTTAACAAGTCTAGCTTTGAAAATCTCAACTTTTCCATGTACACCAAGTAATCTTCTCAAGATATACTTGCTCCTGATGGGGATTTAACCCTTCAGATATAGCAACCAAAGTCCATACTTTGTTGGTGTATAAGAATTCCATCTCAGATCGATAAACATCCAGCCATTCTTACAGAGTCTCACTCCTGATGGCCAGCTCGAAACTAGTTGGGTCATCATCTCATGATGCAATCCTCGCTCCCACTGTCATAGAGAAACCGAAGTAACTCTCAGGTGGGTGAGGAACCCTACTAGATCGGCGGAGAGGCTGAGGTTCGTTGGTATCTACTGAATCCTTTGGTTCTGTCAAATCATCAGCTGCAGTTTGTATAGCTGGAACATTTCCAGTTCTACATAACAGACTTTGCCTCGAGCTTGTCCGGATCATGCTTTTAGACATAGGCCGAACAACCCCAAATCTTAACTGACTTAAGAGATGGGCTCTTCCTTTTCCATATCACATATGAAGTGGTAGGCACTGATTTGATTCGAACCTAATTCAATAGGTATGCAACTTTATAAGTGCATAACTCCCAAAAAGGAAACAGGTAACTCAGTAGTACTCATCATAGAGCACACCATATCAAATAGGGTGTATCTGCTCCGCCCCGATATACCATCGTGCTATGGTGTATACGGAGGAGTAATGCTGAGAGAGAATCTCATTCTCCTTTAGAATAGTTCAGGAATTCCATGCACAAGTATTCTCCTCCCTGATCTTATCATAGGACATAATACTTATACCCGTATTTTGGTTCTCTACTTCTCGCTTATATTCTGTGAATATCTCAAAAGGTTCGGACTTGTGTTTCAGCAGGAACATATGTCTGAATCTTGAGAGATTATCAGAGAATGTAATGAAGTACAAAGAACCGGTCTTGGCATGTGTAGACTGGGGACCTACATACATTAAACATGTATCATCCTAAGAGTTCACTAACTCTTTCTCTATTTCCAATAAACAGAGCTATGGTCATCTTATCTTTGTGACATTACCGGCGAGTTTCACAAGATGTAAATTCAAACAGATTTAAATATGCATCTACATGTAACTTCAGCTAGTCGGGTCGCATTGATATGACCTAGTCTACAATACCTCAAGAAGGATTCGTTCATTTCTGAACTCTTCCTCTTGTGTGTGTTCCGTATACTATGAACTGTAGTTTGATTTAGAACATTAATACTTTTAGATAACGTGCCTGAACCGATCAACTTTTGATATAGGAAATGTTCAAAACATTATCCAACAATACAAAATTATATCATTTCTTTACTAATAAAGAGACCGATATGATTTTGTATATCAGGTTCAGTATCTGATAACATTCGTTCAGAATCAATGTATTGGTAATACAGGGTGACAGTGACCGACAGACTTGGCTGCAACACTTGCCCCGTTTTCTGCCTCATGAAACTTATCACCCGTTCTCAGTTTTTCTACCCTTTTGTAGCCCTATGTAACAGATTACATATCTGGGATCCTGATCCGGTATCATATACCCAGGATTCAAAAGATACTGAGAAACAGCTCTTTGTAATGAACACACCCGAAGATGATGCATCAGCATGCACTCTCTTCGTTAGGGCGGCACGGGAATTCTGGTAATCCCCAATTTCCTGCTCTGTCTTATAACAATTATAAGTTGGAGCGGGACCAACGTTCCCCAGCTCCGTATAACAAGCGGGTTCGGTCAATAATCCGTTTTATTATCTTGATTAAGGCGTGATATGGTCGCTACCAGGAGAGAGAGAGAGAAGAAAACACTCGGCGTGCGCTCTTGCAAGAATAGATTGGTTATTATTTTATCTAATCAGGATGGCTCCCACTGCTTTTTATCAAATCTTCCTTCAAACCCTAAAAGGAAAGACTAGCCGGGATTAATTACACACTACAAGTTCGCCAATCTTTCAGGCAGGCCAGTGTCGGTACTTTGAGGGAGGTCCCCCGTGCTTTCGCACGAACCTAATTAATGTAAACCTCGTTTTCCCAGAGGCGTAACCCCGTTAACACCTTTCTAGACACCTACTTGATCGGCTAATTGTAATGTATAAAACTCTCCCAGGAGTAACTCTTACTCGCAGCGGGTATCGGGATCCAACTATCTCATAGAAGGTATGCAATCTCATTGCAAATTTCAACACTTGAAATTCCCGATAATATTTTGCCCCAAGCGATCTATGACCTTGACTGAGTCAACAAACCATAGACCGCAAGTAAAGTTCAACCCGTCATTTGCCGATTGAATTAAACCCACCCGCACGACCCTTGACTGAGTCAACAAGGCCGCACGACTACCCTAATCCAATCGCATCATATGCTTTGCAGATAAGCAGTAATCAGCTACCGCACACTACGCCTTGACTGAGTCAACAAACGCAGCACGAATACTAACTATTACTTATCTGAAATGACGGAGGGCTGCGACAGGTTTTTAAGAAAACCTTTTGCGCAATGAACTTTATATCGTTGTAGGATCGAATGAATTTTAAAATGGAGTGTTTTTTAGACTTTTCTAGTTTTGCTAAAGGAGTCACTCCCGGTGAAGGGATCGTCGGTCCTTTCCTCGTCGAATGAGGTGCGGAATATATCATATATATCACTGTGCAAAGCAAAAACACTTAAAAGCAATCAAAAGACGAACCGAGTGTGTAGCATCTGCCAGTTATTGCTAAAGGAGTCACTCCCGGTGAAGGGATCTCGGTCCTTTCCTTATCGAATAAGGTGCAGGATATATCATATATACCGCTGTGCAAAGCAAGAACTGTAGCTACCTGTTTTATTTTGAAATTCGATTCTACAACATCTTAGGTTTCTTTTATTTCATTAATCACATTAATGAAGTCCCATCATTTAAAGTACTTAAACATCACAGATAAATACGACGTACACTTATGCCATCCGCATTCGCCTCGATGTCCCCTCGTGCACCGTTAGGTTAGGTAACTAACGACAGAGCGGGGCAGGGCTAGCGCGGGTGTAAAACATAAGTAACGTCTATATAATATATCATATATACTATATCCTGTATCTATCACAGAACATCACATGATCACATCACAGATATCGCAGCAGAAGAATCATATGAAATATTGGATATACTAGGACGTCCGTGTTTTCAATACGAGCCAGTATAAAACACGGATTCCATGGTCGCGATGAATAGCCAAACCCACACCCCAAGACCCCTACGAGAGCGGCAAGCAACCCTACCAATTCTAGAGTTAGGAGACCCGGACTCGACTCCTCGAGTTGGTCTCCCACTGGACTCCAGAACCCGGTTACTTATGCCCTCCTCCTTGGGTCTATCCTAGTGCAGAAAAGTAAATAATATACAAAGGTAACAACTTCCACAACCTGGAAGTGCCCCAATAAAAGAATATTACATACAAGTTTTTACATGAATGAAAATGAAAAACACTCATCTCACATAAAAAACCCCGGCTATTCAAACACGACGATCCAATATAACATATCCAGCAACACATAACATCACATGTCATCAACGTAAGTAAATATGCGCATCCCAATTTTCGTTGACATATAGCAACGAAACCGGCGATATCACATATTACACTTACGGTCACAGAAAAGAAAGTGTAAAACTACAACAGTTGGAATCCGCAATCACCTCAGACATCGCATGCCTGACTAAATGAATTCCTTAGACATCGCATGCCTAACAATTATAAACCCCACATTTTAGTCTCAAAATCGAAAACTCTTTTCAATATCAAGTCGGGCAATTCAAAAAGATTCCCGACATCCTGATCGAATGCTCGTCGCAAACTTCAGCAGACGGTCGGACCCCCGATACCGTCGACGAAGTGCACCAAGGCGGAACACCGCTACCCGGAGCACCCGAACGGATGCTTTCGGCGACGGGGTTCTCCTACAGTCACTTAGTCCGGGCTATACGGTGTAGCTGTCTATTAAGTTTACCCGGCGAGTATCCGCGTACACTACGTGATTGCGACGGACTTTTGATCACATCAAAATTCCGTGGCAACCGATCAAGTGAAACTAAATTGCTATGTTTATAACATTCATTCAGTTATCACATAACTACTTGTGAATTCCAATTATTGTATCCCATTCCGGATAAATAGAAAATGCTAAACTTTTCGATCGAACAATCGAACACCCAAGTTTTCCCGATACAGCTCAACACATGAAATAAGTCTAACAACATTCAGTTCGTGCCTCAGTACCAACGGTCCAGTCGTAGAAGGGTCAAGCCAACGCCTCACATGTGGCACGCCGTACTGCCCCAAACCCGAAGGTTCAAAGGGCAGTTCAAGACGGTCACATAATCGAGTTAAGGTTTGTTGTCTTCTAGAGGGTCCATCGCGTTACTTGCACTACTTAGAACGTCGTTAAACTACGGAAAAATCCAACACTTGGAAATTTCCCGACAGGGGAAAAATTGGGTATTTATATCCGGTCGAAGTATTTTAACATATTCTAAAATTTACCCGGAAAGCCACACAGAAAAAATTTGATTCTCCGATCGAAACACCGAATCCCCAAAACAACTCCAGAAAATTCAACTCTTGAATAAAATATTAAAAATTTCCAGAAGACTCAGCACTACAAGACAAGAATTACTGTGCAAGCCACGTGGTGTAAATCTACAGTGTGGCCGCGGAACCGCCGCGAATCACATGGTGGGGGCCGCGGTTCCGCGCTCACTTAGTAGATTTATCATCACGTGCTTCACAGTAACTCATGAAATTCCCTGCTGAATTTTTTGGCAATTTTTAATCTGGAAAAATCCCAGATTTTAGAAAAAGTCCAGAGAGCTATTTTGGGGTCGGGTTTTGGTTCGATCGGACTTCAAAATCCGTCTAGACTTCGCCTAAGGCTCTAGCTAGGCTCTGATACCACTGTAGGGTTCCTAGGCACTCTAGTGAGGTCTCACAAGGCATCAACCATGACAATTTACAAAAATCTAGGTGCCGAGAAACCCGACTACGGATCGTCGGCTAGAAATCTAGGCGAAAAAGCTAACTAGTTAACAATTAACTAAGGGAATACGGAAATACAACCTTTGTAGATCCGTTTGTCCACCTCCATAGCTCCGCAATGAAGTCTCCTCGCTGTCCATAACAAGTCCCGGGCTCTAGCGTCGGCTTCATCGGAGAATGGACGGGCTAGGTCATCGATGTCCATGCCGAAGATGATCTACGTCGAGGCATCGCTAAATCAAGCTCCGACTTCACCAAGTCAAGAAACTTGTGAAGAAAACACACTCTACTACTTGGCAAGAGGTAGAGGATGAAGAAATAGGAAGTGGGTAGACTTTAGAATTGGATTTCTCACTCATTTCATCAATCCACCATTGATGAAGTCAAGGTTTTCTTCTTGAGTTCAAGGAAGAAAAAGAAGAAATGTTATGATAAGTTATTTTTAAAATGCAAAAGAAAATGAAATACTTATCATAATATCAACCATGGTCAAGATAACTTGTGTAGAGAATGAACTATGGTTCAAGTGAATGGTTAGGGTTAAGAAAAGAGACAAAATGGTCAAATCATTCAAAGCTTCATGAAGCTTCAAAAGAAAGTCCAAAATGAGCCACCATTTCATTTCTTTTCTATAAATAAATGAAAAGAAATAAATAAACAAATAAGTAAATCAAATAAACAAAACCCTAATCATTAACTTAACCATGGTATAATTCTTTACACAAATCCAAGTGAGCATGCATGATACAAACAAGTGCACAAAAGTATATCGCATATACAATGCGCACATCCGAGTAAGAAAATCCATCTTAAGTGAACCGATACTAGTTAATGCAAAGTAATATATCAAATATATAATTATGCATTAAATCATTAAATCAACACTTGATTTAATGATCCGGTCATATTACATATAACCGACTAATATCAACAGTAACATCTGATCGAATCAACACTTGATCCGATATCCCGGCTATATCGCATATAACCGATCAATGTCACAAATCGCGAGAATAAAATACAGTATCACATACTGGTATCATTCTCGGTCCCGCACATATCTCATATGCGCTCCTATTTCGTTTCGCTTGAGCCAGGAAACCTTTGTATAGGACTCTAAAGACTCGTCAATACGCCGGCAGCAGATGATGATCATATCAAACACCCACAAGCCACAAGCGGTCTGCTAAACGTAACGGCCACCCGGGTATTGAGCGATCTGAAGATCGACAAGCAAGCCCGCTTACACTACAGTGAATCCAACCAGTAACACTACCGTACAGTCCGGTCTGATCGTCTGATATGTCGCATATCTTGCCTAGGGGTGGTAAACGTCAGACCCCAATAGCTCGATAAGTCGTGTCGATATGAGGTCTATAACAATTCGAGAAACTACTGGTAACACTTACCAGTAAATCTCAGAAACCCTGGCCAGGGATTTCCTGTTATAGCCAATCGAACACAGCGCAACATCAACCCCCTATACCGGGAGAGACGAATCCCCTCCTATCGCTCATTGCCTCCATGTGATTCGGGACTGCACCCAAAAACCACCGTTTTGCACGCCCTCTTGGACGTGGTAAGATGGAAATCAAAGCACAGTGGGAACCACACAAGTCTCTATGACGATCTCGGGTCAACAGACTACTCTGTACCAGTGTCACCTGAGAACTGCCATCTGACGTGAGGTATAATACCATCTGGGAGTTCTCGGCGAGTCCGTCCAGTGTACCCAGTCTCTACTGAGCACCCGTATATCTCCTCTGATGTCAAACACCGATGGATATGGGATCATCCATCGCCCATCTGTATGGGTCGAGAAGGTACACGCTAGTCTACTCTGGTATATCGATGCCCCATCTCGATACACCCACGACTAGGGACTTTGAAGGATGTACTTATGGACTACCATGTCCCCACTAGTATGATCCGCATCATAGTCTAGGTAGTTAAGTACACATCCTAAGGGCTTTACCAACATGTAACAGAGAGACAATCAACGTACACGTTAAGGTAAAGATCAACCAGATAGCATATTATCATGTCGAGCAAGAAAGTCCTCCCTATATACGTCCCAGCATCCACTACAATATACATCCAATGTACAGTAATGGCCTCTAGGGCATACATATAACTAACATGTTATCTATCGATGCAAGTGCAAGGCATTTGGCCGTGGAACAGTCAGCGTCCCATGTCTTGCGGATTTCCCTATCCGCAACTGAAGGTTTAGGACCTAGGATGGGCAGGGTTGGAGCCGTGAGGATATATGATACCTTATCATAAGTCAAGGCAATGTTGAGATTCCTCAGCCAGTATTTATAATCGGTCCCATTCAGTTTATTTTTATCTAATAGAAGCTTGAGTCCTGACATTTGTATCTGCTATTAAGAGAAAGAAAAGAATACACTCAGCGAAAACTCTTGCAAAGATCAGATTGGTTATTATCTTGTCTAATCGATATCTCTCACTGTTTTTATCAAATTTTCTTTAAAACCTTTAAAAAGAAAACTAGCCAGGCAATTTCGCTAACCGTTCAGCCCGGCCGGTGCCGGTACTTGAGGGAGGTTTCCCATGCTTTCGCACGGACCTAATTAAAATAAACCTCGTCTTCCTAGAGGCATAGCCCCGTTTGACACCTTTCTAGACACCTAATGGGTTAGCTAATTGTAAAGTGCAAAACTCTCCCGGGAGCAACTTTTTCTCACAGTAGGATCGGGATCCTACTATCATATAGAAGGTATGCAATCTCATTGCAAATTTCAACTCTTGAAATTCCCGATATTATTTTTACCCCTAGTACTCATGACCTTAAGTATGATCAACATATCATAAGTACTAGTCAAGTTCTTCCCATCATTTCGTGATTAACTAGACCCACCCATATGACCTTTAACTAAAGTCAACATAATCATATGAATGTCCTAACTAATCTGCATCATATGCAGTGTAGGAAGACATCACTTAGCTACCGTACACTGCGCCTTAACTAAAATCAAAATACGCAGCACGAATATTAAGTACTCTACTTCCTAAAATGACGGAGGGCTGCGGATAGTTTTTAAGAAAACTTTTAACACTTTGAACTTGATATCGTTGTAGAATCCAATGGGTTTAAAAGGAGTGGCTTAAGCTCTGCATTTTGAAACTTGCTTTTTCATAAAAGGCCGAGTGTGTTTCAAATCCGATTCTACAACATCTTTTTAGGTTCATTTTTCTTTACATTAATCTCATTAATGTAGTCCCATCATTTAATTCCTTAAGCCATCACAGAAAGAAACGAAAATATAACGTACGCTTATGCCACTCGCATTCATCACAGTGTCCCGTTATGCACCGTTAGGTTACTTAACTAACGACATACCAGGACGGGGCTAGCGCGGGTGCAAAACATAAGCAACGTCTATTATATATCATATATATAATATTCCATTCGTCTCAGATATATTAAATGAACACATCAAAGAATATAAGCAGCAGAAACACATTTAATATAGGATAACTAGGAGGTCCGTATTTTGAATTTAGCCATCAATAGAAAAAAAGAATTCCACAGTTGCGATGAATAGCCAAGCCCACACCCCTAGACCCCTACGAGAGCGGCAAGGGACCCTACCAATTCTGGAGTTTAGGAGACCCGGTCTCGACTCTTCGAGATGGCTTCCCACTGAACCCTAGAACCCGGTCACTTGTGCTCCCCTCCTTGGGTCTATCCTAATGCAGAAAAGTAAATAATATAGAACACTGGTGACATCATCCTCAACCCGGAAGTGCCCCAAATAAAAGAATATTACATACAATTGAATTTTACATGAATGAAAAGAAAACTCTCATCTCACATAAAACCCCCGGCTATTCAATCACGACAATCCTGCATATCAAATCTCAGCAACACATAATATCACATATCATCAACGTAAGTAAGTATGTGTACCCCGATTGTCGTTAATGTATAGTAACGAAACCGGCGATATACCACATACTACATTAATTGTCACAGAGAAATAAAATGAAAAACTACAACAATTGGAATCGTAACTGCCTTTACACAACACAAACCCGGAATATCACATATCCAAGATTTCATGCCTAACAATGTAAAGCTTGCATTTAGGTCTAACCCATGAAAACAAATTTTCTTAACAAGTCGGATAATTCAACAAGATTTCCGATTATTCCCGAGACCGAAATGCTAGATTTACACGCAACAAACAAATTTGTAGATTCCAATTATTGTATCACATACTAATAAACTAGGTGCAGTTAAAATATTCGATCGAACGATTGAACACCCAAAGACTTCTCAGAAAGCTCAACACTTGAGCAGCTTTAAAATTTACAAGAAACCGCGACAAGTACATACGGGCCAGCGCAAGAAGGCACAGTCCAAGCTTCACCAACGGCGCCGCGGAACCGCCGCAGAATGACCATTCTGGCCGCGGTTCCACGGTCGTATAGTGGAGTTATGCTTCGTACTTCTTATGGGCCCATAAAATACCCTGCACGATTTTCTGAGTATTTTTAATGTGAAAAATCCATGTTTTTGAAAAATGTCCAGAGAGCACCCTTCGGGCGTCGATTTTCGTTCGTTCGAGGTTTTTAACGTCGTCTAGATTACTCTAAAGCTCTAGCTTGGCTCTGATACCACTGTAGGGTTTCCTAATCACCTCATATAGGGTTTGGAAGCATCACATATGCCACAACTTTGATTTTAAGAGTTGCTAAGCAAACTTAACTAGGAATCGAACTAGAAATATTGAGTAACAACTAACAGTATCACATGTAAAAGTTAATCTATCACTAAGTAGAGAAACTACAACCTTTGTAGACCTCCTAGGATGCCTCCTTGGATCTCCCAGAGTTTGGAAAGGCTCGGTTAAACACTTCCGAGTCCATGACAATCCACCCGAAGTCCATTGCTCAAAGCTTGTTGCTTCACTTGATCTTTCAAATCGGTGGAGCAAACACCCTACACAAGAGAGCTAGAGATGTGTAGGACGATGAAGTGGTTTATGTTATCACTTAAAACCCTCTCCTTTTCTTTTCCTCACTCTAAACAAATCTCAAAAGATCTTGAAGAAGGAGGAAGATGAAGATGGCAAAGCTTTTTGAAGATAATGATAATTCTTATGTTTTAAAAATAAAACAAAAGAATATATATATGAGACACTCTCACAACAAACCATGGTTAATATAAATATCTAGATATTTTGTGATTAGTTAAAGAACAAAGGAAATTAACCAAGGTTAAGTCAATGGTCAAACAAAGAAGTGTGTAGAAACTATGAGTCATTTATAAAGAAATGAGTCATTAGTTAATTTTCTTTATCTTTTAACTTAAAACAAAAACTATATATTAATATGAACCATGTGAGTCTTGCATTGCCATCTTCAATATATCAACAACCATGATATATATGCATGCATGTGTGTGTGTATGCATATCAACATGTACATATACATGCATGCATCCATCAAAAGAATAGGGTTTAATAAAAGTGAGCTAAAAGTCAATATTAAATCAACATTTGATTTAACAAACCGGTCATATCACATACGACCCGACCAATAGTAAACACCCGATTAACATACGGTATCTCATACACGTATTTAATCGTGTTCCCGTGCATATCTCATATGTACACCACATCGTTTTGCCTGAGCTAGGAAACTTCTGTGCGGGACTCTAAGACTCGTCAATATGCCGGCAGTAGGTGATGATCACATCAAACACCTACAAGCCGCAAGCGGTCAGCTAAACGTAACGGCCATCCGGGTATTGAGCGATCAAAAGTAGAACAAGCGAACCTGTCAAAACTCCCGTCAATCCAACTGGCAACACTTACCGTACAGTCCGGTCCTTCGTCAGATATGCTGCATATCGAGTCTAGGGATGTAATCATCGACCCCAATAACTCAATAAGTCATGCTGGTATATGGTCTACAACAGATCGAGAGACTATTGATAACACTTATCAGTAATATCTCAACAGCCCTGGCCAGGGACTTCCTGTTATAACCAATCGTGCACAGCACAACATTAACCCCCAATACCAGGAGAAACGAAACCCCTCCTATCGCTCATTGCTTCCATATGCCTCGGGACTGTACCCAAAATCCACCTGTTTGTACGACTATGTAGAGTCGTAGTAGGGTGGAGATCAAGATACAGTGGGTGGACACACAAGACTCTATGGCGATCTCAGGTCTACAGACTAACCTGTACCAGTGTCACCTGAGAACTGCTATCCGACGTATGATATATTACCACATAGGAGTTCTCGGTGAGTCTGTTCAGTGTACCCAGTCTCACTGAGCACCCGTATACAATCTTTGGTGTCAGCACACCAGATGGATATGGGATCATCCATCGCCCATCATATGGAACAAGAATGGTATACGCTAGTCTACACTGGAATATCGATGCCCTGTCTCAATATACCTACGACTAGGAACATTTCAAGCATATGCTTATAAACTACAGGTGTCCCACTAGTATGATCCACATCATAATCCCAGTAGTCAAGCCAATATCCTTAGGGCTTTATCAACATGTACCAAATGAGTAAAAAAACATGATGAAGTGAACATATGATAAAGAGAAATCAGATAGCATACTATCATGTCGAGCAAGACTGTCCTCTGAATATATATATATACACATCAGTACATACACTATCATATAATGGCCTCTAGGGCATACATATATCCAACACTTCTAAAGCTAATTTAGAACGACGTTATAGTTATCCACCTGCCAAATCTCATAGTATTGGACAGCAGTACTGGTAACCTTGGGTCATCAAAACCTCTCTGCCACCGTCTTTGAGGAAACCGAAATACCTCTCGGGTGGCTGAGATTACCTACTAAGACTGTGGAATGACTAATGGATTGTTGAATCTAATTGAATCTCTAGGTTCCACTAAATTTTTAGTAATCGTTTGTGGTTCTGGAATCACTTCCAGTTTTACCATAGTCCCAATTGTTTCTTTTTCAAAAAGATTTCTTTTATAAAAAGGTGGTGAGTCAAGAACAAATCAACTTTTGATCTTGAAATGGTAGAAGTTAAACCCTTGCTAAAAGCCTGGAATAACCCACAAACTGCTATTACAGAAACGTTCCTTATGTTTACCTGGATTCAGCTTTTAAACAGAAACTAGATAACTCCATATCCTAACATCCTCAAGATATGCAACCATTCTATGTCCATATAGAAACAAAGGCACTAATTTAGATGGAACCATATTCAATTGTTATGCAACTGTGTCCAGTGCATATCTTATATGAAGAAAGGCCCATGCAGCATTACTCATCAAGGTTTGCACCCACGGATGAGTAACCTGTAAGAGAATCTTTTTCTCAATATTGCTATGATGGAATACTTAGCTTAAGTATCTACATTTTCGATCACTTTGAAGATCCTGATACTTCCAACGTATGGTTCTCTACTATATTCATATACCTATAAATTCTCAAAATTTAGACCTTCTATTTCAATGAAATACGTGTCTAAAACCAGAGAAGTCATAAGTAAACAGAATATAGTACGAGTACCAACCCCTTGTCTTAATGGATATCGGACAGCATACATTACCATGTATAAGTCTCTAGAATACACTAACTCAAATTCCGTATGTTGTAAGTTGAAAACTGTATTTTGGATAAGAATGTCTATACCGTTATTCAATGCACTTTACTTTATCCTTAACCGATAAAGGTAAATGTTTAAAAAAACAATTCTTAAAATTTATATCTCATATTATAAAATAAAGATACAAATATTCAATTTTAAAAATTGGTGTATAACAATGGCTATTCAAAACCAAATATTTACTGTAAGACAAAACCCAGGTGATTTCTTCAAATATCACCAATTACAAAGAATTCTGATATTGAGAATCTATTCACCTAATTCCTAATATTCTACTCCCACCCAGCATCTGTAACGCCATACAGATGTGAGAATCAAGTCTGGTAAATACATACCGTGAAATTAGAATCTAATTGGAAAAGCAGTTTTCAATTAACACCGTAGGGTAAAATTGAAACATGAAAATGTTTCGAGTGGGTGGCCGGGTATTCCTAGTAATGACTTTTCCATTATCCAGATTCATGACAAAATTCGCAAATTTCCTTGCCCTCACTCCAATCCCTTAATATGTCTTTATTTCTTACCATATGTACACCATGTTTACAGAGGTTTAAGTTTTGTTTACAAATATGTGTGAACTTGAACGAGTAATAACGTTGAAAGCGGGCTCATTTATATGTGTGTATTAATGCATAACACGTGCACAGCATACGAGCATATCATTGGTGTTCGCACTTAGCAGAAATTCCTAAGGGTGAAGTGCACGTGCGCACATACAGGTTGCACGTATGTTTAAACAATACAATCAGAGGAAGAACATGTGTTGGAAATGAAGCACTCGGCAGTCAACAATAAAAAGAATGCATTTAAATAAACATTTTATTCAACAGGAAAGAGATCACCAAACACGGGATAAAAAATATAAGGGTTTACAAAACAATAAACAGTTTTCTAAAGCCCTCTCAGCCTTCTCCACCATGTCGAAACGGCGATCTTCGCAAGGAGCCTCTCCCCATCAATCAGTGTCGTGCTCATCGGCAAAAGAAGACATGATGGCCCCCTGAGCCCGTATCTGGCTTAGCAACTGAACAGAGCGATCCCACAGAGACTAAGTAATCAAAAGTGCTTCATGAAAGCACTCGATCTTGTCATCCACTGCATCGAGCATCGCCAGAGTCATCTCTGCTGGATGAGGGGGAATGTCATCGAGCATAGGCAAGAAGATCATCTGGAGCCAAATGGAGCCGATGGGGAGAGGAGATCCTCTACAAGTCAGGAGCTCGTGCATCACCGTATCGCATTGGTCATCTGTGAGAGCGAGATTCACCAAGCGTGCAGCAAAACGATGGACAATTTCCTCGATAGGCACCTTCCATGGCTGCCGATGAGCATGTGGACGATTGCAAGCCAAGACTTTTCTCTATTAAAATGGTTCTCTGAGAAAGTGAGAGAGAAGATGAGCAAAGCTTCAGATTATAAAGAAAGGCATTTAAGTCTCGGCAAAGAAAATATTGTGCATAGTAGAACTATTTCCAAGCTCTGACAAAAAAGGGGTTGGAAAAGAAAAGGTTGACTCAAGAAAAGCAGAGAAAGAAGGTGAATATAAAACCTTCATAAATAAGGCAACGCCTCACGTGCTTCCCACATGAGCACCGGCGCCAGTCTTGATAGGATTAAATCTTATAGCAGCGCTTCACATGAAACACATATGAGCGTTGGCGTGCAAAACACGTAAACGCTTGATTGGTCTTATTGCGTTGCCTCACATGAAACACGTGAGCGCCGACGTGCAAAGCACGTGGTGCCTGTTATATAAGAATTAAATTCTTGGGTAGTGCCCATGTGTATAGCACGTGAGCATCAGCGCCCAAATTAAAGAGAGTAGAATTAAATTCTATAAAAAAAACTGGAGATATTCTCTATTAAATAGAGCCATTGGATCAAAGATCCAATGGTGGTTAAAAAATCATCAAAAGATAGAATTAAATTCTATTAGGAAAAATACCTCCCTAATCTTTCTAAATGAGAAAGATATTCTCGGTTAGATCAAAGATCCAATATTAGAATCAAATTCTAATATGGGGAAATTTTTCCCTAATCTTTCTAAACGAGAAAGATCAATTTTGAACCCTTGGATAAAAAAAATCCAATGGTGATTAAAAATTATCGTTTGATAAAATTAAATTCTATCTATGGGAAAATATTTTCCTAATCTTGTTAAAAACAAGAATATATATATTCTGTGAAACAAAAATCACTGGATCAAAAGATCCAACGGTGGATAAAATCCCCCAAATAATCTTTGAGGCCAATTAAATCAATTGGCGTATCTCAAATGAGAGATTTTCCCAAAACTGATTAACAATCTGCCCCCTCTATAAGCTAAGATAGAAGCTGCAACTAAGAATTCAACTCTCTTTCAAAGAAGTTCTCCTTGCTCTTTCAAACCCTAGGTAAATGAAAAAGTAGAGATAAAATGTATCTTTTTTCCCTAGCATAAAGAAAATAAGGGTTTAACCCTTCATAAAAAGAATTTAGTTCTTTCTCTGATTTAAGATTTGCAAAGCAAATCTCCCCATAAGTTGAGAATTTAATTCTCATCTGGGAAATTTTGTTCTTCAAACTCAAAATTTAGGAGAAAGAACTAGATTTAAAAAAAAAGAGAAGAGGACATATGTTCTAAGAATTTAATTCCTTTGGAAAACTGGGTTTTACCCTACACACAATAAGAAATTAGTTCTCAAAGAAAACTTGATCTCAGATCTTCAAAACAGAGATCTTGATGATCATCAATGGCCAAAACGCCATTAATAGAAGTTTAACTTCTTTTCAAAAGATAAAACAGAGAATAAATCTCTAAAGGATTCAGAGCCTCACGTGTTTCACAAGTGAGTGCCCAAGAATATAAACTCGGCACCTCACGTGCTTCCCACGTGAAGCGCCAAAAAAAAGACTCGGCACTTCATGTGCTTCCCATATGAAGCGCCCAAGAAAAGACTCGGCGCTTCACCTGCTTCCCATGTGAAGCACATAAAAAAAGGCTTCACGTGCTTCCCATATGAAGTGCCTCATGTGTTTCACACGTGAGCGCCCAAGAATATAAACTCAGCGCCTCACGTAAAATACATGTGAGCGCCCACCAAAACAAAATGCTCGGCACCTCACGTGCTTCCCACGTGGGCGCTTAAAATAGAAGACTCGGCGCCTCACGTGAAATACACGTGGACGCTATATAAAGTGCTGAGCACTATAAATTCGGTCAAAATGACTAAGTGCTTAGAACTGATTGGGCATCGCCTCACGTGCTTCCCATGTGAGCGCCATACCAAGTGCTAAGCACTATAAATTCAGTCAAAATGACTAAGTGTTTAGCACTGATTGGGCAACACTCATGTCTAAGCGCCTCATGTGCTTCCTATGTGAGTGCCAGAGCTACAAATAAGTGCTTAGCACTTCTGAATAAAATAAACGGAAAGCCCAACACCGAGTAGACCAAGCCCAAATTGGCTAAGTTTCTGAATTTCTCGCAGTTGAGCCCAAATGCTCTGTTGTTGGATCTCAACTAAAATTTGATGATCCTTAAAATATTTCTATGTTGATCTTAGTCTCAAATAAGACTAACGTATTCTTAGTTAAAATAAACTGAGCCTAAATACTCATATGTTTAAGTCGGTCTTAATTTCAAACTAGATTAACGGTCCTTAAATGAAACAAAATATTTTTGAACTAAAGGAATATATAACCTAAGTTCAAATCGAAATCTAAAATATACGGATTTGGACTAATCCTTGCCTTATGGGCGACAACATAAACTAGTCTCCGTATACAATCCACGGGCAACCTTAACAAACAAAATGAAACACAACATGAAGTGAACTACTGGAGAACGAGAAAGTGGTTATCGCAACACGATAATGTATTTAACTGCAGGGGCTTGCGCCTGAAGGGAAAAGCGTCCTCATAATAATAAAAACCCTCACAAATGAGGGGAAATCTGATAAAATCTGCTACAACGTTCACATCTATCCAAATCTTCGATATACGATGCCATAAATAAACTTGGTATTTTTGGAGAGGCGGATGGATATGTCCAAATAGTATCTATCCCCAAATTCAGGCAAGACGATCCATCCCAGTTCGTCTCTGTTTTCGGTGGTAAAAACACCACACTTAGGCTAATTGGTTTTCTTCTTTCCATACCATTCGACACCAGCCTATAGTTTGGAAGAAAACTATCCAATAAGCATAATAGGTATACTCTCCTAATACTAGGAGCCCACACAACCTAAGAGAAGGTAAAAATAAAAGACCATTGAACAATCCTATTCAATTTCTCTAAAACCCGCGGCCATCCTCGAACTGAGACAAGTTTCTTTGAGTTTGTATGTAACTATACGAGATGGCATTTCTAAACAATATGGATCTTCATAGAGAAATGGAGTGATTTGGAGAAAAGAAAGGGAATGTAGGAATGGCAGGGATAGTCGTGAGTCATAACAATCCAAAGCCAAATTGTGTAAGAAGGTTCGGTTGATTTGGTTAACGGGTCTTAGGTTAAGATAGGTCATGGTCGCAAACGAGAGAGAGAGAGAGAAAAGAAACACTCAGCGTGCACTCTATCAAGATTAGATTGGTTAATCAAATTATCTAATCAGGATGGCTCCCATTGTTTCCTCAAATTCTCCTTCAAACCCTAAAACGAGAATTAGTTGGGATAACCCGAGGAGTAAACTACTCATTAGTGGGAATTGGGACCCAACTATCATCGCATGATAACCAAAATCACCACACTCCATAATTTATGCTTATACTTGGCAAGTTTGCCAGATATTTGAAACTCCCGATATGGTTTTTACCCCTAACGGCTTATAACCTTAACGAAGTCAATGAATCATAGTTCGCTAGTAAAGTTCAACCCGTCATTATCCTAGATTAGATTAGATCCACCCAAATAAGCCCTTAATGAAGTCAACAAAGCTATGCGGCTGTCCTAACTAATCGCATATCCATGCGACAGAAAAACATCACCTAGCTACCATACACTATGCCTTAACGAAGTCAACAAACGCAGTACGAATACTGGGGACATTTTTCTAAAATGGCGGAGGGCCGCGGATAGTTTTTGGCGAAAAACATTTAACGTAATGAACATGATATCATTGAAGGAACTCGAGTGGTTTTTACGAAAGAAGTGGTTTAGGCTCCGCTTTTAAAACTAGTAACATAAACTTTTGCTTAAGAGAGAACTCCCTATGAAGGGATCAAGGCTCTTTCCTCATAGAATGAGGTGCAGGATATTCCTAACCCAATAGCTCTATGCAAAGAAAAAGAATACGGCTATGGTTTTGATGAAAACCGAGTAGTTTTAAAATTGGTTCCGATAACATCATTTAGGTTTGTTTTCCTTGAATTAATCAGAATTAATGCAGTCGCATCAATTAATCATATCATGCCAGAAAAGAAACGAAAATAAGAACGCACATATATGCCATCCGAATTCGCCACGGGGTCCCGGGTCTTCACCGTAAGGTTACTTAACTTACGGCAGTGCAGGGACAGGACTAGCACAGATGCAAAACATATATATCGTCTACTATATATATATAATATAATATATAGCAACATTCGTCTCATGCATGATATCAAGTAACATCACAGAAACATCACAGCAGAAGCAAGCATAATATGGAAATGCGGATAATCTAGGAAAAGTACATTTCAATAGAGATAAATATGAAATGCAGTTTTCCTGGTCATGTGGATAGCTTGTAGTATCGGATCCTAAACCCCTACGAGTGCGGCAATCCACCCGCTAATCCCAAAAATGAGGTAATCCCAATCAACGAAGTGACTTGGAGACCCAGCACATCCAAAATCCGATGACTTAGGCACCCCTACGTGGGTCAATCCTATACCCCTACGAGTGCGGCGAATAGTCCACCAATTCTAGAGTAAGGCACCTCAGTCTCAACGCCATGAGATGGAGGCCTATTGCTCTCTAAAACCCGGCTACTCAAGCACTCCACCGCGGGGTAATCCTAGTGCATGTACTGAATAAATAACGGTGACTATGTCCGCAACCTGGATGTGCCCCAAAGAATAATATACAAACTGCAGTGACGGCAATCCATATGTCGGACGCTTGCCATGCAATACGAATATACATTACATCACAAACAATTACATCTAATACTATGTACACCAAGATATCCACCGCGAAAAATGAATATAACCATAATCACAGAGCAACACAAAATATCAACGTGAATATCATGTTTGTAAACCCTTCTGATTGCACAAATAGAAGCTAGTCGAATTATACCACGCTATAATATTCACGGTCATAGAAACAAGTGCACAGAAAACCATGAATTTAAAATTTCGATCGATTAAAACTTTCTGCATTGGCCTTAAATACAATCCAGTACACAAACAAATTTAGACCAAAACCAAATATTCTAAAAATCACAATTCCATGTATTAGAGCCCTAGGAAAAATTTGGAGCACTGTAGCCAAAATTTGGCCATGGGTCAGCAGCCAAATGGAACAATCTGCGGTGGTTCAGCGGCCGAATTTTAGGCTTAGGTGCCCAAATTTTTTTCTTAGCTCTCGTTTTGCCTGCACATAATTTTCAAGCAACATGAAAAATTTTTTAAAGAACTTTGAAATTCGAACAACAACTACTATTCCGGAATTGTGAATCGGAAAAATTCTTCGATCAATATTTTAAGTTCGTGTAAACAAGTCTAGCCTCTAGCCCGGCTCAGATACCACTACTGGGAACTTAAGCACACTAGAAAGCTAATTTTAGAAGATGACAACATGGATTAAAAAATATTATAGTCTGCTAAAGTTCCAAGAACATGAATCGAACTAAAGAGCTAGAAATTGTAAACAAAAATCTAGTGAGTCATGTTAATCTACTATGTTAGCAATACTCACATCCTCAAGTTTTCTTCAAGAGCTCTGCATCGTGTTTGCAAGCCGGTCTTCCTTCGACGAAGATGATCCACCCGAAAGAACCAATCCAAGCTCCAGTTTTGCCTAATGAACCAACCGACGCTCCAAGCTCGTTTGGAATGGAGAGCGGGGATGTAGGAATTTTCCACTATCTTTTTCTTTCAAATCTAAGTTCACGAGAGCATGTGTAGAAGGAGGAGGAGGTTAAGAAAAATAGCCATGAGTAACTCAAGAAAGCATGAGAGATTCCAAGAAGTGAATCATGGATTGTGGAATGGCTTCATATTATTTTTGCAACCATACAAATAAAATTCTTATAACACATTGTAATAAAATAATGAAGCCCATTCCTTCCTATATGTCTTCAACCATGCTCAATGCCACCTCACCCTCCACCTCATTTTATGAATATTCACAAATGAGATGTCCATCTTCTAGAACAAATTCCGTATAAATACGGAATAAAGCCCGGTAGGCGTATCAAAATATATATACTTGTATCTGTATAAAAATACGAATAGCCAAGAGAGAAAATGAATAGCGAACAATAATACTAGAATACATATATATATATATATATATATATATATATAATTTATTAAATCGAAACTTGACTTAATAATCCGGCTTAATCTTAAGCCGCTAATATTATCAACCGTCTGATTAAAGTCCGTTTAACTAGCACACATACCTAATCGGAACCCTGCACGTATCAATATACGGCCACTACATCATTTTTCCTGAACTTAGAAAACCCTCTGTGTGGAACTATAAAGACTCGTCAATACGCTGGCAGATGGTTTAACCACAAGCACGTCAGCGACACTAGCCGTATATAATGGCTACCCAGGTATTGAGCGAAAAGAAGGCCGATGAGAAAACTCATCCGTACCTCTACTGAGCTTGTCTGTAACAATCTTCGTGTAGTTCGATCTCTTCATCTGAGATAATTGCAAATCGAGTCTAGGAGGTGGATAACGCCAGACCCCTACTAACCAGATAAGTCGTGCCGGTCTAAAGCTCATCACCCACTGAGAAACTACTGATATCACATCAGTAAATCTCATCCACCTTGGCCAAAGATTTTTGGTGATGACTGACCCAACACAATGCGACATCGACTCCTAATACCAGGATAGATGAATCCCTGACGATTGTTCACTGCCTCCATGTGGCTCGAGACGGTACCCAACTAAAACCTTTTTGCACACCTTCTTTGAGCCATGGTAGGGCAGTAATTTAAGTACAGTGGGAACTCACATGAGACAAATGAAAATCTCAAGTCAAAGGACTATCCTGTACTCAAGCCACAAGAGAACTTCCATCTGATGATATGTATAATACCATCTAGAAGTTCTCGGCATGTCTGTCTGGTGTACTCATCTCTAGTGACCGCCTGTATATTATCTTAGGTGACTCAACACCAAAAGCTTGTGAGACCGGCCACCGCCCCTCGTCGAGGTCTCGAAAAAGTATACACTAGTGTACTCTGTAGTGTCGATGCCCAGTCTCGATACTCCCTTGACTAAGGAAATTTAAGGATGCGCTTTTGGACCACCGAGCTCCCACGTATAACATCTTCATCATAATGCTGGTAGTCAAGCAATAATCCTACGGGTTTTAACAAAATGTATACATATAGTGATAAAGACAAACCAGAATCGTCTCGGGTAAGACTGTTCAACCTGTATAGGTCTTCTTTCAATTATCTTAACCGTCTACTTGCAAATACAATAATTGACTTGAGGGCACTTTATCTACTACATATATATGTATATGGTGTTATATGTTTATATATATGTAAAAAAATACTTCTCTATGTTTTGCACTCGCGCTAACCCTGCATACGCTCCGCTGTAAGTTAATTAACCTTACGGTGAAGACACGATGCCCCATGGCGAATACGGATGGCATATAAATATATTCTATTTTCGCTTTCCCAACATACTTTTATGTAATAGTAGGATGATAGATAATAAGTGTTATTATCTAAATGATGGGATTGTGTTAATTTGATTAATGCAAATAAAAACAAACCTAATACGTTGTAGGAACCAATTTTTCAAAAGAAACTATAGCTATTTTCTTTTCCTTTGCATGGAGGTATTCAATTATAAATATCCAGCAACTCATTCGATGAGGAAAGATCCTTAATCCCTTCATGAGGAATTCGACTCTTGATCAAAATTTTATGTTACTATAAAATTTTAAAACTTCTCGGTTCCTTTAATGATATCAAGTTCATTACTTTAAAGGTTTTCCTCAAAACCAGCAGTAGATGTTACGCCCCGCTTCCCAAAATACGGAATACGAGGGGTGACTAGGCCATCCATGCTCCTGCGATCAAGGAAAGATCATGCCGTAGTCACACTTCGGCTTCATGCAGTATATGGTAAGCAATAATCTAACACAGATAACGAGATAAACAGTCACTAAATCTATCATGTTTCAATGAATCAGAGTGCAACGGATACGAGCAAAAGAAATAACTACCCAGATAGTGATAAAGAAAAGATAGCTTTGACGTCGCAGATCTAGATCTACACAATATCCTTGAAGAGGGTAAGTCCTGATCTCGGCTAAGTCCATTTTCCTCTCTGAGCATCCATACTCAGGTCGTCTGGGTGACACAACATAGCAGTATATAATATGTGCAATAATAATAAACATGATGTAGCAAGCATAAGGTAATGTTGTGAGCATGAAATAACATGTAAAGATAAAAAGTATAGCAGGTGTATCAGATCGGTAATAAATGCAATGTCCATGTCATTAAATCTATCAGTCTTTAATTCTCAATGTCCATGTCACTAAACCTATCGTCAGTTCGTGCGTGAGAGTCAACTACCGTAGGAGTATACCCAACTTAAGGGTAAGCCCCAGGGGCAAGAAAACATGTGTTAGTGTATGTTGCACACCCTCACAACACTTGTGAGGAGGCGGAAGTGGAACACGAAATTTTTTTTGCATGCAACACTCACTTTGAAACTAGATCTTATGCTAAACCATAACTAGAAACCCTATCTAGAGATCTTATCTACTATGATAGAGGGTTATACCTTGAGAATCGGTCCTTCAGGTCTTCGTTTGGATGCGACTCATAGGCTCCTTGGATGGTTGCAACAACCTCGATCTCCGGTCACCTCCAAGACGTAGATGATCCACCCGAGAGCTTTGGAACATGCTTCAAACTCTTCACAAGAGTTAACTAAGAAGTCAAGTGTGCTAGAAATGACTACTTAGATGATGTAGAGAATGAACTAGTGGATTATTTTATCTCTTAACTTATGGATCACAACATATGTGAGTGTTTAGGTTAGAGGAAAAAGAAGGAGATAATTTGGAGAGAAAAGATGAAAGTTAGAATGAGAGAAAAATGAACCATGGAAAAATGATATGGCTTATAGGAAATAATTGAAGTATGCATTATTTTATCTCTAAAATAATGTACCATACTTCAATAGTAATCCCAAATGAATAAAAAATAATATGAGCCATTCCTTCATCCATGCTTTGACATTTCTCCAAATTCCACCTCATATTTTTATTTTCACAAAAATAAAAAATTCCTATTATGAGGTGTCTCCTTCTAGAAGGTGCACTTGTACAATTACAAGAATACCCCTCACCGTATACCGTATAAGTATACTCATATTCGTATTCCGAAAAATACGAATACAAATAATCCAATAATATAGTACCAGTATCCGGCTTAAACCAAAGCCTACCAGTATTATCCTTCCGATCATCATTCCTGTAGCCAGTACACGAACATGATCGAAACCCTTCCGTAACAACTTACAGCCTCTACATCTTTTACCTGAACCAGGGAACCCTCTGTGTGGGACTCTAAAGACTCGACAGTACGCTGGCAGTGAGTTTAACCAAAAGCACGTCAGTGGCACTAGCTGTGCATAACGGCTACCCAGGTATATGACGAAAGGGTGGCCGACGAGCGAACTCATCCCAACCCTAATGAGCCTGTAAGAAACACTTACCGTACAGTCTGGTCTCTTCGTCTGATACGTCGTATATGAAATCTAGGGATGGTAAATGTCAAACCCCAGTAACTTTATAAGTCATGCTGATTTATGGCTCATAACGGTTCGAGAAACTACTGATAACTCTTATCAGTAAATCTCGACAACCCTGACCAGGAATTTGCTGTTAAGGCCGATAAAGCATAGAGCGACATCAACTCCCTATACCGGGAGAGACGAAACCCTTCCTATCGCTCACTGCCTCCATGTGACTGGGACTGTACCCAAAATCCACCTGTTTTCATGACTCAGTAGAGCCGTGGTAGGGAGAAAATCAAAGCATAGTGGGAATCACACAAGACACTATGACGATCTCGGGTCTACAGACTAACCTGTACAAGTGTCACCAGAGAACTCCTATCTGACAATAAGTATATATACCATCTAGGAGTTCTCGACGAGTCCTGTTTGGTGTACCCATTCTCCAATGAGCACCTGTGTATAATATTTGATGTCAAACACCAATGGTTGTGGGATCAACCATCATCCCCAGGGTCAAGAAATGTACACTCTAGTCTACTTTGGTAATATCGATGCCCTGTCTCGATATACCCTCGACTAGGAACAATTAAAGGATATACTTTTAGACTGCCCATGCCCCACTAGTATGATCTACATCATAATCCTGGTAGTCAAGCATAATCCTAAGGGCTTCATCAACATGTATATAAGATATGAAATACAACACATCACATGTTAAAAGGAAGATAAACCAGATAGTATACTATCATTTCGAGCAAAGACTGTTTCTGTACATATTCATGCCTAGCATACTATACAATACATGCCTCTAGGCATACATATCTAACAATCTCTGACTTTCACTAAGGCCTGTAGTTGGTGCAATAAGTACTCACTGTCTACACTAGAACCAGTTGCCGGTGAACCGCATGCACAACATCGCGAACAGTTTCTCAAACTGGACTTGAGGGATGGTCTTGGTGAATGGGTCTGCTTTGTTGTCTTTCGTGTCTACTCTCCATAACTCGATGTCCTGGTGATCCACATTGTCCCTGATGAGGTGATATCGCCTCAAGATATGTCTGGATTTCTGATGGGACCGTGGTTCCTTTTCCAAAGTCATGGCTCCATTGTTATCGCAATACAAAGGTATTGGATTAGCAATGGATGGAACCACCTGAAGTTTAAAAATGAACTTCCTCATCCAGACTGCCTCTTTTGCGGCATCATTAGCAGCAATATACTCAGCTTCCTTCGTGGAGTCAGCGATGGTATCTTGCTTGGACCTCTTCCAACATACCTCCCCTCTTTTTAGGGTAAATACAAACCCCAAGATGGATTTACTATCATCCTTATCGCTCTGAAAGCTGGAATCAGTAAAGGACTCCATTTGGAGGTCTCCGTTACCATACACCAAGAACATTTCTTTAGTCCTTCGCAAGTACTTCAGAATGTTCTTCATGGCAGTCCAGTGCTTCTCCCCTGGATTAGATTGATACCTGCTTAATGCACTCGGTGCATAAGCTATATCTGGGAGAGTACATAACATCCCATACATTATAGATCCTACTGCCAAAGCGTAGGGTATAATGCTCATGCGAGCCCTCTACTCATCAGTCTTTAGAGACATTTCTTTGGAAAGGGCGATCCTATTACAAGCGGGTAAATTACCTCGCTTAGAACCTTCCATACTAAACCTCTTCAGTATGGTGTCTATGTATCTCGATTAGGACAATCCTAACAATCTCTTAGATCAATCTCTATAAATCTTAATTCCCAGAATATACGAGGCATCACCCCGGTCTTTCATGGAGAACCTATGTGATAAGAATACTTTGACCGATTGTATCATAGGAACATCATTTCCTATCAAGAGATTGTCGTCCACGTACAATACGAGAAAAGCGACAGTACTCACTACAATCTTTTTATTAATACATGGTTCATCCACATTTTTGATAAAACCAAACTCTTTGATTGTATCATCAAAGCAGATGTTCCAACTTCGTGATGCCCGCTTTAATCCATAGATGGATTTAAGCAACCTGCATGCTTTTCAGCTACTCCCACTGTCAATGAAGCCTTCTGGCTGATCCATAAAAACGTATTCTTCTAAATTACCATTTAGAAATGTCGTTTTAACATCCATAAGCAAGATTTCATAGTCATAGTGAGCAGCTATAGCAAGCAAGATCCGAATGGATTTAAGCATTGCAACTGGTGAAAATGTTTCATCATAGTCCAATCCTGCTCTTTGACGAAAACCTTTTGCTACCAGCCTAGCTTTATAAGTCTCCACCTGACCATGCACACCAATCTTTCTCTTAAAAATCCACTTGCACCCTATGGGTTTTACCCCAGAAGGCGCAACCTCTAAAGTCTATACTTTGTTGGTGTGCATGAATTCCATTTCAGATCTCATGGCATCCAGCCATTTCACTGAGTCACTACTCATGATAGCTTGATGAAAACTAGTAGGATCATCATCATCTATGATGCAATCTTCTTTATCACTATCAATTAAAAAACCGTAGTATCTATCAGGTGGGCGAGAAGTCCTACTAGATCTACTGTAACATTTCAGAAAAAATAAAATATTATTTTTGGAATTTAATATTAAAATAATATATTTTCCGAAACTGCCCGATTTGCGAAATTGGAGTTTTCGAAAAAGGGTATAAATATATACCAATAATTGTGAAATAATTTAAAATTTAAAATGATTTATTCATTTAAAAATATATTAAAAAAATATATTTAAATGATTTGGCATTTTTAAAATCTATTATATGTAGTTTTGATAAAAACCCGATTAGTGCACTACTAATCGCGATTAAGCCAAATCCGTGTTTCTACAGTTTTCCATGACTAGTGCACCATGACATGTTACATTTTGTTTCCTTTCATATGTGTTATGTGTTATGGTTTTATTGTGGTGAGAAAAGAAAAAGAAAAGAAAAAGAGAAAAGGGTTAAAGTTTAGAATGATTGGAAAGAGAAAGGGAGGGTGAGAATAAGATAGTGAGAGTAGGAGAGAGAGAGGGCAGCCATTCTTTTCCTCTCCCCATTACTTTTTTCTTCTCCTTCTTCTTCATCACTTCCCTCTACCTTCAACCCTTGATCCATCTCAAAATACCCCTCAAAACCCTAAACCTCTTTCATTAAATTCGATCCCCTCTTCACCCTCTACACTTTGGACCAATCAATGTTAGATTTTAAAGACTTGGGACTTCTAGAGTTTTGCTTGGTGGCATTTATGAAGTATAATTTCTACCATTTAGTTAGTTTTAAGTTTCTTTATATATTTTAGTTTTAGTTAGAATTGGTTTAGTGATGTTTGGTGAGGTTAGAAAATTCCAAGCTAGGGTTTTGAGGAAAGTCTTGAATTGAGATAGTGTAATTGAGGAGTAGTAGTGACTACACACCCGTCTAGTGCTAGAACACCAGACCAGACAGAGACCTGAACCCCAAAACCCCAAATTTAGAAACCCCGATATTGGATTTTGTAGGATTTGTGATGAGTTTTGAAGACCTGCTAACACACGGGGCACCTGAAAAATATTTAGCAAATGTAGTGATGTGTGCAGGTGACCAGAAGACTACCCCACAAACCTGAACCCCTATACTTCTACAGTGGCCGCAGATTTAATAGGTTGGGCCGCAATTTGCAGCTAAGCTTTGGTGGATACGTGTGATTTTTGGTCTGTAGACTTGTTATTTAATATCTAAAGCAACCCCATATGCAAAATTGGCTAGTTTGACTTGAGTCAAAATCTGGGAAGGGTTTTCCTATGTTGTTGTTTTCGGGTTTTCCGTATTCTGAAATTGGATTTTAGTATTTGATATTGTATTTGGTTGTTGGATGTTTGTTCATCAACAACTAGGGATAATTTGTTGGTTTTGCATGTGTAGGCTATAGGTTCTAAGCTATAGGCGATCCGTGTGCCGTTTCGGTTTTCGGAACTTGATTTTAATAGTGTCGCGATATGTGTTATTATTGTAGGTACCTTCGCGTAAATTCCGAGGCGACGGAGCGTGGCGTCATCAACTTCGGTAAGCAAAAAGCAAGGTGAGTGGATCTATATCCACAGGGGAAGTCGGGTGGATGGCGTATAGCACCCCCACAAAGTTTTGGTGGAAGCTGATTTGTAGCTTATGGTGAAGAAAACCTAGATTTGGAAACTAGGGTTAGAGTTAAAAAATTGTTAGTAAAACAATATTATAAACTAAGGATAGTTAGAAGTGATATGATACGACAAGTACGTGATGACGAGACTTGAGAATGTGATTTGATGATTTTGCCGTTTAGGGTACTATACGACTAGATAGTCGACGTAGATGAGTCATCTGAACCATACCCATTTCCAAACTAAAGAATCGTATGCATCTTTTAAACTGATACCTTGAGGGATGTTACGGATTTTCAAATGATATCTTTTCCTTAAAAACACCGTAGCCCCTACTTTCAAAACTACGATTCGCATCTTTCAAAAACTATTTGTATGGTTCGGGTGTGTATATTAGATTAGATACTTATGCTTATAGTAAAGGTAGAATGTATTTGTAAAATTGACTTGATGAGGGATATAAATGCGATGAAAAGAATATATGACGCGATATGATGATTTGATGATATGTTGGTATACGGATGCGAGTCGATTAAGATGATATATACCCTGTCGGTCCCCTGATATGAGATTATTGCGGATGTGACATAGGACATAGGTATATAGAGATATTTATTTATGTTGTGAATCGTGAGTGATAGCCGTACAAGACATTAGGTCTGTACCCTCCTCGTCTTATAGGATGATAGGATCCCTGATAGCTTAATGCCGCCGTACGATGATTTTCCGTACGTGATGAGTTTGACTTGAGGTTTGATCCATACCCTTGACTAGAGGATGTCGTACGATGGAGTATATTGTACAGGGTGTTGTGAGGCTGGATGCCGATTGATTGATTCACCGACTCGATCATGTTAGATACGTATACCCGTCAGCAATTGCATATGATTTACCTTATGCTGCATTCATATTATCCTCATTGCATTGCTTATACCTATGCTAGTACACCTGCGCCATTATCGATGATGCGTATGTTACACGTACACAGATTTTCCAGCTCACACACTTCATCATCGATAATTGCCATGTCACTGAACAGTAGGGTTGCTGCATCATGATATATATATTGTACACCATACTTGCGTACATACATATTGTACACCGATACTTGCGGACATACACATTTGTACGTCCATACTTGTGTATATACACATTTGCACCTGTATACGGTATTGCATTCGATTTTGGAGATTTGGGGACCGCATTTACTATTTTAAAAACTAGATCCATTTAAAAGAGCGATTTTCCCTTAATATGTCATATCACTGTTCCACGTTGCATGATATACGGATATGCTTACATTTTTGTTATATGTTACATACATCTTGCTTTACGGTTTTACGCATTGAGATATGCTGTTTTCATGAGATTTCTGGATTTGAGAACCGTGTCTATTTTAAAAGAAAGCATGTACTGTTTTAAAAACCCGGTTTCTCTTGATATGATATTTCAGTGCGTCCACCATGTGTTTTCTCGGTTCTAAGAGTGGCATGTGAAACCCGATTAGAGAAGCGGTAGGCACCGTCTGCGGGTACATAGTGGACCCTGTGAGGTACCTAGGGGAAAGAAGACTCATATTGTTAGACGATGAGCCTGGCAGGGGAGCGCTACCCATCGGTGATAGTATTTTGGCTTGGCGGATATCCGGAGGATACCGACCGGAGTCGAGAGATGATATGGGCCGATCCAGACTGACGGAGCCTGAGAGATATAAGGATTTACGTGTCGATGCTGGACACGGGTTTCATGATATTTCGAGTGTCGATGCTGGACACTCAGGTTCCATGATTTTGAGGTGTCGCGAGGGACACATGTTGATTTATATCCTCATATTTTCATGCTTATGCTTTTATTATATTTATATGCATGATGTTGTTGTGTCAGTGGTTGACATGTGGACGAGATCCACATGCAAACATACATTGATTATGGGTGGACGAGTCCACATGCATACATACATTGACTATATGGGTGGGCGAGATCCACATGCATGCATGCATTGATTATACTGTTGGATGTTATCCACATGCTTATAGGCATTGACTACCTTGTTGGCACATATGCAGATCCGGTCACCCTAGATATCATAGTATTACCTTTATGATATAGTTGACCTAGGAGTCGTTGTTTATTCGATTTCTACTTGTAGATGTTTTTCTACTCACGAGTTGGCAACTCACCTCCGTTGTGCCATAGTTCTTGCAGGTTGACCGCATGGATCAGTAGCGGCATCGCTGGCATATAGCTTCATTTGGGTGTTTTGCATTGGTAGGTGGGGCATTTGTATCGTACCCACTCTTGTATTTATATTTCATATTATATCTACTCAACTCTATCAATCAAAATTTGTATTTGTGTAAGTAATGAGACTTTGTGGGATTGTGGTTGCGAGACTTAGAGCGAGGGGTTTTCCATTACTTGTGGTTTTTATGTCTTGCTTTTCTTTATCTTTGTGGTGATCTTCGCCGTTGGACGTCGTATACTTATATATATTGTCTTGCATGGTTGTGATCCGCCGTTTGGCGAAGAGCTAGCTCCCACTTGGGGATGCCTTTATCATTATCTTGTATATGTGGTTTTGGCTCAAAATATACAAGGGAGGTGCTGCCCAAATTTTTAAAAAGACGAAACATGTTTTTAAACTTGCATAATCCACTTGCATTTTTCACGTTCCTATTCTATGTATTAAGAAAACTTGATTTCATTATACCCTTATTTCAAAACTTCACCTCCTTTATTTTTCTTAAAAGGTTTAGATTTATGGGTTTCAGCTTACTTGAATTACATTACGCCTTTAGACGTTGCATGATTTAAGTGCTGGTCACGAGCTAATATTTCGGATCGCGACAAAGTTGGTATCAGAGCGTTGGGTTCAACCTTTTTCAAGTTTATGTTTGACTATGCGGAGTCTAGGGCGGGTATGTATCGGAACCTAGGCTTGACCTTACGGAACTTAGACTTGAACGGGGGGTATTAGACCCGAACTTTCGTTTCATAGGCTGACCCTGATTGATGGAGTAGGTAGCTTGAGTAGAGTGACGTACCGTACGTATGTTCCGCGGCATATTTACGATATGATACTCCACTTAAGAAAGCTTAGGGTGTACATATTTTGAGACTTATGATTCTCTTCATACCCAGGATTATACATCCATTTGAGATCCTTGATTCTATTCGTTTCCATGATCATACTCTCATTGATGATGTTCCTTTTTATGATCATGTATCCATTCTGGATCAGTTGTTTCCTTTCTTTCCGTTGATCTGCTCTTTCCAATACTCGATTGAGGTTCCTGTCGCCATGTTTGAGCGCAGATTGAGCTGCTGCTAGTGTTGCGGTCAGGGCGAGCTCGTCTGGTACGAGGGCTGACCATTGTGTTTTTTGGTGACATGGGAACGTACCGAGTTGTGACCTCTCGAATGAGGCGAGTGTTTGGTTTTACACCGGATGATCAGGCCCTTGTTAGAGCTGCCAGTTGTGAGAGGACTGTTGATGTAGAGCATACCTCAGAGATTATGATGTCGCCTACCGTGCAGACAAATGACCCAGCTGTTGCTGAGATTGATAGGATGTCGCTTCTAGAGCTTACGAGCTGAGATCGCCCGAGCTTTCAGGCAGAGATGCGACAGATGATAGCTAGTCTATCCAGAGTTGAGAGACGAAGGTGATTCGTCAGATTGATGCGCCGACGCAGGCCCAGTTGAGTTGAAGATCTTCAGTTTGGAGAGTCTTACTCAGATCTAGAGCAGACCGATCTAGAAATGATCGTTGATGTATCGTCTTTCCTGGAGGATTGAGACATTGTTTAGCATGCGGGCGAAAAGTATTCACATGTTGTATAGGCGAAGCTAAAAAGTTCGAACGAGTGTCAGAAACCCATTTTTCCCAAGTGTAAAGTGTTCGGAGGAACATGCAAGTGATTCTGTGGATCCTCTAGAAGAATGAAACCCTAACTCGACATGATGACCATGGAACCGCTTTCGAACCTTAGGCTTTGCAGCAGTTTAGCGGTGCCATCAGTGAGGCTTGGGTTTGCCCTTCTACGGCTGGTCCAGAGGTACTGTGGTATGTACCATATATTTTTATACTGTGCTCAGGTGTTGAGCTTTCGGGAAATTTTGGGGCCTTGATGACTCGATCGAAAAGTTTGACGTCGTCCGGATATCATATGATAGGAGACCGGTAAGCTGACCAGCTTCGGATAGAGGACCTCATCCAGATGTGTTGTGAGCTGATCGAGGACGGACGAGTATTGAGTATTCCTCCAACGGTTGGGACGAGTTCCCAAGGACGTGTTCGGCCATATATCTTCTACAGAGTGATGAAGATACCGAGTTCGTGACTTCGAGTCCGTGTGAGAGACTCTGGATTGACCGTGGCCGAGAACAGTTGCAGTGTGCGGATAGCATAGCGTGATGTCATAGTGGACGATGATACAGACGAGTGAAACCAGAGGTTCGTGCGAGACGCTGACGAGCTGTTGTTACTCCCCATCAAGATTAGAGATCTGATATGCATACATATGTTAGTTATATGTATGCCCTAGAGTCCATTACTATATATACGATGTATATTGTAGTGGATGCTTGGACATATATAAGGAGGGCTTTCTTGCTCGACATGATAGTATGCTATCTGGTTGCTCTTTATCTTAACTTGTACTCTGATTGTCTCTATGTTACATGTTGATAAAGCTCTTAGGATGAGTACTTGACTACCAGGACTATGATGGAGATCATACTAGTGGGGACAGTGTGGTCACTAAGTACATCCTTCAAAAGTTCCTAGTCGTAGGTGTATCGAGACAGGGCATCGATATACCAGAGTAGACTAGCGTATGCGCTTCTTGACTCATATGATGCGCGATGGATGATCCCATATCCATTGGTGTTTGACATCAGAGATAGTATACGGGTGCTCAGTAGAGACTGGGTACACTGGACGGACTCACTGAGAACTCCCAGATTGTATTATACCTCACGTCAGATAGCAGTTCTCTGGTGACACTGGTCCAGGTTAGTCTGTAGACCCGAGATCGTCATAGAGTCTTGTGTGATTCCCACTGTGCTTTGATTTCCATCATACCATGTCCAAGAGGGCATGCAAAACGGTGGCTTTTGGGTACAGTCCTGAATCACATGGAGGCAATGAGCGATAGGCGGGGTTTCGTCTCTCCCGGTATAGAGAGTTGATGTTGCGCTGTGTTCGATTGGCTATAACTGGAAATCCCTGGCCAGGGGTGCTGAGATTTACCGGTAAGTGTTTTCAGTAGTTTCTCGAACTGTTATAGACCTCATATCGACACGACTTATCAAGCTACTGGGGTCTGACGTTTACCACCCCTAAGTAAGATATACGACATATCAGACGAAGAGACCCGACTGTACGGGAGTGTTACTGATTGGATTCGCAGGAGAATGAACATGCTTGCTTTTTGATCTTCTGATCGCTCAATACCTGGGTGGCTGTTACGTTTAGCTGACCGCTTGCAGCTTGTGGGTGTTTGATATGATCATCACCTACTGCCGGTGTATTGACGATTCTTTAGAGTCCTACACAGAGGTTTCCTGGCTAAGGCAAAACGGAGTAGGAGCACATATGTGATATGTGCGGGACCGAGAACAATACGTGTGTGTAATACCGTATTAGATTCTCGCGATATGTGATATCGGCCGGGTATATGTGATATAGCCGGGTCATCGGATCAAGTGTTGATTCGATGAACTGATACAGATTATATTAGTCGGTTATTTGTGAAATAGTCGGATTATCGGATCAAGTGTTAATTCGATAATTTAATGTATAATTATATATTTGATATATTATATTACATTAACTAATATAGCTCACTTAAAGATTCTTTTTCTTACTTGGATAATACATTGATATATATGTGAAATATGTTAATAGTATTATTTTATTTTGTTACAATAAATATTGTATATGTGATATATAATATTGTAACATGTTATGGTTACAAATGCAATATGTTTTGTGGAGTTTAAATGTGGTTAGGGTTTGGATTAGGGTTAAACTTGCATAAAGCTTTCAAGAAGCTTCTTGAAGCTTTGACTTTGACTATGATATTTTGTGTAGATATTTCTTAACCTAACCCAAATCCTTTACCATAGTTAGTTCTCTACAAGGGTTAAGTCGTCATTCTTAACCCATGGTTGCAATTCTAACCACACACAAGTTTTCATTATTCATCACAAATGAAATTGTTCTTCTTCTTCCTCTTGAAAAAAAAGCTTTCTAGCTTTTTGACATGTGATGATAATGAGTGAGAAATTGAAAATAAAAGAGAGCTAAATTCCTACTTTATCATCCTCGTCTATTCTAGCCGCTTAGATTAAGGTGTTTGCTTTGCTAATACTTGATTAGCAAAGCAAGAGCTTGGGTTTGAGTTTCTTCAAGGTAGATCATCTTAGTTATTGAAGATCGAAAGCTATCTTGCATCTTTCTCTTCATGGAGCCTCTCTAGAGTCCGGGTACTTGATGATCGCAGCGAAGGGACCTCAACACGGAGTTTATGAAGCGAAGGAACGGACTATAAAGGTTGTAATCCCTAACTCTTAGATGTTAAAGTATTTAACATGCTTGTTTGCTTAATTCTCTAGTTAAGATCTTGGTTATGGTTTGTTTAGCACCCCAAAAATTTCAATATGGCATGTGTGATGCCTTCCTAAACCTTGCTAAGGTGCTATACTAACCCTACAACAGAGGCGTTGGGATACGGCCAGTTCCCAAGAAAATGTTGTGCTGAGAACGCAGATGTCCAGAAAGTGAGAAAAGATTATGTGAGAGTACCAGCCTCCGTACAGTTCGACATAGGCGAGATCGGAAGAGACCTTGAGCAGGATTCCTTCCAGGAAAGTGCTGTAATGAGATTTGCAGCCAGGATCAGTTGTGACATGTGTATTCAGAGGACCAGAGGCCTACGCCGGTAACGTGCTGCTTTACGAGTGGTCATGATGATTGGCCGAGAGATGACTAGAGAAGTGCCAGAGCGGAATCATTTCCGTTAGCACACCCGACAGGGCCGATGAGCTGATGAATTGCGAGATTGGTAATCCACAGAGGAATGAAGACCTAGAGACAGAGGACGCCAGACCATAAGCAAGAGGCAACAGGATGTTCTTGTTCTGCCGGTTTTAGGCGCACCGATTTATTTTTCGACATTGTAGGAGGTGTACCTCAATGTCATTTATTGCGATTTGCGTTTGTGATTCGAGTATCATGCTTATATCGCTTGGATTTGAGTTTTGAGGATTGAGTTTCATGATATCGTTTTCGTGCACCATGGCTGCACCTACTGGGTATTTACATTTTTGCGCAAAGTATCGCACTTGATATATATTTTATACACCGTTGTGTTGATTTGCGATTTGTGCATATCCATTGCATTTGATGTCGATTTTGTACCTTCGTAGTGAAGGGTTCCTAGGCACACTAATGAGGTCTTACAAGGCATCAACCATGCCAATTTCAAACTTTACGGTGCCGAGAAACCCTAGACTAGATCGTTCACTAGAATTTTAGGCGAAAAAGAAACTAGTTAACAACTTAACTAAAGAAGTGAACGGAAATACAACCTTTGTAGATCCGGTCCTCCACCTCTATGGCTCCGCGATGAAGTCTCCTCGCTGCGATCATCGGATCCCGGGCTCTAATGTCGGCTTCATCGGAGAAATGGGCGGGCTAGGTCATCGACTACGATGCCGAAGATGATCTACGTCGAGGCATCACAAGATCAAGCTTCCACTTCACCAAGTCATGAAACTTGTGAAGAAAACACCCTTTACTACTTGGCAAGAGGTAGAGGATGAAGAAATAGGAAGTGGGTTCACTTTAGAATTGGATTTCTCATTCATTTGCTCAAGTTGCCATTGATGGAGGCAAGCTTCTTCATCTTGAAGAAGAAGAAGAAGATGATAGAATATTATGATAAGTTTTTTGCAAATAGAAAATAAATGAATACTTATCATAATCCAACCATGGTCAAGTGTAGAGAATGAACTATGGTTAAGTGGAATGGTTAGGTTAAAGGAAAGAAACAAAATGGTCAACCTTTCAAACCTTCATGAACTTTCAATATAAAACAAAAGTAGCAACCATTTTATTTCTTGCCAAAAAGAAAATAAATAAATAAATAAGTAAGTAAAATAAAAACCCTAACCATTACACAACCATGGTTTAATCTTTACACATACTCAAGTTAGCATGTATCATCAAACATGATACAAACTAGTGTACAAAAGTATATCACATATACAATGTGCACATCAAGTGAGAAAATCCATTCAAAATGAACCAATACTAGTTACTGCAAAGTAATATATCAAATATATAATTATACATTAAATCATTAAATCAACACTTGATTCAATGATCCGGTCATGTCGAACATAACCGACTAGTATTCAATGTATCGACTTATCGAATCAGCGCTTGAATCGATAACTAGGTTATATCGCACACAACCAATCGATACATTCATCCCGAGAATAGAATACGGTATCATATACACGCATTATTCTCGGTCCCGCACATATCTCATATGCCCTCCTATTTCGTTTCGCTTGAGCCAGGAAACCTCTGTGTAGGACTCTAAAGACTCGTCAATACGCCGGCAGCAGGTGATGATCATATCAAACACCCACAAGCCGCAAGCGGTCTGCTAAACGTAACGGCCACCCGGGTATTGAGCGATCAGAAGATCGACGAGCAAGCCCGCTCACACTCCAGTGAATCCAACTAGTAACACTTACCGTACAGTCCGGTCTCGTCGTCTGATATGTCGCATATCTCGCCTAGGGGTGGTAAACGTCAGACCCCAATAGCTCGATAAGTCGTGTCGATATGAGGTCTATAACAGTTCGAGAAACTACTGGTAACACTTACCAGTAAATCTCAGCAACCCTGGCCAGGGATTTCCGGTTATAACCAATCGAACACAGTGCAACATCAACTCCCTATACCGGGAGAGACGAATCCCCTCCTATCGCTCATTGCCTCCATGTGATTCAGGACTGTACCCAAAATCCACCGTTTTGCACGCCCTCTTGGACGTGGTAAGGTAGAAATCAAAGCACAGTGGGAATCACACAAGACTCTATGACGATCTCAGGTCAACAGACTACTCTGTACCAGTGTCACCAGAGAACTGCCATCTGACGTAAGGTATAATACCATCTGGGAGTTCTCGGCGAGTCCGTCCAGTGTACCCAGTCTGCACTGAGCACCCGTATATCATCTCTGATGTCAAACACCAATGGATATGGGATCATCCATCGCCCATCTGTATGGGTCGAGAAGGTATACGCTAGTCTACTCTGGTATATCGATGCCCCATCTCGATACACCCATGACTAGGGACCTTGAAGGATGTACTTATAGACTACCATGTCCCCACTAGTATGATCCGCATCATAGTCCAGGTAGTCAAGTACACATCCTAAGAGCTTTACCAACATGTAACAGAGAGACAAACAGTATACACTTTAAGGTAAAGAGTAACCAGATAGCATACTATCATGTCGAGCAAGAAAGTCCTCCCTATATATGTCCCAGCATCCACTACAATATACATCCAATGTACAGTAATGGCCTCTAGGGCATACATATAACTAACAATCTCCCACTTGCACTAGGGCCATCTGTAGCAGTAGTTGTAGTATCTCATACTCAACCATCCCATAAAAGTCTCTCTCTGGGAAAAGGCCTTTGTGAGTAGATCCGCCGTGTTGTCCTCTGAGTCTACTCTCCTAACCTCGATCACTTTGGAGATCAGCCATCTCCATGATCAGGTGATACTGCCTTAGAATATGTCTGGATCACTGATGGGACGGGTGTTCATTGGCATAAGCCACAACTCCATTGTCACACAATGGGGGGAACTAAGTTCATCTCATGAACCAATATACACTCAGACTTCCTCTTTGGTAGCATCTTAAGTAGCGATATATCCAGCCTTTATCGTCTAGTATGCCATGGTATCTAGCTTGGAACTCTTCCAACATACCGTCCCTTTACTGAGGGTAAAGACAATGCCTGTGACTGACTTTCAGTCGTCTTTATCACCCTGGAACACTTCCAGTGATTCTTCTCAAGACCAATTGATACCTTCTCACTACAACTAGTGAGTATCCTAACATCCAATTACATCTATCTCATAGATGAAAACTCAGGATTTAGGAGGTATCTTTTTGTTCCTATATGGAGAATCCTAGTGATAAGCGGAGATTGACCGAGCGTAGCATAGGAAACTCCTTCCCTATCAAGAGTATGTCATCCATGTACTCTACGAGGATCACCACCATACTCCATACTACCCTTTTGTTTATACAAGGTGTCAAACTCTTTGACTAACACATCAAAACAGACGTTCCAACTCTGCGATGGCTGCTTTATCACATAAAACATCTTGCACGCATTTCCGCTGCTCCCACTGTTTACGAAGCCCTCTGGCTGTATTCTTATAGACGTTCTCTTCTAAATCATGATTTAGAAAAGCAGTCATGGCACCCAACCGCCAGATATCGTAGTCATGGTATGTAGCCGTGGCAAGTAGGATCCGGATGGACTTAAGCATAGCCACTGGAAAAGGTTTCATCATTATCCACGCCTGGTCGATGACGAAAACCTTTAACAAGTCTAGATTTGAAAGTCTCAACTTTTCCATGTACACCAAGTAATCTTCTCAAGATATACTTGCTCCTGATGGGGATTTAACCCTTCAGATATAGCAACCAAAGTCCATACTTTGTTGGTGTATAATGATTCCATCTCAGATCGCTAAGCATCCAGCCATTCTTACAGAGTCCCACTCTTGATGGCCAGCTCGAACCTAGTTGGGTCATCATCTCATGATGCAATCCTCGCTCCCACTGTCATAGAGAAATAGAAGTATCTCTCAGGTGGGTGAGAAACCCTACTAGATCGGCGGAGAGGCTGAGGTTCGTTGGAATTTACTGAATCCTTTGGTTATATCAAATCACCTGCTGTAGTTTGTATTGCTGGAACCTTTCCAGTTCTACATAACTGACCTTGCCTCGAGCTTGTCCGGATTTTGCTTTTAGACATAGGCCGGTCAACCCCTAATCTTAACTAACTTAAGACATGGGCTCTTCCCATACCATATCTCATATGGAGTGGTAGGCAACTGATTTGATTTTAACCCTATTCAATAGGTATGCAGCTTCTCAAGTGCATAACTCCCAATAGGAAAAAAGGTAACTCAGTAGTACTCATCATAGAGCACACCGTATCATATAGGGTGTGATTGCCCCGCCCCGATATACCATCGTGCTATGGTGTATACGGAGGAGTAATTCTGAGAGAGAATCTCATTCTCCTTTAGAATAGTCCAGGATTTCCGTGCTCAAGTATTCTTCTCCTCGATCACATCGAAGGACATAATACTTATACCCACATTTTGGTTCTCTACTTCTAATTTATATTCTGTGAATATCTCAAAAGGTTCGGACTTGTGTTTCAACATGAACATATGACAGAATCTTGAGAGATCATCAGAGAACGTAATGAAGTATAAAGAACCAGTCTTGGTATGTGTAGATAGGGGACCTTTATACATCAACATGTATCATCCCAAGAGTTTACTAACTCTTTCTCTGCTTCCAATAAACAGAGCTACGGACATCTAATCTTTGTGACATGACTGGCAAGTTTCATAAGATGTAAATTCAAACTGATTTATACATCTAAATGTAACTTCAGCCAGTCGGGTCGTATTGATATGACCTAGTCTACAATACCTCAAGAAGGATTCGTTCATTTCTGAACTCTTCCTCTTGTGTGTGTTCTGTATACTTAAAAACTGTAGTTTGATTTAGAACATCAATGCTTTTAGATAACGCGCCTGAACCGATCAACTTTTGATATAGGAAATGTTCAAAACATTATCCAACAATACAAAATTTTATCATTTCTTTATTTATAAAGAGAGGGATATGATTTTGTATATCAGGTTCGGTATCTAATAACATTCGTTCAGAATCAATGTATTGGTAATACAGGGTGACAGTGACTAACAGACTTGGCTGCAACACTTGCCCCATTTTCTGCCTCATGAAACTTATCACCCGTTCTCAGTTCTTTACCTATCTGTAGCCCATGTAACATATTACATATGCGGGATCCTGATCCGGTATCATATACCCAGGACGTAAAGGACATTGAGAAACAGTTCTGTATAAAGAACACACCCGAAGATGATGCATCAGCATGCACTCTCTTTTCGTTTGGGCGGCACGGGAATTCTGGTATTCCCCAATTTCCTGCTCTGTCTTACAACAATTATAAGTTGGAGCGGGACCAACGTTCCCCAGCTCAGTATAACAAGCGGGTTCGGTCAATATTCCGTATTATTATCTTGATTAAGGCGTGATATGGTCGCTACCTGGAGAGAGAGAGAAGAAAACACTCAGCGTATGCTCTTGCAAGATCAGATTGGTTATTATTTTATCTAATCAGGATGGCTCCCACTGCTTTTTATCAAATCTTTCTTCAAACCCTAAAAGGAAAGACTAGCCTGGATTAATTACACACTACAAGTTCGCCAATTTTTCAGCCAGGCCAGTGTCGGTACTTTGAGGGAGGTGCCCCGTGCTTTCGCACGGACCTAATTAATGTAAACCTCGTTTTCCCAGAGGCGTAACCCCGTTGACACCTTTCTAGACACCTACTTGATCGGCTAATTGTAATATGTAAAACTCTCCCAGGAGTAACAATTACTCGCAGCGGGTATCGGGATCCAACTATCTCATAGAAGGTATGCAATCTCATTGCAAATTTCAACACTTGAAATTCCCGATAATTTTGCCCCTAGCACCCTATGACCTTGACGGAGGTCAACAAACCATAGGCTACTAGTCAAGTTCAACCCGTCATTTCTTGATTGAATCAAACCCACCCGCACGACCCTTGACGGAGGTCAACAAGGTCGTACGACTACCCTAATCCAATCTGCATCATATGCATAAGCAGATAAATACTAGTTAGCTACCGCACACTACGCCTTGCCGGAGGTCAACAAACGTAGCACGAATACTAAGTAGGACTTATCTGAAATGACAGAGGGCTACGACAGGTTTTTCTGAAAACCTATTGCGTAATGAACTTGATATCGTTGTAGGATCGAATGAAATTTTGAAATGGAGTGTTTTTGAGGCTTTTCTAGTTTTGCTAAAGGGGTCACTCCCGGTGAAAGGATCGTCGGCCCTTTCCTTGTCGAATGAGGTGCGGGATATATCATATATATCACTGTGCAAAGTGGAAACTATAGAAGCGATCAAAAGACAAACCGAGTGTGTAGCATCTGCCAGTTATTGCTAAAGGAGTCACTCCTGGTGAAGGGATCTCGGTCCTTTCCTCATCGAATAAGGTGCAGGATGTTCTACAATGAACACCGCGATGCAAAGCAAGAACTGTAGCTACCTGTTTTATTTTGAAATTCGATTCCACAACATCTTAGGTTTCTTTTTCTTTCATTAATCACATTAATGAAGTCCCATTATTTAAGTTACCTAAACATCACAGATAAATACGACGTACACTTATGCCATCCGCATTCGCCTCGATGTCCCCTCATGCACCGTTAGGTTCGGTAACTAACGGCAGAGCAGGGCAGGGCTAGCGCGGGTGTAAAACATAAGTAACATCTATATAATATATCATATATACTATATACTGTATCTATCACAGAACATCACATGATCACATCACAGATATCGCAGCAGAAGAAACATATGAGATATTGGATATACTAGGACGTCCGTGTTTTCAATACGAGCCAGTATAAAACACGGATTCCACGGTCGCGATGAATAGCCAAACCCACACCCCTAGACCCCTACGAGAGCGGCAAGCAACCCTACCAATTGTAGAGTTAGGAGACCCGGACTCGACTCCTCGAGTTGGTCTCCCACTGGACTCCAGAACCCGGTTACTTGTGCTCCCCTCCTTGGGTCTATCCTAGTGCGGAAAAGTAAATAATATACAACAACGGTGACAACTTCCGCAACCTGGAAGTGCCCCAATAAAAGAATATTACATACAAGTTTTTACATGAATGAAAATGAAAAACACTTATCTCACATAAAACCCCCCGGCTATTCAAACACGACGATCCAATATAACATATCCAGCAACACATAACATCACATGTCATCAACGTAAGTAAATATGCGCATCCCAATAGTCGTTGACATATAGCAACGAAACCGGCGATATCACATATTACACTTACGGTCACAGAAAACAAAGTGTAAAATTACAACAGTTGGAATCCGCAACCTCTTTAGACATCGCATGCCTAAACAAATGAAATACTTAGACATCGCATGCCTAACAATTATAAACCCCGCATTTTAGTCTCAAAATCGAAAACACTTTTCAATACAAAGTCGGGCAATTCAACAAGATTCCCGGCATCCAGATCGAATGCTCGTCGTAAACTTTAGTGGACGGCTGCACCCCCGATGCCGTCGACAAAGTGCACCAAGGTGGAACACCGCTGCCGCGAGCACCCGAACGGATGCTTTCGGCGACGGGGTTCTCCTACAGTCACTTGGTCGGGGCTATTGGGTGAGGCTGTCTATTAAGTTTATCCGGCGAGTATCCGCGTACGCTACGTGATTGCGACGGACTTTTGATCACATCAAAATTCCGTGGCAACCGATCAAGTGAGACTAAACTGCTATGTTTATAACATTCAAACAGTTATCTCATAACTACTTGTGAATTCCAATTATTGTATCACATTCCGGATAAATAGAAAATGTTAAACTTTTCGATCGAACAATCAAACACCCAAGTTTTCCCTATAAAGCTCAACACATGAAATAAGTCTAAAAATATTCAGTTCGTGCCTCAGTACCAACGGTCCAGCCATAGAAGGGTCAAGCCAACGCCTCACATGTGGCACGCCGTACTGCCCCAAACCCGAAGGTTCAAAGGGCAGTTCAAGACTGTCACATAATCGAGTTAAGGTTTGTTGTCTTCTAGAGGGACCATCGCGTTACTTGGACTACTCAGAACGTCTTTAAACCACGGAAAAATCCAACAATTGGAAATTTCCCGGCAGGGGAAAAAGTGGGTATTTATATCCGGTCGAACTTTTTAACATATTCTAAAATACCCGGAAAGCCACATAGACAAAGTTTGATAATCCGATCGAATCTACGAACTCCCAATACAACCCCAAAATACTCAACTCTTGAGTACAGTTTAAAAATTCCCAGGAAAACCAGCACTATCAGTTAGGAGTTACTGTGTAAAATTCATTGAACAAGGAAGCCTCACGGCCGCGGAACCGCCGCACGAGCCATGCTCGTGCCGCGGAACCGCGGCAGTTTGATGGAGTTAGGCCCTCGAATTTCACAGTAACTCTTACAAACACCTGCTGATTTTTCTGCATATTTTTAATCTGGAAAAAACCCAGTTTTTGAAAAATGTACAGAGAGCAACTATGGAGTTAGGGTTTCGGTTCGTTCGGATTTCAAACGTCGTCTACACTTCGCCTAAGGCTCTAGCTAGGCTCTGATACCACTGAAGGGTTCTTAGGCACACTAATGAGGTCTCACAAGGCATCAACCATGCCAATTTCAAACTTTACGGTGCCGAGAAACCCTAGACTAGATCGTTCACTAGAATTTTAGGCGAAAAAGAAACTAGTTAACAACTTAACTAAAGAAGTGAACGGAAATACAACCTTTGTAGATCCGGTCCTCCACGTCCATGGCTTCGCGATGAAGTCTCCTCGCTGCGATCATCAGATCCCGGGCTCTAGCGTCGGCTTCATTGGAGAAATGGGCGGGCTAGGTCATCGACTACGATGCCGAAGATGATCTACGTCAAGGCATCACAAGATCAAGCTCCCACTTCACCAAGTCATGAAACTTATGAAGAAAACACCCTTTACTACTTGGCAAGAGGTAGAGGATGAAGAAATAGGAAGTGGGTTCACTTTAGAATTGGATTTCTCACTCATTTGCTCAAGTTGCCATTGATGGAGGCAAGCTTCTTCATCTTGAAGAAGAAGAAGAAGATGATAGAATATTATGATAAGTTTTTTGCAAATAGAAAATAAATGAATACTTATCATAATCCAACCATGGTCAAGTGTGGAGAATGAACTATGGTTAAGTGGAATGGTTAGGTTAAAGGAAAGAAACAAAATGGTCAACCTTTCAAACCTTCATGAACTTTCAATATAAAACAAAAGTAGCAACTATTTTATTTCTTGCCAAAAAGAAAATAAATAAATAAATAAATAAGTAAAATAAAAACCCTAACCATTACACAACCATGGTTTAATCTTTACACATACTCAAGTTAGCATGTATCATCAAACATGATACAAACTAGTGTACAAAAGTATATCACATATACAATGTGCACATCAAGTGAGAAAATCCATTCAAAATGAACCAATACTAGTTAATGCAACGTAATATATCAAATATATAATTATACATTAAATCATTAAATCAACACTTGATTCAATGATCCGGTCATGTCGAACATAACCGACTAGTATTCAATGTATCGACTTATCGAATCAACGCTTGAATCGATAACTAGGTTATATCGCACACAACCAATCGATACATTCATCCCGAGAATAGAATACGGTATCACATACACGCATTATTCTCGGTCCCGCACATATCTCATATGCGCTCCTATTTCGTTTCGCTTGAGCCAGGAAACCTCTGTGTAGGACTCTAAAGACTCGTCAATACGCCGGCAGCAGGTGATGATCATATCAAACACCCACAAGCCGCAAGCGGTCTGCTAAACGTAACGGCCACCCGGGTATTGAGCGATCAGAAGATCGACGAGCAAGCCCGCTCACACTCCAGTGAATCCAACTAGTAACACTTACCGTACAGTCCGGTCTCGTCGTCTGATATGTCGCATATCTCTCCTAGGGGTGGTAAACGTCAGACCCCAATAGCTCGATAAGTCGTGTCGATATGAGGTCTATAACAGTTCGAGAATCTACTGGTAACACTTACCAGTAAATCTCAGCAACCCTGGCCAGGGATTTCCGGTTATAGCCAATCGAACACAGTGCAACATCAACTCCCTATACCGGGAGAGACGAATCCCCTCCTATCGCTCATTGCCTCCATGTGATTCGGGACTGTACCCAAAATCCACCGTTTTGCACACCCTCTTGGACGTGGTAAGGTGGAAATCAAAGCACAGTGGGAATCACATAAGACTCTATGACGATCTCAGGTCAACAGACTACTCTGTACCAGTGTCACCAGAGAACTGCCATCTGACGTAAGGTATAATACCATCTGGGAGTTCTCGGCGAGTCCGTCCAGTGTACCCAGTCTGCACTGAGCACCCGTATATCATCTCTGATGTCAAACACCAATGGATATGGGATCATCCATCGCCCATCTGTATGGGTCGAGAAGGTATACGCTAGTCTACTCTGGTATATCGATGCCCCATCTCGATACACCCACGACTAGGGACCTTGAAGGATGTACTTATAGACTACCATGTCCCCACTAGTATGATCCGCATCATAGTCCAGGTAGTCAAGTACACATCCTAAGGGCTTTACCAACATGTAACAGAGAGACAAACAGTATACACGTTAAGGTAAAGAGTAACCAGATAGCATACTATCATGTTGAGCAAGAAAGTCCTCCCTATATATGTCCCAGCATCCACTACAATATACATCCAATGTACAGTAATGGCCACTAGGGCATATATATAACTAACACGTAGCATGTGTTTATGATTTCGTAGATTTCATACGGATGATGTGAGTTTTGCACTCGGTATAGCTCACATGTGCTTGTAGTGCATTGATATGGATTTGTATTCGTAGTTGGACACGTTTTTTTGATTTATACACCTTGATACACTCGGTGTCGTTCCTATACGCATTTGAGTTATTAATGTGATTTTCGTGCATTGGTTACACCGTACTTGTATTTCGCGCATTTGATGCACCAGATTTGAGATTTTCGTGCACAATAGATGCACCAGATATTGTTGTCATGCACACCCGTTGCACTGGACAGATGCTTTCGTGCACACCTATTGCACTTAGTTTTGCTTTGTGCATATTATGGCACCTGTATTTGGATTTGATTTCCGTGTACACCAGACGCATGTGATTATTGGATACGCCTTTTGAGGCTGGTTTTGCTTTTGAGCACCTTATTTTCATGATAGGCACTATATTATGAAATAGCCAAACAGGACTGATCCGAGGACAGTACCTGAGTACTTTGCATGCATTAAAAGTTTACCAGGAGGTTTTTGAAAAAGAGCTATAGTCTCGCTATTTCCTACGTGTCCGTGAGCGGCACAAACATTTATAAACGAAAACCTTTTGTGATATTTTGGAAACGACGGAACGTGCATTTAGGAAAACATATATGGACGTATGTTATTATTTTAAAATGAGCGTCCGTCACTTAGACCGTGAGTTACGCATCACACGGCGATTCAGAAAGGATTTTGCGTGTATTTTATTTAGTTTTTGGAGATTTTTTTCAAGGATGCGTACTATACTCGTATTATAGTATTAAACTAGTGTATATTGGATTTCAGTAGTGGATTTCGAGATATGTATCTTTATTGTAACTCCGAGGATATGCGTGCAAATCCAATGATTTGTGTGACGCTTGAAGGAGTTCGGTTTTTGATTTTTGTACTCGTTTTCATGCGCACTTGACGCGCTGTGTTGTTTTTGCATCTTCCATGATTTCGGAGCCCCGTGGATTTGAACTGATTATTGAAATGTTTTAGGAATTGGAGGTTTATATTTAAATTCGGGGACTGAATTTATTTAATGGGGGAAGACCGTAACATTTCAGAAAAAATAAAATATTATTTTTGGAATTTAATATTAAAATAATATATTTTCCGAAAACTGCCCAATTTGCGAAATTGTGGTTTTCGAAAAAGGGTATAAATATTAACCAATAATTGTAAAATAATTGAAAATTTAAAATGATTTATTCGTTTAAAAATATATTTAAAGAATTTGGCATTTTTAAAATCTATTATATGCAGTTTTGATAAAAACCCGATTAGTGCACTACAAATCGCGATTAAGCCAAATCCGCGTTTCTACAGTTTTTCATGGCTAGTGCACCATGACATGTTACATGTTGTTTCCTTTCATTTGTGTTATGTGTTATGGTTTTATTGTGGTGAGAAAAGAAAAGAAAAGAAAAAGAGAAAAGGTTTAAAGTTTAGAATGATTGGAGAGAGAAAGGGAGGGTGAGAATAAGAGAGTAAGAGTAGGAGAGAGAGAGGGCAGCCATTCTTTTACCCTCCCCGTTATTTTTTTCTTCTCCTTCTTCTTCATCACTTCTTTCCACCTTCAACCCTTGATCCATCTCAAAATACTCCTCAAAACCCTAAACCCCTTTCATTAAAGTCGAACTCCTCTTCACCCTCTACACTTTTGACCCATCAATGTTAGATTTTGAAGACTTGGACTTCTAGAGTTTTTCTTGGTGGCATTTATGAGGTATAATTTCTACCATTTAGTTAGTTTTAAGTTTCTTTATATATATTCTAGTTTTAGTTAGAATTGGTTTAGTGATGTTTGGTGAGGTTAGAAAATTCCAAGCTAGGGTTTTGAGGAAACTCTTGAATTGAGATAGTGTAATTGAGGAGTAGCAGTGACTACACACCCGCCTAGTGCTAGAACACCGGACCAGACAGAGGCCTGAACCCCAAAACCAAAAATTTAGAAACCCCGATATTGGATTTTGTGGGATTTGTGATGAGTTTTGAAGACCTGCTAACACCCGGGGCACCTGAAAAATATTTAGCAAATGTAGTGATGTGTGCAGGTGACCAGAAGACTACCTCACAAACCTGAACCCCTATACTACTAGAGTGACCACAGATTTAATAGGTTGGGCCGCAATTTGCGGCCAAGCTTTGGTCGATACGTGTGATTTTTGGTCTGTAGCCTTGTTATTTAATATCTAAAGCAACACCATATGCAAAATTGGCTAGTTTGACCTGAGTCAAAATCTTGGAAGGGTTTTCCTATGTTGCTGTTTTCGGGTTTTCCGTATTCTAAAATTGGATTTTAGTATTTGATATTGTATTTGGTTGTTGGATATTTTTACATCAACAACTAGGGATAATTTGTTGGTTTTGCATGCGTGGGCTATAGGTTCTAACCTATAGACGATCCGTGTGCCGTTTCGGTTTTCAGAACTTGATTTTAATAGCGTTGCGATATGTGTTATTATTATAGGTACCTTCGCGTGGATTCCGAGGCGACGGAGTGTGGCATCATCGACTTCGACAAGCAAAAAGTAAGGTGAGTGGATCTATATCCACGGGGAAAGTCGGGTGGATGGCGTATAGCACCCCCGCAAAGTTTTGGTGGAAACCGATTTGTAGCTTATGGTTAAGAAAACCTAGATTTGGAAACTAAGGTTAGAGTTAAAAGATTGTTAGTAAAAACATATTATAAACAAAGGATAGTTAGAAGTGATATGATACGACTAGTATGTGATGACGGGACTTGAGGATGAGATTTGATGATTTTGCCCTTTAGGGTACTATACAACTAGATAGTCGACGTAGAAGAGTCATTCGAACCATACCTATTTCCAAACTGAAGAATCGTATGCATCTTTTAAACTGATACCTTGAGGGATGTTATGGATTTTCAAATAATATCTTTTCCTTAAAAACACCGTAGCCTCTACTTTCAAAAGTACGATTCGCATATTTCAAAAACTGTTTGTATGGTTCGGGTGTGTATGTTAGATTAGATACTTATGGTTATAGTAAAGGTAGATTGTATTTGATGAGGGATATAAATGTGATGAAAAGAATATATGACGCGATATGATGATTTGATGATATGTTGGTATACGAATGCGAGTCGATTGAGATGATTTATACTCTGCCGGTCTCCTGATATGAGATTATTGCTAATGTGACCTAGGACATAGATTTATATAGATATTTATTTATGTTGTGAATCGTGAGTGATAGACGTACGAGACGTTAGGTCCGTACCCTCCTCGTCTTATAGGATGATAGGATCCTTGATAGCTTAATGCCGCCGTATGATGATTTTCCGTACGTGATGAGTTTGACTTGAGGTTTGATCTATACCCTTAACTAGAGGATGACGTACGATGGAGTATACTGTACGGGATGTTGTGAGGCTGGATGCCGATTGATTGATTCACCGACTCGATCATGTTAGATACGTATACTCGTCAGCATTTGCATATGATTTACCTTATGCTGCATTCATATTACTCTCATTGCATTGCTTATACCTGTGCTAGTACACCTGCGCCATTATCGATGATGCGTATGTTACACGTACACAGATTTGCCGGCTCACACACTTCATCATCGATAATTGCCATGTCACTACACAGTAGGGTTGCTGCATCATGATATACATATTGTACACCATACTTGCGTACATACATATTGTACACCGATACTTGCGAACATACACATTTGTACATCCATACTTGCGTATATACACATGTGCACCTTTATACGGTATTGCATTCGATTTTGGAGCTTTTGGGACCGCATGTACTATTTTAGAAACTGGATCCAATTGAAAGAGCGGTTTTCCCTTAATATGTCATATCACTGTTCCATGTTGCATGATATACGAATATGCTTACATTTCTATTATATGTCGCATACATCATGCTTTACGCTTTTACGCATTGAGATATGTTGTTTTCATGAGATTTCTGGATTTAAGAACCGTGGCTATTTTAAAAGAAAGCATGTACTGTTTTAAAAACCCGGTTTCTCTTGATATAATATTTCAGTGCGTCCACCATGTGTTTTCTCGGTTCTGAGAGTAGCATGTGAAACCCAATTCGAGGAGCGGTAGGCACCGTCTGTGGGTACATGGTGGACCCGGTGAGGTACCCCGGGGAAAGAAGACTCGTATTGTTAGACGATGAGCCTGGAAGAGGAGCACTACCCATCGGTGATAGTATTTAGGCTCAGCGGATATCCGGAGGATACCGACCGGAGTCGAAGGATGATATAGGCCAATCCGGACTGACGGAGCCCGAGAGATTTAAGGATTTGCGTGTCGATGCTGGACACAGGTTTCATGATGTTTCGAGTGTCGATATTGGACACTCAGGTTCCATGATTTTGAGGTGTCGCGAGGGACACATGTTGATTTATATCCTCATATTTTCATGCATATGCTTTTATGATATTTACATGCATGATGTTGTTGTGTCAGTGGTTGAAACGTGGACGAGATCCGCATGCATACATACATTGATTATGGGTGGACGAGATCCGAATGCATACATACATTGATTATATGGGTGGACGATATTCATATGCATACATGCAATGGTTATACTGTTGGATGTTATCCACATGCTTATAGGCATTAACTACCTTGTTGGCACATATGCAGACCCGGTCACCCTAGATATCATACTATTACCTTTATGATATAGTTGACCTAGGAGTCGTTGTTTATTCGATTTCTACTTGTAAATGTTTTTCTACTCACGAGTTGGAAACTCACCCCCGTTGTGCTACAGTTCTTGCAGGTTGACCGCATGGATCAGTAGCGGTATCGCTGGTACATAGCTTCATTTGGGTGTTTTGCATTGGTTGGTGGGGCATTTGTATCGTACCCACTCTTGTATTTATATTTCATACTGTATCTAGTCAACTCCATCAATCAAAATTTGTATTTATGTAAGTAATGAGACTTAGTGGGATTGTGGTTGCGAGACTTAGAGCGAGGGGATTTCCGCTACTTGTTGTTTTTATGTCTTGCTTTTCTTTATCTTTGTGGTGATCTTCGCCGTTGGGCGTCATATACTTATATATATTGTCTTGTATGATTGTGATCCGCCGTTTGGCGAAGATTTAGCTCCCGCTTGGGGATGACTTTATCATTATCTTGTATATGTGGTTTTGGATCAAAATATACACGGGAGGTGCTGCCCAAATTTTTAAAAAGACGAAACATGTTTTTAAACTTGCATAATCCACTTGCATTTTTCACGTTCCTATTCTATACATTAAGAAAACTTGATTTCATTATACCCTTATTTTAAAACTTCACCTCCTTTATTTTTTTAAAAGGTTTAGATTTCTGGATTTCAGCTTACTTGAATTATGTTACGCCTTTAGATGTTGCGTGATTTAAGTGCTGGTCACGAGCTAATATTTCGGGTCGTGACATCTATGGAGTGGCTGAGGTTCATTAGGTTCTATTGAAATCTTAGGTTCAACCAAATCATCGGTATTTGTTTGTGGTTCTGGAATTTCTTCCAGTTCTACCTCATTACCAATACTATCATTTATAAAAAATTCATTTTCTAAAAATATGGCATACTGAGAAACAAACATCCTTTGTTCCTTCTTGTGGTAGAAAAGATATCCATACGAATGTTTTGGATATCCCACAAATTTACACAAAACCGATCGTGTCTCGAGTTTGTTCGGATTCTACTTTTTCACATAAGCCGAACAACCCCATATCCTAACTCGTTTAAGAGATGGTCTCTTCCCATACGATATCTCATATAGAGTGGTAGACACGGTTTTGGTCGGAACCCTATTCAATAGATATATTGCAATCTCCAATGCATGCCCCCAGAATGAAAGTGGTAACTCAGCATCACTTATCATTGACCGTACCATATCTAATAGGGTACGATTTCTCTGTTCTGACACACCGTTGTGCTGTGGTGTGTACGGAGGAGTGAATTGAAAGAGAATCCCATTCTCTTTTAGGAAATTTAGAAACTCTGAGCTTAGGTACTTACCTCCTCGATCCGATCGAAGTTGTTTGATACTCAGGCCTGTTTATTTTTCTACTTCAGATTTATACTCCTTGAATTTTTTGAAGGCTTTGGACTTATGCTTCAACAAGAACACGTGTCCGAATCTCGAGAAATCATCAGTAAAATTTATGAAGTATGAAAAACCACCTCTCGCATATGTAGACATTGGTCCACACACATCACTATGTATGAGGCCTAAGAGTTCAGTAGCTCTCTCTCCATGTCCAGTAAACAAAGTTTTGGTCATTTTACCTTTGATACAAGACTGGAAAGTCGTATAAGATTTATATTCAAACGGGTTTAAATATCCATCTTTATGTAGTTTGGTTAGTCTTGTTTCATTAATATGACCAAGTCTACAATACCAAATGAAAGCTTCATTTATATCTGAAATCTTTCTTTTATTTGTATGTTGTATATTGAAAACTGTGTGTTGATTCAGGACGTATATCCCGTTATCTAATGTACCAGAACGAATCAACTGTTGATTAAGGTTAATGTTCATAACATTACTTTGTAATACAAAATCATATCCTTCATTGTCTAACAACGATATAGATATAATATTACACAACATCGTAGGTACAAAATAACATGGGCTCAAAACCAATATACAACCCGACGGCAAACCAAGGTGATACTCTCCCACTGATGCAACATGTACAGAGGAATCATTCCCAACTCGGAGAGCGTGATCACCTTTCTTCAACACTTTGCTATTTCTCAGCCCTTGCACACAATTGCAGATATAAGATCCTGATTCAGTATCTAATACCCAGGAAGCAGAGTTAATTGAAAAACAGTTTTCTGTTACAAACACACCTGAAGTGGAAGCATCTGCATGCTTCTTCTTCTTGAGGTCGGCAATGTATCCAACTCAGTTTCTCTTCCAGTGCCTAGTCTTGTTGCAGTAGAAGAATTCCCCTTTTCCCGACGCAGCAGCCCCTATCTTATCTTTCCCCGGTGCCTTTTTCACTTCTCCTCTAGGCTTGATGGGATTCTTCTTCTTCTTCTTTTCCTTGGCCTTAGCTTTTGGGACGGTAGAGGAAGATGGCTCAGCAACTAGAGCGGGAGTTTTCGCTACCTTTAACGTGCTCTCTGCACTCCTTAACATATTGAGAAGTTCAGGAAGTGACTTCTCCAGATTGTGCATGTTGAAGTTCACTATGAACGGAGCGAAGGTAGGGGGAGAGACTGTAGAACAATATCAATATACTGTTTGTTCTCCATTGTCCATCCCAGGTCCTCTAATTCTTCGATAAGTCCTATCATCCTCAATACATGGTCACCTACAGACGTGCCAGAAGCTATCCGCATCTGAAACAACTTTCGAGATGCCTCGTATCGGAGAGTACGAGATTGCTTTCCATACAACTCCTTTATATGAAGAAAGATGGATTGTACATCCATCTTCTCATGCTGCTTCTGATGTTTATTGACCATAGAAGCAAGCATGAGGAATTTGGCTGTTGCGCGGTCTATATCCATGTCTTGCGGATTTCCTTATCCACAACTGAAGAATCATGGCCTGGGCTAGGAGGGGCTGGAGTATTCAGGACGTATCCGACCTTATCATAGGTCAGGGAAATATTTACGTTCCTCAGCCATTCTTTGTAATTCGGTCCCGTGAGTTTATTCTTGTCTAATAAAAGCTTAAGTCCCGTCATAGGTATCTGCCATTAGGAGAGAGAAAAGAAGACACTCAGCGATTGCTCTTGCATGATTAGATTGGTTATTAATCTTATCTAATCGATATCTCCCACTGCTTTTATCAAATTTTCCTTCAAATCTTAAAATGAAAATTAGCCAGGATTAATTGCAATCTACAAGTTCACTAACCGGTCGGCCAGGCTAGTGTCGGTACTCCGAGGGAGGTTCCCGGTGCTTTCACGTAGACCTAATTAAAATAAACCTCGTTTCCCTAGAGGTATAACCCCGTTGACACCTTTCTAGACACATACTGGATTAGCTAATTGTAAAGTGCAAAACTCTCCCGGGAGTAACTTTTACTCACAATGGGATCAGGATCCAACTATCAAATAGAAGGTATGCAATCTCATTGCAAATTTCAACTCTTGAAATTCCCGATATGGTTTTTACCTTTAGTGTTTTACGACCTAAACTATGGTCAACAAATCATAAGCACTAGCCAAGTTCAACCCGCCATTTCGTGATTGATTTAGACCCATCCGTATGACCCTTAACTCTGGTCAACAAAGTCATACGAATGTCCTAATCGATCGCATCATATGCTTTGTAGGAAGACATCACTTAGCTACCGTACACTACGCCTTAACTATGATCAACAAATGCAGTATGAATATTAAGTACTCTGCTTCCTAAAATAGCGGAGGGCAACTGATGGTTTTGATGAAAACCTTTAACGTTTTGAACTTGATATCGTTGTAGAATCGAGTGAAAGGAGTGGTTTAAGCTCCAGTTTTAAAAATTGAATGGTTTTGTAGAATATTTCTAATTTTGCTAAAGAGGTCACTCCCGGTGAAGGGATCTCGGCTCTTTCCTCATCGAATGAGGTGTTGTATATTCATCAAGGAACACCACGATGAAAAGCAAAAATTAGATCAACTATAAAAAAAAATCGAGTGCTTTGTAACATTTGCTAGTTTCGCTAAAGGGGTCACTCCCGATGAAGGAATCTCGGCCCTTTTCTCATCGAATGAGGTGCTGGATATTTATCAAGGAATACCACTATGCAAAGCAAAAACTAGAGTTACCCTTTTTAAAAAAGATTGATTCTACAACATCTTTAGGTTTCGTTTTCTTAACATTAATCACATTAATGTTGTCCTATCATTTACGTTTCCTAAAGATCACAGAAAAAAATGAAAATAGAATGTATGCTTATGCCATCTGCATTCGCCACGGGGCCCCGTCATGCACCGTTAGGTTACTTAAGTAACGGTAGAGCAGGGGCTGGACTAGCACGGGTGCAAAACATAAGCAACGTTTATTATATATCTCATATATAAATAGCCATTCATCGCACGCATTTATAAACATTCCAGATCACAGATGAATATATTGGATATAGTAGGGATTCCATATTTCGTTCAAGCCCTTAACGAAAAATGGATCCCACGATCGTGATGAATAGCTAAACCCCACCCTAGACCCCTATGGGTGCGGCAAACTACCCACTAAATTCCCGAAGTGAAGCAACCTCCCTCAATAAAATGAGTAGGCCACTCGGCACTTCGAGAACCCGGTAGTTTGTGCACCCCACCTTAAGTCTATCCTATGAGCAAAAACAGTAAAAAAAAAATTATATAACGGTGGCTACAACCTTAATCTGGATGTGCCCCGCAAAATAATATTATATCAATTTTACAAATTACATGAATGAAAGAAAAGAAAAACACTCTTTTCATATCCCCCGGCTATTCATCCACGACAATCCAACATATTCTTATACACATACCATCACATTTTTTAGATATGTATGCTCTAGAGGCCTGTATTGTATAGGATGCTAGACATATATATGTACAGAAAGAGTCTTTGCTCGAAATGATAGTATGCTATCTGGTTTATTTTCATCTTAACGTGTGATGTGTTGTGTTTCATATCTTATATACATGTTGATGAAGCCCTTAGGATTATGCTTGACTATCAGGATTATGATGTAGATCATACTAGTAGGGCATGGGCAGTCTAAAAGCATATCCTTTAATTGTTTCTAGTCGAGGTATATCGAGACAGGACATCAATATTACTAGAGTAGACTAGAGTGTACGTTTCTTGACCCTGGGGGCGATGGTTCATCCCATAACCATTGGTGTTTGAAATTAAAGATTGTACACATGTGCTCATTGGAGAATGGGTACACCGAATAAGACTCACCAAGAACTCCTAGATGGTATATATACATATTTTCAGATAGCAGATCTCTGGTGACACTTGTACAGGTTAGTCTGTGTTACGACCCGTAATTTAGCACGTGACCGGAAATTAAATTACGCAACGTCTAAAGGCATAACGTAAATCAAGTAAGCCGAAGCCCAGAAAATCTAAACCTTTTTGCGGAAAATAATGGGGGTGCAGTTTTGAATTAAAGGTATAATGAATCATATTTTTCTTTAAATGCATAGCTAATGAGACATGAAAATGCAAATGGATTATACTACAGTTGAAAACATGTTTCGCCTGTTTACCCCAATCAGAGCAAAGCTCTGCTCAAATTCCAAGGCAGGAAATGAAGCAACGCTTCTGATTCCCCCAATCAGAGCAAAGCTCTACTTTGAAAATTTAAATTTTAATAATAAATGAAGCGACGCCTCAGATTCCCCGCACTGCGCGCAGAGCGCCACATGTCAAAATCAGGCACGCCAGCGCAGGGAGCGCAACGCCTAAGGCAGCACGCCCAATCAGAGCAAGGCTCTATTTAAAAACAAAATTAAAAGAAGCAATGCTTCAGACTCGCTGCGCTCTGCGCTGCGCGACACGTGTCAGCGCAGTTGCGCTAGGCCTTGCGATGTACGACACGTGTCAGCGCAGTTGCGCTGCGCTCTGCGCTGCCCGACATGTGTCAGTGCAGTCGCACTAGCGCAGTTGTGCAAGCGCTACGCTGCGCGACACGTGTCAGCGTAGTTGCGCGAGCACAGATGCGTGAGCGCAGTTGCGCTGCGCTGTGCGTTGTACGACACGTGTCAAGCGCTGGTGCATCTGCGCCAAACAGAATTAAAATTCCAGTAAGATCTTTCTATTCTTGTTAAAACTAGAAGATTGTCTTCTGTAAAACAGAAGCCCTTGGATCAAAGATCCAACGGTGGGGAAAATTCCCCAAATCACTCAGAGAATGATCTCTTCAACAAATTTAACAAACTAATGGGCACTATATAAAGGCCCCTAGTCCCCAATTCAAAAGGAGGAACATCAAGATCAAAAAACAACAAAGAGAACTCTGAAGAATTTTGAGAAAAACTCAAGAAGAGAAAAAAGGTAAAAAACTTTTATAAAACAGAAGAATTTCTTCTGAATAGATTATTGATCTATGAACAAGATCAATGATCTTCAATAAAAAATAAATAATAACAGTGCCTTGCACTTTTTTATCAACCATTGGTTCTAGAATCTTAAAGATTCTTTTCTTGAATCCAAAATTGGATCAAGTTATTGAAATAGTACCTTGCACTTGCAAAAACTGCACTGTTGCGCTCCTGGGTTTGCGCAAGCCACCAGAGAGCGCCACGTGTCAACACCATAACAACTTGCGCTATGCACTTTTAAGATAGAGCATTGCTCTCTGAAATTGGCACAACTCACCAGAGCGCGCCACGTGTCAGCAGCGCAACAGCGCAGCGCACTGGCGCAGCGCACTGTGCTTGCGCTCACCAGAATATGACACGTGTCACCTCCACATGCGTTCAATAATTGGCGCAAATCGCCTGACAAGCCACATGCCCACTGTCAGATTGATTAATGCACTGCATTATTTACAGAAGGGCCAAGCCCAATTAAAAAAGGCCTAACAGGCCAAATTAAATGCAATGCATTATTTTAAAGAAGGGCAGAGCCCAAACAGATGCTCTGCATTATTTATAAAGGGACAGAGCTCAAATCAAAAAGGCCTAGCAGGCCAGAATGAAATGCAGTGCATTATTAAACAGGGGCAAAGCCCTAGCACAATCCTAATAGGCCAAAGATAAAAACGTTGAATATTCTCAACTGGACTTAGCCCAATCATGGCCGTAAGTCCTCAAATTAAATTGACTGAGCAAGATCGCTCTCTTAAATCAATTTACATCCGGTGCAAGGGTACATCTCCGAACTCCTCTGACACCTATCGCTGTAATCCTTCAACGACGTCAGAGAGGTGACGGGTCCCGACAACCACATATCCACATGGACTTATGCGTCCTTAAACCAAGATACGGACTGTGGGGTCCTTAAACCCACGGACTTATGCGTCCTTAAACTAATGGACTAATGCGTCCTTAAATACAACCATACGGACTGTGGGGTCCTTAAACCCATGGACTTATGCTTCCTTAAACTAACATCAGTCCCTAAAACGGGAACATGGACTACCATGTCCCTAAACTGGAACATGAACCACCATGTCCCTAAACTGGCAATGGACCGCAATGTCCTTAAACTACCTATGGACCACCTTGTCCCTAAACTGGCAATGGACTGCAATGTTCTTAAACTACCTATAGACCACTACGTCCCTAAACTGGAATAATAGAGCCCCAAATGCTCTTTTGTTGGATCTAAACGATCCCGTTTAAGTTGATCTTAGCCTCAAAAATGGCTAACGTATCCTTAAACTTTCAAACAGACTTTAGTCCCAAATCGGACTATAAGACCCCCAATCAACTTTGGTCCAAGGGTACATCTCCGAATTCCTCTGACACCTGTCGTTGTAATCCTTCAACGTCGTCAGAGAGGTGACGGGTCACGATGGCCATATATTAAATGGACCACTATGTCCCTAAATTGGAACAATCGAGCCCCCAAATGCTCTTTTGTCGGATCTAAACGATCCCGTTAAGTTGATCTTAGTCCCAAATTAGACTAACGTATCCTTAACAAACGTTTAAGTTGATCTTAGCCTCAAATATGGCTAACGTGTCCTTAAACCAAAACCCCAAACCCAAATCTAAGAAAATACGGATTTAGACTAATTCACGTCCTACGGGCAACGACATAAATTAGTCTCCATATACAATCTACGGGCAACCACAAACAAAACAAACACCTACAACACGAAGTGAAATTCTAGAGAAGGAGAAAGTTTTTACCGCGATGCGGTAGCGTAATTAACTGCAGGGGCTTGCGCCTACAGGGAAGAGCGTCCCCACAATCAAAAACCCCTCAAGCGAGGGGGAATCTGACGAAGTCTGATACATCGGTCGCATCCGTCCAAACCTCCGATACACGGTGCCATAAATCAACTTGGCATCTTAGGAGAGGTGGATGGATAAAACCAAATAGCATCTGCCCTGAATCACAGGAAAGACAGTCCGTCTTGCGCCGTCTTTCGGAGGGGAACAGATTCTGGCACGCCCGGTGGGACCTTTTCCTCTTTCCACTCCACACTACGTGTGTCGTGTTTGCGAATGAATCGTGGTTTGCTGTGGTTGCCTGTGGATTCGAGGTACTAAGATTTGGTGTCTTTCTCCGTGCAGAAAACAGAAGATCAATGGCTTCAAACTGCACTACCTGCAACTACAACTCTCGCTCGGTCCCCACTGGAGGAGTGACTTACGGGCCCCGAGTGGCCTCTCTTTTCAAGATGCCAGTGGAGCAGGTAGCTCAAACCACCACTGGACTATTCTTTGGGACCATGCTCCCACCGATGAGCTTCAATGCCCCAATAACGTTGCAAGAGGCCCCAAAGAAGTCGGTCTTTGATCAACTTACCACTGTCGCGGCCCCTCTCAACGGGTCGCCCAACTCTAATACCTCAGTTCTCAACAGATAGGGCCAGAACGTCTGCAAGCCCGTGATACCCGAAGCTGCCATCCCAAAGCGGATAGCCACCCTGACTCAAGCGGACAAAATCATTGGAAAGGCTCCTCCTTCCTAGAAGTCAGTTTTTACAAGGCTGGCCATTCCGGTTGCTGCTCCAGGCGAGGTCCTCAAAGCTGCTTCCCATGCTCAGAGGTCTGTCTTTGACAGATTAGACATTGCTTCTCAACGGGTGTCAATCATCGACAGGCTAACACTAATAACAGTCTCTCCTCAAAGAAAGGTGCACGACAAGGCCACCCCTACGGCTAAACCAACTCCATCCGCGACACGCTCGACGTCACCACTGGCACCGAGTGAGGAAGGCTGGGGGCAACTCCCCCTCTGGATTTACTCCACCAGCTCCAGCGGTGAGGATCGATGATGCTGTTCTGACCGGGAACAGCTTTGAATTGCTGAACACGGTGTGCAGAAACTCTCCTACTGTGGTGCTGAAGCGAACTCCTTCACCTGTGGAGAATACTTCAGAGAAGAAGCTAGAGCAGCCCCCTCAACGGCTGTCCTCTAAATTTTACAAGGTCTGGCGACAGGTCCAAGAGTCAGTGATTGATGAAAACTATCTTCGCCGACAGAAAAAGATGAAGGTTCGACAGGAGAAGGACTACTCCGTCAAGCCACAAAAAGCAACAGCTACTTGGGTTCCCACTACAACGGCCCCCTCAACTTCGACCACTCAAAAAAGAAGGAGGTCGGGGAAGATCCCTGTGTCTTTGGCAAATCGCAAAAACACTGAATCTAAACGCCCCAAGTCTGGAGGCATGGTGGTGCACATTGTTTATATGGCTTCCGGAAAGGAGGAAAGCCGTGCGTCAACGGGTCACCGACCGCTCACCCGATCCGTGACGAAAGCCCAGGAGCAGCAACAGAAGCTTCAAGAGATGATGACTGCGATGGCCGCACTTACCGGGCCAAAAGAAAGCTCAGAGGCATTGTCAGAACAGCGTCACGAACAAAAGACCGACGCTGATTTCTTACGCAGGGTCCTCGAAAAGAAGGACAAAGAAGCCGCAGAGCAAGCGGCTAAGATAAAACAAATGGCGCTCCTCTTCCAAGATATGATAGGGATGATGTTACAGCCGGACCCTCCAGCTGATGACCCTCCAATCATTGTTGAAAACGACAAAGAGGAGACATCTAATCCTCCGCCGGCTCTTTCAGCAACCAAGGAGGAAACCATTTCCAAAGCTGCACTAGACGACTATATAGCTCAGCAGATACGAATTCATCAGGCGAATGAAGCGGCTGGGCAAATTGTTAGAACCGGACGGCCCTATCCGAGCTGGTATGACCAAATCAGTTACCCGCCGGGATATACGATCCTTAAGTTTAACGTATATAAAGAGACAGGGAATCCCCATCAGCATGTCACTCAATTCAGGGCCTTATGCGGCAATACTGGAGGCGATGACAAATTTTTGCTTCGAAAATTCGTCGGCAGCTTAGCAAAAACAGCCTTTGAATGGTATTCGGAGCTACCTAACGACTCTGTCAAAACATTTGCGGAGATGGAGCTACTGTTTACACAAAGATTCGTGAGTGCCAGGATAAGGCCAGGCGAAACGTGGGTCCACACGATGGCGGAACCTATGGTCAAAATGCGAACAACGTATCGAAGAAGCGCCAGCGGTGGGCATGTTCGTAGGCACTCTCGATCCGCAGGCGACTATATCCCAATTCATGATGTTCTTCAGGCCGATCACTTTCCAGGCCTTGATCGATAAATTAGCCCAAATAGACCAGATGGGCCATGGACCGTCTCCTCCAAAACTGGACTCTCAAAATGAGAAGAAAGGAAAAGCGATCGTTGTTGCCAATACTCAACAACAACCGAGCAAATCAAAGCCGGTTGCTCGCCAAAACAACGTGCGTCCACACCTATCCCTCGAGGAGAGACTGGGACGTCTTTACTCGTTTCCTCAGAATAAAACAAAGAAACTGTTCGAGCTGGCCACGTGCAACGGATTCATCAATCTGCCGAGTCCGAAACGTCCGCTACAGCAAGGCGATGTCAACGATCCTAATTCTTGCCCTTACCACCACACGGTAAGTCACCCGATCGAGAACTGTTTCGTCTTTAAAGGATGGATCGAGGATCAATACCTACAAGGCAAGTTCGTGCTTTCTGAAAAGTGGAATGTAAACCCACCACAGCCGCACACTTCAAAGAAGACGGACACGCCGGGGGCATCATGCTTATTCATAGGGAAAGCCCCATAGACCGAAAATTGAGTAAACTAGAGATTCGCCTTAAATACGGCGACGGTGGACCGAAATGACCTTAAACTAACGGCGGACCACTACGTCCTAAAACTAGCCGTCGACCGAAACGTCTTTAAACTACTACCGCAGCACCCTCAGGCTGACGAGATAAAAAAATAAAAATAAAAAAAACAAAAAAAACGGTAGGTCCATAAGCAAAATGGGTACGGATGAAAACCCGAAAGGGCTCCGTGAGTAAAAACAGCAGGGATACCGGCGAGTGTTCGTAAAAACCTGAAAGGGCTCGAGCTCATTTAAAAAAAAGAATAAAAAAAAGAATAAAAAAACCGGTATGTCCATAAGTGAAATGGGCACGGATGAAAACCCGAAAAGGCTCCATGAGTAAAAACAGCAGGGCTACCGGTGAGTGTTCGTGAAAACCCGAAAGGGCTCCGTGGGTAAAAACAGCAGGGCTACCGGCGAGTGTTCGTGAAAACCCGAAAGGGCGCAACCTCGTTAAAAGACACTTACAAGGTCCTCTCGATCTTGTAAGGAGAAACCACCCGCGTGAGATCCTTACGACTTACAGAGAAGCAGCACACTTAGGGATCCTCACGATTCCTAAGGAGAAATTACACTTGCGAGATCCTCACGACTCGTAAGGAGAACTCTCTTATGGGACCCTCACGGCTCATAAGATTTGAAAGTCTTAAGTTACAGAGACCTGAACCTGTTCTTAAGCAACTCCCACAACCTTCGATATTGCCCTACAAGCGTCTCATACTGACCCTTGTATACAATCCACGGGCGCGAATAAACATTTCCCTAACCAAGTCACACCCGTGACTAGGGATATGTCCATATGATGAACAACCCTTGTAAGTCCTCTTGACTTATAAGGAGAAAACCCTTTTGTAAGATCCTTATGACTTACAGGGGAATATACACTTAGGAATCCTCACGATCCCTGAGGAGAAAACACACCTACGGGATCCTCATGACTTGTAGGGAGAAATACCTTTGTGAAACCATTACGGCTCATGAAGTCAAAAGCCTTAGTCGACAGGATCCTAACCCTGGTCGCTAAGCCACGTTTGTTCGACATCGATAGAGGCAAGTGATGATTCGCTCCTGGCATTATCCCAGTTGCAGCGATGCTGATGCCTAAACCGGTATCAAATTCCAAGCCCTTTCATGGCAAATGATGATTCGCTCCTGGCAATATTCCAGTTGTAGCGATGTTGATGCTGAGATCGGCACCAGATTCCAAGTTCCACACTCATGATAAAAAAAATCAGCGAGCTAAAAATGCATACGAAATAGACGAAATGATGGGGCAACTTGCAATAAAAAGCAGCAAGTAAAAATGTATGCGTATAAAAATAGCCGAAATGATTGGGCAACTCGCAATAAAAAACAGCGAGTGAAAATAAAATAAATAGCCGAAATGATTGGGGCAACTCGCAATAAAAATCAGCGAATGAAAATAAAATAAATAGCCGAAATGATTGGGCACCGCGAAAAATAGCCGAAATGATTGGGCAATCGCGACCTCCGCGATATAAAAGCTGAAATGATAGAGCATCGCGGAAGAAGAAAAAGAAAAAAAATGAATGAAACTTTTGCCCTACAGGTGAAATCACATCGATCCCTGTATACAATCCAGGGGCGCAAACAAATAAGGAACCATACCTTCCCAACAGGCTCCATCAGAAAGCAAAGCCAAATCTCGACGGTTCATAGACAACCTAGAGACAATCTCGACATTTGTCGCAATATTGCAGACACAATGTCAACAAACGGAGCAAAAGGAAGATTCCTAGCTTCAGGGTCTCGACGTCAACATCGACAACTTAGAGATCACCAACGGCGTTTCTCCTCACTCCAACTAGATGCAGACGTGACGTCAACAACTGACCTCAGAGTCGCAACGAAACGGAGTCATGGCAAAGTCCCTAGTTCCAAATCTCAATGGCCACATCTACGGTCTGGAGACCAACAACGGTGTGCCTCCTCATTCCAGCAGGACATAAATGTTACACCATCAAACGGAGCCACGACATAGTCCTTAGTTCCAAATCTCGATGGTTTACAGACAACTTAGAGACCATCTCAGCATTCGTCTCATTACAGCAGACGGGATGTCAACGACGGTGTTCCTTCGCAGTCCAGCAGGATGCAGATACAATGCCAACAAAAGACCTCACGGTCGAAACAAAGCGGAGTGACGGAAAAATCCCAGCTCCACCTCAGCATTCGTCTCGATACAGCAGACACAACATCACTAAAAGGAGCCATAGCAAAATCCCTAGTTCCAAACCTCGACGGTTCACTAGCAACCTAGAGACAACTGTGACGTTCGTCTCGATACAGCAGACGAGTTGTCACCCCAGCGTCTTTCTTCCAGCGGGGTTCAGACGCGATCGTCAAACAGTGGAGCCACGGCAAAGTCCCTAGTTCCAAACCTCAACGGTTCATTAAAACCTAGAGACAATCGCGACATTCGTCTCAATACAGCAGACGCAATGCCAGCAAACGAAGGAAAGGCCAAATTCCTAGCTTCGAAGTCTTAACGGCAAGTCATATAAAGCCTGAATGACAATCGGAGATCATCTCACACCAGCGCGAAATGGTCACCACTTTGACGTTCGTCTCGACACAGCAGACGCAACATCATCAAAGAAACGGAGCCACGGCAAAATCCCTAGTTCCAAACCTCGACGGTTCACCAGCAACCTAGAGACAACTATGACATTCGTCTCGATACATCAGACGAGTTGTCACCCCAGCGTTCTTCCTCTAGCAAGGTTCAGACGCGACAATCAAACAAATGGAGCCATGGCAAATTCCCTAGTTCCAAACCTCGACGGTTCACCAGCAACCTAGAGACAACCACGACGTTCGTCTCGATACAGCAGATGAGTTGTCACCCCAGCGTTCTTCCTCCAGCAGGGTTCAGACGTGACAATCAAACAAACGGAGCCACGACAAAACCCTTAGTTCCAAACCTCGACGGTTCACCAGCAACCTAGAGACAACCGCGACGTTCGTCTCGATACAGCAGACGAGTTGTCACCCAAGCGCTCTTCCTCCAGCAGGGTTCAGACGCGACGATCAAACTAACGGAGCCACGGCGAAATCCCTAGTTCCAAACCTCGACGGTTCACCAGTAACCTAGAGACAACCGCGACATTCGTCTCGATACAGCAGACGCAATGTCAAAAAACGAAGCAAAGGCCAAATTCCTAGCTTCAGGGTCTTGACGGCAACTCACATAAAACCTGAAAGACTCTCGGAGATCATCCCACACCAGCGTGGAGTGGTTATGACTCATCGGGGCTCTCCAAAATGAGCCTAACCTCAAGTAAAAAGCGGCATGGCAAAATTCCTAACGCTTGCTCTTCCGACGGTCAAACTGCCAAGGAGGATTGCTTGAAGACGTCTTGTCCAGCCCCCGAAGGGATCAGAGACACGGCAGTCGCAGGGCTACTCGAACAACACGATTGCCTATCAAGGAATATATCAGCTAATGCGACGGTACGATGGCCAAAACCCTAAGTACCACAGACCCTAACAAACTTCTGTCGTAAAGAGCAGAGGTTAACTGTAACGTTAGGATGTTCTTGCGAGAAATGCTCGATTCGTCTCGACTTGTGAAGAAATTGATGTCTTTGCGAGAACTTCTTGATGCGGCTCGACTCGTGAGATAAAGCCTTAGGCAGTGGGCATAAAAGAAACCTGTTTCCTAAGCACCGAGACCCTGCAAGTCGGTCCAAAACGGTCTCTTGCATACTATCCACGGGTCTCACTCTCCAAAGTCGAATCTCGACAAGAAGGGAAACAACCGCTTACGAGTCCTCTCGACTCGTGAGAGGGAAAATTCCCTTATGAGATCCTTATGACTTATAAGAGAAAACACACTTAGGGATCCTCACGATCCCTAAGGAGAAAATACACCTACGAGATCTTCTCGATCCGTAGGGAGAAAAGTCTTTATGAGACCCTTACGACTCATAAAGTTGAAAAGTCTTAGGCAGCAGATCTGAACCTGCGTCCTAAGCCCTCATTACCTCTTGAAGGAGCCAATACAGAATGCTCGCTCTATCATCCATCGACCATGTTTACTAAAGTAACATGTTTGCAATAAAAGAAAGAAGAAAGCGACGGAAAGAACATCCGATTTGCATTTAATCAAGCGTTCGAGACACATCCATTCATGCATATGCAAAAGACTCAGAACGAGAAATAAGACAAGCTGAAATAAAAAAATTTCCATTCATATGGCAAAGAGTTCTTACAATCATAAAGAAATAAACAAAGACATTGTCCGAATCATTACAATGGCAAAACCTCGGATCCTGGACAGGGATTGAGGAACTCGAAAGTGACCTTGTCCAAGAATTTCCAAGCTTGGTGAACCATCCTGGTGTGCTTCCTTTCGTGAGCACGGGTGTCGGGATCCCCACTGATGTCCTCCACCCTCCGATAAGCAGCAAGAATGGCGGACTGTTGAAAGGCTTCGTGCAAGAGATCGATGAGATTGTTTCGCCGTCTCTTCGAGATTAAGTTCATCAGGTACACTGAGTGCACCTTGTCCTCGGCGGCGTCCAATGCTCTAAGCGGCACGCCGGTAAAGAATAGGGGAAGCGCTCCCCAGATGGTTCCCACAATATGCTTCAACAGAGGGGAGCGCCAAGGAAGCAGTGGACCGTTGTACGCGTCGAAGCGACTCATGATCTTGGCACACTCAGCGTTAGTAAATTCTCGATTTTGAGAACGGCCAAGTCGGCGGATGTCCCCGTAAGAGATAATCTCGTCGAGATCGTACATGTGGGCGCCCATTACTCCTATAAAAGAAAATTGACAAAATTAGCAACTCTTAAGAGTTCTGCTATATGATTTAAAAAGGAGAAAAGCTCCATTAATGAATCAAGAAATTAAAAATGAAATCTTTCAGAGAGCAGAACTCTATTGATGGAATCCTAACAGGGTTCTTTTTAGTTCTCTTTAGATCCCTTTGGACCTATAGAGCAAAGCTCTGCTAAGTGAAACCCTAAATGGGTTTCTTTTAGATCAGGGATCTATTGAGAGCAAAGCTCTGTCAATGAAAATTAATTTAATTTAATTTAATTTAAATTTAAATTTTCACCTAAAAGTTTTAAGAGTTTAACTCTTGAAGTTCTTGAAAATAAAAAACAGGGCTCTGGGTTCTGAAAGTAAAATTTTGAAGATGAAAATCATCTAAGCGACCAAAGGTCCTATTTATAGGCATCAAGTGCCCTTTCAACTTCCAAGAGTTACCGCGATGGTTGGAATTCTGCCACCGCTGTGCTCATGTTGGGGCCACGTAAGCACAACGGTGGGGGGGCATTTGTTTACCCCAATCAAAGCAAAACTCTGTTCAAATTCCAAGGCCGAAAACGAAGCAACGTTTCTATTTCCCCTAATCAGAGCAAGGCTCTATTCTGAAAATTAAAATAAAAAATTAAAATTAAAAATTAAAAAAATTAAAGAAGCAACGCTTCAGCTGACTTGCGCTCTGCGCTGCGCGACACGTGGCAGCACAGTTGCGCTAGCGCAGTTGTGCTGCGCTCTGCGCTGCGCGCCACGTGCCAGCGCGGTTGCGCTGCGCTCTGCGCTGCGCGACACGTGTCAAGCGCAGGTGCGTTTGCGCCAAACAGAATTAAAATTCTAGTAAGAACTTTCTGTTCTTGTTAAAATAAAAAGATTGTCTTCTGTAAAACAGAATCCCTTGGATCAAAGATCCAACGGAGTGGAAAATTCCCCAAATTACTCAGAGAATAATCTTTTTAACAAATTTAAGAAATTAATGGGAACTATATAAAGGCCCCTAGAACCCAATTCAAAAACAACACAGAGTGAAAAACAGAGAATTCCTCTAAAGAAAATTTTGAGAAGAGCTCAGAAAAAGAAAAGGTAAAAACCTCTGAATAAAGAAGAATTTCTTCTAAAAAGATCATTGATCAGAGGAACAAGATCAAAGATCTTCAATAAAAATATAATAATAATAAAGGCATCGCCTTTTGATGAACCACTGGTTCTTTGAAAACAAGAAAATTTGTTTTCTTTGATCTAAAATTGATCAAAATAATAAAACAGTACCCTGCACTTGCAAAATCTGCACTGTTGCGCTCTCGGGTTGGCGCAAGCCACCATAGAGCGCCACGTGTCAGCCCCATAATGATCTGCACTATGCGCTGTTAAAATAAGAGCACTTCTTTCATGAATTGGTGCAACCCACCAGAGTGCACCACGTGTCAGAAGCGCAACAGCGCAGCGCACTGCGCTTGCGCTCACCAGAGCGTGACACATGTCACCTCCATATGGACTTGCGCCTTGCGCTCCTCAATCAGCGCAAAGCGCCTGACAAGACATGTGGCACTCTGTCGGACTAATTAATGCAATGCATTATCAAGGGCAGAGTCTAATAAAGAAAGGTCTATCAGACTAAACAAAGTGTTATGCACTATTAAAAGGGATAAAGCCCAAACAAAGGTCTATCAGGCTCAAAATAGATGTTGTGCATCATTTAAAAAGGGCATAGCCCAATTAAAAGGGGGCCTAATAGGCCAGACAAAATGCACTGCATTATTAAACAAAGGGCAAATCTCAAGCCAAGGTCCAACAGGCCAACCACAAATAAAAAACGTTGAATATTTTCAACTGGACTTAGCCCAATCATGGCCGTAAGTCCTCAAATTAAATTGACTGAGCACGACTGCTCCTTTAAATCAATTTACATCCGGTTCAAGGGTACATCTCTGAACTCCTCTGACATCTGTCGTTGTAATCCTTCAACGACGTCAGAGAGGTGATGGGTCCCAACGGACATACATGAAATGGACCGCAATGTCCTTAAACTATCAATGGACCGCAATGTCCTTAAACTACCAATGGACCGCCACGTCCCTAAACTGGAACATGGACCACTACGTCCCTAAACTGGAACAATAGAGCCCCCAAACACACTTTTGTCGGATCTAAACGATCCCGTTTAAGTTGATCTTAGCCTCAAATATGGCTAACGTATCCTTAAACATTCAAACAGACTTTAGTCCCAAATCGGACTATAGATCCCCCAATCAACTTTGGTTCAAGGGTACATCTCTGAACTCCTCTGACACCTATCGTTATAATCCTTCAACGGCGTCAGAGAGGTGACGGGTCCCGACGGTCATACATGCAATGGACCACTACGTTCCTAACAATAGAGCCTCCAAACGCTCTTTTGTCGGATCTAAACGATCCCGTTTGAGTCGATCTTAGCCTTAAATCTGGCTAATGTATCCTTAAACATTCAATCGGACTACATATTCCCTATTCAACTTTGGTTTAAGGGTACATCTCTGTTCCCCTCCGAATGGCGGCGCACAGGACCGTGATGTCCTGACGCTGAGATTCGGGGCAGATGCTATTTGATTTTATACGTCCACCTCTCCGAAGATGCCAAGTTGATTTATGGCACCGTGTATCGGAGGTTTAGACGGATGCGGCCGATGTAGCAGACTTCGTCAGATTCCCCCTCGCTTGAGGGGTTTTTGATTGTGGGGACGCTCTTCCCTACAGGCGCAAGCCCCTGCAGTTAATTACGCTACCGCATCGCGGTAACAACTTTCTCCTTCTCCAGAATTTCACTTCGTGTCGTGTGTGTTTGTTTTGTTTGTGGTTGCCCGTGGATTGTATACGGAGACTGAGTAATGTCGTCGCCCGTAGGACGTGGATTAGTCCAAATCCGTATTTACTTAGATTTGGGTTTGGTGTTTTTAGTTTAAGGATACGTTAGTCGTATTGAGACTAAGATCGACTTAAACGTTCGTCAAGGATGCGTTAGTCCTGTTTTTGGACTAAGATCAACTTAACGTGTTGATCCATTTAATATATGGCCGTCGGGACTCATCACCTCTCTGACGTCGTTGAAGGATTACAACGATGTATGTCAGAGGAGTTTAGAGATGTACCCTTGAACCAAAGTTGATTTGGAGTTTTATCATTCATTTAAATGTCTAAGGATACGTTAGCCGTATTTGGGGCTGAGATCAACTTAAACGGGACCGTTTAGATCCGGAAAAAGAGCATTTGGAGGCTCTTTTGTTCCAGTTTAGGGAAATAGTGGTCCGTGCTCCAGTTTAGGGACATGGTGGTCTATATTCCAGTTTAAAGACATGGTGGTCCGTTATTAGTTTAAGGACGTTTCGGTCCGATATTAGTTTAAGGACGTTTCGGTCCGATATTAGTTTAAGGACGTCTCGGTCCGATATTAGTTTAAGGACGTCTCGGTCCGATATTCCAGTTTAGGGACGTGGGGGTCTATCGCCAGTTTAGGGACGTGGTGGTCTATCATTAGTTTAAGGACGTTTCGGTCCGACATTAGTTTAAGGACGTTTCGGTCCGACATTAGTTTAAGGACGTTTCGGTCCACGAGTTTAAGGACCCCGCAGTCCATTTGAATGTTTAGTCGTCGGGACCCGTCACCTCTCTGACGTCGTTGAAGGATTACAACGATGGGTGTCAGAGGAGTTCAGAGATGTACCTTCGAACCGGATGTAAATTGATTTAGGAGAGCAGCTGTGCTCAGTCAATTTAGTTTGAGGACTTACGACCATGATTGGGGTAAGTCCAGTTTCAACATCTTTTGTCTTTGGCCTGTGCCAGGGCTTTGCCCCTTTTTAGTAATGCACTGCATTATTCTTGTTTTGGTTGGGCTCTTCCCTTTTATAAATGATGCAGAGCATCTATTTTGTTTGGGCTCTGCCCTGCATAGCACTTTTTTATTAGGCCTGTTAGGCCTTTTAATTGGGCTCTGTCCCTTTTCTTTAATAATGTAGAGCATTAAATACTTTGACAGTGCCCCACGTGGCTTGTCAGGCGCTTTGCGCCAAGTAATGAGCGCAAATTCATATGGTGGTGACACGTGTCATGCTCTGGTGAGCGCAAGCGCAACAGCGCAGTGCGCTGCGTCAGTGCGTTGCGCTGTTGCACTGCTGACACGTGGCGCGGCTTGCGCAATAGTGCATTTCTGGCAAGTGCTGGGCACTGTTCTTATTCTTTTGGATCAATTTCAGATAAAAATATGCGAGGCACTGTTATCTTGAGAATCTTTTAGATTCAGAACCAATGGTTCATAAAAAGAAGTGCAAGGCACTGTTTTTTATTTGTTTATTTTCCTTTTCCTTAGAGGTCCTTGATCTTGTTCTCAGATCAATGATCTGTTCAGAAGAAATTCTTCTTTTCAAAGGTTTACCTTCTTTTCTTTCTGATTTCTTCTCAAACTTTCTTTTTAGGATTTCTCTGAATTCTTTCTCTGTTTCTCTGTCAATGTTCTCTCTTCTTCTTTTTTTTTATTTTAGAAAGAAGGATCATTGGTCGTTGGGACCCACCACCTCTCCGACGACACTGAGAGATTACAGTGCCATATATCGAAGGTGTGAAAGGATGTACCCTTTGAACCATGTCTCACTCATTAGGGGGAAGAACAGGCTGGAGCTTAAGCTTCGCGCACACGTGTTGGGCGCACGTGCGTCGCACGTGTTGGGTGCTCATATTTGCACGTAGCGCACATGGATCTTGCGCATATGCGCATTATGGGGGGAGCAAGCTCCTATGGAGAACGAGTCACCTTTTAATTGAATATTCTCATGTGGTGTGCACGTGCGTTGCACGTGGTGCGCGCATGGCGGGCACACGTGCGTTGCACGTGGCGCACATGCGTATTATGAGGAGAAACAGAGCTTCTATATGTGGAGAACAGGCTCCTTTTAATATTATTAAATGTTCTTATGTGGTGCGCACGTGCGTTGCACGTGGTGCGCGCGTGGCGAGCACACGTGCGTTGCACGTAGCGCACATGCGCATCATGAGGAGAAGCAGGGCTTCTATATATGGAGAACATGCTCCTTTTAATATTATTAAATGTTCTCATATGGTGCGCACGTGCGTTGCACGTGGTGCGCGCGTAGCGAGCACACGTGCGTTGCACGTAGCGCACATGCGCATTATGAGGAGAAGCAGGGCTTCTATATATGGAGAACAAGCTCCTTTTAATATTATTAAATGTTCTCATGTGGTGCGCACATGTGTTGCACATAGTGCCGCATGGCGAGCACACGTGCGTTGCACGTAGCGCACATGCGCATTATGAGAAGAAGCAGGGCTTCTATATATGGAGAACATGCTCCTTTTAATATTATTAAATGTTCTCATGTGGTGCGCACGTGCGTTGCACGTAGTGCCGCATGGCGGGCACATGTGCGTTGCACGTAGCGCACATGGCACTTGCGCATATGCACATTATGGAGGAGCATGCTCCTATCTTGGAGAACTAAGCTCCTTTGAGTATTGAATCCTTTGAGGATTTTAACTCCCCCTTTCTAAGAGGTATCCCCTCTTATTTATATGGGAGTGGTAGAGAAGCCATCTCTCCTTTTCCCGATGTGGGACTAAAAAATGCATTCCCCATGTAGTAGAGCATTACTTTAGATTACACGTGTATAACACATTTGCTCATAATTTTTTATCTCGGATGAATTATGAGGCCCATAATATATCAAATCGAAGGTCTTTTCGAGATACTTTCAATATCATCAGAATTTAGCTGTTTTTCGTTCCGGAGTTTGTCAAAATACAGCTCGGAAAATACTGGTTCGCATCTTCTTCCTTAGATCACATGTGCATAGACATTTGCTCATAACTTTTGATCCCGGATGAATTATAAGGCCCATAATATATCAAATCGAAGGATTTTTCGAGATGCTTTCAATACTATCATAATTTAACAGTTTCTCATTGGGGAGTTTATCAAAATACAGGCCGGAAGATACTGGTTCGCATTTTCTTAAGCGTATCGCTGCCATTTGATACCTTTGACTCTTTTGCGCAAAAAATTTTGTCGGGAACAAATGCCCACCACTACTTTGCCCACGTAAGTATATATGTGGGTGAAGTAGTGCAGAGTAATGCATAGCGTATGACCAGTTTTGGGTTGGTATATAACTTTCAGAATCTTGATCAGAGAAGATAACGAGCGGACACAAGCGTCGTCATTTATCATTGACTCAAATCTCGACTCTTAAAAGATATAGTTCCAAACTCTCAATTCCATGAGCCGCACCCTTCTATTTCTTTATGTTTTACTCTGGTATGAAGTAGTTTATACGCTCATGAGTAACTTCTCCATTTCGGTGGAATGTAGCTTTAGCAAGTGTGGCTCGTAGATGGTCCATCTTAACCTCTTTGTAGGGCAGTAATGGCTTAGAAGACAGGGGTAGGATCTGCCACCTAAGACTTTTCAACTTTATGAGCCATGAGGGTCTCATAAAGACTTTTCTCCCTACGGATCGAGAGGATTTCGTAGGTGTATTTTCTCCTTAGTAATCGTGAGGATTCCTAAGTATGTTTTCTCTTATAGGTCGTAAGGATCCTGTAAGAGAATTTTTCCCTCTTACGAGTCGAGAGGACTCGTAAGCGGTTGTTTCCCTCCTTGTCGAAACTCGACTTCGGAGAGTGAGACCCGTGAATAGTATGCAAGAGACCGGTTTAGATCGACTTGCAGGGTCCCATTGTTCAGGAAGCAAGTTTTTTAGTCCCTGCTTCCTGAGGATTCATCTTGTAAGTTGAGACGAATCGGGAATTTCCCGCGGAGGCACTGGTTGCCCTGCGAGCCGACGCGAATCAGGAGGCTCTCATCAAGGATTGTTTGTATCCGTGAGTCGAGGGATTTGCTAGGGATTATTTGTTTCCCTAGCGCCAAGGATTATTTGTTTCCTGGGGGTTGAAACGAGTCGAGAATTTCCCACGGAGGCACTGGTTGCTCTGCGAGTCGACGCGGATCAGGAGGCTCTCGTCAAGGAGTGTTTGTATCCGTGAGTCGAGGAGTTTGCTAGGGATTATTTGTTTCCCAAGCGCCAAGGATTATTTGTTTCCTTGGGGTTTGAAACGAGTCGAGAATTTCCCACGGAGGCACTGGTGGCTCTGCGAGTCGACGCGGATCAGGAGGCTCTCATCAAGGAGTGTTTGTATCCGTGAGTCGAGGAGTTTGCAAGGGATTATTTATTTCCCAAGCGCCAAGGATTATTTGTTTCCTTGGGGTTTGAAACGAGTCGAGAATTTCCCACGGAGGCACTGGTGGCTCTGTGAGTCGACGCGGATCAGGAGGCTCTCGTCAAGGAGTGTTTGTATCCGTGAGTCGAGGAGTTTGCTAGGGATTATTTGTTTCCCAAGCGCCAAGGATTATTTGTTTCCTTGGGGTTTGAAACGAGTCGAGGATTTCCCACGGAGGCACTGGTGGCTCTGCGAGTCGACGCGAATCAGGAGGCTCTCATCAAGGAGTGTTTGTATCCGTGAGTCGAGGAGTTTGCTAGGGATTATTTGTTTCCCAAGCGCCAAGGATTATTTGTTTCCTTGGGCTTTGAAACGAGTCGAGGATTTCCCACGGAGGCACTGGTGGCTCTGCGAGTCGACGCGGATCAGGAGGCTCTCGTCAAGGAGTGTTTGTATCCGTGAGTCGAGGAGTTTGCTAGGGATTATTTGTTTCCCAAGCGCCAAGGATTATTTGTTTCCTTGGGGTTTGAAACGAGTCGAGAATTTCCCACGGAGGCACTGGTGGCTGTGCGAGTCGACGCGGATCTGGAGGCTCTCATCAAGGAGTGTTTGTATCCGTGAGTCGAGGAGTTTGCTAGGGATTATTTGTTTCCCAAGCGCCAAGGATTATTTGTTTCCTTGGGGTTTGAAACGAGTCGAGAATTTCCCACGGAAGCACTGGTAGCTCTGCGAGTCGACGCGGATCAGGAGGCTCTCGTCAAGGAGTGTTTGTATCCGTGAGTCGAGGAGTTTGCTAGGGATTATTTATTTCCCAAGCGCCAAGGATTATTTGTTTCCTTGGGGTTTGAAACGAGTCGAGGATTTCCCACGGAGGCACTGGTGGCTCTGCGAGTCGACGCGGATCAGGAGGCTCTCGTTAAGGAGTGTTTGTATCCGTGAGTCGAGGAGTTTGCTAGGGATTATTTTTTTCCCAAGCGCCAAGGATTATTTGTTTCCTTGGGGTTTGAAACGAGTCGAGAATTTCCCACGGAGGCACTGGTGGCTCTGCGAGTCGACGCGGATCAGGAGGCTCTCGTCAAGGAGTGTTTGTATCCGTGAGTCGAGGAGTTTGCTAGGGATTATTTGTTTCCCAAGCGCCAAGGATTATTTGTTTCCTTGGGGTTTGAAACGAGTCGAGGATTTCCCACGGAGGCACTGGTGGCTCTGCGAGTCGACGCGGATCAGGAGGCTCTCGTCAAGGAGTGTTTGTATCCGTGAGTCGAGGAATTTGCTGAAGACACTGGTTTCTCCAGAGTTGGACTGAACCGTCAAGATTTGGCTTCGTCTTCTGGCGGAGCCTGTTAGGAAGGTATAGTTCCCTCTTTGTTTACGCCCTTGGATTGTATACAGGGATCGATGTGATCTTAACTGTAGGGCCAAAGTTTTATCATTTCTTCTGTTTATTTTATTTTATTTCCGCGATACTCTATCATTTCAGCTTTTATATCACGAAGGTCGCGACTGCCCAATCATTTCGGCTATTTTTTCGCGGTGCCCAATCATTTCGGCTATTTATTTTATTCTTATTCGCTGCTTTTTATTGCGGTTGCCCTATCATTTCGGCTATTTCGTATGCATGTGCGGCTTATTGGCTTTTCACTGTAGACCGATTTCGGCATCAGCACCGCTACAACTGGGATATTACCAGGAGCAAATCATCATCTGCCTCTGTCGATGTCGAACAAAGGTGGCTTAGCGACCAGGGTTAGGGTCCTGTCGGCTAAGGCTTTTGACTTCATGAGCCGTAATGGTTTCACGAAGTTATTTCTCCCTACAAGTCGTGAGGGTCTCGTAGGTGTATTTTCTCCTTAGGACTCATGAGGATTCCTAAGTGTTCGTTTCCTCTGTAAGTCGTAAGGATCCTACAGGTGGGTTTTCTCCTCATAAATCGAGAGGATTTACAAGGGTTGTTTACCATGCGAACATATCCCCAGTCACGGATGAGACTTGGTTAGGGAAATTTTTATTCACGCCCGTTGATTGTATACAAGGGTCAGTATTGAGCCACTTGTAGGGCAATATCGGAAGTTGTGGGGGTTGCTTAAGGACATGTTTAGGTCTTTGTAACTTAAGACTTTCAACTCTTATGAGCCGTGAGGGTCCCATAAGAGAGTTCTCCTTACGAGTCGTGAGGATCTCGCAAGTGTATTTTCTCCTTAGGAATCGTGGGGATCCCTAAGTGTGCTACTCCCTTGTGAGTCGTAAGGATCTCACGTGGGTGGTTTCTTCTTATAAGGTCGAGAGGACCCTATAAGTGTCCTTTAATGAGGTTGCGCCCTTTCAGGTTTTCACAAACACTCGCCGGTAGCCCTGCTGTTTTTACTCACGGAGCCCTTTCGGGTTTTCATCCGCGCCCATTTTGCTTATGGACATACCGTTTTTTTTTATTCTTTTTATTTTTATATATTTTTTTCCTCTTTTTTTTTACGAGGTCGCGCCCTTTCGGGTTTTCACGAACACTCGCCGGTAGCCCTGCTGTTTTTACTCACGGAGCCCTTTCGGGTTTTCATCCGTGCCCTTTTTGCTTATGGACATACCGTTTTTATTTTATTTTATTTTTATAAGTTTTTTTTATATCTCGTCAGCTTAAGATGCTGCGGTAATAGTTTAAAGACGTTTCGGTCTGCTATTAGTTTAAGGACATTTCGGTCCGTCATGGAGAAGGCCGGCTACTGCTTATAAAGCTTGAGCTTAGGAAGATAGCGAGCGGACATAGTCGTCGTCATCTATCATTGACCTAGGCCGTGGCTTATTAAGCGTAGTATCTCTTTAGGAAGCGACTGTTTATTGGCCTGAAAGGCCTTTCACCGTGCATGTCCATGAGTAGATAGGCCCCACCCTGGTAGACCTTATCTATGATGTACGGGCCTTCATAGTTTGGCTCGAATTTTCCTCGCTTGGCGCGATTGGGGATCATAGGCCTTTTGACCACTAGCACGAGTTCGCCTTGGCGAAATGTCCTCGGTCGAGTCAGTCATTCATATGAGCGCGTCATCTTTGCTTTATAGGCCTCTAGATTTTGTTGCGCTATGAGCCGGGTTTCATCAAGGGTGTCAAGCTCCTCAAGCCGAAGGTGAGCATTTTCTTCGTCCGTCAGCTCATAGTGGACTGCCACTTATAGAGAGGGTAACTCTATCTCGAGGGGGAGTACTGCTTCCGTCCCAAATACCAACGCGTACGGCGTTGTGCTTGTGGCCGTCTTGAACGTAGTTCGATATGCCCAGAGAGCTTCTTGAAGCCTCTCGTGCCAGTCTCTCTTATTTCGGGACACCGTCTTTTTCATAATTTTCGTCAGGGTCTTGTTGAAGGCTTCAGCTAGACCATTAGCTCGCGGATTATAAACCGAGGAATATCTCCAGTCTATATTATGCTGTTGCGCAAAGCGACTGATCTTGTAGCTTCTGTAAGCTGGCCCGTTATCGGAGATGATTCGTCGCGGAGTTCCAAACCGATATATGACGTGCGTCTTGAAGAAGTGGAGGATATTCTCCGTCTTTACTTCCCTCAGCGGTACTGCTTCTGCCCATTTGGAGAAGTAGTCAGTCGTTGCCAGGATGAAACGATGTCTCCTAGACGATGCTGGTTCGATAGGGCCGACTATGTCAGTCCCCCACATTTCGAATGGTCAGCTAGCCACCGTTGGATGTAGTTGATTCGGATGCTGGTGGATGAACTCCCCATGGATTTGGCATGAGTGGCATTGCTTCGCATATTCGAGGCAGTTCTGAATCATCGTGGGCCAGTAGTAGCCCATCCGTTTTATCTTCAACTTCATCTTTGGGCCCGCTTGGTGAGAACCGCAGAGTCCGTCGTGAACTTCCTGGACGACCCTTTTTGCTTCGTCAGGTCCTAAGCATCTCAGCCATAGAGAATCAAATGACCTCTTTTACAGGGTATCATTGACGAAGGCGAAAGACAGAGCTCGTTTCATGAGTTGATGTCTTGTGGATGCTTCTTCAGGCATTCGGTGGGACTTGAAGTAATCTATGAAGACTTCTCTCCAATCCTCGGCATTTTTCCAATCTTGTGCTTGCAGGGTCGTCTGCTCGCTCGCTCCCTTTTCTTCGGATGATTCCGGAGATATTTCTGCTGGGGCAAGCACTCGATGGCTTTGTACCACGATTCTAACGTCATCGAGGTTCTCGTCAGCCAGTTCTTTAGCAAGTTTGGCCAACGCGTCTGCTTTGCTATTTTCCGCACGCGGTATGTTCTCCAAAGTATAGGAGGGAATTTGGGTCAACAGTTGTTGCACCTTTTCCCCGTACTTCACCAACTCCGGTTTGCACGTTTGGGAGTCGCCGTTTACTTGACTAACGGCCAGTTGAGAATCTCCGTATATGAGGAGGTCTTCAATTCCCATGTCAATGGCGATCTCGAGGCCAGCTATCAGAGCTTCGTATTCGGCTTCATTGTTTGTCCTCGGCTCCGTCAGGGAGAACGCATAGCGCATTATCCCTCCTTGTGGAGTTACAAAGTTGAGTCCTACCCCCGATTTGATTATAAGGGTATTTTGTTTGCGCTTTTTCATGGAAGATGCTCCATCGAAATAAAGTTCCCATTGGGTATCACCACCGTCGATCGCGTCGAACGCATGTTCGTCCGGCAAATCGCAATTTAGAGGAGAATCGGCGGGTATGGAATGCTCAGCGAGGAACTCAGCGATGGCCTGGCCCTTCACTACCTTGAGAGGTTGATACGTTATCGAAAACTCCATCAAGAGTAGGGCCCATTTAGCGAGTCGTCCCGTCAATATGTCCTTTGACATCAAGTATTTAAGGGGGTCCACCTTTGAAATGAGACGGACCTCATGCGCCAACGCATAGTGCCTAAGCTTTGTTATCGCGAAGATCAACGCCAGGCAATGTTTTTCAATAGGGGAGTAGTTGCTTTCTGCCCCCAGTAGAACTCGACTTAAGTAGTAGAGTGCTCTTTCTTTCCCTTGATCGTTCTCTTGTGCCCATAATGCGCCTAAAGAACCTTCGGGGGCGGTTGTATAAAGAATGAGAGGCTTTCCCTTAACCGGAGCAGCCAACACTGGAGGGTTTTGCAGGTATTGCTTGATCTCGTCTAGTGCGCTTTGGCACTTTTGATCCCAGACGAACGGGGTTCCCTTCTTCATCAGGTGACTGTAAGGACGGCACTTGCCTGAAAGATTGGCTATAAATCGCCGTATGTATGCGAGCTTCCCTTGGAGAGATCGCAACTGTTTGAGAGTTCTTGGCGGAGGCATTTCCATGATCGCTTTGATCTTTGACGGATCTATTTCAATACCTCGGTGTTGAACAATGAATCCCAGGAATTTGCCTGAGGAAACTCCGAATGCACACTTGAGCGGGTTCATCTTTAAGTTGTATTGCCGAAGGCGTTGAAATACGGTCTTCAGATGCTCGAGATGTTCCTCATATGATTTGCTTTTAACAACGAGGTCGTCGATATAGCATTCGACGATTTCGTGTATAAGGTCATCGAAGATCTTCGTCATGGCCCTTTGATAAGTGGCACCGGCATTCTTTAAACCGAAGGGCATTACTTTATAACAAAATATACCTAGAGGGGTCCTGAATGCGGTGCGCTTCTGGTCTTCGGGATGCATCTTTATCTGGTTATACCCCGATGAGCCGTCCATGAAGGAGAAAACCTCATGAGTGGATGTATTGTCTATCATCAATTCGGTGACTGGCACTGGGAAATCATCCTTCGGGCAAGCTTTATTGAGATCCCGAAAGTCCACGCATATGCGCACCGTCCCATTTTTCTTCATCACCGGAACAATGTTAGCGATCAATTCAGGATATTGGACCTCCTGGATAAAACCGGAGTCGATCATCTTCTTGACTTCGGCGTTGATACTCATTTCAAGCTCGAGCTGCATTCTCCTCGGCGCCTGTTTGACTGGCTTGATGTCCGGGGATATCGCCAATTTGTGTACAGCCATTTCTGGATCTAGTCCCGGCATTTCGGAATAGTTCCACGCGAAGCAATCTCTATGTTGTAGAAGCACATCCTTTAACGTAGCTACCCTTTCTTCAGATAGTAACTCGCTGATAAATGTCGGTCGTGGATCGTTTGCCGTCCCCAACTCAATCTTCTTGAGGTTATCTGCAGTGGTATGGATTCCATCTTCTAGTTCTTTTGGCGCTGGTGGGAATTCTAAGATTATCTCGTCGCTACTGTTTTCGAAGCACCAAGGGAGCTCATCTATGTCCTCGGGCTCTTCTTTTAATATTGTAATCATGTGACAGGTGCAAACTCGCTTCCAATCCCAATGTGGGACCGGTTCTTCTTTCGTGGCCTTGGGCTCGTGCTTCTGTGGTGGCACTACCCTCCAGTTGTCGGACAGAGCGAACTTGCCAAGCTGGTACTGATCCTCGACCCAATTCTTAAAGGTGAAGCAATCTTCAAGAGGATGCCCTATTACTCGGTGGTAAGAGCAATAGTTTGGGTCAGAGACTTCGCCTGCTTGTTCGGGGTTTTTGGACTCCGGCAGTGTAAGCATTCGATGTTTTAGAGCAAGATCAAGTATCTTCTTCGTCTTGTCTCGAGGAAACGAGTACGCTCGACCCATTTTCTTCATGAGGGATAGATCAATAACGCTCGACTCCCGTTTGCGTGGCTTCTTAGCCCTGCTTTGTTGCTGTTGAGCGCCTTTTTGGCCTTTTGACTTATTTCTGCTTTTGCGCCGAGCCTTCTTTATAACAGGTTGACAAGGAGCAGCCTTTTCATCTTTGACGGCTTGTTGGAGAAGGCGTTGCATTCTGGCTTTCTCGTAGATGACCATTTCGCGGTTATGGTCGTCTCGGATTTTTTGACCCGCTTCCCTTATAAGTTTTTCCATTTGTTCTTCGAACGACGGACTGGGTTCCTTTGCATCTGGCACTTTTATTGGCTCAGGATTAGCGTCCTCCCATTGAGCATATGCTTCTTCATCGAAGTCGTACACGACATAGCAGCTGTTTAGTAGCCCCCGTTTCTTTGACCGGACGTATCCAAGCCCAATTGTTTCCATTCTCCCATTAGGCAGTTTGCGTTGAGTCCCGGGAACGTTCCAGACTTTGTCATAGAACTTGGCTTTTTGAACGGTCTGCTTGAAGGATATCCTCTGGCGTTTCAGCAGCTTTTTCAAACCCTCTGTATAATATCTGGGAAGATGGATAGGCTGAAGCCGGTCGAGCGTAGGATCCGCGCCATGCCAGATTTCTTTTTCCACCTTGGTTTCTTCAGAGCGGTAGAACAGAATTGCTTTTTCGCTTTCTCGCCTGGGAGGGATGTAGAATGTTTGTAGTTCTTCTACATTGTAGATATTAAGTGCATCCAGTTCTTTATGGTGTTTAAGCGGCACTATGGCGACTTGTAGACTTTGCTCTTCGTCAGCGGACGTTTGTATTGAAGGTCGAGCAGAGAATACAGCATGGACTTCATCTTCCGAGTCGCTGCCAAAGACCAACGTAGGAGTGGACGGTCCTGGCTTGTTGTGTTGGGGCAGACCCGAATAAACTATCTCCTCTTTCTCTTCAGTATCACTGCCGAAGACAGGGATGGTAGCGTTAGCTTTATTCTCCGGTTTGTGACACTTCTCCGTATCTTCGAAATCCGGTAAGAAGTATTTGGCATCTTCATACTTATGAACTTCGTTCACGGAGAACGGGTTCAGTTCTCCCGTCACGGTATACTCGAAACCATCCTTAAAATACTTCATACACTGATGTTGTGTAGAAGGGATGATGTTGTACTCGTGTAACCATGGCCGGCCGAGCAAAACGTTGTAGCATGTCTTGGCGTCTATGACGTAAAACTTAATGTCCGTGACGAGTAGCCCGAAGCGTAGCGTCAGTATCACAGATCCAAGGGTCTTTGATGATTGGGAGTCGAACCCGGAAATGGTGATCTTGTCCCGAGCAAGGTGCTGGACGCTCATGCAGATTTCCTTCAACACCCGCACGTTGAGTGGGTTAACAGACGATCCGTTATCGATCAGGATTTTGCCTATCTTAACATCGTGGCAGTATCCCGAGACATAGAGAGGGTGATTGTGTTCGCACGTCCCGAGTAGAAGGTCTTCATCGCCAAAAGTAACATCGGCCGTGTGCACTTCTTCCAATTCATCCTTCATCTTTTCCTCGGCCAGGCATGCTTGGAATTGTTCCGGATCTTGTAGTGCCTTGATCAACGAATCTCTCGCCTCCTTTGATAGCAAAAGGGCGTCAAGAATGCTGAGCTGTGAGGGTAGCTTCCTCAGATGCGCTAAGACGTTGTAATCCACCTTATTCTTCTTCGGTGGGTTGTTGGCGTTTAGCTCTTCCAGAACTTGGTCATCTAAGACGGTATCTTCAGAGACCTTTTCTTTCCCTTTATCTTTTCTGTTTGAGGGTCCGAGGTTCTTTTCAGGCAGTGTCCGATTCCGTAGCCGGATATTTTCGCAGACCTTCGGCTCTTCATCTTTTCCCGAAGTGAATTCTTTAAAGAGAGGGGCAAGTTCCAGCTCTTCATCAGAATCGCTCCCGAATGTAGGCATTTGTGACCCGCTAGTGTTAACCATGCGACAATTGCCGGTAGTTCTTTTAATCCCTTCGGTCGTATTTCTTTGCTCTCGAAGAGTTTTACGCTTTTCCCGCTTAAAGCGTTGTCGATGAGCAACGTATCCTTACCACCATCTATCGAAAGCTTTGCACTCCTGAGTGGGGTGCGAAACTTTCTGATGATATAAGCAATAGGAGGGGTGCATTTTTATTTCACCAGTAATTTTTCCTTCAGAGGATGGTAGCTTCATGCCCATTGATATGGCCTTAGCAAACTTTTTCCTCATCTTGAATTGGCTTTTGTCGGTAGCGGAGGTGTTTAGCTCCAGCGGGATCGTCTCAGCTCTTTCATCAAGTCGTTGGCGCTTGGCCCTTTCAAATATAGCCGTCTCGCGTTCTCGATCAGCTTTACTTTTTAATCGAGCTTCGTTAAGGAACGCATCAATCATTTCATCTGATAGCTCCGGAATTTTTGATTCGGTATCTGCCCCCAGCGTTTTAGTGCCAGAAGTCTCCTCATCGTTCGTGATCGAATGTGAGATCATATGACAGCTCGCTACATATTCCTCGGATTCATCCGATGAACTTTCTCCCTCATCTTCTTCTTGAAAGACGTGATTGAGGAACTCTTGGAGCGTAATGGGAGTCCGTGCCTTTTGGTTGTATTCATCCAGCGCATCAATTTGCTTTTGTAAGTCCGTGCGATTGTCGCCGGGCTTCACGGGCTTCTTAGATTTCTTCTTCTTCTTTTTCGAAGATTTTGACGGCTGGTTGCGAGTGCTTGAGCAACCACCATCGGTCTTTGGAGTTGTACGTGGCTTCAACATCCCTTCAATGACCTGCGGTTCCAACAGGTTCTTCCACTTGATTGCTGGACATGTCTGAAGATCTTTTAGCGTCCTCTTTGTCTTGGCTGATAATACAACATCCCAAGGAGTTTCTTCAATGACGGAGCATGTTGCCCCCGGCGTTTTCGTCCCTTTAGAGGTGTGGGGCTGTGGGGGATTCACCTTCCATTTGTCAGATAACGCGAACTTGCCCTGTCGGTACTGGTTTTCAAGCCAATTTTTGAAAACGTAGCAATCTTCGATCGGATGGACTAGTACTCGATGATAAGGACAGTAGTTGGGTTCGTTGACGTCACTTGGTTGTAACGGACGTTTTGGATCCGGCAAATTTATGAGTCTGTTGCGCAACGCCAGCTCGAATAATCTTCTCGTTTTATCGCGGGGAAAGGAATAAGGACGTCCCATCCTATCCTCAAGGGGTACGTACGGGCGCATATTATTTTTACGAGCCACTGGCTTCGGGTCGCTCGGTTGTTGTTGAGCATTAGCGACGACGATCGCTTTTCCCTTCCCTTTGTCATTTCGGGAGTCCGGCCTTGGAAGAGGAGGTTTATGGCCCATCTGATCCATCTGTGCTAGTTTGTCGATCAAGGCCTGGAAGGTAGTCGGCTTGAAAAACATCATAAACTACGAGATGGTTGGTTGTGGATCGAGGGTCCCCACAAACATACCCACTGCGGGAGCTTCTTCGATGCGCTGCTCGCACTTCGACCATAAATTCCGCCATCGTATAGCGTACTGAACCCACGTCTCGCCTGGCTTTACCCTGGTGTTAATCAGTGCTGTCATCAGGGTGCGTTCACTGGCGCTTGCAAAACGCTGAGTAAACAACAGCTCCATCTCCGCGAAGGTTTTGATAGAGTCGTTCGGGAGCTCAGAGTACCACTCGAACGCCGTATCTGATAAACTTCCAACAAACTGGCGAAGCAACAGCTTGTCGTCACCGCCGGTGTTGCCGCAGAGTGCCCTAAACTGGGCAACATGCCGATGAGGATTGCCCGTCCCCTTGTAGACATGGAACTTAGGAATTGTATAGCCTGGCGGGTACTTAATCTGATCGTACCAACCCGGATATGGCCGCCCCGTTTTTACGACCTGACCGGCTGCTTCAGTCGCCTGATGCACCCGTATTTGCTGGGCGATGTATTCATCCAAATCAGCTTTTGATATGGTATCCTCTTTAGCTGTGGATAGAGCCGGTGGAGGATTCGATGTCTCTCCCCTATCGTCTTCAAGAATGATCGGGGGATCTTCAGCAGGTGGATCTTGTTGAATCATCATACCCACCATATCCTGGAACAGGAGGGCCATTTTCTTTATGTTGGATGCCTGCTCCGCAGCTTCTTTGTCTTTCTTCTCTAGTACGCACCGAAGGAATTCGGCGTCCGTTTCTTGTTCTTGACGCTCGTCTGAGGATGTTTCCGGGGTTTCTTTTGGCCCTGTAAGTGCGGCCATAGCGTTCATCATTTCTTGGAGCTTCTGTTGCTGCTCCTGAGCCTTGGTCACTGATCTCGTGTGCGGTCTATGACCCGTTGAAATGCGGCTATCTTCTTTTCCCGATGCCATGTAAACCGTATGAACTGTTATGCCCCCTGATATGGGGCGTTTAGGTTCACCATTTTTAACCTTTGCCGCTGACACGGGAGTTTTCTCTGGTCTCCTTCTTTTGTGGGCCATTGAGGTTGAAGGAACCGTTGAAGTAGGCATCCTAGCAGCTGCTGTCCCCTGCTGTTTAATGGGACGGTCTTTGTCTTTTTCCACCTTCGCCTTTTACTGGCGACGAGAGTGACCTGGGTAAATCACGGAGTCTTGAACCCTCCACCAAACTTTATAAATTTTTGAAGACAACCATTGAGGGGGTGTTCATATCAGATTTTTGCATTTTCATACCGCCCAATTTTTATCACATTGCATATCGGTAGATACTCTTGAGCCGTGTTTGCTAGTCAATTGCAGGATACAGGTTCTCGGTTCTAAAACGGTGAAATTCATGGAAAACACGACAAAATCCGGGTTCCTGCCAACCACAGATAAAACACGGTCTCCGCTCTTCATCCGTATGTTGCCAGATACCAGTTTAGGAAGACAAAATGTCAAATCAATGTCGTTTTCAGGCACAAGGCTCAATGGCAGCACAAGATCCAAGAAAATCTACGAGGAGCTCGAGGCAATCATGCTAAATCTTGACAAAAAGTCCACCTTTCCCTCAACAGAAATTCTAGAAAATTCGTGAAGAAATTTCCAGAAAATACATATACCAGAATAAAGGGGACAGAGAACCAGGGAACCATAGAATTTTGGAGGGCCCAACTCAACCAGAAGCCGCGGATCCGCGGCTAAAGGGGGGTCTAGGCCGCGGATCCGCGGCCGTCTAGGCGCCGCATATGCAGAGTTTTTGAGGGTATTTTGGTCTTTTTGTTTGGATTCTGGTGGTTTCCCTAGGTTTTCATTTTTTGGCCTATAAATAGCCCAGAACTTTGTGAAGGAAAGGGTCCATTCTTGTATTTTCATTTTGCTAGGATTAGTTGTGTTTCTTCTTCCTCTTCTCACCTCTTCTCCATTGAAACTTGTAGTGAGCTTGTGAGTGAAGAGTGATGAATAAAGAAGAACCGTTTATTATCATGCTTGTCTCTTTATCTTATTAATTGTTGTAATTTTAATTCGTTAAGTAGTTGTTGTTATTTTCTTGTTGTTTCTTTCTTCTCTTTTTCTTTATCCTTAATATGACAATGATGCTTACGCTCAATCCTCGCCAAGGTGAGGTCGCAAATAGCTAGTCGTATTCTTCTAATCTCTTTCTTTCTATCTTCCTCTTTTGTTTTGTTTTATTTTTCCGTATCATGATGTGTGAGTAGTTCATACTTGTTAGGGTAGGATAAGGGAAGTTTGAGAGAAGGAAATCTCTCTCACTCTTTCCTTGCCCAACAGCTTAATTCGACTCCCGTTAATTGAACCACAATCCGCTCCTTACGGCACCCTATCCTACATGATAGCGGTGATTCCGTAGTGAGACCGGTTGTGGTTGAATTAACCGGAGGTTATGACTAAGAGCCAAGAACGGACGGACAAGCACCAAAAGGAAGGACTTATGCGTTGGAAAGCCTAGCTTATACTCGCAAGTTCCTTCCTAGTCGTACTAATCCCCGTTGTTGCCGATTACCGTAACACCGATATTAAGAGGGGCAACGAAAGATGTGGAGACTCCTAACTCAAACTAACCTAATCCTAACCCTAACAAGCTCTCTTTAAATATCAACTCAACACTTAGATAATCACAAACAAAATCTAAACTCTCGGACTTAACTCGTTAAAACACATTGAAAAAGACTCCCATCTCCCTGCGGACGACCCGTACTCAACCGGCTAGCTACAAGCGAAACCGTCTTGATTGCGGTATTTAAACTAAAACTTGAACACGCAGAACCACTACCAATCAAATGGCGCCGTTGCCGAGGAGACGGTAGTTTATTTCCTTGTGTAATTTCGGGTTAATTTGTGAATATAAAAACAACCGAAAAACAAAAAAAAAAAATATACTTTGTAAAAAAAAATCATCTTGTTATTTTTGACTATGTAGCGTCTTGAAAAGTCGTTTTGGTGTTTTCCTGAAATTCGGTGAAAATTCGGTATTTTTCCGAAAACCGTCTTTCTCGGTATTTTGCAGTTTAGGGCTAATTATACCTAAAATGGATAGGTAATTGCTTGTTTTTAGTAGCTAATGAGTTATTTATGAAATTTTGGTCATTTAAAAATTTTTCCCTATTTTTCAATTTTTTAATATTATTTTAAGCCGGTAAGAAAATACATTAAATAAGCGATAAATACAAATTTTTCCGGGATAATTTTAATCTCTAAAATTATGATAATTATAATCTAGTGATAACATGAATTTTTAGTAATTTATTTTGATTTTTAACAAATTTTTATGTTATGAAACGAATTTATTGAATTTTGGGCTAAAACTTGCAATTTTTGAGTTGTAGGGGGCCTTTTTGCATAAAATTTCTTTTGTAAAACCCCTCTATCTTTTTCCTCAGCCCTAGGACAGCCCCACCTTGTGTGAGACCAGAAATTTCTGGCCTCTCTCTTCTTGGTTTCTTTCTTGAGTTAAATTGTTGGTTTATGGATTAATTTAAATATATTGGATAAAGTATGACACATTTGACTTTGGAACTTGACCCTTGACCTTCCCACTCACCCCCACACCCTCCCCCATACCTCATTCTGGCCGAAAAACCTGCACCCTCTTCTTCCTCTCTTTTCTTTTCTTTTTTCTTCAATTTCTTCAAGAAAAATACATCAAAATCCATGATTTAATTCAAAAATCCAAACAATTTCCTTATGCTATCATTATCCTTAGCCATTCTTGCTTGAATCTTGGAGCTAGGAAGCCATTCATTGGAGCAAATTCTCTTGCTTGATCCTTTGATCAAGAGGTATAATTCTCATCAAGTTGCTTTCTTTTGTTGCTAATTCCTTTAATTGTATGGTTAGTGTTAAAAGTTAGCTTATTTCTAATCTAGTTTAAAATGAGTAGTTTGTTTAAACTAGGGTTTTGAACCATGATAATTAATTAAGTTGTTTATTAGTTAATCTAGTTGTTAGTGAACTAATCTATATGGTTACCTTGTTATGTAGTCTTTAATTATTCTAATTTAGGTAATTTTAGAAGTTGATTTTAGTTGTAAATTGTTGTTTTAAGGTTTTTCAAGAGAGGGTTTTGTATGGAAAATGATATTTGAAGCGTGATTAGTGAGTGGATTAAGTTTTAGAAAGCATTATTTAGTTAATTGAACCTAAATTGTTATCTAGTGTTTTGCTAACCTAACCTAAGAGGTTAATTTCCTTAAGTGGACTTTTGTAGTGTTAAATTAAGTTTTTCAAGTGTGGATTTTGATTTGCAATTGCTATTTATAAAAATCAAGAAAGGGTTTGGTTGTGGAATATAGGTTTTGGAGCATGGTTAATGTGTTGTAATTAGTGGGTGTGGATTGCTTGTAGTGTGCTTGGGTGAGTATGCTTTATTGTAGTCGTTTTGTCGCAAATCGGCGATTTTTGCACCGATTTTTGGAATGTATATGCTTACTAGATTTTTATATAAATTATGTGATGGACTATTTTTGATATCTTGATGATTGTAATGGCTTGTCCTGCGACTTTTAGGATGCGTGAGTGCGGTTTTTGGGTAGTCGGGTTTTAGTTTTGCCGGGCGACCAAATCGGCGTTTTTCGGCAGTTTTTGCGATTTTCGCGTGTGTCCGCGCACTTTGTGCACGTTGTACCTAGCTAGCGAACGTTAGTAGTTTCGTTGAGGTTTTGCGTCGTTCTTGAATGTGTAACCTTATATTTGGTACTGATGTAAATTCCAGGTTCGGTCGCGGAAACGTCAGACGCGGCGCGAAAGGGAAAGGCGGTGATTGGACACAGCTAGCCAGGGATCCCGGTGAGTAGATTTAACATCTACGGGGGACGATCGTTTGGATGGCGCAAGTCGCCCGATAGATTTAGTAAAATGGAAAATAGTAAATTGGATAATTACTTGTGACATTAGAATAATACTGGCATGATAATTGCTGCAATTAGATCAATATGTTATATCCATATACGCAAACTCAATTGTAGGACACATGCACCATTACCAGGTTTTTATATGCAGCACGAGCACTATTCATGTTTACACACACACCCTGGTAATTGCCATGCCACCACACTAGATAACCTTTAATTTAAACCTTTTACTAATTGATACTTAAATTGTGCTATTTCCTTAAAATGAAACCCTAGGATTTGCTATTCATGTGCATGTACTTCATCATATTCATTGTTCATGCTTAATACATTAATCACACATCGCAATTTGATTATTGATATCATACGCACTCATTATCATTGATATATGCACTTATGAGGATTTCTTGGGATTTTATGATATTGCTGGATTTCGGGGGAAAACCGCAAAATTTCTAAACTTATTATATTTTTAAAATATGTAAATTGCGGTTTTCTAGTGATGTAAGTGTCGTCCACCATGAGTTTGCTGTGGTTTTTGGAGACCCGTTTCGAGGAGTTGGATGAACCGTTTCGGGTACATGGTGGGCCCGGTAGGGTACCCCGGGGCAAGAAGCTCGTGGTGATGACGATGAGCCTGGCAGGGGACGGATTACCTACCGGTGACTTCATTGGGCACGGCGGATATCCAGAGGATACCGACCGGGGCCGCGAGAGGATGATATATTGATACTGAGATGGGTCAGCCGGATGGCTGAGGCCAGAGACACTATGACATGGATTTATGGGATTGAGACAGCTTTTGGGTGTCGTTGCTGGACACCGATTTTCGTCGATTCATTGACATTATGCTGGCATTCTAAAAGAGTTTCAAAAACAAAAGAAGATAAAATATTTCTTATATATACCTATTGAGACCCCAGATTTCCATGTTGCATACATATTAGCACACTGATGTTGTATACACACCTGCTAGTGCATCCAGTCATACCTGTATTTTAGATGCTAGGATGCTTGTGTGCATGCATACGATAGCCTTTGTAGATGTTATTTATTACTCACGAGTTGGCAACTCACCCCCGTTGTGCCACAGTCTTTTGCAGGTCCGCTCCGTCAGTTCAGTAGCGGCGGGCGCACTTGTCTTTTGCCTCTTTTGCCTGAGCTCGAGATTTGCTCATAGGTGGGTTATGTTACTTTTTTTGTACCACCTTGTATATTCTTGTATCTAGTGTACTCCATCTACTGTTCTACCAGATTATTGTATATTGACCTAGAGATGAGACTGTGAGGTTTGTGGATTTTATACTGTATTTGGGGTCGAGCTCACTTGAGCCGACATGCTACTTTTTCATGCTTCCTTATGCTTTATTATGCTTGTTGTCATTTACATTGCGTGGGATTTGTGACCGCCGTATGGCGAAGAGCTAGCTCCCGCTTGGGGATGCCCTATTTTGTGGATTCATGTATATATTTTGTTGTACCCATTTTTGGGGGCCAGTATTTACAAAGGAGACTCTGCCGAAACTTTCGGAAAAATTGATATTGTTTTTAAAAAGGGTTTTACATGACTTATTTGATAAACTTGCTTTCAAATGTTTGGGTTTTCTTCACTCTTTTGCTTAATTGGTTTTGTTTTCTGGGCTTTGGCTTACTTATTTTACGGACGTCTTTAGACGTTTCGTAAACTTAAGTGCCAGTCACGTTCCGTACCCTGCGGGTCATGATAAAGTTGGTATCAGAGCGATAGGTTTTACCTTTGTGAGTGTAGGATGACCCTTGGTAGATGGAGTAAGTGACTTAAGCAGCGTAACGTAGCGTGCGTATGTCCACGGCATACTTACGATACGGTACTCCGCCTAAGTGACTTTAGGATACTTGCTTGGAAATTTCCTTCTTCAATTCCGTGTATCCTATGATCCTATTGCACTGTCCTTACTATCCGTTTTCCTGTGACAGCCACTATGCCGCCGAAGGCTACGAGGGCACAGAGGGCTGCCGCCAGAGACGAGATTCGAGCTGGCTCGTCCGAGACTAGGACTGAGCAGGGTGGTAGGCCTACGCCGCAGGGACAAACCGATCCACCTTCCCCAGGCCGTATGGATAGGCTCGAGACCAGTATGGAGGAGTTGCGACAGATGATGGGAAGCATGCAGGAGCTGCGTCAGATGGTAGGATCCCTAGTTGCAGCCAGTCGTACACCGAGGCCGGATGACGTACCTACTACATCACAGACGACCTTGATACCTGCCCCTACTACTACCACCGTGGCCATTCCGGTTTCACTACAGGATTTCATGAGGCTGAGACCTCCAGTATTCACCGGCACCGAGGCAGCGGAGGACCCACAGACGTTCCTTGACAGTTTAGCCAGGATCTGCCGTTCGCTGAGATGTTCGGATGATCGATGGGTAGAGCTTGCGAGTTTCCGACTAGAGGGTCTCGCGCAGAAATGGTGGGAGTCAGTTTTGAGAGGTCGAGCTGCAGGTCTACCGCCTATTACTTTGGCCTAGTTTACAGCGGTCTTTCTAGCCCGTTTCTTTCCAGAGAGCGTTCGTGACGCCAGAGCTCGCAGCTTTGAGGCCTTAGTCAAGACACCTGGGATGACGGTGTCTGAGTATGATATCCAGTTTACACAGTTATCCCGATATGCTCAGTATTTGGTGGATACCGAGGAGAAGATGGTGAAGAGGTTCGTACAGGGACTTGATGCCCAGCTATACCTTGCCATTGGTGCCCAGCACTACGACACCTATTCAGCTGCTATGGATACGGCATTACGGATGGAGGCACGCATATCACAGACTCCGGCCGTTTCTGGGCCGAAGAGGATGCGCACCGATGTACCGCCTCAGAGGCAGCGCGCCAGATTCTTTCCGAGAGATAGGCCTGGCAGAGGATTTGGGCGGGGACAGTTATATGGTTCTTATTCCCAGGGGCAGCAGCCGTCGCCAGGATGTTTTGGGTGCGGGAGTTTGCACCATCTTGTCAGAGACTGCCCGGTGAGACGACAGGGAGCAGCGACAGTTCCGCACGTGACCCTACCACCCTCACCACCCCCTCCTCAGAGAGCCCTACTTCCTACCCCGGGCGATGCTCCACGCCAGTTAGGTGCACCGAGAGGTCGTGGACGCGGCGGTCCTGTTCAGAGAGGACGAGGAGGCAGAGGCCGAGGTCGAGGTCAGCCCGCTATCGGTGGAGGACAGGCCCGAGTTTTTGCTTTGACACCGCAGGATGCGCAGGCATCCAATGCCGTTGTGACAGGTACTTTGCCAGTTTGTTCTTTCGACGCACGGGTATTATTCGACCCAGGTTCCACACATTCGTACGTCTCTACACACTTTGCACCGATGTTGGGCCATGAGTCGTCGTCGTTAGATCAGCCGCTTGTTGTTGTTACTCCGGTAGGCGAGTCGTTTGTCGCTCGGTTTGTATTTCGTTTGTGTTCCGTTCGTATCGGGGAGAGGGATTCATCAGTTGATTTGATACTCCTCGATATGTTGGACTTTGATGTGCTTCTGGGCATGGATTGGCTAGCCACTTGTTATGCTTCGGTGGACTGCCATGAGAAGGCAGTCAGATTTAGCTTTCCGGGAGAGCCAGTCCTTGTTATTCAGGGAGACCGCAGTGTCGCCCTTCCCAGCTTAATTTCGTCTCTTCGCGCTGGTCAGCTCTTGCGGAAGGGATGTCAGGGATTCTTAGCGTTTGTTTGTGATACTCGAGCTGCAGAGGTTCCGTTGGACCGGGTCCCGGTAGTTTGTGAGTTCCCTGATGTTTTCCCTGATGAGCTACCTGGGCTACCGCCTGAGCGCGATGTTGAGTTCTGCATTGATTTGATTCCCGGTTCGGGGCCTATTTCTATACTGCCTTATCGGATGGCCCCAGCAGAGCTTCGAGAGCTGAAGGATCAGCTGCAGGATTTGTTGGACAAGGGGCTTATTCGACCGAGTGTTTCTCCGTGGGGTGCTCCGGTCCTGTTTGTCAAGAAGAAGGATGGAAGTTTGCGCTTATGTATCGACTACCGCCAGCTGAACAAAGTTACCGTTCGGAACAGATATCCGTTGCCGCGCATTGATGATTTGTTCGACCAGCTTCAGGGTGCGGGGTATTTTTCGAGGATCGACTTGCGATCAGGATACCATCAGCTGCGAGTTCGACAGGAGGATATACCGAGGACAGCTTTCCGTACACGCTATGGCCACTACGAGTTTTTGGTGATGTCGTTCGGACTCACCAACGCCCCAGCAGCATTCATGGATTTGATGAACCGTACATTCAGGCCGTATCTTGACTTGTTCATCATCGTGTTTATCGACGATATCTTGGTGTACTCCCGGAGCAGAGAGGAGCACGAGCAGCACTTGCGGATTATGTTACAGACTCTGAGGGAGCACCAGCTGTTCGCGAAGTTCTCCAAGTGTGCATTCTGGCTGGACAGCGTCGGATTCTTGGGTCACGTGGTTACGAGAGGCGGCATTTGTGTGGACCCGAAAAAGATTGAGGCTGTTCAGCAGTGGCCCCGACCTACATCGGTGACTGAGATCCGTAGTTTTCTAGGATTGGCGGGCTACTACAGGCATTTTGTTCAGGACTTCTCCCGTATAGCTGCACCGTTGACCAGTTTGACCCGGAAGGGAGTTCCTTTCGTTTGGACAGAGGAGTGCGAGCGCAGTTTTCAGCAGCTACGGACTTGTTTGACTACGGCGCCGGTATTATCTTTACCTTCGGGATCAGGCGGATTTGTTGTCTACTGTGATGCTTCGCGAGTGGGATTAGGATGCGTATTGATGCAGCATGGCCGGGTGATCGCTTATGCTTCTCGGCAGTTGAAGAAGCATGAACAGAACTACCCCACTCATGATTTGGAGATGGCTGCAGTGGTCTTTGCACTGAAGATTTGGCGACATTACCTTTACGGCGAGTCGTGTCAGATATTCACCGATCACAAGAGCTTAAAGTACATATTTCAGCAGCGAGACCTGAACCTCAGACAGCGTCGTTGGATGGAGTTGGTGAAAGACTATGACTGCGAGATCTTATATCACCCCGGCAAGGCAAATGTGGTGGCAGATGCGTTGAGTAGGAGGCCCGGGGGTAGTCTATCCTTTTTGCGCGCAGTGCAGAGGCAGTCGTCAGCAGATTGGCAGATATTATGCGACAGCCGAGTTGAGTTCGAGTTCACTCAGACAGGGGGACAGCTCGCGCATGTTCGTGCACGCCCACAGTTGCTTGACCGTATATATGAGGCACAGCGCAGTGACGACCGTTGCTCAGAGATCGTGGCACAGATGGGACAGGGCAGATTTTCCGAGTTCGTGGTTGACGGTCAGGGGATTTTACGATATGGATCTAGACTGTGCGTACCAGATGCTGATGGATTGCGGCGCGACATTCTTGAGGAGGCACACCGATCAGTGTATAGTGTCCACCCCGGTTCCACCAAGATGTACCATGATATGAGATAGACCTACTGGTGGGACGGGATGAAGAGGGACATTGCGGAGTTCGTTTTGAGATGCCTGACTTGTCAGCAAGTCAAGGCCGAGCACCAGAGGCCCGCAGGAGAGCTACAGCCGTTACCCATTCCAGAGTGGAAATGGGAGAAGATTTCGATGGATTTCGTTGTGGGTCTACCCAGGACCAGTCGAGGGTACGACTCCATCTGGGTGATCGTGGATAGATTGACGAAAGCGGCTCACTTCCTTCCAGTGAAGACGACTTTCAGCTTCGTTCAGTATGCTCAGCTCTATATTGACGAGATCGTGCGACTACATGGCGTACCGACTTGTATCGTGTCAGATCGAGGCACTCAGTTCACCAGCCGACTTTGGCAGAGACTTCAGGAGGCTTTGGGCACTCGTTTGAGCTTCAGCACAGCGTTTCATCCGCAGACAGACGGACAGTCAGAGCGGACCATTCAGACTCTCGAGGACATGCTCAGAGCGTGCGTTTTAGACTTTGGTGGTAGCTGAGATCGTCATTTACCTCTAGTGGAGTTCTCCTACAACAACAGCTTCCAGGATACTATTCAGATGGCACCTTTCGAGGCATTGTATGGGAGGAGATGCAGATCGCCCGTTTGTTGGACAGAGCTCAGCGAGAGCAGCATTTTGGGGCCGCAGCTTGTTGAGGAGACGACATCGAAGATCCAGTTGATCCGAGACCGGATGAGAGCGGCTCAGAGCAGGCAGAAATCGTATGCTGACAGGCGCCGTCGCAGATTAGAGTTCGCAGTTGGCGACCATGTTTTTCTGAAAGTCTCTCCGATGAAAGGCGTGATGCGTTTTGGGCGAAAGGGAAAGCTTAGCCCTAGATTCGTAGGTCCCTTCGAGATCCTCGAGCGTGTCGGCGCTGTTGCATATCGTTTGGCTCTTCCACCCAGCTTTCCCGATGTTCACCCCGTTTTTCATGTTTCGATGCTCCGCGAGTACCTTCACGACCCTTCGCATGTGATTCAGCACCCGACAGTCCAGCTAGAGCGCGACCTTTCTTTTGCAGAGCAGCCGGTGGCCATCTTGGATCGGCAGGTGAAAAAGTTGAGGTCGAAGGTTATACCAACCGTCAAGGTCCTTTGGCGTAGCCCAAGCAGCGAGGAGGTTACCTGGGAGACCGAGGGCGAGATGAGGAAGAAATATCCCCATCTCTTTGAAGGTACGCGTAGCTATATTTTTAAATTCGAGGACCGAATTTCTTTAAGGGGGGAAGATTGTAGCGTCTTGAAAAGTCGTTTTGGTGTTTTCCTGAAATTCGGTGAAAATTCGGTATTTTTCCGAAAACCGTCTTTCTCGGTATTTTGCAGTTTAGGGATAATTATACCTAAAATGGATAGGTAATTGCTTGTTTTTAGTAGCTAATGAGTTATTTATGAAATTTTGGTCATTTAAAAATTTTTCCCTATTTTTCAATTTTTTAATATTATTTTAAGCCGGTAAGAAAATACATTAAATAAGCGATAAATACAAATTTTTCCGGGATAATTTTAATCTCTAAAATTATGATAATTATAATCTAGTGATAACATGAATTTTTAGTAATTTATTTTGATTTTTAACAAATTTTTATGTTATGAAACGAATTTATTGAATTTTGGGCTAAAACTTGCAATTTTTGAGTTGTAGGGGGCCTTTTTGCATAAAATTTCTTTTGTAAAACCCCTCTATCTTTTTCCTCAGCCCTAGGACAGCCCCACCTTGTGTGAGACCAGAAATTTCTGGCCTCTCTATTCTTGGTTTCTTTCTTGAGTTAAATTGTTGGTTTATGGATTAATTTAAATATATTGGATAAAGTATGACACATTTGACGTTGGAACTTGACCCTTGACCTTCCCACTCACCCCCACACCCTCCCCCATACCTCATTCTGGCCGAAAAACCTGCACCCTCTTCTTCCTCTCTTTTCTTTTCTTTTTTCTTCAATTTCTTCAAGAAAAATACATCAAAATCCATGATTTAATTCAAAAATCCAAACAATTTCCTTATGCTATCATTATCCTTAGCCATTCTTGCTTGAATCTTGGAGCTAGGAAGCCATTCATTGGAGCAAATTCTCTTGCTTGATCCTTTGATCAAGAGGTATAATTCTCATCAAGTTGCTTTCTTTTGTTGCTAATTCCTTTAATTGTATGGTTAGTGTTAAAAGTTAGCTTATTTCTAATCTAGTTTAAAATGAGTAGTTTGTTTAAACTAGGGTTTTGAACCATGATAATTAATTAAGTTGTTTATTAGTTAATCTAGTTGTTAGTGAACTAATCTATATCGTTACCTTGTTATGTAGTCTTTAATTATTCTAATTTAGGTAATTTTAGAAGTTGATTTTAGTTGTAAATTGTTGTTTTAAGGTTTTTCAAGAGAGGGTTATGTATGGAAAATGATATTTGAAGCGTGATTAGTGAGTGGATTAAGTTTTAGAAAGCATTATTTAGTTAATTGAACCTAAATTGTTATCTAGTGTTTTGCTAACCTAACCTAAGAGGTTAATTTCCTTAAGTGGACTTTTGTAGTGTTAAATTAAGTTTTTCAAGTGTGGATTTTGATTTGCAATTGCTATTTATAAAAATCAAGAAAGGGTTTGGTTGTGGAATATAGGTTTTGGAGCATGGTTAATGTGTTGTAATTAGTGGGTGTGGATTGCTTGTAGTGTGCTTGGGTGAGTATGCTTTATTGTAGTCGTTTTGTCGCAAATCGGCGATTTTTGCACCGATTTTTGGAATGTATATGCTTACTAGATTTTTATATAAATTATGTGATGGACTATTTTTGATATCTTGATGATTGTAATGGCTTGTCCTGCGACTTTTAGGATGCGTGAGTGCGGTTTTTGGGTAGTCGGGTTTTAGTTTTGCCGGGCGACCAAATCGGCGTTTTTCGGCAGTTTTTGCGATTTTCGCGTGTGTCCGCGCACTTTGTGCACGTTGTACCTAGCTAGCGAACGTTAATAGTTTCGTTGAGGTTTTGCGTCGTTCTTGAATGTGTAACCTTATATTTGGTACTGATGTAAATTCCAGGTTCGGTCGCGGAAACGTCAGACGCGGCGCGAAAGGGAAAGGCGGTGATTGGACACAGCTAGCCAGGGATCCCGGTGAGTAGATTTAACATCTACGGGGGACGATCGTTTGGATGGCGCAAGTCGCCCGATAGATTTAGTAAAATGGAAAATAGTAAATTGGATAATTACTTGTGACATTAGAATAATACTGGCATGATAATTGCTGCAATTAGATCAATATGTTATATCCATATACGCAAACTCAATTGTAGGACACATGCACCATTACCAGGTTTTTATATGCAGCACGAGCACTATTCATGTTTACACACACACCCTGGTAATTGCCATGCCACCACACTAGATAACCTTTAATTTAAACCTTTTACTAATTGATACTTAAATTGTGCTATTTCCTTAAAATGAAACCCTAGGATTTGCTATTCATGTGCATGTACTTCATCATATTCATTGTTCATGCTTAATACATTAATCACACATCGCAATTTGATTATTGATATCATACGCACTCATTATCATTGATATATGCACTTATGAGGATTTCTTGGGATTTTATGATATTGCTGGATTTCGGGGGAAAACCGCAAAATTTCTAAACTTATTATATTTTTAAAATATGTAAATTGCGGTTTTCTAGTGATGTAAGTGTCGTCCACCATGAGTTTGCTGTGGTTTTTGGAGACCCGTTTCGAGGAGTTGGATGAACCGTTTCGGGTACATGGTGGGCCCGGTAGGGTACCCCGGGGCAAGAAGCTCGTGGTGATGACGATGAGCCTGGCAGGGGACGGATTACCTACCGGTGACTTCATTGGGCACGGCGGATATCCAGAGGATACCGACCGGGGCCGCGAGAGGATGATATATTGATACTGAGATGGGTCAGCCGGATGGCTGAGGCCAGAGACACTATGACATGGATTTATGGGATTGAGACAGCTTTTAGGTGTCGTTGCTGGACACCGATTTTCGTCGATTCATTGACATTATGCTGGCATTCTAAAAGAGTTTCAAAAACAAAAGAAGATAAAATATTTCTTATATATACCTATTGAGACCCCAGATTTCCATGTTGCATACATATTAGCAAACTGATGTTGTATACACACCTGCTAGTGCATCCAGTCATACCTGTATTTTAGATGCTAGGATGCTTGTGTGCATGCATACGATAGCCTTTGTAGATGTTATTTATTACTCACGAGTTGGCAACTCACCCCCGTTGTGCCACAGTCTTTTGCAGGTCCGCTCCGTCAGTTCAGTAGCGGCGGGCGCACTTGTCTTTTGCCTCTTTTGCCTGAGCTCGAGATTTGCTCATAGGTGGGTTATGTTACTTTTTTTGTACCACCTTGTATATTCTTGTATCTAGTGTACTCCATCTACTGTTCTACCAGATTATTGTATATTGACCTAGAGATGAGACTGTGAGGTTTGTGGATTTTATACTGTATTTGGGGTCGAGCTCACTTGAGCCGACATGCTACTTTTTCATGCTTCCTTATGCTTTATTATGCTTGTTTTCATTTACATTGCGTGGGATTTGTGACCGCCGTATGGCGAAGAGCTAGCTCCCGCTTGGGGATGCCCTATTTTGTGGATTCATGTATATATTTTGTTGTACCCATTTTTGGGGGCCAGTATTTACAAAGGAGACTCTGCCGAAATTTTCGGAAAAATTGATATTGTTTTTAAAAAGGGTTTTACATGACTTATTTGATAAACTTGCTTTCAAATGTTTGGGGTTCTTCACTCTTTTGCTTAATTGGTTTTGTTTTCTGGGCTTTGGCTTACTTATTTTACGGACGCCTTTAGACGTTTCGTAAACTTAAGTGCCAGTCACGTTCCGTACCCTGCGGGTCGTGATAGACTAGCTTTTGTGCAAGTGTGCAGGAAAATACAAGGTTCGAGTTCAGTGGCCAAGACGTCGGATAATACGGAGTTCAAGTACAGTGCCAAAGACGTGGGAAGATAGACCCACATTTCGCGGCTACACCGCGACGGATCAAAACGGAACAAACGGTCTACTGTCAAGATCTGGAGCAGGTACAGTGAGCAAATAAAAATTCAGAAGATCTAGACAAGCAGAGGGGACCCATACCACACAAAAACTGAAGCCCCAAATCCCTGTTCATGCCGCGGAACCGCGGCAATAGAAGTCTTAGGCCGCGGATCCGCGGCCACTTGGTGCCTTTGGGCTGCCAACTTCTCTCTGTAAGTCTCTCTTCTTCTCCCCACTCCTCTGGACTCCACTGAATTGTGTTTTCTGCAGCTTTCTTTGCGCAAACTCTTCTCCCCCTTCCAATAAACTGTTCTTGTGCAGGATTCTTTGCGCCGCAAATAAAAATTGTTTGCAGTTGATTTGTTACTGCTTTGCATTTCTTTAATACGGACTTAAGGGGCTTGAAACCAATCCAGATTGGGTGGGGATTTCATCACCCTTCCCAGGACCCCAAAAATCACTAAAGCATATGCATTGTCCATTGTAAATTAAAAAACACTAGACTTCAGCCCTAAGGACTTCGCGCTCATTAGGAGAAGATAAACCGTGTTTAGAACCTCGCTTAACGGTATATTGTTTACGGGGTGTCTAGGAAAGTGTTAAAGGCACAACCGCCGAAAGAGAAAGGGTTATTTAATTAAGGAACTTCGCAAAAGCGTTGGAAAACCTCCCCTTATCTCTGCACTTACCTGGCCTCGTGATTAGTGTATTTTTAAGCCCGTTTCTCGACACTGTTTAACTTCGACAATCAAGTTCAGGAGCAGGTCTAGTAGACCTAGGTTACCCTAGATCTAGGTGTGATTGTGCATATCTTGTTTGTGATTGCTTAAGCCGTATATTCGTACAGATTTCTGTAAAAATCTTTCTAAAAAAAAAGAAAAAAATCAAAAACTTTTATAAAAACTTGCCCTTTGTCGCCAAATCCATTTTTCACCCACCACCCATCTCCTTTCTCCATTGACGTTTTCTTACCCTCACCTTCTCCGCTTTGACTATACTAAACTCGTTTAGTTTATGTCCGCTCGGACTCGGGACACTAGCGCCCGTCTAGTCCGCGTTACGTTAGTCGCTACCGATTACGCGATCGACTCCGAAGTCGATACTCCGTCCACTCCTCTTTCACCCCTTCCTTTGCCGGCCAACTCCTACGTTGACCGGAATTCTGTTCATACATCTTCACCTTCACCTTCACCAACCTCTTCTTCCGCGATGTCGGGATTTAATCCGAACATCTCTTTGACCACCGCTGGATTTGCTCCACCTCCTACGGAGACCAATATCCCACCACCACCTGTTGTAGCGCCGCAACGAATCGCGCTCCAGGATCATTTCTATCCTACCCGTTCTGCACTTCCCACCTGCCTTTCTCTTCCTCCGGCCAATGGGGACAACTTTGAAATTAAGCCCCACTTCATCAACATGCTTCCACGTTTTCATGGGCTTGAATCTGAAGATGCCTATATCTTCATCAACAAATTTCAAAACTTCTGTGCCATGATGAAAACCACCCAGCTGTCGGACGATACTATACGTCTACGGGTCATTCCGTTCACTTTATGCGATCTTGCTGAAAAATGGCTGTATAGCACCGCTTCCCACTCAATCACCAGCTGGGACGAGTTTGTTAAAGCGTTCCTAAAAAAATTCTATCCGAATCATAAGACCGCAAGGATTCGAAATGAAATTAACCAATTCTCCCAGCTTCCTTCTGAACCCTTCTGGAAGTGCATTGACCGATACAAAGACCTTCTTGTTCAGTGTCCTCACCACGGTATAGAGAAATGGCAACTCTGCCAAACCTTATACGAGGGACTGAACCCAGCAACGAAGCAGTTGTTGGAAACCATCTGTCAGGGCCACTTCCTATCCAAATCTGACGAGGAAGCGTGACAATTCTTTGACGACCTTGCGGAGCAAACACTACAATGGGAGAGCACCAAACCGACTTCTTCTTCTTCTACCTCCACTTCTACCGGTCAATCTAGGGTAGGAATCAACCAACTTGATGTCTCTATTGCAATGAAAGCTGAAATGGCTGCAATAACAAGAAAGCTTGAAGCAATAGAAAGCAAATTTTCTGCTCCTGCTCCTGCCCCTGTTCTCCCCCTTCGTACCATCTGCGCTTGTTGTTCCGATCCTTCCCACTTGACCGAAGAGTGTCCTTACAATCCACCCTCGCAAGGACAGGATCAGGTTAATGCTTCCTTTCAGCAAAGACCGAGGAATGATCCATACTCTTCCACCTACAATCCCGGTTGGAGGAACCACCCCAATTTCGCCTGGAATCAGAATCAGAATCAATTCCAAGGCAACAATTTTCAAAGGGCCCCTCCACCGCAACAACAAGCGCAACAACAAACTCAGTATCAGCAGCCCTTCCAACCCCAACCTTTCCAAAATCAGACGAACAACTTTGCACCCAACAATTCTTTTCCACCAAACAACTTTGTTCCGTCAAACAACGATAAGGTTTCCTCGCTCGAACGAAGTCTGGAGGCGTTTGTTAAACAATCGACTCAATCCACCGCCAACATCCAGTCTTCCATTCAATCCTTAGTGCAACACACTGCCGCACACGGGCAAAGCATCAAGACCATCGAGGCCCATATTGCACAGCTGAACGCGGCCTTAAGCGAGCGAGAGAAGGGGAAGCTCCCGTCCCAGCCACTCCCAAATCCCGGTCACCCACATAATGCACATGTTGCTCTTGAACAACAGAACCATAATGTGAGTGCCGTAACCACACTGAGATCGGAAAGGATGCTGCAAAACAACATTGGCAAGCAAATCAACGATGACACCCCGGCCGCTTCTTCTTCTTCTTCTTCGTCTTTTGAGCCTATTCTCCGTCCTTCACTGGGCTCACCTTCCTCTTCTTCTGCTCTGAACGGACCCACTTCTCACTCCACGAAAACACCTATTCTGGGATCCGTTCCAACTCCACAATCTCCTCCTCCAGCATTGGACTCAACCAATTTTCAAAATGTTCCATTTCCAAACTGGTTGAGATCTAATAAACAAAATTCTCAAATGGAGAAGATTCTGGAGTTATTTAAGCAAGTTAACATTAACATTCCTCTTTTAGATGTTGTCCAACAAGTCCCGTCCTACGCAAAAATCTTAAAGGACTTGTGCACGAAAAAGAAGAAGTCTCAGGTACCCAAGAAAGTTTTCTTGGCTAGTGCTGTGAGTGATGCCCTTACCCAATCTTTACCACAAAAACGGAAGGACCCTGGCTGTCCTACGATTTCAATTACCATTGGGGATAAGAACATCAACCGCGCACTATTAAATCTTGGTGCCAGTGTTAACCTGCTTCCGTATTCAGTATACGAGCAATTAGGCGTCGGAGAGCTGAAACCCACGCACTGCACTCTCCAAATGGCCGACCGATCGATCACTCGTCCTAGGGGTGAGCTAGAGGTTGTGTTGATAAGAGTCGGGGACTTCATATTCCCCGTTGACTTTATTGTATTAGATACACAGCCTGTAGCTAACCCCCGGAATCAAATTCCGGTGATACTCGGTCGCCCATTTCTCGCAACCTCAAATGCTGTGATCAATTGTCGCAATGGTTCGATGAACCTCTCTTTTGGAAATATGACGATTGAACTCAACATTTTTAGGTTGGGGAATCAACCCGCCGAACCTAATGCTCATATACTGGACGTCTGCTCGATCCAGGAGATCACCCCAGAAGAGTGTGAATTCGAGGAGTTTCTGTTTGAACACGATAATCTTGACGCCACTAGTGCGTTTCTCTTCGAACCTGCTGCTGTTTCTGCGCCCGACAATGACTACGAGTGTTTCATGTTTTCAAACGATCTTAGCTGCGCACAACCCGAGTTTGAATCCTTCGACTTTCCGGATGAGTTACCTGAACCATCCAACTCGGTTGCCTACACTCGTTTTGAACCTTTGCTGGAGTCCTTTGAGTTCGAGACCTTTGCACCAATCTTGCCTTCCATCGTTTCTCCTCCAACGCTCGAACTCAAGCCTTTGCCGTCTCACCTTAAGTACGCTTACTTAGGTGAGAACGAGACCCTCCCTGTCATCATCTCGGCTTCTCTAGCTCCCTAGCAAGAGAAAGCCCTTCTCGCGGTCTTGCACAGCAACAGGCAAGCTTTTGGCTGGTCCATGGCGGACATCAAGGGGATTAGTCCCCTGATCGTTGAGCATCACATTCATCTGATGGATGATGCCAAACCAGCCCGGGATCCATAAAGACGTCTCAATCCAGTCATGAAAGAGGCTGTGAAGAAGGAGATCGTAAAATGTCTAGATAGTGGTATCATTTACCCTATCTCTGATAGCCAGTGGGTTAGCCCCATTCACGTTGTCCCCAAAAAGTCAGGCATCACGGTCATCACCAACGAGGCGAACGAGTTAATCCCTACTCGCACCCAAACTGGGTGGCGAGTTTGCATTGATTACAGAAAACTCAACGCCGCAACGCGGAAATACCACTTTCCGCTACCCTTCATTGACCAAATGCTTGAACGATTGGCCGGACACGTGTACTACTGCTTTCTTGATGGCTACTCCGGCTATAATCAAATTCCCATCGCCGAAAAAGACCAGGACAAGACCACTTTCACTTGTCCTTTCGGCACGTTTACATATCGTCGCATGCCCTTTGGGTTATGCAATGCGTCCGCTACCTTCCAGCGGTGTATGATGGGTATCTTCTCAGACATGGTGGAAAAATTTCTGGAGATTTTCATGGATGACTTCTCCATCTTCGGCGATTCCTTCAACGAGTGTTTGCTGCATCTTGACGCTGTCCTTACCCGATGTAAGGATAAGAATCTCACTTTAAACTGGGAGAAATGCCACTTCATGGTGCGCGAAGGTATTGTCTTAGGACATATCATCTCGCAAAATGGCATAGAGGTTGACAAAGCAAAGACTGAGGTCATTTCCAATCTGCCTCCTCCCCGATGCGTCAGAGATATCCGAGCCTTCCTTGGCCATGTCGGTTTCTATAGACGGTTCATCAAGGACTTTAGCAAGATTGCTAGGCCCTTGACTCTCTTGCTGGCCAAGGACACTGCAGGGTTCCTAGGCACACTAGTGAGGTCTCCCAAGCCATCAACCATGGCAATTTCAAAAATATGGTGCCTACAAACCCTAGTGTACGGATCGATAACTAGATGTCTAGGCGAAAAACGAACTAGCTAACAACTTAGCTAATGAGAATACGGAATTACAACCTTTGTAGATCCGTTTGCTCCACCTCCAAAGCTCCGCAACGATCTCCTCTCCGCTGTCCAAATCAAATCCGGGCTCTAGCGTCGACTTTGTCGGAGAATGGGTGAGCTAGGTCGTCGATGTCCATGCCGAAGATGATCTACGTCGAGGCATCGATGAATCAAGCTCCACCTTCACCAAACCGTGAAAAGTTGTGAAGGAAACACACTCTACTTCTTGGCAAGAGGTAGAGGATGAAGAAATAGGATGTGGGTAAACTTTGGAAATGGATTTCTCACTCAAAAACATCAATCACCATTGATGAAGCTTGGTTTTCTTCACTTGAAGAATGAAGAAGAAGAAGATAATAGTTATGATAAGTTAATTAAAAGAAAAGAATTATCCATTCTTATCATAAGTGAACCATGGTAAAGTGTAGAGAGTTAACCAAGGTTAGTTGAATGGTTAGGGTTAAGAATGAGATAAGAATGGTGGACTTTGGTCAAAGCTTCATGAAGTTTCAACTAAACAACAAAAGAAGCCACCATTCTTTTCTCATTTTCTTTTCTCACTTTCTTTTATTCATTTATCAAAAAGAATAAAATGAATAATTAAGAAAATAAAACCCTAAACATAAACACAACCATGGTTCAAACTTTACACTTAACCAAAGTGGTATGCATCATCAAACATGATACATCCATGTGCACATAAACATATCGCATATGCAATGCGCACACCCGAGTGAGAAAATCCGTCTAAAGTGAACCGATACTAGTTAATGCAAAGTAATATATCAAATATATAATTATGCATTAAATCATTAAATCAACACTTGATTCAATGATCCGGTCATGCGCACATAACCGACTGGTATCTTTAGTAACATCTTATCGAATCAACACTTGATCCAATAACCCGGCTATATCGCATATAACCGATCAATGTCACATCGCGAGAATCGAATACAGTATCACATACTCGTATTATTCTCGGTCCCGCACATATCTCATATGCGCTCCTATTTCGTTTCGCTTGAGCCAGGAAACCTCTGTGTAGGACTCTAAAGACTCGTCAATACGCCGGCAGCAGATGATGATCATATCAAACACCCACAAGCCGCAAGCGGTCTGCTAAACGTAACGGCCACCCGGGTATTGAGCGATCTGAAGATCGACGAGCAAGCCTGCTCACACTCCAGTGAATCCGACCAGTAACACTACCGTACAGTCCGGTCTGATCGTCTGATATGTCGCATATCTCGCCTAGGGGTGGTAAACGTCAGACCCCAATAGCTCGATAAGTCGTGTCGATATGAGGTCTATAACACTTCGAGAAACTACTGGTAACACTTACCAGTAAATCTCAGCAACCCTGGCCAGGGATTTCCTGTTATAGCCAATCGAACACAGCGCAACATCAACTCCCAATACCGGGAGAGACGAATCCCCTCCTATCGCTCATTGCCTCCATGTGACTCGGGACTGTACCCAAAAACCACCGTTTTGCACGCCCTCTTGGACGTGGTAAGATGGAAATCAAAGCACAGTGGGAACCACACAAGACTCTATGACGATCTCGGGTCAACAGACTACTCTGTACCAGTGTCACCAGAGAACTGCCATGTGACGTGAGGTATAATACCATCTGGGAGTTCTCGGCGAGTCCGTCCAGTGTACCCAGTCTCCACTGAGCACCCGTACATCATCTCTGATGTCAAACACCGATGGATATGGGATCATCCATCGCCCATCTATATGGGTCGAGAAGGTATACGCTAGTCTACTCTGGTATATCGATGCCCCGTCTCGATACACCCACGACTAGGGACTTTGAAGGATGTACCTATAGACTACCTTGTCCCCACTAGTATGATCTCATCATAGTCCAGGTAGTCAAGTACACATCCTAAGGGCTTTACCAACATGTAACAGAGAGACAATCAGTATACACGTTAAGGTAAAGATCAACCAGATAGCATACTATCATGTCGAGCAAGAAAGTCCTCCCTATATACGTCCCAGCATCCACTACAATATACATCTAATGTACAGTAATGGCCTCTAGGGCATACATATAACTAACAATCTCCCACTTGCACTAGGGCCATCTGTAGCAGTGGTTGCAGTATCTCATACTCAACCATCCCATAAAAGTCTCTCTCTGGGAACAGGCCTTTGTGAGTGGATCCGCTGTGTTGTCCTCTGAGTCTACTCTCCAAACCTCGATCACCCTGGAGATCAACCATCTCCATGATCAGGCGATGCTGCCTTAGAATAAGTCTGGATCACTGATGGGACGGGCGTTCCTTGGCATAAGCCACAACTCCATTGTCTCATAATGGTAGGAACGTAGTTCATCTCATGAACCATTATACATCCAAACATCCTCTTTGGTAGCATCATAAGTAGCGATGTATCCAGCCTTTATCGTCTAGTATGTCACGGTATCTAGCTTGGAACTCTTCCAACATACCGTCCCTTTACTGAGGGTAAAGACAATGCCTGCGACTGACATTCAGTCGTCTTTATCACCCTGGAACACTTCCAGTGATTCTCCCCAGGATCGATTGATACCTTCTCACTACAACTAGTGAGTTTCCTAACATCCACTTAGATCTATCTCATAGATCCAAAATCCAGGATTTAGCAGGTATCACCTTGATCCTATATGGAGAATCATTGTGATAAACGGAGATTGATCGAGCGTAGCATAAGAAACTCCTTTCTTATCAAGAGTATGTCATCCACGTACTCTACGAGGATCACCACCATACTCCCTACTACCTTTTTGTTTATACAAGGTTCATCTACCATTTTGATGATGTCAACTTCCTTGACTAATCCATCAAAACAGATGTTCCAACTCCGCGATGCCTGCTTTATCTTATAAAACATCTTGCATACGTTTCCGCTGCTCCCACTGTCTATGAAGCCCTCTGGCTGTGTACTTATAGACACGCTCTTCTAAAACATCATTTAGAAAAGATGTCATGGCACCCAACCGCCAGATATCGTAGTCATGGTATGTAGCCGTGGCAAGTAGGATCTGGATGGATTTAAGCATAGCTACTTGAAAAGGTTTCATCATTATCCACACCTGGTCAATGATGCAAACTTTTAACAAGTCTAGCTTTGAAAGTCTCAACTTTTCCATGTACACCAAGTAATCTTCTCAAGATATACTTGCTCCTGATGGGGATTTAATCCTTCAGATATAGCAACCAAAGTCCATACTTTGTTGGTGTATAAGGATTCCATCTCAGATCACTAAACATCCAGCCATTCTTACAGAGTCTCACTCTTGATGGCCAGCTCGAAGCTAGTTGGGTCATCATCTCATGATGCAATCCTCGCTCCCACTGTCATAGAGAAACCGAAGTATCTCTCAGGTGGGTGAGGAACCCTACTAGATCGGCGGAGAGGCTGAGGTTTGTTGGTATCTACTGAATCCTTTGGTTCTATCAAATCATCAGCTGCAGTTTGTATAGCTGGAACGTTTCCAGTTCTACATAACAGACGTTGCCTCGAGCTTGTCCGGATTTTGCTTTTAGACATAGGCCGGACAACCCCAAATCTTAACTAACTTAAGATATGGGCTCTTCCCTTTCCATATCACATATGAAACGGTAGGCTTTGATTTGATTCGAACCCTAATTCAATAGGTATGCAGCTTCATAAGTGCATAACTCCCAAAAGGAAATAGGTAACTCAGTATTACTCATCATAGAGCACACCTTATCTCATATGGTGTCATCTGCTCCGCCCCGATATACCATTTTGCTATGGTGTATACGGAGGAGTAATGCTGAGAGAGAATCTCATTCTCCTTTAGAATAGTCCAATGTTTCCGTGCTCAAGTATTCTCCTCCTTGATCTCATCAAAGGACATAATACTTATACCCGTATTCTGGTTCTCTACTTCTAACTTATATTCTGTGAATATCTCAAAAGGTTCGGACTTGTGTTTCAACAGGAACATAGGTCTGAATCTCGAAAGATTATCAGAGAATGTAATGAAGTATAAAGAACCAGTCCTGGTATGTGTAGACAGGGGACCTTACATACATCAACATGTATCATCCCAAGAGTTCAGTAACTCTTTCTCTGTTTCCAGCAAACGGAGCTATGGTCATCTTATCTTTGTGACATGACTGGCGAGTTTCACAAGATGTAAATTCAAACTAATTTAAATATGCATCTTTATGTAACTCTAGCTAGTCGGGTCGCATTGATCTGACCTAGTCTACAATACCTCAAGAAGGATTCGTTCATTTCTGAACTCTTCCTCTTGTGTGTGTTCTGTATATTAAGAACTGTAGTTTGATTTAGAACATTAATGCTTTTAGATAACGTGCCTGAACCGATCAACTTTTGATATAGGAAATGTTCAAAACATTATCCAACAATACAAAATTTTATCGTTTCTTTACTAATAAAGAGACAGATATGATTTTGTATATCAGGTTCGGTATCTAATAACATTCGTTCAGAATCAATGTATTACAATACAGGGTGACAGTGACCAACAGACTTGGCTGCAACACTTGCCCCGTTTTCTGTCTCATGAAACTTATCACCCGTTCTCAGTTTTTCTATCCTTTTGTAGCCCTATGTAACATCTTACATATCTGGGATCCTGATCCGGTATCATATACCAAGGATGCGGAGGATACTGAGAAACAGTTCTGTATAATGAACACACCCGAAGATGATGCATCAGCATGCACTCTCTTCGTTTGGGCGGCACGGGAAATCTGGTATTCCCCAATTTCCTGCTCTGTCTTATAACAATTATAAGTTGGAGCGGGACCAACGTTCCCCAGCTCAGTATAACAAGCGGGTTCGGTCAATAATCCGTTTTATTATCTTGATTAAGGCGTGATATGGTCGCTACCAGGAGAGAGAGAGAAGAAAACACTCAGCGTGCGCTCTGTCAAGAATAGATTGGTTATTATTTTATCTAATCAGGATGGCTCCCACTGCTTTTTATCAAATCTTCCTTCAAACCCTAAAAGGAAAGACTAGCCGGGATTAATTACACACTACAAGTTCACCAATCTTTCAGCCAGGCCAGTGTCGGTACTTTGAGGGAGGTCCCCCGTGCTTTCGCACGAACCTAATTAATGTAAACCTCGTTTTCCCAGAGGCGTAACCTCGTTAACACCTTTCTAGACACCTACTTGATCGGCTAATTGTAATGTATAAAACTCTCCCAGGAGTAACTCTTACTCGCAGCGGGTATCGGGATCCAACTATCTCATAGAAGGTATGCAATCTCATTGCAAATCTCAACACTTGAAATTCCCGATAATATTTTGCCCCTAGCTCGCTATGACCTTGACGCATGCCAAACAACCCATAGTCTGCTAGTCAAGTTCAACCCGTCATTTCCTGATTGAATTAAACCCACCCGCACGACCCTTGACGCATGCCAAACAACGCCGTACGAATACCCTAATCCAATCGCATCGTATGCTAGCAGATAAGCACTAGTTAGCTACCGTACACTACGCCTTGACGCATGCCAAACAACCGCAGCACGAATACTAACTAGTACTTATCTGAAATGACGGAGGGCTACGACAGGTTTTTCTGAAAACCTATTGCGTAATGAACTTGATATCGTTGTAGAATCAAATGATTTTAAAATGGAGTGCTTTTGAGGCTTTTCTAGTTTTGCTAAAGGAGTCACTCCCGGTGAAGGGATCGTCGGTCCTTTCCTCGTCGAATGAGGTGCGGGATATATCACATATATCACCGTGCAAAGCAAAAACACTTAAAAGCAATCAAAAACAAACCGAGGGTGTAGCATCTGCCAGTTATTGCTAAAGGAGTCACTCCCGGTGAAGGGATCTCGGTCCTTTCCTTATCGAATAAGGTGCAGGATATATCACATATACCGCTGTGCAAAGCAAGAACTGTAGCTACCTGTTTTATTTTGAAATTCGATTCTACAACATCTTTAGGTTTCTTTTAATTTCATTAATCACATTAATGAAGTCCCATCATTTAAGTACCTAAACATCACAGATAGATATGACGTACACTTATGCCATCCGCATTCGCCTCGATGTCCCCTCGTGCACCGTTAGGTTAGGTAACTAACGACAGAGCAGGGCAGGGCTAGCGCGGGTGTAAAACATAAGTAACGTCTATATAATATATCATATATACTATATATAATACCTGTCACAGAACATCACATGATCACAGATAAAACACAGCAGAAGAAACATATGAAATATTGGATATACTAGGACGTCCGTGTTTTCAATACGAGCCAGTATAAAACACGGATTCCACGGTCGTGATGAATAGCCAAACCCACACCCCTAGACCCCTACGAGAGCGGCAAGCAACCCTGCCAATTCTGGAGTTAGGAGACCCGGACTCGACTCCTCGAGTTGGTCTCCCACTGGACCCCAGAACTCGGTTACTTGTGCCCTCCTCCTTGGGTCTATCCTAGTGCGGAAAAGTAAATAATATACAAACGGTGACAACTTCCGCAACCTGGAAGCGCCCCAATAAAAGAATATTACATACAAGTTTTTACATGAATGAAAATGAAAAACACTCATCTCACATAAAAACCTCCGGCTATTCAAACACGACGATCCAATATAACATATCCAGCAACACATAACATCACATGTCATCAACGTAAGTAAATATGTCCATCCCAATTGTCGTTGACATATAGCAACGAAACCGGCGATATCACATATTACACTTACGGTCACAGAAGAGAAAGTGTAAAACTACAACAGTTGGAATCCGCAATCACCTCAGACATCGCATGCCTGACCAAATGAATATCTTAGACATCGCATGCCTAACAATTATAAACCCCGCATTTTAGTCTCAAAATCGAAAACACTTTTCAATACCAAGTCGGGCAATTCAACAAGATTCCCGACATCCTGATCGAATACTCGTCGCAAACTTCAGTAGACGGCCGCACCCCCGATGCCGTCGACGAAGTGCACCAAGGCGGAACACCGCTACCGCGAGCACCCGAACGGATGCTTTCGGCGACGGGGTTCTCCTACAGTCACTTGGTCGGGGCTATGGAGTGAGGCTGTCTATTAAGTTTACCGGCGAATATCCGCGTACGCTACGTGATTGCGACGGACTTTTGATCACATCAAAATTCCGTGGCAACCGATCAAGTGAGACTAAATTGCTACGTTTATAACATTCATTCAGTTATCTCATAACTTATTGTGAATTCCAATTATTGTATCCCATTCCAGATAAACAGAAAATGTTAAACTTTTCGATCGAACAATCGAACACCCAAGTTTTCCCGATACTGATCAACACATGAAACAAGTATAACAACATTCCGTTCGTGCCTCAGTACCAACGGTCCAGCCGTAGAAGGGTCAAGCCAACGCCTCACATGTGGCACGCCGTACTGCCCCAAACCCGAAGGTTCAAAGGGCAGTTCAAGACGGTCACATAATCGAGTTAAGGTTTGTTGTCTTCTAGAGGGTCCATCGCGTTACTTGCACTACTTAGAATGCCGTTAAACCACGGAAAAATCCAACACTTGGAAATTTCCCGACAGGGGAAAAATCGGGTATTTATATCCGGTCGAACTTTTTAACATATTCTAAAATTTATCCGGAAAACACATGGACAGAATTAGACTTTCCGATCGAAACAATGATTCCCAAAACAACTCAGAACAACTCAACTCTTGAGTTCATTTTAAATATTCCAGGAAAACCAGAACTGGATTATGGGAATTACTGTGAAAAATGACACGTGTCGGCTTCTGATTGGCGGCGCTTCCGCCGCACAAACCCCCTTTGTGCGGCGCTTCCGCCGCGCTTTGGTGGAATTAGGCTACCAAATTTCACAGTAATTCTTAAAAAAGCCTGCTTGTTTTTCTGGATATTTTTAATTGCCAAAAATCAATAGTTTTGAAAAAAGTACAGAGAGCATGTAAGGTTTGGGATTTCGGGTTCGATCGGGTTTCTAATTCCGTCCGGGGATCGCCTAAGGCTCTAGCTTGGCTCTGATACCACTGCAGGGTTCCTAGGCACACTAGTGAGGTCTCCCAAGCCATCAACCATGGCAATTTCAAAAATATGGTGCCTACAAACCCTAGTGTACGGATCGATAACTAGATGTCTAGGCGAAAAACGAACTAGCTAACAACTTAGCTAATGAGAATACGGAATTACAACCTTTGTAGATCCGTTTGCTCCACCTCCAAAGCTCCGCAACGATCTCCTCTCCGCTGTCCAAATCAAATCCGGGCTCTAGCGTCGACTTTGTCGGAGAATGGGTGAGCTAGGTCGTCGATGTCCATGCCGAAGATGATCTACGTCGAGGCATCGATGAATCAAGCTCCACCTTCACCAAACCGTGAAAAGTTGTGAAGGAAACACACTCTACTTCTTGGCAAGAGGTAGAGGATGAAGAAATAGGATGTGGGTAAACTTTGGAAATGGATTTCTCACTCAAAAACATCAATCACCATTGATGAAGCTTGGTTTTCTTCACTTGAAGAATGAAGAAGAAGAAGATAATAGTTATGATAAGTTAATTAAAAGAAAAGAATTATCCATTCTTATCATAAGTGAACCATGGTAAAGTGTAGAGAGTTAACCAAGGTTAGTTGAATGGTTAGGGTTAAGAATGAGATAAGAATGGTGGACTTTGGTCAAAGCTTCATGAAGTTTCAACTAAACAACAAAAGAAGCCACCATTCTTTTCTCATTTTCTTTTCTCACTTTCTTTTATTCATTTATCAAAAAGAATAAAATGAATAATTAAGAAAATAAAACCCTAAACATAAACACAACCATGGTTCAAACTTTACACTTAACCAAAGTGGTATGCATCATCAAACATGATACATCCATGTGCACATAAACATATCGCATATGCAATGCGCACACCCGAGTGAGAAAATCCGTCTAAAGTGAACCGATACTAGTTAATGCAAAGTAATATATCAAATATATAATTATGCATTAAATCATTAAATCAACACTTGATTCAATGATCCGGTCATGCGCACATAACCGACTGGTATCTTTAGTAACATCTTATCGAATCAACACTTGATCCAATAACCCGGCTATATCGCATATAACCGATCAATGTCACATCGCGAGAATCGAATACAGTATCACATACTCGTATTATTCTCGGTCCCGCACATATCTCATATGCGCTCCTATTTCGTTTCGCTTGAGCCAGGAAACCTCTGTGTAGGACTCTAAAGACTCGTCAATACGCCGGCAGCAGATGATGATCATATCAAACACCCACAAGCCGCAAGCGGTCTGCTAAACGTAACGGCCACCCGGGTATTGAGCGATCTGAAGATCGACGAGCAAGCCCGCTCACACTCCAGTGAATCCGACCAGTAACACTACCGTACAGTCCGGTCTGATCGTCTGATATGTCGCATATCTCGCCTAGGGGTGGTAAACGTCAGACCCCAATAGCTCGATAAGTCGTGTCGATATGAGGTCTATAACACTTCGAGAAACTACTGGTAACACTTACCAGTAAATCTCAGCAACCCTGGCCAGGGATTTCCTGTTATAGCCAATCGAACACAGCGCAACATCAACTCCCAATACCGGGAGAGACGAATCCCCTCCTATCGCTCATTGCCTCCATGTGACTCGGGACTGTACCCAAAAACCACCGTTTTGCACGCCCTCTTGGACGTGGTAAGATGGAAATCAAAGCACAGTGGGAACCACACAAGACTCTATGACGATCTCGGGTCAACAGACTACTCTGTACCAGTGTCACCAGAGAACTGCCATGTGACGTGAGGTATAATACCATCTGGGAGTTCTCGGCGAGTCCGTCCAGTGTACCCAGTCTCCACTGAGCACCCGTACATCATCTCTGATGTCAAACACCGATGGATATGGGATCATCCATCGCCCATCTATATGGGTCGAGAAGGTATACGCTAGTCTACTCTGGTATATCGATGCCCCGTCTCGATACACCCACGACTAGGGACTTTGAAGGATGTACCTATAGACTACCTTGTCCCCACTAGTATGATCTCATCATAGTCCAGGTAGTCAAGTACACATCCTAAGGGCTTTACCAACATGTAACAGAGAGACAATCAGTATACACGTTAAGGTAAAGATCAACCAGATAGCATACTATCATGTCGAGCAAGAAAGTCCTCCCTATATACGTCCCAGCATCCACTACAATATACATCTAATGTACAGTAATGGCCTCTAGGGCATACATATAACTAACAGACACGCCATTCGACTTCAACTCGAGCTGTGTGACTGCCTTCGAGTCATTGAAAAGCTCACTCACTTCTGCTCCCGTTCTTTCTTCACCTGACTGGACGCACCCATTCGAGATTATGTGTGATGCATCCGACTTTGCCATTGGTGCTGTCCTTGGACAACACATCAACAAGATGCCGCACGTAATCTATAACGCGAGCCGAACCCTGAACGACGCCCAACTCAATTATACAACAACTGAGAAGGAATTCTTAGCTATTGTATTTGCTTTAGAAAAGTTCAGGCCCTACCTCATCGGCTCTCCAGTCATTGTCTACACGGACCATTCTGCTCTACGCCATCTTTTTGCGAAGAAAGATGCAAAATCTCTGTTAATACGTTGGAACCTCTTGCTCCAAGAGTTTGACCTTGTCATTAAGGACAAACGAGGATGTGAAAACGTAGTTGCCGACCATCTCTCATGACTTCCTTCTTCGCATTCGCTTCCAATTCCGATCAACGACGTTTTCCCGGACGAACAACTCTTGACAGTATCGTGCGAACCCTGGTTCGCAGATATTGTGAACTATTTGGCCACGGGATTACTACCGACCGAATGGTCAAGTCAGGACAGACTTCGCTTCTTATCCCAAGTAAAACACTTTTACTGGGACGAACCCTACTTGTTCAAGTACTGTCCCGACTAGATTATTCGTCGGTGTGTCCCTGATGAGGATTTCAAGAGTGTGCTGTCATTTTGCCACGATCAAGCGTGTGGCGGGCATTTTGGCCCCAGAAAGACAGCTGAGAAGATCTCGCAATGTGGTTTCTACTGGCCACAACTCTTCAAAGACGCTCATGACTATTGCAAGACTTGCTCCCGGTGCCAACACATGGGCCGGATATCCCGGAGGAACGAGATGCCGCTCCAACCGATCTTGGTTGTAGAGATTTTCGATGTTTGGGGGATAGATTTCATAGGGCCGTTTCCCAGCTCTTTCGGGAACTTGTACATCCTTCTAGCTGTTGATTACGTCTCTAAATGGGTCGAGGCTGTGCCCAGCCGGACTAACGACAACAAGGTTGTCGTTAGGTTCCTTAAAGAAAACATTTTCTCCCGGTTTGGGCACCCCCGAGCGATCATTAGCGACAATGGAAGTCATTTCTGCAATAAAACTTTTGAAGCCTTGATGCGGAAATACTCCATAAATCATAAGCTCGCTACACCCTACCACCCCCAAACCTGCGGGCAGGCCGAAGTTTCAAATCGGCAAATCAAGCAGATACTGAAGAAGACGGTTTCCAAGAACCGTAAGGATTGGTCGCTGAAACTCACTGATGCCCTTTGGGCATTTCGAACCGCTTATAAGACCGACCTTGGCATGTCTCCCTATCGGCTTGTGTACGGAAAAGCCTGCCACCTTCCTGTCGAAATAGAGCATCGCGCATTTTAGGCGATAAAGGAGCTGAATCTGTCTCTCGAGGATGCGGGCAGCCATCGGAAGCTGCAGTTGAACGAACTAAGCGAGCTTAGGGATGAGGCTTACGATAACGCGGTTGTCGTTAAGAATCAAACGAAGGTGTTTCACGATAAACACCTTTTGCGCAAAACCTTCATACCTGGTCAGCAGGTACTGCTTTACGACACCCGACTTCATTTCCATCCAGGAAAGCTCAGATCTCGCTGGAAAGGGCCGTATTTTGTGCGGAATGTATATCCGCAGGGCGCTGTGGATTTGGAGAATCCAAAGGACGGTTCACTTTTCAAAGTAAACGGACACCGATGCAAACCGTACCTTAGCGCCGAACCAACAGAGGAGCTCCTGTTCTTACAGGAGCCGGTTTACCCTGAATGATCTTCCTCTGCCTACCTCCAAACTTCGGTTATCCGGCCAAGAACAGAGGACACTGTTCCAAATAAGTTTGGGGGTATGTACAAACCATTTTGTTTATATTTGTGTATATTCTTTTCCTTTTCTTCATAAACAAAAACAAACAAAAATTGTGTATCGCTAACCGACAATTTTGACCCTTCAAATGATCTCTTCATGCAATAACAGTGAGGACACTGTCCAGTTTAAGTTTGGGGGTACGCTCGGTACGCATTTCTTACCTTCGCATTCATATGTATATTTTGCATCTGCATATTAAATCCATAAAATCCATAAAAATCTGAAAATTTTCAAGTTAGCTTGTGGAAGAACTCTGATTCAACATTCGACGGTTTTTGTTTGAAAAATAGGAATAACTAAATCTTATGTTTGGATTTTGAAAACCTGAAAGATAACTCTCCTTTGAAGTTAACTATAGCTGATATACGTCTTTACATTACACTACACGTGTCGTGAATTTTGGGAATTAGATGACAAGTCTTTCATGTTTAAACTTTTAAACAGATAAATGATTTTCTGAGGATCAAATAGGTTTGTTCTGAAATAAGTAATGTCAAGAATAGTTTATGAAGTAAAGCGAATATGAAGGAATGTTATTGATGCCGTAATTGGAGCTAATTCTGAAAAATAACCCATCTGAAACTTAATTGGAATGATTACACACCAAACCCACTAAACACGTCTTTTATCCAAAAAAATAATTGAACTGCCGGTTATATCTCCGTTCGTATTAAATCATCTGATTTTCACGCCAAACTGTCTTTTGTTTTTGGACCTAGGTAACTTGAGTAATTAAGTCCGCTGGGGTGTTTCTACACCTAATGCCCTAAAATCAACTGGTTTGGGTGCATTGGCCCAAAGCTCGCTAAGAAGCCTAGAAAGTCCAGGTTAAAACAAAGTCAAGCAAGTGTTCTCTCCGAGTTAAAATTCCTAACGGTTCTTTGTGTGAAAATAATCTTGATAAAAGACAAGCTTTTATAAAAATTTTAGCGGAGATATGAAGGTTTTATTCTATGATAAAGACTATTGCACGTTCACAGAGGTGTGTATGAAATGAAAACAAGAAAAAGGTGGAGTGAAAAATACGACTTAGTTTCCTATTAAGGAAGATTGAAATTCTGAAGTTGAAACCTTACTGGAAAACGAAACTTGAAAAATTCTTAACTCTTTATAAAACTTATGTGATCCTTTTAAAATTGTTATCTGGGCTTTATTGTGCGACATGATGACTTTAATCGATCCTTCTGGAACTTAACGACACTATTTACACTGCACGCAAAGACATATAAAATCTGTAGTTAAATAAGAAGCGAGGTGTGAAAAATAAAGGTTCGAGAGTCTAGACTTAGGATTATAGAATTGTTATTTTCTGAAGCAAAACTTTAAGGTTTGAACCTTAGTTATTTTACAAAACCAACTTGACCGGATTTTGTAGGTAGTATCCGCTGAAAACCCTCAGGAGACAACACTCCTCCTACTAGGGACACCTAGAGGTTTAACGGCTTGTTGCACATGCTCAGTGCAATCGCGTTCCCTGCGAAAGTGAGGTTAGGAAATTTTTTGTGAATAAATTGGCTTTGCTCGGGACGAGCAAATGATAAGTTTGGGGTTATTTGTTCATATCAGATTTTTGCATTTTCATACCGCCCAATTTTTATCACATTGCATATCGGTAGATACTCTTGAGCCGTGTTTGCTAGTCAATTGCAGGATACAGGTTCTCGGTTCTAAAACGGTGAAATTCATGGAAAACACGACAAAATCCGGGTTCCTGCCAACCACAGATAAAACACGGTCTCCGCTCTTCATCCGTATGTTGCCACATACTAGTTTAGGAAGACAAAATGTCAAATCAATGTCGTTTTCAGGCACAAGGCTCAATGGCAGCACAAGATCCAAGAAAATCTATGCGGAGCTCGAGGCAATCATGCCAAATCTTGACCAAAAGTCCACCTTTCTCTCAACAGAAATTCTAGAAAATTCGTGAAGAAATTTCCAGAAAATACATATACCAGAATAAAGGGGACAGAGAACCAGGGAACCACAGAATTTTGGAGGGCCCAACTCAACCAGAAGGCCGCGGATACGCGGCTAAAGGGGGGTCTAGGCCGCGGATCCGCGGCCGTCTAGGCGCCGCATCTGCAGAGTTTTTGAGGGTATTTTGGTCTTTTTGTTTGGGTTCTGGTGGTTGCCCTAGGTTTTCATTTTTTGGCCTATAAATAGCCCAGAACTTTGTGAAGGAAAGGGTCCATTCTTGTATTTTCATTTTGCTAGGATTAGTTGTGTTTCTTCTTCCTCTTCTCACATCTTCTCCATTGAAACTTGTAGTGAGCTTGTGAGTGAAGAGTGATGAATAAAGAAGAACCGTTTATTATCATGCTTGTCTCTTTATCTTGTTAATTGTTGTAATTTTAATTCGTTAAGTAGTTGTTGTTATTTTCTTGTTGTTTCTTTCTTCTCTTTTTCTTTATCCTTAATACGACAATGATGCTTACGCTCGATCCTCGCCAAGGTGAGGTCGAAAATAGCTAGTCGTATTCTTCTAATCTCTTTCTTTCTATCTTCCTCTTTTGTTTTGTTTTATTTTTCCGTATCATGATGTGTGAGTAGTTCATACTTGTCAGGGTAGGATAAGGGAAGTTTGAGAGAAGGAAATCTCTCTCACTCTTTCCTTGCCCAACAGCTTAATTCGACTCTCGTTAATTGAACCACAATCCGCTCCTTACGGCACCCTATCCTACATGATAGCGGTGATTCCGTAGTGAGACCGGTTGTGGTTGAATTAACCGGAGGTTATGGCTAAGAGCCAAGAACGGACGGACAAGCACTAAAAGGAAGGACTTATGCGTTGGAAAGCCTAGCTTATACTCGCAAGTTCCTTCCTAGTCGTGCTAATCCCCGTTGTTGCCGATTACCGTAACACCGATATTAAGAGGGGCAACGAAAGATGTGGAGACTCCTAACTCAAACTAACCTAATCCTAACCCTAACAAGCTCTCTTTAAATATCAACTCAACACTTAGATAATCATAAATAAATTCTGAACTCTCAGACTTAACTCGTTAAAACACATTGAAAAAGACTCCCATCTCCCTGCGGACGACCCGTACTCAACCGGCTAGCTACAAGCGAAACCATCTTGATTGCGGTATTTAAACTAAAACTTGAACACGCAGAACCACTACCAATCAGGGGGCTGTTCTTGCTTTGTTTCCGGATCTCTTTCCATAGGTGGAGGGGATCTTTTCAATGTAGCGGTAGAAGAGTTTTTACGTACCCTTCTCAGCAGTTCAAAGCTGTTCCCAGTTGGAACAGCAGCGTTGACTTCCACCACTGGAGCCGGTGGAGTTAGCCCTGAGGGGGAGTTGCCCCCTGCCTTTCTCACTCGTCGCCAATGGCGACGTCAAGCACGACGAGCCATTAGGACTGGCTCAGAGATAGAGATAGCTTCATTTTGCCCCGTGTCTGAGTAAGGCACCGCTGGTTTTAACCTCTTAAAGACTGAAGTTATCTTTTGAGGGATGATATTCAACCTGTCGAAGACGGATCCTCGGGCAGGGGCAGGAATCGTCAGTCTTGAAAAGACTGACTCTTTGACAGAGGAAGCCGCCTTGACGACTTCTGAAGCAACAGTCATTGCCTTCCTTGGGACAACCAGTTTAGAGTCCTGATCTAGACTGGTGAAAACAGAGGCTGTCGGTTTGGTAGCGGGCGACCCGTTCACAGGGGCCGTCGTAGCAGTAAGCCGGTCGAAGACCAACTTTTTGTTCACTTCCGGTGCAGGTATTGGCATAGAGAAGCTTGTAGGTGGGATCATGGTCCCGAAAAATAGGCCGGTGGTGGTCTGGGTCACCTGGTCTACCGGCAGAGCGAGGAAGGAAGCCGCTTGGGGCCCATATGCTACACTTCCTGGTGAGGTGGAGCGTCCGTTGCAGTGGCGTTTCGAGCAGTTGGTGCAGTTGAAGGCCATTGAATCTTGAGTTCTGCGCCAGGCAAAAGACCAAATCTTAGAAACTTGAAATCCGAAGGCAACCATTTAACAAACCGCGATTGGCTCGCGAGGACGACACACGAAGTGTGGAGTGGAAAGAGGAAAAGGTCCCACCGGGCATGCCAGAATCTGTTCCCCTCTGAATGGCGGCGCACAGGACCGCGATGTCCTGACGCTGCGATTCGGGGCAGATGCTATTTGGTTTTATCCGTCCACCTCTCCGAAGATGCCAAGTTGATTTATGGCACCGTGTATCGGAGGTTTAGACGGATGTGGCCGATGTAGCAGACTTCGTCAGATTCCCCCTCGCTTGAGGGGGTTTTGATTGTGGGGACGCTCTTCCCTGCAGGCGCAAGCCCCTGCAGTTAATTACGCTACCGCATCGCGGTAACAACTTTCTCCTTCTCCAGAATTTCACTTCGTGTCGTGTGTGTTTGTTTTGTTTGTGGTTGCCCGTGGATTGTATACGGAGACTGAGTAATGTCGTCGCCCGTAGGACGTGGATTAGTCCAAATCAGTATTTACTTAGATTTGGGTTTTGTGTTTTTAGTTTAAGGATACGTTAGTCGTATTGAGACTAAGATCGACTTAAACGTTCGTCAAGAATGCGTTAGTCCTGTTTTTAGACTAAGATCAACTTAACGTGGTGATCCATTTAATATATGGCCGTCGGGACTCATCACCTCTCTGACGTCGTTGAAGGATTACAACGATGTATGTCAGAGGAGTTCAGAGATGTACCCTTGAACCAAAGTTAATTTGGAGTTTTATCATTCATTTAAATGTCTAAGGATACGTTAGCCGTATTTGGGGCTGAGATCAACTTAAACGGGACCGTTTAGATCCGGAAAAAGAGCATTTGGAGGCTCTATTGTTCCAGTTTAGGGACATAGTGGTCCGTGCTCCAGTTTAGGGACATGGTGGTCTATATTCCAGTTTAAAGACGTGGTGGTCCATTATTAGTTTAAGGACTTTTCGGTTCGATATTAGTTTAAGGACGTCTCGGTCCGATATTAGTTTAAGGACGTCTCGGTCCGATATTAGTTTAAGGACGTTTCGGTCCAATATTCCAGTTTAGGGACGTGGGGGTCTATCGCCAGTTTAGGGACGTGGTGGTCTATCATTAGTTTAAGGACGTTTCGGTCCGACATTAGTTCAAGGACGTTTCGGTCCGACATTAGTTTAAGGACGTTTCGGTCCACGAGTTTAAGGACCACGCAGTCCATTTGAATGTTTAGTCGTCGGGACCCGTCACCTCTCTGACGTCGTTGAAGGATTACAACGATGGGTGTCAGAGGAGTTCAGAGATGTACCCTCGAACCGGATGTAAATTGATTTAGGAGAGCAGCTGTGCTCAGTCAATTTAGTTTGAGGACTTACGACCATGATTGGGCTAAGTCCAGTTTCAACATCTTTTGTCTTTGGCCTGTGCCAGGGCTTTGCCCCTTTTTAGTAATGCACTGCATTATTCTTGTTTTGGTTGGGCTCTGCCCTTTTATAAATGATGCAGAGCATCTATTTTGTTTGGGCTCTGCCCTGCATAGCACTTTTTTATTAGGCCTTTTAATTGGGCTCTGTCCCTTTTCTTTAATAATGTAGAGCATTAAATACTTTGACAGTGCCCCACATGGCTTGTCAGGCGCTTTGCGCCAAGTAATGAGCGCAAATTCATATAGTGGTGACACGTGTCACGCTCTGGTGAGCGCAAGCGCAACAGCGCAGTGCGCTGCGTCAGTGCGCTGCGCTGTTGCACTGCTGACACGTGGCGCGGCTTGCGCAATAGTGCATTTCTGGCAAGTGCTGGGCACTGTTCTTATTCTTTTGGATCAATTTCAGATAAAATGTGCGAGGCACTGTTATCTTGAGAATCTTTTAGATTCAGAACCAATGGTTCATAAAAAGAAGTGCAAGGCACTGTTTTTTATTTGTTTATTTTCCTTTTCCTTAAAGGTCCTTGATTTTGTTCTCAGATCAATGATCTGTTCAGAAGAAATTCTTCTTTTCAATGGTTTACCTTCTTTTCTTTCTGATTTCTTCTCAAACTTTCTTTTTAGGATTTCTCTGAATTCTTTCTCTGTTTCTCTGTCAATGTTCTCTCTTCTTCTTTTTTTTTTATTTTAGAAAGAAGGATCATTGGTCTTTGGGACCCACCACCTCTCCGACAATACTGAGAGATTACAGTGCCATATATCGAAGGTGTGAAGGGATGTACCCTTTGAACCATGTCTCACTCATTAGGGGGGAGAACAGGCTGGAGCTTAAGCTTCACGCACACGTGTTGGGCGCACGTGCGTCGCACGTGTTGGGCGCTCATATTTGCACGTAGCGCACATGGATCTTGTGCATATGCGCATTATGGGGGGAGCAAGCTCCTATGGAGAACGAGTCTCCTTTTAATTGAATATTCTCATGTGGTGTGCACGTGCGTTGCACGTGGTGCGCGCGTGGCGGGCACACGTGCGTTGCACGTGGCGCACATGCGCATTATGAGGAGAAGCAGAGCTTCTATATATGGAGAACAGGCTCCTTTTAATATTATTAAATGTTCTCATGTGGTGCGCACGTGCGTTGCACGTGGTGCGCGCGTGGCGAGCACACATGCGTTGCACGTAGCGCACATGCGCATCATGAGGAGAAGCAGGGCTTCTATATATGGAGAACATGCTCCTTTTAATATTATTAAATGTTCTCATGTGGTGCGCACGTGTGTTGCACGTGGTGCGCGCGTAGCGAGCACACGTGCGTTGCACGTAGCGCACATGCGCATTATGAGGAGAAGCAGGGCTTCTATATATGGAGAACAAGCTCCTTTTAATATTATTAAATGTTCTCATGTGGTGCGCACATGTGTTGCACATAGTGCCGCATGGCGAGCACACGTGCGTTGCACGTAGCGCACATGCGCATTATGAGAAGAAGCAGGGCTTCTATATATGGAGAACATACTCCTTTTAATATTATTAAATGTTCTCATATGGTGCGCACGTGCGTTGCACGTAGTGCCGCATGGCGGGCACATGTGCGTTGCACGTAGCGCACATGGCGCTTGCGCATATGCACATTATGGAGGAGCATGCTCCTATCTTGGAGAACTAAGCTCCTTTGAGTATTGAATCCTTTGAGGATTTTAACTCCCCCTTTCTAAGAGGTATCCCCTCTTATTTATATGGGAGTGGTAGAGAAGCCATCTCTCCTTTTCCCGATGTGGGACTAAAAAATGCATTCCCCATGTAGTAGAGCATTACTTTAGATTACACGTGTATAACACATTTGCTCATAATTTTTTATCTCGGATGAATTATGTGGCCCATAATATATCAAATCGAAGGTTTTTTCGAGATACTTTCAATATCATCAGAATTTAGCTGTTTTTCATTCCGGAGTTTGTCAAAATACAGTTCGGAAAATACTGGTTCGCATCTTCTTCCTTAGATCACATGTGCATAGACATTTGCTCATAACTTTTGATCCCGGATGAATTATAAGGCCCATAATATATCAAATCGAAGGTTTTTTCAAGATGTTTTCAATACCATCATAATTTAACAGTTTCTCATTAGGGAGTTTATCAAAATACTGGCCGGAAGATACTGGTTCGCATTTTCTTAAGCGTATCGCTACCATTTGATACCTTTGACTCTTTTGCGCAGAAATTTTTGGCGGGAACAATCTCCGAACTCCTCTGACACCTGTCGTTGTAATCCTTCAACGTCGTCAGAGAGGTGACGGGTCCCGACGACCATATATTAAATGGACCACTATGTCCCTAAACTGGAACATTAGAGCCCCTAAATGCTCTTCCGTTAAGTTGATCTTAGTCTCAAATAGGACTAACGTATCCTTAACGAACGTTTAAGTTGATCTTAGCCTCAATATGGCTAACGTATCCTTAAACTAAAACACCAAACCAAAATCTAAGTAAATACGGATTTGGACTAATCCACGTCCTACGGGCGACGACATAAATTAGTCTCCGTATACAATCCACGGGTAACCACAAACAAAACAAACACCCACAACACGAAGTGAAATTCTGGAGAAGGAGAAAGTTGTTACCGCGATGCGGTAGTGTAATTAACTGCAGGGCTTGCGCCTGTAGGGAAGAGCGTCCCCACAATCAAAAACCCCTCAAGAGAGGGGAAATCTGATGAAGTCTACTACAACGGCCGCATCCGTCTAAACCTCCGATAAACGGTGTCATAAATCAACTTGGCATCTTCGGAGACGTGGACGGATAAAAACCAAATAGCATCTATCCCGAATCTCAGGCAAGACGAACCTACACGGTTGCGTCTCTGTATTCGGAGGGGAACATCGCCTTTAAAAATTTAGGCAGCACCTCCCTTGTATATTTTGATCCAAAAACCACATGCATACAATAAAGGCATCCCCAAGCAGGAGCTAGCTCTTCACACATTGGCGGAGTCAAAACCACGCAATAACATATATACGACGCCCAACGGTGAAGATTAATCTAGAAAGAACAATAAATAAGCAAGACATAAAAACTCAAGAAGCGAACATAAACCCATTGCTCTAAGTCACGCACAATACCCAAGTCTAACTAGGTCTACCAATATACAATTTCTAGTTCTGATTTGATTTAATGGAGTTTATTTAGATACAACGGAATATAAAAGTATGAGAGTGGGCACGATCCAACATGTGTCCCACCTACCAAAGCAAAACACCCTAGAAGAAGCTGTGTGCCAGCGATACCGCAAACTGATCCCAAGCGGTCAAACCTGCAAGAACTGTGGCACAACGGGAGTGAGTTGCCAACTCGTGAGTAGAAAATATCAGCAGGTAGAAATCGAACAAAACAACGATTTCCTAGGTCACTATATCCTGAAGGCAATACTATGATATCTAGGTTGACCATGTACGCATATATGTCAACAATCGAATCAATGCAATGACATATATAAATAAACATCCGACATCAAATGCCTGTATTCATGTGGATATCATCCACGTGTCCATCAACGACAAAAAAAAAATCATGGAACCTGAGTGTCCCATGCCGACACTCGAAACATCATGAAAACATATGCCTGTGTATATATATGAGGATATCAACCACGTGTATCCATCAACGACACATCAAAATCATGGAACCTGAGTGTCCAACATCAACAATCGAAACATTATGAAACCCGTGTCCAGCATCGACACGTAAATCCTCATATCTCAGGCGCCGCATACTCAGATCAGCCTTCATATCTATCTCATCTCAGGCGCCGCATCCTCAGATCGGCCCTCATATCCGTCTCATATCATAACTCCAAAATAGTATCCTCTAGATATCCGTCGAGTTCTATACAATCACCGGTAGGTAGTGTTCCCTCTGCCAGGCTTATCGTCTATACCACAAAAATCATTTCTTATCTCAGGGTACCATACCGGGTCCACCATGTACCCGCAAACGGCATCCGACAACTCCTCGAATCGGATCTCGAAAACAAGCTCAGAACTGAGAAAACTCATGGCGGACGTCTCGAAATATCATATCAAGAGAAACCGTGTTTTTAAAACAATACGCAATTTCCTTTGAAATATAACCACGGTTCTCAAATCCAGAGATCTCATGAAAACAGCATCTCAATGCATATAACCATAAAGTACGATATATGCAATATAGAGTAGTAATATGAGCATATCAAGTATATCATGCAAACATGTCAAGTGATAGTACTGAACAATGGATACACTTTTATGTTTATAATTAATCTCATGATATGGCAGTTCTACTGTGTAAGTGGAATGGCAATTACCGACGATAATTGTGTGTGAACTAGCAAATCTGTGTAAGTGTAACATGCGTATCAATGGTAATTGTGCAGGTGTACTAGCAGTTGATATCATATAACATTAAATACTGGAAACATGCTAGGTATCACACGAGGAACAATCCAACATAAACATGAACTATAATAAGGTAACCTCTTAATGTCAACGATCCCGTCTCATAGTATCAAGTGTCACAATATCCTCGATCATCATTCTCAATTCATGAGCGCGGATCAAATATTCAGTAAACGCATCGTGTACGGTAATCCATCGTATGGTGTCACAAACAGAAAATGGAATCTATCGTCCTATTCACCAACAAAGGTACGGATCTAAAGTCTCATATGGCATATCTTATCAATCACATAACACATCTATATCAATCTTATATCATGTCATCTTGCATATACGTCATATCCTGTTAATCTCAAGTCATATCGATCTTGATCTCATATCCTACTATTATAACCTATACTTGTCCTCTTTCAATTCATACTTATCATGATTCACTCTCTCATTTCATATTCTCATATATCAATCCGAGTCATCTATATCTATCATCTCAATATCCCACATCATGTTATCTTATATACCTATATCATATTCTCAATCCAATATATCCATTAGTGTCGACTTTTGTCATATCATCTTTTACTAAATCGTATAATCATGTCCGTAAGTTCGTAGCATATCCTTTATCACAATTATAATTTATAAAACGATCTTCCATATCAATGGTTGCGGGGGTGCTATACGCCACCCATCCGACTTCCCCCGTAGATATAAATCTACTCACCTGAAATACTCATCACTAAGCCGAAGTCGATGTGCTTCATCGTTTCGGAAGTCCACGCGAAGGTACCAACAATCAATATACAATCGCAATGCAATTCTATTAAAACCAATATTCGAAAACCGATACGACACACGAATCGCTTATAGGTTAGAACTTATAGCCTACGCATGCAAAATCAACCAAATAACCCTCGTCCGTTGATGTACAAACGTCCAACGACAGAATCCAAACTCAAATATAAAAAACCAAGTTTCAGAAATCGGAAAACGAAATTCAGCAACTAAGGAAAACACCTCCAGATTTTGCCTCAGGTACAATCAGCCAATTTTGCATATAGGGGAGGTCTAATTAGAAGATATAGGTGCCACAGACCAAGAATCATCGCATACAACCAATAAATCGGCGACCATAACAATAGGGAATGGGCTCGGGTTTCTAGGGTAGGTTCCTGGTGGCCTGCACGACTCTCTGTATTCGCTAAATAATTTTTAGGGTCTCCGGGTTACAGCAGATCTCAATAACACATCACAATTCTCACAAAATACGATATCAGGGAAATTCTAACTTCGTGTTTTGGGTTCTAGTTTTAGGTCTTGGTTCAGAAATCATCACTCAAGTCTTGCAAACACTCACTACACCTTACTTTACCACTTAATATCAACTTATAAATTTCCAAGATCACATAACTCACTAAATCGATTTCTAAACTAGGATATATAAACAAAAATACTAATCTAAAAGTGAAGGGATTACCTCATTTGGGAACTTAGGAAAATTCTTGTGCAATCCAAACTTGAAAGGTCTAAAAGGTTTAGGATGAAGGTGTGTATCCTTTTAATGAAGGTGGCATGGGGTTTTGGAAAAGGATTGGAAATAATACATGGAGGTAGTGAGGGATGAAGAAGATGAAGAAAATGGATGAAAAAATGAATAAGTAAGAAGAATGGAATGAAGGAGAAGATTTAAGAAGTCAAAGATTTCTCTCTCTCTCTCTCTTAATCTCACTCTCTCTTAAGCTCACTCTCTCTCTCTCTCTAAATATCTCTTTTGTTTTACTCTCTCTCTCTCATTAACCATGGCATCTAATTTCATTTCTTTTCTTTTTAAAATAAAACCAAATGAAATGAACACACATGTAAGCAAATGCAACATGACATGGTGCACTAACCGTGGAAAAATGTTAAAAATACGGATTTGGCTTAGTCGTGATTAGTAGTACACTAATCAATTTAATTTAAACTTGCATATATTTAATTATAAAAATACAAAAATCCGATAAATATCTTTTTAATGAATAAATCATTTTAATCTCCACTTATTTTCCAAATATCGGTATATAATTATACCATTTTACGAAAAAACCCTATTTGCAAATCGAATAGTTTTCGCGAAATATATTATTTTAATATTTAAGTCCCAAAAAATAATATTTTATATTTCTGAAATGTTACAGTCTGTAGACCCGAGATCGTCATAGTGTCTTGTGTGATTCCCACTGTGCTTTGATTTTCTCTCTACCACGGCTCTACTGAGTCGTGTAAACAGGTGGATTTTGGGTACAGTCCCGTGTCACATGGTGGCGGTGAGCGATAGGAGGGGTTTCGTCTCTCCCGGTATAGGGAGATGATGTCGTGCTATACTTGATTGGCTATAATAGCAAATCCCTGGCCAGGGTTGCCGAGATTTACTGATAAATGTTATCGGTAGTTTCTCGAGCCGTTATGAGCCATAAATCAACATGACTTATAAAGTTACTGGGGTTTGACATTTACCACCCCTAAACTTCATATGCGACGTATCGGACGAAGAGACCAGACTGTACGGTAAATGTTCATTACAGGTTCGTTAGGATTGGGATGAGTTCGCTCGTTGGCCACCTATTCGTCATGTACCTGGGTAGCTATTACGCACAGCTAGTGACGCTGACGTGCTTGTGGTTAAACCAATTGCCAGCGTATTATCGAGTCTTTAGAGTCCTACATAGAGGGTTCCCTGGTTCAGGAAAAAGATGTAGAAGCCGTAAGTTGTTACGGCAGGGTTTCGATCATGTTCGTGTACTGCCTAAAGGAATGATGATTGGAAGGATAATTGTAGGGTTCCTAGGCACGCTAATGAAGTCTCACAAGGCATCAACCATGCCAATTTCAAAATTTACGGGTGCCGAGAAACCCTAATACGGATCGTTGACTAGAGTTTAGGCGAAAAACGAAACTAGTTAACATCTTAACTAAAGGAGAGAGGCTACAACCTTTGTAGATCCGGTTCTCCACTTTCTTAGCTCCACGTAGGCGTCCTCTCGCTGTCTATCTTGAATCCCGGACTCAATCGTCGGCTTCATCGGAGAAATGGGCGGGCTAGGTCGTCGGCTTCGTGCCGAAGATGATCTACGTCAAGGCATCACAAGTTCAAGCTCCAACTTCACCAAGTTATGAAACTTGTGAAGAAAACACCCTATACTACTTGGCAAGAGGTAGAGGGTGAAGAAATAGGAGGTGGGTTCACTTTAGAATTGGATTTCTCTCACTTTTGCTCAAGTTGCCATTGATGGACTTAAGCTTTTTCTTGAAGAAGAAGATGATGAAGCAAATAGAATATGATAAGTGTTAATTAAAAAGGAAAAGAAAATGAATACTTATCATATAGTAACTATGGTAGAGTGTAGAGAATAGACCATGGTTACTTGGAAGGGTTAGGGTTAAGTATGAAGACAAGAATGGTTACAAAAGTCAAAGCTTCATGAAGCTTCAACTAGAAACAAAGAAAGCCACCATTCTCTTCAAAGTCATTTCCAAATAAATAAATAAATGAATAAATGAATAAGCAAAACCCTAATCATCAACTTAACCATGGTTTAATTCTATACACTTAACCAAATAAGCATGTATCATCAAACATGATACAATCATGTGCACAAAAGTATATCACATATACAACTTGCACATCCAAGTGAGAAAATTCATTTAAAGTGAACCAATACTAGTTAATGCAAAGTAATATATCAAATATATAATTATACATTAAATCATTAAATCAACACTTGATTTAACGATCCGGTCATATCGCATATAACCGACTAGTATCCTATGTATCGGCTTATCGAATCAATCCTTGATTCGATATCTAGGTTATATCGAATATAACCAATCGATACATTCATCACGAGAATGGAATACGGTATCACATACACGCATTATTCTCGGTCCTGCACATATCTCATATGCGCCCCAATTTCGTTTCGCTTGAGCCAGGAAACCTCTGTGTAGGACTCTAAAAACTCGTCAATACGCCGGGTAGCAGATGATGATCATATCAAGCACCTACAAGCCGCAAGCGGTCTGCTAAACGTAACGGCCATCCGGGTATTGAGCGATCAGAAGATCGACGAGCTAGCCCGCTCACACTCCTGTGAATCCAACCAGTAACACTTACCGTACAGTCCGGTCTGTTCGTCTGATATGTCGCATATCAAGTCTAGGGGTGGTAAACGTCAGACCCCAATAACCGATAAGTCGTGCCGATGTGAGGCTCATAACGGGTCGAGAAACTACTGGTAACACTTACCAGCAAATCTCTGATCAGCCCTGGCCAGGGACTTCCCTGTTACGGCCAATCGAGCACAGCGCAACATCAACCCCCAATACCGGGAGAGACGAAACCCCTCCTATCGCTCATTGCCTCCATGTGACTTAGGACTGTGCCCAAAGACCACCATTTTGCACGCCCTCATGGACGTGGTAAGGTGGAGATCAAAGCACAGTGGGAATCACACAAGACTCTATGACGATCTCGGGTCTACAGACTAACCTGCACAAGTGTCGCCTGAGAACTGCCATCTGACGTGAGGTATAATACCATCTGGGAGTTCTCGGCGAGTCCGTCCAGTGTACCCAGTCTCCACTGAGCACCCGTATACCATCTCTGATGTCAAACACCAATGGATATGGGATCATCCATCGCCCATCTCATGGGTCAAGAAGCGTATACGCTAGTCTACACTGGTATATCGATGCCCCGTCTCGATACACCTACGACTAGGGACCTTGAAGGATGTACTTATGGACTACCATGTCCCCACTAGTATGATCTGCATCATAGTCCAGGTAGTCAAGTACACATCCTAAGGGCTTTACCAACATGTAACTATAAGACAGTTTAAAGAGACTAGTATACATGTTAAGATAAAGTGTAACCAGATAGCATACTTTCATATCGAGCAAGAAAGTCATCTCTATATATGTCCAAGCATCCAATATAATATACATCATCTGTACAATACTGGCCTCTAGGGCATACATACAACTAACAATCTCCCACTTGCACTAGGGCCAGCTGCTGTAGTATCGCATACCGAGCATCCCGAAGAGTCTCTCAAACTGTATCTGGGGAATGGCCTTCGTAAGTGGATCCGCCGTGTTGTTCTTCGTGTCGCAGCGATCAATAATCTCCCGGATCAGGTGATACCGCCTCAGAATATGTCTGGATCGCTGATAGGACCTGGGTTCCTTGGCCAAAGCCACCGCTCCATTGTTATCACAATACAAAGGTATTGGATGCTCAATGGATGGAACCACTCCAAGTTCAGTAATGAACTTCTTGATCCAGACAGCCTCTTTAGCAGCATCGTTGGCAGCGATGTATTCAGCCTCCATCGTCGAGTCTGCCACGGTTTCCTGCTTGGAACTCTTCCAGCTAACCGCCCCTCCGTAAAGGGTAAAGACAAAGCCCGACTGCGACTTAGAGTCGTCCTTATCACTCTGGAAGCTCGAATCGGTAAAGGACTCCACTTGGAGTTCCCCGTTACCATACACCAAGAGCATCTCTTTAGTCCTTCGCAAGTACTTGAGAATGCTCTTCACAGCTGTCCAGTGACTCTCTCCAGGATCAGCTTGATACCTGCTCACTACACTTAGTGAGTATACAACATCGGGTCTGGTACATAGCATCGCATACATGATAGAGCTTACAGCCGAAGCATAAGGTATCCCTTGCATGCGAGCTCTCTCCAAATCAGTCTTGGAAGACATCTCTTTGGAGAGAGTGACTCCAGAGATCGTGGGCAAGTTCCCATGCTTGGATTCTTCCATACTAAACCTCTTTAGTATGGTGTCAATGTACCTGGATTGGGACAATCCCAATATCCTTTTGGATCTATCTCTATAGATCCTAATTCCCAATATGCAGGAGGCATCACCAAGATCTTTCATTGAGAATCTTTGTGATAAGAAGAGCTTGACCGATTGCAGCATAGGAATATCATTTCCTATCAAGAGTATGTCGTCCACGTACAATACGAGGAAGACAACCTTACTCTCTGCCACCTTCTTGTAAATACAAGGTTCATCTGGGTTTTTGATGAAATCAAACTCTTTGATAACAACGTCAAAGCAGATGTTCCAACTCCGCGATGCTTGCTTTAATCCATAAATGGATTTAAGCGGCTTGCACACCTTCCCGCTGCTCCCACTGTCTACGAAGCCCTCTGGCTGAGTCATGTACACGCACTCTTCTAAATCACCATTTAGAAAGGCGGTCTTAACATCCATTTGCCAGATTTCGTAATCATGATATGCAGCGATGGCAAGCATGATCCGGATGGATTTAAGCATAGCCACTGGAGAAAAGGTTTCGTCATAGTCCACACCTGGTCTTTGACGAAAACCCTTTGCAACAAGTCTAGCCTTGAAAGTCTCCACTTTCCCATCTACACCAAGTTTTTTCTTGAAGATCCACTTGCTCCCAATGGGTTTTACCCCTTCAGGAGCAACTTCCAAAGTCCATATTTTGTTGGTGTACATGGATTCCATCTCGGACCGCATAGCATCCAGCCATTTCACTGAGTCCCTACTCGTGATGGCCTGCTCGAAGCTAGTTGGGTCATCATCCTCCATGATGCAATCCTCGCTCCCACCATCCATGAGAAAACCGTAGTATCTCTCAGGTTGGCGAGGACCCTACTAGATCGGCGGAGAGGCTGGGGTTCATCAGGTACTACTGAATCCTCTGGTTCCACTAAATCTTCTGTTGTGTTTTGTTCAGCTGGAACCTCTTCCAGTTCTACCTCAGAGCCACTAATCTCTTTTGCAAGAAATTCCTTTTCTAAAAAGGTGGCATGTTGAGCAACAAATACTCTTTGTTCCTCACTGTGGTAGAAGATATACCCTCGCGAATGTTTGGGATATCCAACAAATTTACACAATACAGACCTTGCCTCGAGTTTGTCCGGTTTTTGTCTTTTGACATAAGCCGGGCAACCCCATATCTTTATAAAATTAAGATATGGTCTCTTCCCCTCCCATATCTCATATGGTGTGGTAGGCACAGATTTGGCGGGAACCCTATTCAGTAGGTATGCTGCTGTTTCCAGTGCATATCCCCAGAAGGAAATAGGTAACTCAGCTGTGCTCATCATAGAGCGCACCATATCTAATAGGGTGCGGTTCCTCCGTTCTGATACACCGTTGTGCTGTGGTGTATATGGAGGAGTTAGCTGAGAGAGAATCCCATTCTCTTTTAGGAAGTCCAGGAATTCAATGCTCAAGTATTCACCTCCTCGATCAGATCGTAGGATTTTAATACTTTTGCCGGTTTGGTTCTCGACTTCTTATTTATATTCTCTAAATTTCTCAAAAGCTTCTGATTTGTGTTTCATCAGGAACACATATCCGAATCTAGAGAGATCGTCAGTGAATGTAATGAAGTACGAAGAACCATCCCTGGCATGTGTAGACATAGGACCGCATACATCACTATGTATCAGTCCCAAGAGTTCGGTAACTCTTTCTCCGTGTCCCGTAAACGGAGTTTTGGTCATCTTGCCTTTGAGACATGACTGGCAAGTGTCAAAAGATGAAAATTCAAATGGATTTAAATATCCATCCTTATGCAACTTAGCTAGTCGTGTCGCATTGATGTGACCCAGTCTACAATGCTACAAGAAGGATTCGTTCAATTCAGAACTCTTCCTCTTGTGTGTGTTTGTTATACTTAGAACTGTTGATTGATTTAGAACATAAATGCCATTGCACAACGTGCCTGATCCAACCAACTTTTGGTTACGGAAAATGTTCATAACATTATCCTGTAATACAAAATTATATCCCTCTTTACTCAACAAAGAAACCGATATAATGTTGCATATCAGGTTCGGCATGTAATAGCATCCGTTCAGAACCAATGTATTACCAGTTGGTAATGCAAGGTGATATTCCCCGACAGTCTTAGCTGCAATAATTGCACCATTTCCAACTCTAATGTCTTTATCACCTTCTCCAAGTTCTCTACCTTTCCTAAGCCCATGTAACTGATTACATATATGGGATCCTGACCCGGTATCTAATACCCAGGACGTAGAGCAAATGGAGAAACGGTTCTCAGTAACGAACACACCCGAAGAAAATGCATCAACATGTACTTTCTTCATTCGGGTGGCATGGGAATCCTGGTATTCCCCTATATCCTGTTCATTCCTATAACTCTTATAAGAAAGAACGGAACCAACGTTCCCCAGCACAGTATAATATGCGGGTTCGGTCAATACATCCATATTATTATCTTGATTAGGGCATGAACTGGTCGCTACCTGGAGAGAGAGAGAAGAAAACACTTTAGCGTATGCTCGTGTAAGATCAGATTGGTTATTATCTTATCTAATCAGGATGGCTCCCACTGGTTTTTATCAAATCTTCCTTCAAACCCTAAAAGGAAAGACTAGCCGGGATTAATTACACCCTACAACTTCATCAATCTTTCAGCCAGGCCAGTGTCGGTACTTTGAGGGAGGTTCCCCGTGCTTTCGCACGGACCTAATTAGAGTAAACCTCGTTTTCCCAGAGGCGTAACCCCGTTGACACCTTTCTAGACACCTACTTGATCGGCTAATTGTAGTGTGCAAAAATCTCCCAGGAGTAACTCTTACTCGCAGTGGGTATCGGGATCCAACTATCTCATAGAAGATATGCAATCTCATTGCAAATTTCAACACTTGAAATTCCCGATAATATTTTGCCCCAAGCATCCTATGATCTTGACGGAGGTCAACAAACCACAGGGTGCAAGTCAAGTTCAACCCGTCATTTCTTGATTGAATCAAACCCACCCGCACGACCCTTGATGGAGGTCAACAAGGTCGCACGACTACCCTAATCCAATCTGCATCACATGCATAAGCAGATAAATACTAGTTAGCTACCGCTCACTACGTCTTGACGGAGGTCAACAAACGTAGCACGAATACTAAGTAGGATTTATCTGAAATGACGGAGGGCTACGACAGGTTTTTCTGAAAACCTATTGCGTAATGAACTTGATATCGTTGTAGAATCAAATTAAGTTTTGAAATGGAGTGATTTTGAGGCTTTTCTAGTTTTGCTAAAGGGGTCACTCCCGGTGAAGGGATCGTCGGCCCTTTCCTCGTCGAATGAGGTGCGGGATATATCATATATATCACTGTGCAAAGTAAAAACTCAAAAGCAATCAAAAGCAAACCGAGTGTGTAGCATCTGCCAGTTATTGCTAAAGGAGTCACTCCCGGTGAAGGGATCTCGGTCCTTTCCTCATCGAATAAGGTGCAGGATATATCACATATACCGCTGTGCAAAGCAAGAACTGTAGCTACCTGTTTTATTTTGAAATCTGATTCTACAACATCTTAGGTTTCTTTTCTTTCATTAATCACATTAATGAAGTCCCATCATTTAAGTCACCTAAACATCACAGATAAATACGACGTACACTTATGCCATCCGCATTCGCCTGGATGTCCCTTCGTGCACCGTTAGGTTAGGTAACTAACGACAGAGCAGGGCAGGGCTAGTGCGGGTGCAAAACATAAGTAACGTCTATATAATATATCATATATACTATATACTGTATCTATCACAGAACATCACATGATCACATCACAGATATCGCAGCAGAAGAAACATATGAAACATTGGATATACTAGGACGTCCGTGTTTTCAATACGAGCCAGTATAAAACACGGATTCCTCGGTCGTGATGAATAGCCAATCCCATACCCCTAGACCCCTACGAGAGCGACAAGCAACCCTACCAATTCTAGGGTTAGGAGACCCGGACTCGACTCCTCGAGTTGATCTCCCACTGGACCCCAGAACCCGGTTACTTGTGCTCCCCTCCTTGGGTCTATCCTAATGCGGAAAAGTAAATAATATACAAAAGGTGACATCTTCCGCAACCTGGAAGTGCCCCAAATAAAAGAATATTACATACAAGTTTTTACATGAATGAAAATGAAAAACACTCATCTCACATAAAAACCCCCGTCTATTCAAACACGACGATCCAATATAACATATCCAGCAACACATAACATTACATGTCATCAGCGTAAGTAAGTATGCATACACCGATTGTTGTCGACATATAGCAATGACAATCGGCAATACCACTAAATACTACACTTACGGTCACAGAAAAGAAAGTGTAAAACTACAACAGTTGGAATTCGCAACCTCTTTAGACATCGCATGCCTAATGAAATGAAATACTTAGACATCACATGCCTAATGAAATGAAATACTTAGACATCACATACCTAACAGTTATAAACCCCGCATTTTAGTCTCATTATCGAAAACTCTTTTCAATATCAAATGAAACTAAACCGCTAGATTTATAACATTCATTCAGTCATCTCATAACTGTTTGTGAATTCCAATTATTGTATCCCATTCCAGATAAATAGAAAATATTAAACTTTCCGATCGAACATTCGAACACCCAAGTTTTCCCGAAACCGTTCAACACATGAAATAGGTTCAAAGACATTCACTTCATGCCTCAGTACCAACGGTCCAGCCGTAGAAGGGTCAAGCCAACGCCTCACATGTGGCACGCCGTACTGCCCCAAACCCGAAGGTTCAAAGGGCGGTTCAAGACGGTCACATAATCGAGTTAAGGTTTGTTGTCTTCTAGAGGGACCATCGCGTTACTTGCACTACTCAGAACGTCCTTAAATCACAAAAAAATCCAACACTTGGAAATTTTCCGGTAGGGAAAAAGTTGGGTATTTATATCCGGTCGAACTTTTTAACATATTCTAAAGCTATCCGGAAATTCACTTAGACAAAGCTTGATAATCCGATCGAAACCCCGATTTCCAATGCAACCCCAGAACACTCAACTCTTGAGTCAATTTAAAAATTCCCAGAAAACTCAGCACTGTTAGATAGGAATTACTGTGCAAAGGAGGAGGGCTGACGTCATCATCAGGCCGCGGAACCGCCCCAGAAGCCATGCTTCTGCCGCGGTTCCGCCGCACACTATACTGTTCATTTGAAAAAATTTGCACCGTAATTCTTAGAATTCCCTGCTGAATTTTTTAAGCATTTTTAATCTGGAAAAAACCCAGTTTTTAGAAAAAGTCCAGAGAGCGTGGAAAAATTAGGGTTTCGGGTTCGATCGGGTTTCAAACATCGTCAAAGCATCGCCTAAGGCTCTAGCTAGTCTCTGATACCACTGTAGGGTTCCTAGGCACGCTAATGAAGTCTCACAAGGCATCAACCATACCAATTTCAAAATTTACGGGTGCCGAGAAACCCTAATACGGATCGTTGACTAGAGTTTAGGCGAAAAACGAAACTAGTTAACATCTTAACTAAAGGAGAGAGGCTACAACCTTTGTAGATCCAGTTCTCCACTTCCTTAGCTCCACGTAGGCGTCCTCTCGCTGTCTATCTCGAATCCCGGACTCAATCGTCGGCTTCATCGGAGAAATGGGCGGGCTAGGTCGTCGGCTTCGTGCCGAAGATGATCTACGTCGAGGCATCACAAGTTCAAGCTCCAACTTCACCAAGTTGTGAAACTTGTGAAGAAAACACCCTATACTACTTGGCAAGAGGTAGAGGGTGAAGAAATAGGAGGTGGGTTCACTTTAGAATTGGATTTCTCTCACTTTTGCTCAAGTTGCCATTGATGGACTTAAGCTTTTTCTTAAAGAAGAAGATGATGAAGCAAATAGAATATGATAAGTGTTAATTAAAAAGGAAAAGAAAATGAATACTTATCATATACTAACTATGGTAGAGTGTAGAGAATAGACCATGGTTACTTGGAAGGGTTAGGGTTAAGTATGAAGACAAGAATGGTTACAAAAGTCAAAGCTTCATGAAGCTTCAACTAGAAACAAAGAAAGCCACCAATCTTTTCAAAATCATTTCCAAATAAATAAATAAATGAATAAGCAAAACCCTAATCATCAACTTAACCATGGTTTAATTCTATACACTTAACCAAATAAGCATGTATCATCAAACATGATACAATCATGTGCACAAAAGTATATCACATATACAACTTGCACATCCAAGTGAGCAAATCCATTTAAAGTGAACCAATACTAGTTAATGCAAAGTAATATATCAAATATATAATTATACATTAAATCATTAAATCAACACTTGATTTAACGATCCGGTCATATCGCATATAACCGACTAGTATCCTATGTATCGGCTTATCGAATCAATCCTTGATTCGATATCTAGGTTATATCGAATATAACCAATCGATACATTCATCGTGAGAATGGAATACGGTATCACATACACGCATTATTCTCGGTCCTGCACATATCTCATATGCGCTCCTATTTCGTTTCGCTTGAGCCAGGAAACCTCTGTGTAGGACTCTAAAGACTCGTCAATACGCCGGTAGCAGATGATGATCATATCAAGCACCTACAAGCCGCAAGCGATCTGCTAAACGTAACGGCTATCTGGGTATTGAGCGATCAGAAGATCGACGAGCTAGCCCGCTCACACTCCTGTGAATCCAACCAGTAACACTTACCGTACAGTCCGGTCTGTTCGTCTGATATGTTGCATATCAAGTCTAGGGGTGGTAAACGTCAGACCCCAATAACCGATAAGTCGTTCCGATGTTACGCTCATAACGGGTCGAGAAACTACTGGCAACACTTACCAGCAAATCTCTGATCAGCCCTGGCCAGGGACTTCCCTGTTACGGCCAATCGAGCACAGCACAACATCAACCCCCAATACCAGGAGAGACGAAACTCCTCCTATCGCTCATTGCCTCCATGTGACTTAGGACTGTGCCCAAAGACCACCATTTTGCACGCCCTCATGGACGTGGTAAGGTGGAGATCAAAGCACAGTGGGAATCACACAAGACTCTATGACGATCTCGGGTCTACAGACTAACCTGCACAAGTGTCGCCTGAGAACTGCCATCTGACGTGAGGTATAATACCATCTGGGAGTTCTCGGCGAGTCCGTCCAGTGTACCCAGTCTCCACTGAGCACCCGTATACCATCTCTGATGTCAAACACCAATGGATATGGGATCATCCATCGCCCATCTCATGGGTCAAGAAGCGTATACGCTAGTCTACACTGGTATATCGATGCCCCGTCTCGATACACCCACGACTAGGGACCTTGAAGGATGTACTTATGGACTACCATGTCCCCACTAGTATGATCTGCATCATAGTCCAGGTAGTCAAGTACACATCCTAAGGGCTTTACCAACATGTAACTATAAGACAGTTTAAAGAGACTAGTATACATGTTAAGATAAAGTGTAACCAGATAGCATACTACCATATCGAGCAAGAAAGTCATCTCTATATATGTCCAAGCATCCAATATAATATACATCATCTGTACAATACTGGCCTCTAGGGCATACATACAACTAACAATAATACTAGTAGGCTTTGGTTTAAGCCGAATACCGGTATTATATTATTGGATTATTTGTATTCGTATTTTTCGGAATACAAATACGGGTATACTTATACAGTATACGGTGAGGGGTATTATTGTAATTATACAAGGGCATCTTCTAGAATGAAACACCTCATAATAAGATTTTTTATTTTTGTGAAAATAAAAATATGAGGTGGAATTTGAAGAAATGTCAAAGCATGGATGAAGGAATGGCTCATATTATTTTTTATTCATTTGGGATTACTATTGAAGTATGGTGCATTATTTTAGAGATAAAATAATACATATATCAATTATTTTCCCATGAGCCATATCATTTTTCAATGGTTCATTTTTCCTTCATTCTAACTTTCATCTTCTCTCTCCAAATTATCTCCTTCTTCTTCCTCTAACCTAAACACTCACATGTGTTGTGATCCATAGGTTAAGAGATAAAATAATCCACTAGTTCATTCTCTACATCATCTAAGTAGTCATTTCTAGCATACTTGACTTCTTAGTTAACTTTTGTGAAGAGTTTGAAGCTTTTTCCAAAGCTCTCGGATGGATCATCTACGTCTTGGACGTGACCGGAGATCGAGGTCGTTGCAACCATCCAAGGAGCTTAGGAGTCACATCCAAACGAAGACCCGAACAACCGATTCTCAAGATATAACCCCCTATCATAGTAGATAAGATCTCTAGTTATGATTTAGTACAAGATCTAGTTTTAAAGTGGGTGTTGCATGCAAGAAAATTTTTGTTTGCCACTTCTGCCTCCTCACAAGTGTTGTGAGGGTGTGCAATATCCACTAACATGGTATCAAAGCCTAACTAGACCATAACTAGATTTTTAGACGATGTTTAAAACTTCGAATACGAAACAACTCCGAAACTGTAAAATCGAAAACCTGCTCTCTGGAAATTTTTAAAAGTGTTCTAAATTTTTTTTTTAAATATGTGCAGAATACTTGTTATATGATAACTAGACAACCCTAGAAAAACGAGCCCAAACCACCTTGTTTTTCCCAGCGAGATCTTCAAAATCCCCGGCATCGCCGGTTGGAAGATAGGGTTGGAGCTTGGGTTTTTTAGGGTTATCTGTACTCTGGGTTTTTGGTTTTATGGTATTGTTTGATTATTTCCATATTATATATGATGTAACCTAAGTGTTAGGGGAAATTGGAGTGTTTGGAAATCGATTTTTTAACGTCGTTTATCCGTTTTTCAGTTTGATATGTGTTTGAAACGTCCACTAATTGCTATACGACGGTTAGTGGGGGTTGCACTTATGTATATGAATATGTTGGATCGTCGTGGATGAATAGCCAGGGGATGTGAAAAGAGTGTTTTTCTTTTCTTTCATTCATGTAATTTATAAAAGAAAAACACTCTTCTTAAAACATGGGCCCAAATGTCATGTATGTAAATATTAGTACCATTCTGCTCCCGGTCTCCCCAGCAAAACGAAATGATTGGTACCATTTCGAGCCCGGTCTCTCCAGCAAAACAAAATGATTGTTCTAGCAATGAGACTCCTGAGATTCTATTGATCAAACTCACACTTAAGCTATCCCAACACCCCGCGGTCAACATCAAGGTCCGACCATGAATCTAAATACTAGTCGCTCCATGACAATTCTAAGCGAGAATTAGAGACAGGGTCTCCATCAAGCATGTCTCGACTGATATCTGAGACAAGTGGGCAATCCTCGATTTCTTACCTATGACACTAATATCAGTGCTTCCATACCTGTTTCATACCAGTTATAGTTACACTTATATAAGTCCCCTGACGTCGACAATGCAATAACTAAATGGATGTCAATGTAGGTGAATTCTAAACATAGTTCCGTCAATTGTGTACAAGTACGTATCACTTCAATCACACTTTCACGCTTATCAATATCACTTTCAATCACTGTTTCACTATCGTACTTGTCACAAACCAGTCACTAACACTTACCATTTCACAATGCAAAACATTCTCTAGGATTTCAGTATAAATAGTCACTAAACCATAGGTGTAAAACAATCACAGAATAAGGTAGGAATACGCTAACTAAACCTTCACTAAATTAGGGACAGCCAGTGTCGTGCAGTTTGCAAAATTCACAATAAATTATACGCACAGAATAGTATAAAACAATATAAAGACATATGAAGTATACATTATTATCTAAGCAGTAAAATTTGTTTCATATCAATAGGCATTCGGGTTTAAGAGTTACGTTCATTTTAATCTAGGGATGTGCTGCTGGAATTTCAGTTTCAGAACTGGAAGACCAACTTCAAACGAAGTTTACTTTAGGTTATGATTAGAATCAAGGATCGCTACAGTTGAATAAAATCTAGCCATATCAATTAGGTTTCCATCTCAATAGACGAATTAGCAATATACATTGTATACTGGAAGATATGTTTAGTTTAAAGTCAGTGTGTATAAACTATCACTGCAGAAAACTATATGACATGTTGACAACATAAAAGGCTTTGTGTTTTATGTAACACCTTCAATTAAATGAAACCAACACCTTCAATTAGATAAATAAATTATATATGTAACAATATAAGGCTCTGTGTATTTTCATATTTATACAGTGATGTAGAGATATATAAAAACAAGTGTCGTCAGAAAGTACTGCGCTGGACTACAGTCCAGAGCCGTATTTCCATCCAGTTTTAATTATTATAGCATGGAAATATTAAATAAAAAATTATAGATTGTTCTAGGTTATCTAGTTTTCTTCGAAACGAGCCCTAGAATATTACATTCCAATATATATTTAATTTAATATAGATTTTACGGTGCAATGAGTACGGGGGTTTCCAGATTTAACGTCGTCAAATAGGGTATCATTTCATGTTCGATCTCTTAACTGTTTGATTCCAAATTTCCACACATCACTAGTTATCATTAAAAAAAACTGTTTATTCCAAAATTAGGGAGTTTTAACTAAAAGGAATGGCCATATATTATATTGGTGATTGTCAACTTTTAATAGATAATAATTAGGTTATGCAATAATAATCGAATCATATATATATATATATATATATATATAGGAGTTCTCGGTGGGTCCGTTTAGTGTACCCAGTCTTCACTGAGCACCTGTATACCATCTTTGATGTCAAACACCAATGGATGTGGGATCATCCATCGCCCATCATATGGGTCATGGTCAAGAAGCGTATACGCTAGTCTACTCTGAAATATCGATACCCTGTCTCGATACACTCTCGACTAGGAACAATTATAGGATGTTCTTGTGGACTACCCTGGCCACATTAGGACGAATTTGACAATATTTTTTAGATTACAAAACCGAAACTACTCCAAATCTTGAAACAATAAAACCTAGTTTCTGTCTAATTTTTTAAGTTGTCGAAAAAAATTTAAGCAACTGCAGAATATTAATATAACATGAACACTAGACAAATACGAATCCACTCGATTTTGTTTTTGATTGCTTCTATAGTTCTTGCTTTGATACCACTGTAAGGTTACCAACCACGACAGCAAGGTTTCGGGGGGCATCGTCCATGCCATTTTCAAGATAATAATATGGGTGTATTGACCGAACCCGCTTGTTATGCTGAGCTGGGGAACGTTGGTTCCGTTCTTTCTTATAATTTTTATAAGACTGAGCAGGGAATAGAGACATATCCAAATTCCCATGCCACCCAAACGAAGAATAAGCATGTTGATGCATCTTCTTCGGGTGTGTTAGTTACCGAGAACTGTTTCTCAGTACACTCTACATCCTGGGTATTAGATACCGGATCGAGATCCCACATATGTAATATGTTACATGGGCTAAGGAAAGGTAGAGAACTGGGAATGGGAGATCATTCCGTAAGAGTATGGAATGGTGAAAATGTTGCAGCCAAAGCAGTTGGCGAATATCATCTTGTATTACTAAATGGTAATACGTTGATTCTGAACGAATGTTATTACATACCGACCCTGTTATGCAATCTTATATCAGTTTCTTTATTAAATAAAGAAGGATATAATTTTGTAGTACAGGATAATATTATGAACATCTTCCTGAACCAAAAGTTTATTGGATCAGGCTCGTTAAATAATGGCATATACGTTCTAAATCAAATCACAGTTCTTAACATACAAAGCACAAACAAGAGGAAGAGTTCAGAAATGAACGAATCCTTCTTATAGCATTGTAGACTATGCCATATCAATGCGACATGACTAGCTAAGTTACATAAGGATGGATATTTGAATCCGTTCGAATTTTCATCTTATGACACTTTCCAGTCATGTCTTAAAGGCAAGATGACCAAAACTCCATTTACTAGACATGACGAAAGAGTTACGGAACTCTTAGGACTGATACATAGTGATGTATGCGGTCTCATGTCTATAGATGCCAAGAATGGTTCCTTATACTTCATTACATTCACTGACGATCTCTCAAGATATGGACATGTGTTCCTGTTGAAACACAAGTCTGAAGTTTTTGAGAAATTCAAAGAATATAAGCATGAAGTCGAGAACTAGACGGGTAAAAGTATTAAAATCTCATGATCTGATCGGGGAGGAGAATACTTGAGCACGGAATTCCATGACTATCTAAAAAAGAATGGGATTCTCTCTCAGCTTACTCCTCCATATACACCACAGCACAACGGTGTATTGGAGCGGAGGAATCGCACCATATTTGATATGGTGTGCTCTATGATGAGCACCGCTGAGTTACCTATTTCCTTTTGGGGTTATGCACTGGAGACAGCAGCATACCTATTGAATATGGTCCCTACCAAATCAGTGCTTACGACTCCATATGAGATATAGAAGGGGAAAAGACCATGTCTTAATTATGTTAAGATATGGGGTTGTCCGGCCTATGTCAAAAGGCACAATCCAGACAAACTCGAAGCAAGGTCTGTTCTGTGTAAGTTTGAGGGATATCCAAAGAATTCACAAGGATATATTTTCTTCCACGCTGAGTAACAAAAGGTGTTTATTTCTCAATATGCCACTTTTTCAGAAAAGGAATGTAACGCTTTGAAAATCGTTTCGGTGAAATTTCGAAAAAAAATCGGTGAAATAAAGGGCTTTTCTGTAAAAAAAAAAAGTCAAAAATACAAATATCTTATTATAAAAATTAAATATACATATTCTAGCTATGTAATTGCTATTATTTGGTGTTTATTGAGCCGCTGGTGAAATTTCAAATTTTCTGAAAAAAAAATTATTTTATTATTATTTAAGCCGTCACTAATACATTTAATTAGGAAAAATTACAAATTGGAATGAGTTGAAACAAATTTTGTGCATCATAAAACATTAAATAAAATTTTATCATGTGGTTTTTGGAACGAAATTATTTGCCAAAACGGTTTAGAAATTATTGAAGAAAAAAAGGCTTTTTTTAGCGTAAATGAATGTTTGGGGTATTGTATTTATCATTTTTCTTCACCCCACACCCGTACCCACACCCACACACCCCCACTTACTCCTCCACATGGCTGAATTCAGCAGCCCTCCCTAAAGTTTTCCCCCACTTCTTTTGGTAAAAGAAAAGAAAAGAATAGAATAAAGAGAGAAGGGTTGTGTGTTGACTTGGGGTATCTTTTCTTGACTTAGACTTTCTCACCAAAACTCACACCTCACTCTCTCTCTTCCCTTCATCTTGTGGCCGAGCAATCCCATGGGCTGCTGTCCAAAAAAATCCCCCACTTCATTCACCTCCAAAATCATCACAAAATTCACTAAATCCACACAAATTTCCATCAAAACTCAAATCCAACCTTGACCCATTATTTCTTTGCCCATGCTAGCTTGAATCCTTGGAGCAAGATGGCATTTTGGGGGCTATATTTTGGCAAGTGTGGATCTCATTTCAAACTAGTTTGAGGTATAACCCTTTTCCAAATGATACTTGTTCTAATCTAAGATTTTAATTAAGTGTTTAATTAAGTTTTGATTGCAAGCTTGGAATTCAAGAAAGGTTTTGAATTAATATTAGCATCTTGATCTATAGATTATGGTTTCAATGGGTAATCTAACATCTAAAGAATGCAAAATGTAATCTAGTTGTTAATTTGCATATTGTTGCTTGTAATTTGTAAAAAAATTGGAATTTTATGCAAACTAGGTTTTTCAATTTAATTGCAAATGTTAGATTAAAAATCTAATTAGGTTATTCATGACATTATTAACATTATTAAGTATAGTTTAATACTTTAGTTCGTGAAAATTCTAAGCTAGATTGTAGTTTGTGTATTTTGCTTTGAAATTGTTAAAAAGGGTATTTTTTGTAAACTAGAATATTAGGATTTTTGGAATTTAATGAGATTAAATTCCGGAAATTGTTTATACGACTTATTTAAGATATTTAATAAATATATTGGCCGCTACATTCATTTAAATATCGTGTTTTGTACAAAAACGGCGAATTGTGCTTGCTAGATTTTCGGAAAAATGACTTTTTAAGTGAAATTGGCGTTTTTGTGAGTTTTAACCTAGTTTATATTAAAATTAGTATTCGTGAATGTGCAAATGAGTGTGATTGGATTTTTCTCGATGGTTTGACGTTCGTACATCGACATCGAGGGTTGGTTTGACTATTCCTGCATTCGTGGGCGATAGGTTTGGACCTATGCGTGATACGCGTGCCGATTTGATTTTCGTATGCCGTTTCGATTTCGAATTTAGTTTTAATACGATATGGTACGTTATGATATGTAGGTACCCCCATGTGGACTTCGAGATGACAAGCAAGCGCGTGGCGACGTCGGCACCGGCTAGCGAGGACCAGGTGAGTAGACTTATATCTACGGGGAGAAGTCGGGTGGATGGCGTATAGCACCCCCGCAATTCGTGGTGATGTATACGAATACGTATACACACATATATATATTGTTAATATATTGTTTGAGTATATTGATGATAATATGGATATTTGGTGTTCTTGGATGATTTAGTGTCGTGAAACCCTAGAGTAGTGGTCGCACTACACATGCACACACCAACCCATACTTGCATACTTTCTTCCTTCTTTTGTGCTTTACGGAAAATATAGTTATGTGTTCACATGGGTATGGGACTATGTGTTCACATACGGATTTGAGGATGATATTTGGGTTTGAGATGAGTCGATGGGATTTGTGTTGAAGTTGTGAATTCGGTGACCTAGCAGGGTTCGTATTTGAGATACGACATGACGTTGTAGCGGATCCTTGACGTAGTGTTTCACACACGTCCATGCATACTTAGGCGATATCAGTATTGTGCAAGACATAGGTCAGTACCCTAGACTATGATCTTGGATAAAGAGGATACTAGGTGAATAGTAGGATGAATGTGATATTGACCCGTACCCAGATTGGGATGCCGTACGACGGATTTACGTACGAGCTATATTGATGATTGATCCGCACTCTTGACTTGGAATGCCTGATTATAGATATGGTATCGGATATGATATTATTGAGGCGGGATCACCAACTATACATATACAGGTATGTATATGTATCGACTCAGATGATAGGCGGTTTCCTTACCTGTAGTTCAGCTTGTTAGTTCAGCCGTATAGTTTAGTGTAGTTGTTAGATTAGATTAGACTTCTTACCTATTTCAAAAACTAACGAATCGTGGGCATTTTTAAAGACAGCTCAAGGGAATCTACGGATATTTCAAAAAACGACGTATCTTTTCATAAAAACACCGTAGCCCCTATTTTCAAAACCCCATGATTCGTGTTATTTCAAAAGGCACCATTTGTAGGACTTATATTAGATTATTGCAGATTAGTTATCGTTGTGTCTAGTATTCAGCTCCCGCACATTATTGTTGTTCGCTCTGCCTCGCATACTTATTGTGCTGCACATTCTATTATTGATATCATGCTGTTAGGACACCAGCACCATTACCGATGATGCGTATGTACCACGTACACCTACTTGCCGGCTCACACACATCTTCATCGGTAATTGGCATGTCACGTACACTTTAGAGAATATAATTGCTTGACTTAGATTGTTAGCTAGTAGTTTTGACATGATATTAGTGTACTTCCCTTATATGCCATATTAGACATTGTAGTTATTACCTACCACTTCATGCATACGGTTATTCAGTTGTTCATGCCTAGTTCATTATCATTGACATATGCACTTGTGATGATTTCTTGAGATTTATGATATTTCTGGATTTCGGGGAAAGCCGCAAAATTTACAACTTATGATCTTTTAAAATATAAAATGTTGCGGTTTTCTAGTGATGTAAAGTGTCGTCCACCATGAGTTTGCTGTGGTTTTGGAGATCCGTGTCGAGGAGTGGAGGAACCGTCACGGGTACATGGTGGGCCCGGTATGGTACCCCGGGGCAAGAGGAATGTGGTGTTGACGTTGAGCCTGGCTGGAGAGCACTACCTACCGGTGATATTACCCGACGCGTCGGATATCCGGAGGATACCGTCGTGGTCTTGAGATGGATGGTAGGGGCCGGTCCGGACTGACGGCGTCCTAGATATTGAGCTTGAGACATTGATATTTCGAGACAGTGAGATTTATGTTTTGTGTCGATGCTAGACACTGTTGATACTGATTTCATTATGATACCTCCGTTTAAAAATACGAAGGAAATCTCACTAATTTATGAAAACAGTTTCTTCATTTACATGTATTCTGTTTCATGCATTCATACCTCATTCATATGATATATTGCTACCTGAGGCACTGACACGGGCACATGAAATATTACTCGGGTTAGATATTACCCTAGTCATTGTTATAGGCTGCCTGTTATACTTATATTTGAGGATATATTATGATCATTGACCTAAGATTGCGTTATTTATGCGATTTCTGTGCGTAGATATTTTTCTATTCACGAGTTGGCAACTCACCCCCGTTGTGCCCCAGTTTCTTGCAGGTTTGCCGTACAGGTTTCATTACGGCTTTACGGGCTCAGTTTCATTCGGGTGACTTGCTAGTAGGTGGATTTTTCTTGTATCGTACCCATCATATTACCTTGTATAATATTATTCCGTTGTATCTAGTAAATTCCATCAACCAAACATGTATTTATTGAGTTAGAGACCAGTGTTGTTTATTCTTTCGACCTTAGAGTCGCTCGTTATATTTCTGGTGGTTTTGAGTTTCCTTTTGAGTTTTGATCCTCGCCGTTGGCATTGTATATTATATTGTTTGTGTGGTTGTGACCGTCGATTGACGAAGAGCTAGCTTCCGCTTGGGGATGCCTTTTTCTTGATTTCGTATACTATTCATGTTGTATCCCGTTTGGGGGCCAGTATTTACAAAGGAGACTCTGCCGAAATTTTCAGTAAATTTTTGATGTTTTAAGAACCGCATAATTCGGCTTATGCTATTGAAATTACTTGCCTTAAGTTGGTTTTTCCTGCACTCTAATACTTTTCTTGGTTTGGATTTCTGGGTTTTCGGTTTACTTAGATTACGTACGCCTCGAGACGTTCGTAGTTTAAGTGCCGGTCATGTTCCGTTCTTTCGGGTCGTGACAAGGAATTTCTTATAAAAGAAATTAGTGGCGAAGAGGTAAAGCTAAAAGAAGTTCTAGTAGCACAAACTACAACTGATGATTTATTGGAACCAGAGAATTCAGTAGTCTCCAACGAAGCCCAGCCTCTCCGCCGATCTAGTAGGGTTCCTCATCCACCTGAGAGATACTATGGTTTTCTCATTGATAGTGGGAGCGGGAATTGCATCATGGTAGATGATGACCCAACTAGCTTTGAGCAGACCATCACGAGTGGGGACTCTTTGAAATAGCTGGATGCAATGCAATCTGAGATGGAATCCATGTACACCAACAAAGTATGGATTTTGGAAGATGCCCTTGAAGGGGTAAAACCCGTCGGGAGCAAGTGGATCTTCAAGAAAAAACTTGGTGTAGATGGAAAAGTTAAGACTTTCAAAGCTAGACTTGTTGCAAAAGGTTTTCGTTAACGACCGGGTGTGGATTATAATGAAACCTTTTCTCCGGTGGCTATGCTTAAGTCCATCCAGATCCTACTTGCCATTGCTGCATACCATGACTATGAAATCTGGCAAATGGATGTTAAGGCCGCCTTTCTAAATGGTGATTTAGAATAGTGCGTGTACATGACTCAACCAGAGGGCTTCATGGACAGTGGGAGCAGCGGAAAGGCGTGCAAGCTGCTTAAATCCATCTATGGGTTAAAGCGAGCATCGTGGAGTTGGAACAACTGTTTTGATGTGGTAGTCAAAGAGTTTGACTTCATCAAAAACATAGATGAACCTTGTATATACAAGAAGGTGGCAGAGAGTAAGGTTGTCTTCCTTGTATTGTACGTGGATGATATACTCTTGATAGGAAATGATGTTCCTATGCTGCACTCAGTCAAGCTCTTCTTATCACATAGATTATCAATGAAAGATCTAGGTGATGCCTCCTACATCTTAGAAATTAAGATTTATAGAGATAGATCTAAACGGATACTGGGATTGTCCCAATCCAAGTACATTGACACCATACTAAAGAGGTTTAGTATGGTAGATTCCAAGCGTGGGAATTTACCTATGACCTCAGGACTCACTCTCTCCAAAGAGATGTCTCCCAAGACTGATTTGGAGAGAGCTTGCATACAAGAGATACCCTATGCTTCGGTAGTAGGCTCTATCATGTACGCGATGCTATGTACCCGACCCGATGTAGCATACTCACTAAGTGTAATGCGTAGGTATCATGCAGATCCAGGAGAGAGTCACTGGACAGCTGTGAAGAGCATTCTCAAGTACTTGAGAAGGACTAAAGATGCTCTTGGTGTATGGTAACGGAGAACTCCAAGTGGAGTCCTTTACCGATTCGAGCTTCCAGAGTGATAAAGACGACTCTAAGCCGGTCTCGGGATTTGCCTTCACCCTCAATGGAGGGGCGGTTTGTTGGAAGAGGTCCAGGCAAGAAACCATGGCAGACTCGACGATGGAGGCTGAATACATCGCTGCCAACGATACTGCCAAAGAAGCTATCTAGATAAAGAAGTTCATAAACGAACTTGGTGTGGTTCCATCCATTAATCATCCAATACCTTTGTATTGTGGTAACAATGGAGCTGTGGCTTTGGCCAAGGAACCCAGGTCCCATCAGTAATCCAGGCATATTCAGAGGCGGTATCACCTGATCCGGAAGATACTTGATCGCCTGAAGATCGAGGTCAGGAGTGTTGACACGAAGGACAATACAACGGATCCACTCACAAAGTCCATACCCCAGATACAATTTAAGAGACTATTCGGGATGTTGGGTATGAGATACTACAACAACTGGCCTTAGTGCAAGTAGGAGACTGTTAGTTATATGTATGCCCTAGAGGCCATTATTGTACATGTGATGTATATTATAGTGGATGCTTGGATATATATAGAGAGGACTTTCTTGCTCGACATTATAGTATGATATCTGGTTGCTCTTTTTCTTAACATGTAGACTTGTAGTCATGGCGATGTGAGGCTCATAACGGGTCGAGAAACTACTGATAACACTTATCATTAAATCTCTGTATCAGTCCTGGCCAGGGACTTCCTATTTTAGCCAATCAAGCATAGTGCAACATCAACCCCCAATACCAGGAGAGACGAATCCCCTTCTATCGCTCATTGCCTCCATGTGATTCGGGACTGTACCCAAAAGCCACCGTTTTGCACGTTCTCTTGAACATGGTATGGTGGAAATCAAAGCACAGTGGGAATCACACAAGACTTTTAGTTTTTGCTTTGCATAGTGGTATTTGTTAAATATCATGCACCTTATTCGATAAGGAAAGAGCCGAGATCCCTTCACCGGGAGTGACCTCTTTAGCAAAACTAGTAAAACCCTCAAAAACACTCCTTTTCAAAAATCACTTGATTCTACAACGATATCAAGTTCATTGCGCAAATGGTTTTATTAAAAACCTGTCGTAGCCCTCCGACATTTCAGATAAGTAATATTTAGTATTCGTGCTACGTTTGTTGGCTTTCGTTAAGGCGTAATGTGCGGAAAGTACTTACTGCTTATCTGCTGTATATGATGTGATTGGATTAGGGTAGTCGTACGGCTTTGTTGGTTTTCATCAAGGGTCATGCGGGTGGGTTTAATTCAATCATGAAATGTACGGGTTGAACTTGACTAGCGGACTATGGTTTGTTGGCTTTCGTCAAGGTCATAGGATGTTAGGGGCAAAAGTATTATCGGGAATTTCAAGTGTTGAAATTTGCAATGAGATTGCATACCTTCTATGAGATAAGTTGGATTCCGATACGCACTGCGAGTAGAGTTACTCCTGGGAGAATTTTACACATCACAATACAAGTTTACATGTTAAGACAAAGAGCAACCAGATAGCATACTATCATGTCGAGTAAGAAAGTCCTCTCTATATATATCCAAGCATCCACTATAATATACATCACGTGTACAATAATGGCCTCTAGGGCATACATATAACTAACAATATATACATGTAGCATGATAAGCAAGTTTGAAACTTGCATGATGATGGCTGTCTAGGGGCACCGTGGTGACGACACGAGGCGGCGGCGGCAAGAGAAGGTGGCGGCAATGGAACGGGTGTTTGATGAAATGCTGGAGGGCTTAGGGCTCGGCTTGGAAGCTCTGCGGTGCACTGGTGCAGGGCACGGGGCAAAGGAGAGGTGGTTTGGTGACAGAGGCAGTGAAGGTGAGGAACTCAAGCAGTGGTGCAGTGGTTGCTGGAGGTAGATGTCCTTGGCGATGGTAGTTCGAATTGGGGTAGAGGGGTGTTGTGGAGAGGGTAAACTCACGGGGAGCTTGGTAATGCAATCATGCTTGTCAGTAGTAAGGGGGACGGTGAGGGTACAACGGGGTTGTTTGTGGCTGATCGTCGGAGTAGGTGTAGGTGATGGCTGGCGAGGTGGGTTCGGGTTTGAGGAGCTTGATGTGGTGGTGGAGGCTCGGCTGAAGTGAGTTGATGGCGTTGGTGATGCGAGGAGGTAGTTGCTGGGAGTTTGGAGGGTTTGCCGGCAGTGAAAGGAGGTGCTGGCAGCGGTGAAAGGCGGCGGCACATGGAATCTCAGACGGCTTAGGCAGCAAAGTGGCCGAGGCTTATGGAGGTTTGAGATGGGAGTTTAAGGTGGAGAGCGGTTGCTAGAGAAGCGACGGTGATGGTGCAAGGAGTTATAGGGAGGTGATCGACGGTGAAGGAACACCGGCGAAGTGTAGCGGCAATGGGTGGAGAGTTGGGTGCAAGGAAGTGGTGGTTATTATGGAGCTCGGGTTTAATGATGATGGAAGTGACTGTTGTAGTTGGAGGAAGGAGCTGAGGTTCTCGGGCTCATGGGTTCATTGACGATGAGAGGGGCCCATGTGGTGGTCATAGATGACGTTGATAGGGATGGAGTTCTGCTGTTATGGAGCTCGTGATGGTTGTCGAAGTTCACCGGCAATGATGGTGGTTTGAGAGGGGTCGGTGAGGTAGCGACAGGAAGAGAAAAATTGCGAGAGGGGGGTTAAGGGGATGAGTTTGAGAGAGAGGAGAGAGAGTTGTTGAGAGATAGAAGGGGAGATCACAGAGGCTGTTTGGATCAAGAGCTGGGTTTTCATGGAGCGAGTCGAGGAGAAGGTGGGTGCGAGGAAGGAGGACGACGTTGGAGCTCGTTAAAATAAGAAAAGAGAAATGACAGAAGAAAGAAGAAGAAAGAAGAAGAAAGAAAAGAGAGTTTTGGCTGTTGGGTTAAGGCCGGGCCTGGGTTGGGCTTTAGTAAGTTGGATTAGGTTTAAGTTATGAAAAAGAATTAAAAATAATTATGAAATTAGAGACATAAAGAAATAGGAAAAATATATAGGAAATTATTTGGAAACATATTTATTTAAATATGGATTTCAAGTACAAAAAGGGACAGGTTATTACAATAGCCTTCTGTCATTTTAGGAAGCAGAGTACTTAGTATTCATTCTACATTTATTGATCTTTAGTCAATACGTAGTGTATGGTGGCTAGGTGATGTCTTCCTGCCTGCATGTTGAAAGTCTACCCTAGCACCACCAAAGAGTCTTAGCGGCATCAAGCATGCCAGATTTAGAAATTTTTGGTGCTAAGCTAGACTAAACCAAGATCGTGACCTGAATATTTTGGGTTAAACGTAATGTTATGTAAAATAAAGAGAAGTGAAATATGGCTATACCCTCATAGATCAAGTCCTTATCTTCACATGTTCCGTATAGTAATCTACGCGACTCAACTAGGCTCTACTTGAGAGTTTGGACGAGCTTCCTCCGAAGACCTTCGTGCCGAAGATGATCCACGCGAAATCCCTCCAACTCAAGCTACCTCTTCACTAAACTCTTTTAGTGTACGAAAAACACTACACTTGATCGCTAGTCAAGTGTAGGATGGTGAAGTAGGGATTTAGAGGCTCACTAGTTTGTGTTCAAGGTTCCATGGTTCACATCTCATGTGAGGGGTTGGCACCTTGATGCATGAAGAGGGGGGAAGAAGAAGATGAGAGCCTGAGAGCATATAAGAGCAACACTTGAAAATGGCTAAGTGTTGAGAATGAGATAAGTGAAAGGCAACCCCTTGACCCTCACTCATTCAAGCATGGAAAAATTGCAATATAAAATTGCAACCATGCTTGAATAGTATGTCAAGATGACTAAACAAAAGAAAATAGCCATGCCTCACCATGCTCCCAATTTCCACCTCAATTTCTATTTTCTAAAAATAGAAATTCATGCCATGCTTCATATATATATATATATATATATATATATATATTTATATATAAATTAGTGAGCTAATGATATTAGTTAAAATATAATTATATCACATATATATCACATTATTAAATCAACACTTGATTTAATAATTCGGTTCTACAGACTAATATCCCAACGGCCGGTACCGATAAAATCTCTACACTCGAAAGAAGTTTAGATACGTTTTTATTAAACAATCCACACAAACGATGGCCAATTTAACTTCTAATATCCAAACGTTAGTGCAATACACTGCTTCCCACGGTAAAAGCATAAAATCAATCGAAGCACAAATTGCACAGTTAAATGCCACGATGAGTGAGAGAGAGAAGGGGAGACTTCCATCTCAACCTTCACCAAATCCCGACCACTCCCAAAGCGCAAACATCGTCCTTAAACAATAAAATCATAACGTGAGTGCCGTAACTATATTGAGATCGGGTAGAGTGCTGAACAATCATGTTGGTGAACAACTTAATATTGATGAGTCGGATGAAACCCCGGCTACTACTTCTACTCCTACTTCGTCTAGTCCACCATCTTCTTCTGAGCCTATACTCCTTTCTTCACTAGACTTGAACGCTCAACCCACTTTCTTGAATGAAAGGGATTAGAAAGAGGGCAAAGTAAATTGTGACTGCTATCATTCACGACCAAACCACGTATATCATCGCCACTCCTACTTCACCTTTGCATTTCTCCAGAACACCCCGTATCACTACGAAGATCTACATTTATTGGATAATCCATCATATAGTTACATACGAGCTCGAAGGAACTTGTTCCAGTTCGAGAATAGATTCTGGTTCAGGAGAAATAGAATAAGGATTATTCAGTTGTCTTTTATCTTTATCTTCTCTCAGGTTGCGAGTGATCCTAGGATTAGGAGAGTACACCTATTACGCTTATTGGATAGTCTTCTTCCAAACCATAGGCTGGTGCCGAACGGTAGGGAAGGAAGAAAACCATTTAGCCTAAGGATGGTGTACAGAAAGTAATGAGTAATGACAAATAAAGGGATTTGGAAAGGTGGCAAGGAAATATAAGTCTACAGTCATGAATCAGTATAATGGAAGAGGCACTACTAAGAATACCCGGCTACCCCTTCAAAACATTTTCATGTTTCAGTTTCTCTATGTGTTGTTAATTGAAAACAGATTTCCCAATTTGATCCTTACTCCAGGGTATGTATTTACCAGGTTTGATTCTCACATCTGCATGGTTTTACAGATGATGAGTGGGAGTAAGTTATTGGGAATTAGGTGATTATATCCTCTTAATATCGGAATTCGTTGTAGTTGGTGATATTTGAGAAATCACCTGGGTTTTTGCTGGACGGCAAATATTTGGTTTTGAATATCCGTTGTTATGCACCAATTTCAAACTAATATATCTGTACGTTTATTTTATAAAGTGAGATATAACATTTTGAAATTATGTCCATGACATTTACCTATATCAGTTGATGATTGGGTAAGGAGTATTAAACAGCGGTGTAATTCTTCTTAACCATAGTACAGTTTTCAATCTACGACGCACAAGGTTTGAGTTATTCAACTTAGAGAACTTATACAAAGTATTGTATGTTGTCCAGTGTCCATTAGGACAAAGTGGTTGGTGCTCATACTATATTCTGTTTACTTGTGACTTTTCCAGTTTTAGACAAGTATTTCGTAGAAATACAAGGTCCAAGTTTTGAGAAGTTATAGATACAAGAATATGTTAGTGTATATGCCCTAGGGGCCATTATTGTATCATACTAGCTTGTATATTATTTAATGGAAGCTTGGGATATTCACAGTTATATTAACAGTCTTGCTAAACATGGTAGTATGCTACTTGGTTTATTTCTATCTTAATATGTGTATATGTTAGCATATCGAGAATACATATTGATAGTTCCCTTAGGATCTTACTTGACTACCAGCGTTGTGATGGCAGTCACACTAGTGAGGGCTGGGTAGTCTACAAGCACATCCTTTTTCAGGTCCCTAGTCGTAGGATTATCAAGACAGGGCATCGATACTCCGGAGTAGACTAGTGTGTACGTTTCTCATCCCAGTTGGGGAGATGGTCTGTCCCACAGCCATCAGTACGTCATACTGGAGATAGTATACAGGTGCTCGTTGGGTTATGGGTACACCGGACAGGACTCGCAGGGAACTGTTGGTTGGTATTATACCCGTCGTCAGTTAACAGTTCCTAGGTGACATAAGTACAGCAGAGTCTGTATAATTAACACTGCTGCTTCGCCTCGAGTGTGTTCCCACTGTTCTTAGATTGCTACCCTACCATGGCTCAAAGGAGTCATGCAAACAGGTAGCAGTTGGGTGCAGTCCCGAAGCACTTGGAGGCAGTGGCAGTTAGACAGGATTCGTCTCTCCCGGTATTGGGAGTTGATATCGCGCTGTCTTTGGAGAGCCATTACGCAAAGTCCCTGGCTAGGGCAAGCAAGATTTACAGGTAGGATTTCCAGTAGCTTCTCAAGGTGTAATGGGCTTCACTCCGACACGACTTATACCGCTTTTTGGGGACTGACACTTGCCGCCCCCTAGGCCCGATATGCGATAGTCCTAGACGAATAGACCGGACTGTACGGAGATTGTCACATCAGGCTCAGTAGGAGTTCGGATGGGTTTCCTCATCGGCCTTCTTATCGACATCTACCTGGGGACCGTTACGTACAGCTAGTGCCGCTTGCGGTCTGTGGTTAAACCCACTGCCAGCATAGTGTCGAGTCTTTAGAGTCCCACAAAGAGAGTTTCCCTGCTTCGGGTGAAACGATATAGTGGTCGTATGGTTTTACGACAGGGTTCGAACACGCACGTGCATTTATACACGTACGATGTTCGAACAGTTTATACTAGCAGGCTTTGGTTTAAGCCAGATTCTTGTATTAGATTATTGGATTTATACAGTCTCAGTATTTCCGTGTTTTCACGGATAGGAGGGGCGTTCTCGTAATTACTCGGAAAGCGTCTAGAAGTTTGATGAGGTGGAGAGCTTAGGTGTTATATACATTAAATGGTTTTGTGACTCATGAAGATGATTCATCAAGTGAGTTAATGAAGCATTAATGGTTTTAATGACTCATTAGATGATTCATTTGTATTAAATGAAGTATGAAGATATTTGTGCAAGATATTTTATGCTTCATGATATATATACACATATGAGTTAATTTCCATTTGATAATAACTTTCACATTCTCTCTCTTCAAGCTCTCTCTCTCTCTCTTCAACCCTAACCCTAACCTCTCATGTGTTGAGATCCAAGGGTTAGCATGACTAATAGATCCCTAATCCTATTCTATATCCTCTAGGTTAATTTGATTAGCACTCATAGCAACCTAGTTACCTCAAGTAAGAGGTTAAGCTTGAAGAAGTAGCTCTCGGGTGGATCTTCTATCACAACGAGGAGGCCGACGAGGAGGTGGTCTATGAGAACAAGAAGGACTTGATTCATTAGGTATAATCTTCTTTCATAGTAGCTAATCACTTCTATGTTGTTGTTAGTTAGGGTTTAACAAAGATCCGTAAAGTTAGTCGATGTTAGTTTAAACAAAATGATTGTTTTACCTATTCCGCCTCCCCGCATCATGTGGGGTGTCTAACGTCAACTTACAGTGGTATCAGAGCCTCGCAAACCATAACTAACTTGTTAGCAAAGTCGTTAGAAATTCGATCGCAAAACGAACCCAAAAAAACATCATTTTAACCAAGTTTCTGCAGATTTTAAAACGGGGTCCGGTCTAAAAATTTTTCAGGGACCCTTAAAAATACAAGCAGGGAATTATAAGGTTACTGGAGAAATTTGGGATCCTAACTCGGCCAAACCACCGTGGAACCGCGGCCGATCCAAACGATCCGCCGTGGATCCACGGCCGAGTTGAAGCCGAGTCAGTCCAAATTTGCCTGGTAACTCTTCTGTGTTAATTTTGTATTTTCAGGGATGTTTTGTTTCTGCTCAGGTTTTAGGTGCATAGAGAATTATTTGGGGTAGAAACATTTGTGTTTGCTTGATCGAAATTCTAAGATATTTAGCTAACTTGATTATATCTGTAATTTGTTTAATGTGTTCGTAAACCACCCCTAACTGCTAGTATGTTGGTTAGTAGGGGGTTGCACATTTTTGTAATGGTTTTTACTGGTTTGTGTTTGTGGACTTGTTGGATTGTCGTGAATGGATAGCCGGGGAAGTGAGACGAGTGTTTCTTTCATTCAAATGTAATTTTTAAATTGTTGTAATATTATTTTGTGGGGCACATCCGGGTTGAGGTTGTAGCCACCGTTGTATTATTTCATTTACTGCTTTCTGCTCCTAGGATAGACCCAAGATGGGGTGCACAAACTACCGGGTACTTTGAAGTGTTTAGTGTCCTACTCACGTTGTTGAGGGAGACCGCTTCACTTCGGGTACTAGGCGGGTAGTTTGCTGTACCCGTAGGGGTCTAGGGTGAGATTTTGGCTATTCATCGCGACTGTGTAATCCGTCTTTCTTTACAGGCTTAAAAGGAATGCGGATTCGTAGAAAATCCAATATGTTCATCTGTGATCTGGAATGCCTATTATTGCGTCTGACGAATGTACAATATCTATATATGATAGCTATTAGGCGTCGCTTATGTTTTGCACCCATGCTAGCCCAGCCCCCGCTCTGTCGTTAGTTAAGTAACCTAACGGGTGAATGACGGGACCCAGTGGCGAATGCGGATGGCATAAGAGGACGTTGTATTTTCGTTTTTTTCGGCAATGATAGGTTAATTGATGGGACGCATTATATTAATGCAAAGAAAATAAACCAAAGCTGAATCGTTGGAACAGTTTAAAAGAAACCACTCGGTTATTTTAAAACAGAGGATATTTTTTAAATTACGGACCTTTAACCACTCCTTTTAAAAACTATCAGGTTCCTTCGATCATATCAAGTTCACTACGTTCACGGTTTCGCCAAAACCATTCGTAGCCCTCCGTCATTTCATTTGGGTATTCAGTAGTATTCAAGCTATGTATTTTGACCAACGCCAAGGCATAGTGTTTGGTAGCTGCTGGGTATTCATTTGTTGCATAGATAGATGAGTTAGTTTGGGACAGTCGTATTATCATTTGGCCAACGTCAGGGGTATGTACGGATAGGTTCAAATTAACAAGATAATAATGGGTAGAACTTGACATGTGACTTATGACATTTTGACCAACGCTAAGGTCATAAGAGCATGGGGCAGAAATCCATATCGGGAATTTCTAAAGAAACTGAAATTTGCAAAGAGATGCATACCATTTGGAGTGTGATAATTTTGGTAGGTGTAACACCCGAGCCCAATAATACTATTTATATTACTAGTTGAGGGTTGTGGTTTGCTCATTCCAATTTTCCTGATTTTCTGGTGTTTATTGCTAAATTTTACCTGGTTAAGTCATTTTGGCACATAACAAATTTTAACTCCTAAAATGAAATTTAAGATGTCCATGTTAGCCTACTCGTCGCCACTAGTCGCGTGGTAGCGTCCGCGTGTCGAAATTCCGTTCCGTTTGGCTAAACGGGCAAGTTCGGGCGACTACGCGCGCGTGCAAGTGTCCGACTTGGGGGGCATGCATTTTAATCATTAAACACCTATTTTCAAAATTTGGAACCCGCTTAAAATCCTATAATTTGAATTTGGAACATTTGGGCGCAACCCGGGCGCGATTTGGAAATGTTTCATTTCGCGCCAAAAAGGGCCCGTTTCAATTTAATATCTAAAATATATTTATACGAATATAAATTTCCTCAGCTGCATATCCCTCAAAATCCTACGCAAATCCAATCTCCCAACCAATCACGAGCTTTCAATGGAGCTCGTGGGCCCCACCTCCCATTCCCTATCTCTCTCTCTCTCTTCCCTCAATCCCTCGCTCTTTCTCTCTCCAATCTCTCTCTCTCTCTTCCTCTATTACTACCCATGCAGCAGCCGCCTCCCTCAACCGTCTTCCTCCATCGCAAAACCCAACAAACCCTAACCCTAGCTTCCGGCGACCTCACCGCCGATCCCCCGCGACCTCGCCGTCGCCACCCTCGCCACCACGAGACCCCGCGCCTTCCTCCTCCTGTTCTCCCGACGATCCCGCGCCTGCACCCATTCCCGACCTCGCCTCCAACCCCGCACAGCCGACGTCGACGCCGCCCCTCGCCGCCGACGCCTCCCACGACCCCCTCTCACCCTCCTCGTCGAGACCTCGTCGGCACCTCCCTTCCTCGCCGTCGCCGGACCACCAACCGAGCCTTCATCCTTTGCCTACCCCGCTGTTCACCGGAGAACGCACCGGCGACCTCGCCGTCGTCACCAGGGCCGCCTACTTCTCCCCCTCGACCACCAGAGCCGACCCCTTCTCCTCCAGATCGCCGCAGCACCTTCCCCTGCACACCCGAGGCCCTTCACCCTTGCTGCAGCCGCTGCCGTCGCTTCGACGGCGTTCCAGCGCCGTCGAGCTCGCCGGGGTCACCTGGTACATATCTCTGTAAGCTTCCTCGCCCTTCCTTGTGCAGTATAACCCCTCCCGCTGATCGCTTTGAGGTTATTGTATGTTGCTAACTTGTGTCGCATTTTGCCGTGCCATACCGTGCCCAGTGCCGCATCGCGTCGTGCCACGCACCGAGCCGGGACCACGCCCACCACCGTATCGCGCCCGTACCGTGCACCAGATCGCGCTGCAGATCGTGACCGTATCGCGCCCGTACCGTGCACCAGATCGCGCTGCAGATCTCGTCCGTATCGCGCACCAGACCGCGCTGCAGATCGCGTCCGTATCGCGCACCAGACCACGCCGCAGATCGCGCCCGTACCGCGCAGCAGACCGCGCCGCAGATCGCTCCCGTACAGATCGCGCATGGACCCAGTACCGTATCGCGCCGTTTCACACACCGTATCGTGACTTGTGCATCAGGCCGCCTGCATCCCGACCCTTGTTCTGAGGCAAGTATCTGAATACTTGCTTGAACATGCTAGCGTGCGAGATCTAGTCTTGCCATGCAATTTAATTCACACTATTTAATACTGTAACTTAATGATGGCATTTGATATCGTATTATTACTGTTATCAGTATATTGGAATCGTTACAACCGTTTCTCGTAATTAATTAACCCACATCAACCCATGCTTTAACTAAATAAACGACTGAATTCTATCTGCTTGAACTGTTAAACCATTCTTGAGACAATCATTACATTTAGTATAATTTCATGTAGTTCCTTAATTTATAATTGTGAATATTGCTTTACCTTGTGGCTATTACACCCTTAAGATGAGTGAACCTGTTAATAAGAGAATATAAACATCACTGTGGTTATATGAAATACTGTGGCAAACTACTGTCTCCTGCTATTGTTCATTATTGATTGTATACCTGTTGTGAGCACTTACCCGATTGCACGACATATTGACCTGACCCTGCTACACCTGACATATACATACATACCGACTCATCCTGTTGTACCATGACATTACTTGTCTGACGATCTCGTGCCTAATGCCGACAAACCTAACTATTCCTGCTGTCGATCCAGACAGACCTACTTTTACTTGACTTTGTTGGCATTAGTCCTTGACTACTGAATACCTGACCTGACATACATAGTTTGGGGGTATGGGGAAATCAAAGGTGAAACCGACTTGTAACTCAACAGTTCGATACATTGTTCTGATCAGTCTTACGGGCTTGGCCAGTCCGGGAGTGATGATGCTGACATCACTCGTCCATCCTACTACCTTTTACTGCTTAGCAGCACGTCTCGGACTCAGCCCGAGGGTCATGACCGTGGTCCCGGGCACGCATGGGATACTATTGAGTTACATCGACGATTCATCAATTGGTTTCAAAGACTATAGAGTAGAAAACCTGATAGGACAGTTTAGTCACCACTGCACATTACCCTGTTTATTACTTCTTATTGCTGCTTTATTCAGGTTCATGCTTGCATTGTTTATTACCATGCTTATGCTATATACTTGATATCATGACGCGCTGACGTCTTGGTTTTGCATGGCCCAGATTCCGTACCTTTGTCGTCGACCGAGCAGGAGTACTTCAGCCAGCAGGCTGAAATGTGAGTTCCTTAGAGTTAGTTTATTTATGTCATTTCATTTCCAGATGTGAGCCCGCATTATGGGACATACTGTTTACTCATTGTATTGGATCATTAGCTTCCGCACTTATTGTCTATTGATTCTTGTTATTATGGATTTGGACATGTATTAGATTAGTTTTATTCTGTTCTTAATATCCTTACAACCGTAATGTGACTGTGGATGGATACTTCCTACCCACAGGTAGCATGGTTGGCTATGTCACGTGCCCAAATCTTGCGTACTCTGGGAAGCGGGGCGTGACATGGTTTTATGGTATCAGAGCCATAGGTTAATTGGGTTGATTCTTTGTAGTTGGGTATCGCACCCGATACACGAATCAGAATACCCGTGATTAGGAAACATGTCCTGCCACTTTGACCGTTTTACCATCCTTGAATCATTCTTCCGGATCATGTCGGCATACAAACTTACTTTGCATTGTCAAACTTGAAAAACCTAACTTCTTGTTATCTCTAGGACTTAGGCGACTTGGGTGGAGTTAAGTAATTGCAGCTATGATACCGCGGCATAGCTACAATGCAGCAATCTATTTAAGTATCTTGGAGTTCTAGCCTTGATCTATACTCGAAAACTATCATCATGCTAATGTGGGTACTTTGATTTCCAGGAATATGGCCGGTCAGAATTTGGAGATGGACCCAGGGCATGCGGTCTTAGCCGCCAGGCAAAGAGTGATAGGGGGATTGCTGGAGAAACTAAAGGAACAACTCGAGCTGGAACCAGCATTTGCACTGGACCCCACGTCCGTACGTAGAAGTATTCCAGTGAACAGGCGCAGCGTGGCACCAATGAAGAAAACAAGTATGGGTGATCGGAAGGGGAGAGTGATCTGTAGATACTGCCATAAACCCGGACATGTGCGAAAGAAGTGTCGTATGAGGCTGGGACTCTGTTTTAGATGTGGAGCGGCAGATCACACCGTTGATGCTTGTCCGTCGACGCCTCGCACAAGGGATGATACACAGAAGTCTCCGCAGGGACCGTTCCAAGGACAGGAACCGCTTACTCAAGAACCACAGCAGGCTCGAGCGTTCGTGTTGACAACGGAAGAAGCTAAGGCATCGGGAGAAGTGGTTCCAGGTAATTTTACTCGTTCATGGTTTTCCCGCTTTGGCATTACTTAATTTCGGAGCATCCCATTGTTTATGTCATCCAATTTATAACTACACACTCGATCACCTGCACGACCCTGTCTAGTTTCTGGGACGTACACACTGGGAATGGGAAAATCATAGCTAGTAAGGAAGGTAGAGATTGTACAGTTGTTGTTTGCGGACGGGAGCTTTTGCAGATTTCTTGGCGATAGATCCGGGCAGTTATGAGGTTGTTTTGGGGATGGATTTCCTTGGCACTTTCCACGCCCACATTGACTGTAGGGCAAGGAAGGTAATTCCAGATTCCCGGACATCCTAAGTTGACTTTCGTTGGAAGAAGCAGTTCTGTCGGGCCAGTCGAGTTTAGGGCTAGGCCGACGAACAATGTTCTTGCGGCTATAGTAATGGAGAGTAATGAAGAGCCGGCAATTGTCCGCGACTTTATGGATGTGTTTGAAGATATTTCGGGCTTACCGCCGAAGCGAGAAGTGGAGTTTGCGATTGACCTTATTCCTGGTGCAGTGCCAGTATCAAAATCTTATCCGATGGCACCGGTGGAATTGGAAGAAGTTAAGAAACAAGTGGGTGAATTACTCGAGGAGGGATGAATTCGAAGCAGCAACTCACCGTGGGGAGCTCCAGTTCTTTTAGTGAAGAAGAAGGATCGCACTGCCGATGCTGAGACAAGAGAAATTATTCGCGAAGACGAGTAAGTGCGAATTCTGGCTGGAAGAAGTGAAGTTTCTGGGGCATGTAGTGTCGGGCGATGGAATCGCCGTTGATTCCGAAACGATTGCAGCAGTTCGAGATTGGCCTATTCCAAGGAATGTAGCTGAGATAAGAAGTTCCTTGGAGTAGCCGGATACTACAGAAGATTTGTGGAGAACTTCGCTCGTTTAGCTGAGCCGTTAACCAAGCTTACGCGTAAGGAGGTACCGTTTGTTTGGACGGATGGATGTGCATTGGCCTTCGAGACGTTGAAGCAGAAGTTGATAACCGCCCTGATCCTGACCGTACCGGATGATTCAGGAGGACTGGTGTTTCACAGCGACGCATCTGGAAAGGAATTGGGATGTGTTTTAATGCAGAATGGGAAAGTCGTCGCTTACGCATCGAGACAGCTGAAGACTCATGAGCAGAACTATCCGACTCATGACTTAGAGCTTGCAGCCGTGATCTTCGCCCTGAAGATTTGGAGACACTACCTTTTGGGCGAGAAAGTTGAAGTCTTTACGGATCACAAGAGTTTGAAGTATGTGTTCACTCAGAAGGAGTTGAACATGAGGCAACGCAGATGGTTGGAGCTGATGGCCGACTACGACCTTGATCTTAAGTACCATCCGTGAAAAGTTAACGTCGTGCCAGATGCGCTAAGTCGGTTACCAGCAATTCAGTTATTGACTGCACAGAGAGAGATCAGTGAGGAGTTTCGGAGATTTGACTTAGAGGTTGTGCTACCGCGTGCTACAGGACAGTTAATGCAGTTGCAAGTACAATCGTCCCTAGTTGAGAAGATTAAAGCGGCGCAATCGCAAGATCCTAGACTGCAGAAGTTTCGAGAGCAGGTTGGAGCCGGACTACGAACCGATTTACTGATCCATGAAGATGGTTCGTTGAGATATGGTAGCCGTGTGTGTGCGCCAAAAGGAGATGTGCGTGAAGAGCTTATGAAGGAGGCACACAGTTCAGCTTACTCTGTACATCCAGGAGGGACAAAGATGTACCGAGATATTCGACAGCATTTCTGGTGGGAAGGTATGAAGCGGGAAATTGCTCGCTTCGTGGCTTAGTGCTTGGTGTGTCGGCAAGTCAAGGCTGAACACCAAAGGGTAGCTGGTTTGTTGCAACCACTTCCGATTCCTCAATGGAAGTGGGAACATATAACCATGGATTTCGTGACGGCTTTACCGCGGAGTCCAAAGGGCAACAATGCTGTATGGGTGATTGTCGATCGGTTGACCAAGGCAGCTCACTTTATTCCTTTTCGGGTTGGTCAATCGACAGAGACTTTGGCAGAGCGGTACATGCAGGAGATTGTCAGATTGCATGGGGTACCGGTAAGCATCGTGTCCGATCGGGACACTCGGTTCCTGTCACACTTTTGGAGGAGCTTACAAGAAAGTTTGGGGACTCGATTGAAGTTTAGCACAGCTTATCATCCTCAGACTGATGGACAATCAGAGAGAACGATCCAGACCCTTGAAGATATGTTGATGGCTTGCATGTTGGACTTCAAAGGTTCTTGGGAAGATCATCTACACCTGGTGGAGTTTTCGTACAACAACAGCTTCCAAGCAACTATTCAGATGGCCCCGTTTGAAGTACTGTATGGTCGTAAGTGCCGTTCACCTGTTTGTTGGGATGATGTTGGTGAACGAAGGTTACTAGGACCAGATTTGGTGGTACAGACAGTCGAGAAGGTGAATATCATCAGGAAGCATGTGAAGGCAGCTCAAGACAGACAGAAGAGTTGGGCCGACACGTCAAGAAGACCTCTGGAGTTCGCCGTGGGTGATTTGGTGTTCCTGAAGATATCACCGACTAGAGGGGTGATTCGCTTTGGAAGTCGGGGAAAGCTTAGCCCCCGATTCGTTGGACCTTCGAGATATTGGAACGTGTTGGAGAGGTATCGTACCGGTTGGCGTTACCACCGTCATTAGCAGGAGTTCACGATGTGTTTCAGTGTCTCAACTACGGAGGTATGTTCGTGATGAGACTCATGTCTTGGATCATTCGGAGTTGACCGTTCGGGAAGACCTGACTTTTGAGGAGCGACCAGTCGAAATCAAGGATCGAAGAGAAAAGGTTCTCAAGAACAAGGTTATCCCTCTTGTGCTAGTTTCTTGGGGTAATCGATCACATGGAGAATCCACTTGGGAGCGAGAAGACGAGATCCGACAGATATTCCCTCACCTTTTCCTGTAGTTAGCTATCTTGTACTCTTGGAATTTCGAGGAGGAAATTCTTTTGTAGTTGGGTATGATGTAACACCCGAGCCCAATAATACTATTTATATTACTAGTTGAGGGTTGTGGTTTGCTCATTCCAATTTTCCTGATTTTCTGGTGTTTATTGCTAAATTTTACCCGGTTAAGTCATTTTGGCACATAACAAATTTTAACTCCTAAAATGAAATTTAAGATGTCCATGTTAGCCTACTCGTCGCCACTAGTCGCGTGGTAGCGTCCGCGTGTCGAAATTCCGTTCCGTTTGGCTAAACGGGCAAGTTTGGGCGACTACGCGCGCGTGCAAGTGTCCGACTTGGGGGGCATGCATTTTAATCATTAAACACCTATTTTCAAAATTTGGAACCCGCTTAAAATCCTATAATTTGAATTTGGAACATTTGGGCGCAACCCGGGCGCGATTTGGAAATGTTTCATTTCGCGCCAAAAAGGGCCCGTTTCAATTTAATATCTAAAATATATTTATACGAATATAAATTTCCTCAGCTGCATATCCCTCAAAATCCTACGCAAATCCAATCTCCCAACCAATCACGAGCTCTCAATGGAGCTCGTGGGCCCCACCTCCCATTCCCTATCTCTCTCTCTCTTCCCTCAATCCCTCGCTCTTTCTCTCTCCAATCTCTCTCTCTCTCTTCCTCTATTACTACCCATGCAGCAGCCGCCTCCCTCAACCGTCTTCCTCCATCGCGAAACCCAACAAACCCTAACCCTAGCTTCCGGCGACCTCACCGCCGATCCCCCGCGACCTCGCCGTCGCCACCCTCGCCACCACGAGACCCCGCGCCTTCCTCCTCCTGTTCTCCCGACGATCCCGCGCCTGCACCCATTCCCGACCTCGCCTCCAACCCCGCACAGCCGACGTCGACGCCGCCCCTCGCCGCCGACGCCTCCCACGACCCCCTCTCACCCTCCTCGTCGAGACCTCGTCGGCACCTCCCTTCCTCGCCGTCGCCGGACCACCAACCGAGCCTTCATCCTTTGCCTACCCCGCTGTTCACCGGAGAACGCACCGGCGACCTCGCCGTCGTCACCAGGGCCGCCTACTTCTCCCCCTCGACCACCAGAGCCGACCCCTTCTCCTCCAGATCGCCGCAGCACCTTCCCCTGCACACCCGAGGCCCTTCACCCTTGCTGCAGCCGCTGCCGTCGCTTCGACGGCGTTCCAGCGCCGTCGAGCTCGCCGGGGTCACCTGGTACATATCTCTGTAAGCTTCCTCGCCCTTCCTTGTGCAGTATAACCCCTCCCGCTGATCGCTTTGAGGTTATTGTATGTTGCTAACTTGTGTCGCATTTTGCCGTGCCATACCGTGCCCAGTGCCGCATCGCGTCGTGCCACGCACCGAGCCGGGACCACGCCCACCACCGTATCGCGCCCGTACCGGGCACCAGATCGCGCTGCAGATCGTGACCGTATCGCGTCCGTACCGTGCACCAGATCGCGCTGCAGATCGCGTCCGTATCGCGCACCAGACCGCGCCGCAGATCGCGTCCGTATCGCGCACCAGACCGCGCCGCAGATCGCGCCCGTACCGCGCAGCAGACCGCGCCGCAGATCGCGCCCGTACAGATCGCGCCTGGACCCAGTACCGTATCGCGCCGTTTCACACACCGTATCGTGACTTGTGCATCAGGCCGCCTGCATCCCGACCCTTGTTCTGAGGCAAGTATCTGAATACTTGCTTGAACATGCTAGCGTGCGAGATCTAGTCTTGCCATGCAATTTAATTCACACTATTTAATACTGTAACTTAATGATGGCATTTGATATCGTATTATTACTGTTATCAGTATATTGGAATCGTTACAACCGTTTCTCGTAATTAATTAACCCACATCAACCCATGCTTTAACTAAATAAACGACTGAATTCTATCTGCTTGAACTGTTAAACCATTCTTGAGACAATCATTACATTTAGTATAATTTCATGTAGTTCCTTAATTTATAATTGTGAATATTGCTTTACCTTGTGGCTATTACACCCTTAAGATGAGTGAACCTGTTAATAAGAGAATATAAACATCACTGTGGTTATATGAAATACTGTGGCAAACTACTGTCTCCTGCTATTGTTCATTATTGATTATATACCTGTTGTGAGCACTTACCCGATTGCACGATATATTGACCTGACCCTGCTACACCTGACATATACATACATACCGACTCATCCTGTTGTACCATGACATTACTTGTCTGACGATCTCGTGCCTAATGCCGACAAACCTAACTATTCCTGCTGTCGATCCAGACAGACCTACTTTTACTTGACTTTGTTGGCATTAGTCCTTGACTACTGAATACCTGACCTGACATACATAGTTTGGGGGTATGGGGAAATCAAAGGTGAAACCGACTTGTAACTCAACAGTTCGATACATTGTTCTGATCAGTCTTACGGGCTTGGCCAGTCCGGGAGTGATGATGCTGACATCACTCGTCCATCCTACTACCTTTTACTGCTTAGCGGCACGTCTCGGACTCAGCCCGAGGGTCATGACCGTGGTCCCGGGCACGCACGGGATACTATTGAGTTACATCGACGATTCATCAATTGGTTTCAAAGACTATAGAGTAGAAAACCTGATAGGACAGTTTAGTCACCACTGCACATTACCTTGTTTATTACTTCTTATTGCTGCTTTATTCAGGTTCATGCTTGCATTGTTTATTACCATGTTTATGCTATATACTTGATATCATGACGCGCTGACGTCTGGGTTTTGCATGGCCCAGATTCCGTACCTTTGTCGTCGACCGAGCAGGAGTACTTCAGCCAGCAGGCTGAAATGTGAGTTCCTTAGAGTTAGTTTATTTATGTCATTTCATTTCCAGATGTGAGCCCGCATTATGGGACATACTGTTTACTCATTGTATTGGATCATTAGCTTCCGCACTTATTGTCTATTGATTCTTGTTATTATGGATTTGGACATGTATTAGATTAGTTTTATTCTGTTCTTGATATCCTTACAACCGTAATGTGACTGTGGATGGATACTTCCTACCCACAGGTAGCATGGTTGGCTATGTCACGTGCCCAAATCTTGCGTACTCTGGGAAGTGGGGCGTGACAGTAGGATTCCTTCAGCTTTATCACACGATAATATTTGGATCCCGATCCTACTATGAGTATCCGTTATTCATCAGGAAATTCGTCACTTAACGATCAATGCTATAAACCAAGTAGGTGTCGAGAAAGGTGTCAGCGGGGTTACGCCCCCAGAGAATAGAGGTTATTTAATTAAGGAACTTCGCGAAAGCTTCGTAAAACCTCCCTCGAAGTACCGACACCGGCCTGGCTGAACGGTTAAGCAAGTATTGTAAGGCGAGAATAGTCCTGACTAGTTTTTCCTTTTTGGTTTGAGGAGGGATTCGAGAAACAGTGGGAACCATCCTGTTTAGATAAACTAAAAATCACTCTAAACTTACAAGAGCATCATGCTAAAGTGTTCCCTCTCTCTCTCATTGCAGCGACCCAAAACATGACAGGCCTTAAGTTACTATTAGAGAAAAATATTCTAATAGGGCCAAACTATAAAGATTGGTTCCGGAATGTGAAGATGGTTTTGACTTATGATAAATTGGGGTATGTCCTTACTGCTAAGGCACCTGCAGTCTCTGGTCCAGAATCCAGTATTGCGGATAAAGAAATCCACAAGACCTGGGAGTTAGATTGCGCGAAGGCCAAATGCATCGTGCTTGCCTCTATGAATAATGAACATCAGGGAAGGCACGAGGATATGGATCTTGAATCCATATTTCTCCATACAAAGGATCTGTATGGAGAGCAATCTCATATAGCAAGATACGAGACCTTGAAGAACTTGTTTCAGTCGAGGCTGGCCATCGGATCATCTGTAGGAGAACATGTCCTAAAGATGATTGGCTATATAGAAGAGCTTGCGGACCTCGGGACGACTTTAGAGAACGAGCTCTATACAGACTTGGTTCTTCAGTCCCTTACTTCCACCTACGCCCAATTTATTCTGAATTTCAACATTCAAGGAAAAGAAGTTGAACTTCCAGAACTCCTTAACATGTTGAGGAGTGCAGAGGGCACCTTGCAGAAAGCAAGGGAAACACCTACTATATTTGTTCGCGGTGCTTCCTCTTCCAGGTCAAAGGCAAGGGCCAAAGGAAAGAAGATGAAGGCCGCTACCAAACCAAGAGGTGGTGTTGGTAGAGTGGGAGCTAAGGGAAAGACAAAGGTTGCGGTGCCAGTAGTGGCAAAGGATGAGTGCTTCCACTGTCGTAGGAAAGGCCATTGGAAGAAAGATTGCAAAGCTTGGATTGCCAAGAACCAGGACCCGAAGCAAGCTGTGGCTTCGACTTCAGGTGTGTTTGTAATTGAAAATTTTCTGTCAATCAACTCTACTTCCTGGGTATTGGATACCGGATCAGGATCTCATATATGCAATTCATTGCAGATACTGATAAACCGTAGAGTGCTGAAGGTTGGTGATATGACCCTCCAGGTTGCTAACGGAGCTAGCGTGGGTGCTGTGTCCATAGGGGATTATCACCTAGGATTGACGAGTGGACATATTTTGGTTTTGCGCAACTGTTTTTGTGTACCTAATTTAACGTGTAATATCATATCAGTATCGTTGTTATCAAAAGAAGGTTATGATTTCACGTTTGTAAGCGATGTTTTTAACATCCACCTTAATCATGGTTTGATTGGGTCCGGTACACTAGATAACGGTATATACATGCTAAACCAATTACAGATTTTCAATGTCCAGAACACACTAAAAAGAAAGTCTCTAGATATAAATCAGGCTTTCTTATGGCATTGTAGACTGGGTCACATCAATGAGACAAGGTTAACTAAGTTACATAGAGAACGATATTTGGATCCGTTCGAATATCAATCTTATGCAACTTGTTAATCATGTCTCAAAAGAAAGATGACAAAGACTCCATTCACTGGACATAGAGTAAGAGCGAGCTCGCTCTTAGGACTCATACGTAGCGATGTATGTGGTCCAATGTCTACACATGCAAGAGGTGGTTTTTATATTTCATTACTTTTACGGATGGTTACTCTAAGTATTGATTCATTTTCTTAATGAAAAATAAATCCGAGGCCTTTGAGAAATTCCAAGAATATAAGAATGAAGTAGAAAACCAAACCGGCAAAAGTATCAAGACACTGAGATCTGATCGAGGTGGTGAATACTTAAGTGCCGAGTTCCTGGGTTATCTAAAAGAGAAAGGAATTCTCTCTCAGCTTACTCCTCCATACACTCCACACAATAACGGTGTATCGGAGAGACGGAACCGAACCCTATTGAATATGGTACGTTCCATAATGAGTAATGCTGAGTTACCGCGATCTTTCTGGGGTTATGCGCTAGAATCAGCAGCATATCTTTTGAACAGAGCTCCTACCAAGACTGTGCCTACCACGCCATATCAGATGTGGAGTGGGAAGAAACCCTATCTTCAGTATCTGAAGATATGGGGATGTCCAGCTTTTGTTAAAAAGCAGCATGCGGACAAACTCGAGGCACGATCAGTACAGTGTAAGTTTCTGGGATATCCAAAGAACTCCAAGGAGTATTTCTTCTATTACGTAGAGGAACAAAAGGTTTTTGTTTCTCGTAATGCCCATTTTCTAGAACATCAGTTTTTAGAAAAGGAAACAAGTGGGAGCGCAATAGAACTGGAAGAAATTCCAGAACCACAAACTACTACTGAAAGTTTGGTAGAACCAGTAGTTCAAGAAGAATGGGACATTCCCGCACCCCTCCGTAGGAGTAGTAGGCCGTCTCATCTGCCTGAGAGATACTACGGTTTTCTCATAGATGGGGATAGAAAGGATTGCGTCATTGATAATGATGAACCTACTAGCTTCCAGCAGGCTATCCAGAGCGGTGACTCGGCAAGATGGCTGGATGCAATGCGGACCGAGATGGAGTCCATGTACAACAACAAAGTATGGACTTTGGACTTTGGTCCAGATGGGGTAAAACCCATAGGATGCAAATAGATCTTCAAGAAAAAGATTGGTGTAGATGGACAGGTGGAAACCTATAAGACTAGACTTGTTGCAAAAGGTTTTCGTCAAAGACCTGGTTTGGACTATGACGAAACTTTTTCTCCAGTGGCTATGCTTAAATCCATTCGGATCCTTCTTGCCATTGCCGCCTTCCATAATTATGAGATCTGGAAGATGGACGTAAAGACGGCTTTTCTAAATGGTAGTTTAGAAGAGTGCGTCTATATGGATCAGCCAGAAGGCTTCAATCAGAGTGGGAGCAGTGGGAAAGTGTGCAAGTTGCTTAAGTCCATTTATGGACTAAAGCCGGCATCGCGGAGTTGGAACATCTGTTTTGATGAAACGGTCAAAGAATATGACTTTATCAAAAATCCATATGAACCATGTATATATAGTAAAATTGTAGCACGAACTGTCGTATTCCTCGTCTTGTACGTGGATGACATTCTATTGATAGGAAATGACATTCCTATGCTACAATCTGTCAAAGGATTCTTGTCACACAGGTTCTCCATGAAAGACCTGGGTGATGCCTCTTACATTCTGGGGATCCAGATCTATCGTGATAGATCTAAGAGGATGTTGGGACTTTCGCAGTCCAGGTATATCAACACTATACTGAAAAGATTCATTATGGAAGATTCTAAACGCGGTAATTTACCGGCTTGTCACGGAATCACCCTTTCTAAAGAGATGTCTCCCAAGACTGATTTGGAAAGGGATCACATGTCAATTATACCCTACGCTTCTGCGGTAGGCTCTATAATGTATGCGATGTTGTGCACCAGACCAGATGTAGCTTACGCACTGAGCGTGGTAAGCAGGTATCAGTTAGACCCAGGGGAGAAGCACTGGATAGCAGTAAAGAACATTCTCAAGTACCTGAGAAGGACTAAGGAGTTGTTCTTGGTTTACGGCGGAAAAGACCTCAAGATCGAGGCCTTTGCTGATTCCAGCTTCCAGAGTGACAAGGATGACTCCAAGTCCATGTCAGGTTATGTCTTTACCCTCAATGGAGGGGCGGTGTGCTGGAAGAGTTCCAAGCAGGACACCGTTGCTGACTCGACGATGGAAGCGGAGTATATCGCTGCTTGCGATGCCGCAAAAGAAGTGGTCTGGATTAAGAAGTTCCTCACAAAACTTCAGGTGGTTCCTACCATTGTTGATCCAATACCGTTGTATTACGACAACAACGGAGCTATAGCTTTAGCGAAGGAACCCAGGTCCCATCAGAAGTCCAGACATATCTTAAGGTGGTATCACCTGATCAGGGAGATCATAGATCGCCAGGAGATCGAGGTCCGGAGAGTTCCTACAGAGGAGAACACTGCAGATCCATTCACTAAGGCCTTACCTCAGATTCAGTTCGAGAGGCTACTCGAGATGATAGGTCTATGATACGCCAGTACATGGCCCTAGTGCAAGTGGGAGATTGTTAGTGTATATGCCCTAGGAGCCATTATTGTATCATACTAGCTTGTATATTACTTAATGGAAGCTTGTGATATACAAAGTTATATTAACAGTCTTGCTAAACATGGTAGTATGCTACTTGGTTTATTTCTATCTTAATATGTGTATATGTTAGCATATCGAGAATACATATTGATAAATCCCTTAGGATCTTGCTTGACTACCATCATTGTGGTGGCAGTCACACAAGTGGGGGCTGGGTAGTCTACAGGCACATCCTTTTTCAGGTCCCTAGTTGTAGGATTATCGAGACAGGGCATCGATACTCCGAAGTAAACTAGTGTGTACGCTTCTCATCCCAGTTGGGGAGATGGTATGTCCCACAGCCATCAGTACGTCGTACTGGAGATAGTATATAGGTGCTCGTTGGGTTACGGGTACACCGGACAGGACTCGCAGGGAACTGTTTGTTGGTATTATACCCGTCGTCAGTTAATAGTTTCCAGGTGACATGAGTACAGCATAGTCCGTAGACTTGACATTGCTGCTTCGCCTCGAGTGTGTTCCAACTGTTCTTAGATTGCTACCCTACCACGGCTCAAAGGAGACGTGCAAACAGGTAGCAGTTAGGTGCAGTCCCGAAGCATTTGGAGGCAGTGGCGGTTAGACAGGATTCGTCTCTCCCGGTATTGGGAGTTGATATCGCGCTGTCTTTGGAGAGCCATTACGCAAAGTCCCTGGCCAAGGCAAGCGAGATTTACTGGTAGGATTTCTAGTAGCTTCTCAAGGTATAATGGGCTTCACTCCGACATGACTTATACCACTTTTAGGGGACTGACGTTTGCCGCCCCTAGGCCCGATATGCAATAGTCTTAGACGAACAGATTGAACTGTACGGAGATTGTCACATCAGGCTCAGTAGGAGTTCGAATGGGTTTCCTCATCGGCCTTCTTATCGACATCTACCTGGGGACCGTTACGTATAGCTAGTGCCGCTTGCGGTCTGTGGTTAAACCCACTGCTAGCGTAGTGTCGAGTCTTTAGAGTCCCACACAGAAAGTTTTCCTGTTTCGGGCGAAACGATATAGAGGTCGTATGGTTTTATGACAGGGTTCGGATACGCACGTGCATTTATGCACGTACGATGTTCGGACAGTTTATACTAGCAGGCTTTGGTTTAAGCCAGATTCTAGTATTGGATTATTGGATTTATACAGTCTCAGTATTTCCGTGTTTTCACGGATAGGAGGGACGTTCTCGTAATTACTCGGAAAGCTTCTTGAAGTTTGATGAAGTGGAGAGCTTAGGTGTTATATGCATTAAATGGTTTTGTGACTCATGGAGATGATTCATCAAGTGAGTTAATGAAGCATTAATGGTTTTAATGACTCATTAGATGATTCATTTGTATTAAATGAAGCATGAAGATATTTGTGCAAGATATTTTATGCTTCATGATACATATACACATATGAGTTAATTTCCATTTGATAATAACTTTCACATTCTCTCTCCTCAAGCTCTCTCTCTCTCTTCAACCCTAACCCTAACCTCTCATATGTTGAGATCCAAGGGTTAGCAAGACTAATAGATCCATAATCCTATTCTATATCCTTTAGGTTACTTTGATTAGCACTCATAGCAACCTAGTTACCTCAAGTAAGAGGTTAAGCTTGGAGAAGTAGCTCTCGGGTGGATCTTCTATCACAACGAGGAGGCCGACGAGGAGGTGATCTACGAGAACAAGAAGGACTTGATTCATTAGGTATAATCTTCTTTCATAGTAGCTAATCACTTCTATATTGTTGTTAGTTAGGGTTTAACAAAGATCCGTAAAGTTAGTCGATGTTAGTTTAAACAAAATGATTGTTTTACCTATTCCGCCTCCCCGCATCATGTGGGGTGTCTAACGTCGACTTACAGAATAAAGTAGAGAACCATGTGTTGCAAGTATCTGGATTTTTTATGGTGATCGAAGATGTAGATACTTGTGTTTGGTACATAGTTTATAGAAATGGTTTTGAGAACTTGCTTCTCTTTCAGGTTACTCATATCTGGTTGTACTCTTAGTTGAGTAATGCTGATCAGCCTCTTTCCATTTAGTTGACATGCACTCGAGAAAGCTGCATGATTTGAATCTAGTTCAAATTAAATCAGTGCCTCTGTTTCTATATTGTATATAGAACGGTTCATATCTTAACGATGTTAAGGTATATGGAGTTGTCCGGCTTATACTTAAAACCAGACTCTGGATAACTCAAGGCACGTTTCTGTTATGACAGTTTGTGGGTTATCCCGGGATATGATGAGGGTTAGCTTTCTACCGTTTGGAAGATCAATAGTGATATTGTTCTTGAGTCGCCACAGTTTTAGTAAAATAGACTTTTTCAAAAAACAGTAGTTGGAGTATAGTAGAACTGAAAGTGATTCCAAAACCATAAACGATTACAGAAAATTTAATAGAACCTAAAAATTCAATCGTGTTTGACATTCCATTATCCACTCCGTAGATATGGTGGGTAACCTCAGGCACCCGAGAGGTACTTCGGTATCCTCAAAGACGGTGACAGGGAGGTTCTTGTTTACCCAGACTTTCCATTTCTGCTGTTCTAGACTATGAGACCCAGCAGGAGGATGAGTATAGCGTCATTCTAAACAAGTTTTAGAAGTACACGTGTATTCGACTCTGCTAAAGGGTTGTTGTAGTCGGTGGGAGCAGCGGAAGCATAGTGGATAAGTAGCTTATGTCTATTTATAAACTAAAGCAAGTATAACGGAGATAGATCATCTATTTTTTACCTGACAGTCATAGACTTTGACTTCATCAGAATAGGAGATGGATCTGGTAAGAAAGTAGTAGGGTGTGATGTCCTGGTATTTGGATGACATACACTCTATAGGAAGTATAACTCCTATATTATGATCGGTTATACAGTGGTTGTCATAAAGTGGTTTCTCCACATAGGATATGGATATTATATCAGAAATTCTGGTTACTGAATCTATGGTTTTAGATCTTGATTTGGGTAGTTTCCCAATCTGGGTACTTAGACAGTATTCTAAACGTATTTTAGAATGGACGACTCCTGGTAAGGTGGTGTACCTATAGATGATGGAGTCACCCTCTCTAATGGTGTCTTACAGACTAAAGGGAGAGGGATGTGCATGATAGACATATCACTTGCTTAGGCAATTGAGTCGATCATGTGATGTCAAGTACCACACCAGATACTGTTTTTGCATTAGCTTCAATAAGTTTATATTAATCCAATCCTGGAGAAACGTTCGGAAGCAGTTTATGAATATAAGTAGATGTTCTTGGGATTTGGTAACGGCAGCCTCCTTCGGGAGACGGTTATCATTCTAGGCTTCCATGGTGACCTGGATGACAGAGTGACTGCCAGAGTTATAGTTTTTCCTCTTTTGAGGGGCAGTAGTTTGGACAGGTGGTCCAAGCGAATACTGAGACAGGCATGGCGCAGGATACTGATTAAATTCTGTGGACACAGTCTAAGAAGTTTGCTGGATTTGGAGTTCATTTATGAACTGGGCCCCATCATATATCCAGGTATATTCTAAGACAGGTATTGCTCATTTCGGGAGATAGCTTTCTCTGCGAACTTGAGATAAAGAGAGATATAGAAAGAAAAATTGGAGCGGATCCACTCACTGAGGCCATTTCTCGAACGCAATAGTTTTACAAACGAGCTTTGTGAAACTGATTAGTAGAGAAGTTGGGTGTTCGGTATCACAAGGGATGTGAGTATGCGACACCGCAATAATTAGCCTTAAGTGCAAGTGGGAGATTGTTGGCTATAGTGCCCTCAAGTCAATTATTAGATCGCAGGCACATGATTGCAATGATTGAGAGAGGACCTATACCGGTAGAACAGTCTTATTCGAGATGATAGTATGTTATCTGATTTGTCTTTATCATCATGTACATGCTTCAGGTGACATTATAGATCACTATTACATGTTGATAGAGCCCATAAGATTCTTGCTTGACTACCAGCAGTATGATGGCCATCATATACGTGGGAGCTGGGTGGTTTATAAGCACATCCTTAAATGTCCCTAGTCGAGCGAGTTTCGAGACTGGGCATCGATACTCCGGAGTAGACTAGTGTATACTGATTGAGACCCTAACAAGGGGCGGTGGCCGGTCTCACAAGCCATTGGTATTAGTTTGTTCACTTAAGATGTATACATGTGCTCATTGGGTTATGAGTACACCGGACGGACTCGCCGGGAACATGCTAGTTGATATTATACCTATTGTCAGATAGCAATTCCCCGGTGACATGTGTACAGATTAGTCTATCGACCTGAGATCGTCATTTGTCTCGCGTGAGTTCCCACCGTGCTTTGATTACTACCGTATCACGGCTCAAAGGAGTCGTGCAAACAGGTTTTAGTTGGGTACAGTCCCGAACCACATGGAGGCAGTGAGAGGATCACCAGGGGATTCGTCTCTCCCGGTATTGGGGGTTGATGTCGCGATGTGCACGGGTGGCCATCACCAGAAATCCTTGGCCAAGATAGTCGAGAATTACTGATTCGAATCAGTAGTTTCTCAGGTGGTGATGGGCTTCATACTGAAACTGAATATCAAGTTATTATAGGTCTGACTTTATCCACCCCCCTAGATTTGCTATGCAATACACATAAACAAACGGACCGGACTGTATGGATATTGTCACTGTCATGCTCAATAGGGGTTTCAGGATGAGTTTGCTCGTCGGCCTCTCTGTCAGGCTCAATATAGATATTGTCACTGCAATACTCAATACCTAGGGTGGCCGTTACGTACAGCTAGTGCCACTGACGTGCTTGTGGTTAAACCCACTGCCAGCGTATTGACGAGTCTTTAGAGTCCCACACAGAGGGTTTCCCTGGTTCAGGCGAAACGATGTAAAGGCCGTATGGTTTTACGGCAGGGTTCGATCACATACATGTACTTGTGCACACATGATGTTCGGACGGATAATACTAGTGGGCTTTGGTTTAAGCCGGATCCTATTATTATATTTGTGGAATTATTTTCGTCTCATTGTAATCGTATTTTTCAAAATACGGATATGAATATGTATATACGGCTGAGGGGTATTCTTGTAATTTCATTACAAGATGCTTCTAGAAGATGCCACCTCATTATTGTTTTAACCATTTGTTATAAATGGTTAATGAGGTGGAGGATGAGTCATTCTTTGGCATTAAATGAGGCAGGGCTTTGTAGATGACTCATGGGGTGTCTCATGGGGCACTATTCTTGCATGCTTGATTTATTGTAAGTGTTGTGAGGATTTTTCACACTTAATACTTCATGCTCACAACACTTAGCCATTTTCCTCTCTTGAGTTGCTACACTCTCATCCTCATACTTCATCTTCTTCCTCCACCCATCGTGTCTCATGTGTTGAGAAACATTGGGTGATTAGAGACAACTTAATCCATCATTAGTTTCTACATCTCCTAGGCTATCAAGTTTAGTAAACTAGATACCTTAGTTACCTCGGTTATGAGGTTGATGTTCGTTGCACAAACTTTCGGGTGGATCATCTTTGATGGAGGGAGATCGAAGATCAAGATTGATCAAGGAAGCCCTTAGGAGCTTGGGATGATGATTTAAGACCGAAGGACATGGATCTATTAGGTATAAACCATTCTAAACTCCTAGTTTAAAGATTGCTAGTTATGGGTTAATGGTAGATCCGAGTAATTGGTTGTGGTGGCGCTAAGTTTTATAAATTTTTGTTCCATATTTAGTCACGGATTGATGGTCAGGGCGCTGCCGTAACCCAACATGGTATCAGAGCCAACCCATTAACCCATTGCTAAGTTGTTTAGACGATGTTAAAGTGTCAAAACCGAAACAACTCCAAATCAATACCTCGAATATTCCAGTCACTATCGATTTTTTAAAAGTCTTCAAAAAAAATTTTAATTAATTGCAGAAGGCTATTTTTGTAACAACTAGACTGCACCCCATATACGAGCCCATTCTGACAAAATTTGACCGACCAGATGCAAGAAATTTTCGAGGTGGCCGGTTTTGTCAAGGGGTTAGGACTTGGAATTTTGGGTGTGGTCTAGTCTCTGGAATATTAGTTCAGTGGTATTGCTAGTTTAGCCCAGTTTGGATATGGTTTTACCTATTAGTTTGGGGCTATTCGGGGTTATTTCGAAATCGATATTTCTAACATTGTTTAAAGTTTTACATTACATACATTACTATCTTCGACCGTGAATGTCGTTAGAGCGGTACAACTTGTCTAATTGCTATAGTTCTTTTAGACAGGTTTGCGAACGTGACATTCATGTTGATGTTTTGTGCTATGCTATGTTGTGCTATGCTATGTTGTGGCTGAATTGTCATGGTGGATAGCTTGGGTACAATATTAGTACAGTTTAGTTTTATTTGTACATTTGATATCGCGGGGCGAGAGTCCGACATGTAGACTGCCGTCACTGTCTATTTGTATATTATTTGTTTGGGGCACGACCGGGTTGAGGTCGATGTCACCTTTATACATATTTTTCTTTTCTGTACTAGGATTACCCCGCGGTGGAGTGCACGAATAGCCGGGTTCTAGAGAGCAACGGGCCCGCATCTCATGGCGTTGAGATGGAGGGGGCCTCGCTCTATAAATGGCGGGCTATTCACCGCAATCGTAGGGGGTACAGGTTGACCCAAGGATGGGTGCTTAAGTTACCGGATTCCGTGAAGTGCTGGGTGGCCCATTCACTTTGATGAAGGGGGTTGCCTCACTTCTGGTTTTAACGGGTAACTTGCCGCGCTCGTAGGGATCTAGGTTTTCATTGCACAGGCTATCCACATGACCAGAGGAACGTCGGGTTTCACTTGCAGTTCAAAGGAAACCCGGGGCTCCCACATTATCAGTATTGTTCTGTGATTCTTGTCGCTATTCGGTGATGTTGCATATATCATACCTGGAACGATTATTATATATTGTTATATACATACTAGTAGATGTTGTATATGTCTTACACCCGCGCTAGTCCAACCCCCGCTCTGTCGTTACTTAAGTAACCTAACGGGTGATGACGGGGCCCAGTGGCGAATGCGGATGGCATATACGTACATCATATTTTCGTTCTTTTCTGGTGTGATTAATTGATGGGACTGCGTTGATTCTGATCAATGCAATGAAAACAAACCTATTTGATATTGTTGGAACCAAGTTTTAAAAATAGACATTGCAGACGTTTGCTTTTGTTTTGCACAGTGATATTCGATTATGAATATCCAGCACCTCATACCACAAGGCAAGGGCCGAGATCCTTTCATTAGGAGTGAACCCTTGGGCAGAAGTTTGCGTCAACATAATAACCTTTCTATAGTCGATTCTTTTGCTTTGAGTCGTGGTATTCAGTTTGGAATATCCTGCACCTCATTCTACGAGGAAAGAGCCGAGATCCCTTCACCGGGAGTAACCTCTTTAGCAAAAGTTTTCGCCACTCGACATTTGTAAAACCACTCGGTTCCTTCAACGATATCAAGTTCATTACGTTAAAGGTTTTTCGCCAAAAACTAGCCGTAGCCCTCCGTCATTTCAGATTAGTATTGCTTAGTATTCGCGCTATGTTTGTCATTGCTATTCGCCGAGGCATTGTGTGCGGTAGCTCTGTAATGCTTTTCTATCGCATGGACTGTAAGGCTACGGCAGCGTCCCGGCCGTCAATCTGAGGCCAAATGCGGAAGAAAAAACTTTTATAAACCGGCGCTAACGTAACCCTAAAACCCGGATCGTACCATTAACCCTATACTAGTAAACTGTAAAGTGGTAAAAGAGATTATACCGATCGATCCGTGTCCTTCGGTCTTCAATCTCTTCGCCTTGCTTGTTGCAGCTGCCCCAACGAAATCTGCTCTCCGATCTCGCTCATCGAAGATGCTCCACGTCGAAGATTCTTTATACGGGCTCCCACCTCAAAACCGAGGCAACTCGGTCATCCAGTTTGCCAGCCTAGATACCCAAGGTGAAGTAGAGATAGTGTGTGAATAATTTGTTTCAAAAAACCCAATGTTTCTCAACACATGAGATGGAATGGATGGAGGTTAATGAAGTTGCCAAATTGGTGATGAAACGTGAGCTAAGAATTTAAGCCAAGTCTAAGAAATTTCCTTGCTGTGGTTTTTCTTTGAAGGGAAAAAATGGGCTGCGAAAAATGAAGAAAAACCTTTCGCTGTGGTTTTGGGGTGTGTGGAATAAATTAATAGCAACACATGAATTCCACTCCCCAACACAAACAGCCAACAACTATCCCCACCAAAATATCCTACACAAATATCTTAATCTTGACAAAAAACCATCAATGATCAAAACATGACACACCAATTGTTCATAGTGAAAGAAATCCCAGCACATGAAATTAGGCCTCACAAAGAATTGCCAATTAGCCGAAAATAATTACTTGCATGCACCCAAAATTAAGACTTGCACACATGCATGCATCACACAAGGCCCACAAAATTCCCAGCCCAAAAATTTGGCCACGAATTTGTTCACTGCCAAAAGAAATCTTAGCCCAAAAATAACTCACAAAAATTACATTAATTAAACATTAAACCAAATGTTTAAAATGGAAGAAAAGAAAATGGCAACTTCAAAAGTAATCTAGTAACGAATTACAAGATTACCCATCATCCGTAGATACATACCCGCATCCGTATTCCTACTGAATACGAATACAACGAGACGAAAATATTCCAACAATCTAATACTAGGATCCGGCTTAAACCAAAACCCATTAGTATGATCCGTTCGATCATGATCCGTGCACGAGTTCACGTATATGATCGAACCCTGTCATAAAACCATACGGCCTCTACAACGTTTCGTCCGAACTTAGGAAACACTCTGTGGAGGACCCTAAAGACTCGTCAATACACTAGTAGTGGATTTAACCACAAGCACGTCAGTGGCACTAGCTGTATGTAACGGCTACCCATGTATTGAGTGAAAGGGAAGCTGACGAGCGAACTCATCCTGAAACCCTACTGAGCCTATCTGTGACAATTTCCATACAGTCCGGTCTGTTCGTCTAAGAGTATCGCATATCGGGCCTAGGGGATGGTAAACTTCAGACCCCCAATAGCGGTATAACTCGTGTCGGAGTGTAACCCAGAACACCTTGAGAAACTACTGGACTACCTACCAGTAAATCTCAATTGCCTTGGCCAAGAACTTTGTGTAATAGCTCTCCAGACACAGCGCGATATCAACCCCCAATACCGGGAGAGACGAATCCTGTCAAACCGCCACTGCCTCCGAGTGTTTCAGGACTGCACCCAACTACTATCTGTTTGCATGACTCCTTTGAGCCGTGGTAGGGTAGAAATCAAAGAACAGTGGGAACACACTTGAAGCAATGTAGCAGTGTCAAGTCAATGGACTAAGCTGTACTCATGTCACCTAGGAACTGCTCCTGACGATAGGTCTAGTACCAATCAGCAGTGCCCCTACGAGTCCGTCCGGTGTACTCATAACCCAATGAGCACCTGAATGCTATCTCAGGTGAACCAACTGATACCAATGGCTTGTAATACCAGCCACTGCCCCTCGTCGGGGTCTCGATCCGTATACACTAGTCTACTCATGGAGTATCGATGTCCAGTCTCGAAACTCCCATGACTAGGGACAATTTAAGGATGTGCTTATAAACTACCCAACTCTCACGTATATGATCACCATCATACTGCTGGTAGTCAAGCAAGAATCCTATGGGCTCTATCAAAATGTAATAGTGATCTGTAATGTCACCTAAAGTATGTACACGATGATAAAGACAAAACAGATAGCATACTATCATCTCGAGTAAGACTGTCCTACCGGTATAGGTCCTCCCTCAATCATTGCAATCACGTGCTTGTTATCCAATAATTGACTTTGAAGGCACTACATCCAACAATCTCCCACTTGCATTTAAGGCTAATTATTGCAATGTCGCATACTCATAGCCTGTGCCATACCGAACACCGAACTTCTATACTAATCAGTTTCACAAAACTCATTTGTAAAATTATTTTGTTCGAGAAATAGCCTCAGTGGGTGGATCCGCCTTGATGTTTCTTTCTATGTCTCTCTTTATCTCAAGTTCACGGAGAAAGTCATCTTCCGAATTGAGTAATACCTGTCTTAGAATATGTATGGATATCTGATGGGACCCGGTTCACAAATGAACACCAAATCCAGCAAATTTCTTAGACTGTATCGTTAACTGAATTTAATCAGTATCCTGCGCCACGCCTCCTTCAGTATCCGCTTGGACCACTTGTCCAAACTACTGCCCCTTATTAGAGGAAAAACTATAACTCTGGCAAGTCACTCTGTCATCCAGGTCACCTTGGAAGCCTGAAATGATAACCGTCTCCCGAAAGAGGTTGCCGTTATCATATCCCTAGAACATTCACTTATGTTCTAAAATTGCTTCCGAACGTTTTTCCAGGACAGGATTAATATCAACTAATTGCATCTAGTGCAAAAACAACATCTGGTGTGGTACTTGACATCTCATGATTAACTCAATTCCCTAAGCAAGTGATATGCCAATAATGCACATCCCTCTCCCCTTTAATCTGTAAGACACCTTTAGAGAGGGTGACTCCATCACCTGCAGGGTTACCACCATGCCAGGAGTCGTCCATTCTAAAACACCTTTAGAATACTGTCTAAGTACCCAGATTGGGAAACTACCCAAATCTAGATCTAAAACCATAGATCTAGTAACCAAAATGTCTGATATTATATCCATATCCTATGTGGAGAAAACACTGGGTGACAACCACAGTATAACCGATTGTAGAATAGGAATTTTACTTCCTATAATGTGCATGTCATCCAAATACCAAGACATCACACCCTACCACCTTCTTAACAGATTCATCTCCTATTCTGATGAAGTCAAAACCTATGACTGTCACATCAAAAATAGATGATCTATCTCCGCTATATCTGCTTTAGTCTATAAATAGACATAAACTACTTGTCCACTAATCTTCCGCTGCTCCCACTGACTACGACAACTCTCTGAAAGAGTCATATACACATACACTTCTAGAGCTAGTTTAGAATGACGCTATACTCATCCTCCTGCCGGGTCTCATAGCCTGGAACAACAGTAGTGTCAAGTCTGGGTAAACAAGAACCTCTTTGTCACCGTTTTTGAGAATACCGAAGTACCTCTTGGGCGCTTAAGGTTACCCACCATATCTAGGAGTGGCTAATGGAATGTCAAACTCGGTTGAATTTTTAGGTCTTATTAAATTTTTAGTAATCGTTTGCGATTCTGGAATCACTTCCAGATCTACCATACTCCCTGTTGGGGTAAAAATTTGCACACCAGTTGACCGAATCAAAGTCAAGGTCAACTCCCAAGCCAGGTGGGCCCAAGCCCAAGTCAAGCGGGCCCATGCCTAAGTCGAGCCCGCGACCAGCCTCCTCCATGCCAAAATATAGATCATGTAATAAATAATTTTTTTATGTAATTTTTTATGCATGAATGTATGCGAAATGGGCATAAAGACAAATTTTTGTAAGCTCATGGCTTATATGCAAAAAGAAATAGCACATGAGCCATGGGATGGCTAAAATGCCATTTTTGTAAAGCCCAAGGGGCTATATGTAAAGTGTATAGCCTATAAAGGCAAGGATAATGAAAATATCCCAACAACTTTTTCTCTCTCCAAAGAAAAATCTAGATCTGTGATCTTCTCCTTCCTCAAGGTTCTAAACCTTCCTCTTTTTTTTAATTAAATGAAGAGTTTTACTCTTCCTTTTCAAAAACTAAATAGTTTTTCACCATAAAACCCACAAAGAGGAACTCAGATCTGCCATCAGATCTCAGAAAGGAGAGATTTTTAGAATCTCACATTTCTTAATCTTCAAGATCCGGCCAACAAAGGAAAAAGAAGGAGACCCATCTCCAGAAACCTCACTTTGGGGAAGAGCTAGAGCTCAAGGGGAGAAGCCCTTCACCAGCTTCAAAACATCTTAAGAGTTTAACTCCTCATACACACACACACACACACACACACACACACACACACACACACACACACATATATACATATATATATACAGAATAATAAGTGCTCCTTTCTGGGAGTACAACTCCTATTGCAGGGACCAAGTCTCTTTTGCTGCTCGAGTGCCCATGTGTGGACACGTGGTACGCTAGCACTCTTGCGCCTAGAGTGCTAGCGCCCAGAGCGCTAGCGCTCGAGCGCCCATATGCTGACACGTGGCACGCTTGTGCTCATAGCGCTAGCGCGCTTGTGCTCAGAGCGCTAGCGCCCAACACGCTAGCGCTCGAGTGCCCACGTGTTGATACGTGGTGCGCTAGCGCTCTTGTGCTCATAGCGCTAGTGCCCAAAGAGCTAGCGCCTGAGCGCCCATGTGCTGACACGTGATGCGCTACCGCTGTTACGCTCAGAGCGCTAGCACCAAAAGCGCTAGCGCCCGAGCGCCCACGTGCTGACACGTGGCGCGCTAGCGCCCAGAGCGCTAGCGCCCAAAGCGCTAGCGCCCTAGCGCCCATGTGTTGACACATGGAGCGCTAGCGCTCAGTGCGCTAGCGCCCGAGTGCCCACGTGCTGACACGTGGTGCGCTAGCGCCCAAAGCGCTAGCGCTCAAAGCGCTGGCGCTGGCCCCACGCATCCTTTGGATGCTTTTTCCCCCTTTTTTTTTTTATATATATACATACATACATACATATATATACATATCCACACATACACATACTCTACAACACTCTCCCTCCTAAAAAAAATTTTGGGCCAGGGCGCTGCACCCACCCCGCAAGAGGACTGCTAGCCCCCTTGACCCCCAGCCCGCTATCCGGGTAACGGGACCCCCGTAAAAACTCTGCGTGGCTCCCGATATATCCAAACCCCTCCTCCAAAACAAATCACACGTACACTGCTCGTTGAGTTCGCATAACCAGTTTAACCCATTAATCGGAGGTTCTCTTGCCCCAAAGGCGAGGGGTAATTAACGGCGGCTTAGTCCGCGGCTGCCGGAGATTCGAATCCCCACAATCAATAAACCCCCACCTACCCTAGGCAGGGGGAATCTGTAGTACGCCTGGAAAGCGCATGCGTATTCCTATCTTAATGGGGTGACGAAAAACACCCTACAGATTCTGGCACGCCTAGTGGGATAAATCTCTCCTCCCATATTTCGGGTTAAACGTTCATGCGAACTCAATCAATATACATATCTATATTTATACTAAAATAATGCTCTTCATGCAAGTTTTCAAGCAATAACTTTTCAACAATGTCTCCAAAGATGAACCCAGCTCTCATCATGGCTCCCATCTCCTACACGATGAAGATGGACGCCAGGACGGTCCTTTCGGCCAGTCTTGGGCAACAGTGGGAGGAGCCGCCGCTACCATTTGGCTCTATTCTGTTCATGTCAGCTAACGCCATCCCAGCTCCTCAAGCCTCGGTGACAGACAAACCGGTCTCGAAAGGCAAGAGGCCAAATGTGGTGGTCTCGAAGGCGCCCCAACTCAAACGCAAGTCGGTGTTGAGCGGCTCTACTTGGCCCCAGCTGGGGGCATGTCCATCAATACCAACAAAGCAACAAGGCATCTCAAGCAAGCTCTGGCGGTGCCCCTGACAACTGCTCGATCGGGTGTCTTCTCTAAGCTCCCCGCTGATCGACTCACGGTAGCTTCCCAGGAAACAGATGCCCGCCAAGCCCTTAAATTTGAGAAGTTAAGGCAGAAAAGGCTCAAATATATAGCCAATAAAAGGTCCAGGGCTCCTGCTAGGCTGAACCTTATGAGATTCGAGGAACAGGGTTACCCCGCCAAAGATGAGGGGATAGCTGAATGTGTTATCCACACCGTCTACATGGTAGGCACATGTCCAAGCGACAACCTTCACAGCAAAAGCAATGATGGGGCCACCACGTCTCAAATCCAACCTGGTGTGAATATGGCTGTCTCTTCTCAAGATCAGCATCCTCTGGAGGGTGATGAAAATCCTCCCAGTGAAGCTGATAGGCAGAGAGAGTCCTCAGTTCCTGAGGAGTCGGGCTCGGAAAGTGAAGATGAGCCAACTTTCCAGCCTAAGACCGTAGAGCAGGAACTTCTCCAAAAGCTCCGAAAATAGCTCAGAAGCAATGACAAGGAGATGGCCAAGCTCTACTCAAAGATCGACGACTTGACAAATGTCGTCTTACGGCTTACGGCCCAACTTGCCTCTCAGCCGCCCAATCAAGCCCAGGGCTGTCCTCATGAATCAGGAAACGGTGTCCCGAGATAGCCGACGCCTATTCCCTCAAATCCAAAGGTGGGCGAACCGCACGAAAGCCAGTCGCATCCTATCTCGGGAAATTTCTTGGCGGCCGATGACAGCAACCCGCTAACTCAAGATCAAATCATGAATTTGGTTGCCAACAAAGTCAAAACATTGGTAACCGAAGCCAAAGCGCAAAAAGATATCAGCAGCAGTAGGAGATCATATCCTTCTCAGTATGATCTGGTAGAATTTCCTAGCGGCTATGTCATCCCTAAATTCGGAAGATTTGATGGGACGGGAAATGCGAATCAGCACATCGCCCACTTCAAAGCCTCATGCAGGAATACTGGGAGCAACGATGCGCTTCTCCTCTGCCAGTTCGTTAATAGCTTGACCGATGTTGCTTTCGACTGGTACGCGAGCATACCGGATGGCTCCATTACTACTTTCGTCCAAATGGAATCTTTGTTTTGACAAAGGTTCATGAGCGTCAGCGATAAGATCACCATTGCCGAGCTCATAAGGTCCAAGCCCAAGAACAACGAAAGCAGTACGGATTTTATAACCCGACGGCGCAATCTCTCCGTCAAATGTGAACCGCCGATAGAGCAGGACCAATCTGTCAGTCTCTATTGGATATAGTGCCCTCAAAGTCAATTATTGGATCGCAGGTACGTGATTGCAATGATTGAGGAGGACCTATACCGGTAGGACAGTCTTACTCGAGATGATAGTATGCTATCTGGTTTGCCTTTATCAGTCGTGTATAGGTTCAGGTGACTGATCACGATTACACGTTGATAGAGCCCTTAGGATCTTTCTTGACTACCAACAGTATGAGGGCGATCATATACGGGAGAGTTGGGTAGTCCATAAGCACATCCTTAATAGTGGTCCCTAGTCGTGGGAGTTTCGAGACAGGGTATCGATACTCCGGAGTAGACTAGTGTATACAGTCGAGACCCTGACGAGGGGCGGTGGCCGGTCTCACAAGCCACTGGTGTCAGTTGGATCACCTAAGATGTATACAGGTGCTCATTGGGTTATGAGTACACCGGACAGGACTCGCCGGGAATCTGCTAGTTGGCATTATACATATCGTCAGATAGCAGTTCCCTGGTGACATGTGTACAGGTTAGTTCATCGACCTGAGGTCGTCATTTGTCTCGTGTGAGTTCCCACTGTGCTTTGATTTCTACCCTACCACGGCTCAAAGGAGTCGTGCAAACAGGTAGTTTTTTGGTACAGCCCCGAGCCACATAGAGGCAAGTGAGCGGATCGGCAAGGGATTCGTCTCTCCCGGTATTGGGGATGAGATCGCGCTGTGTTTAGGAAAGTCATTACACCAAGTCCTTGGCCAAGGCAGGTGAGAATTACTGGGAGGTACTCCAGTAGTTTCTCAGGGTGTTCAGGGCTTGTCTCCGACACGACTTATACCGCTATTGGGGGTCTGACGTTACTAGCCCCCTAGGCTGGATATGCGATACTCATAGACGAACGAACCGGAGTGTATATACATTGTCACTGTTAGGCTCAGTAGGGTTTCCGGATGAGTTCGCTCATCGGCCTTCCTTGAGGTCAGTACATGGGCAGTCATTACGCACTGCTAGTGCCGCTGACGGCTTGTGGTTAAACCCACTGCCAGGGCACTGACGAGTCATTAGAATCCCCCACAGATAGTTTCCCAAGTTCGGGCGAAACGTTGTAGAAGCCGTATGGTTTTATGGCAGGGTTCGTAAAATGCACGCGCGTTTACGCACGTGTCATATTTCGGGCAGATAATATTGGTGGGCTTTAGTTTAAGCCGGATCCGAGTATTATACTGTGTAGATATAATATTTTTGTCTCAATTACATTTGTATTCGGTCGTAATACAAATGCGGGTATATTTATACTATTACGGGGTTATCCTGAAATTCGTTTCGGGATCGCTTTTAGAAATTGTCAGTTTCCAGTTTTCTATCGGCCGTATTAAACATTCGGTTTAATACGGATTTATCTTTTCTTGAGGGTGAGTCATGGTTCGAGAAGGTTCTAGATGTGGTGACTTGGTTTTGGTTCATTGTATGCATTAAATGAATGGTGACTAGGTTAATGAATCATTCATTTGCATTTAATGTTTTTTGTGACTCATTCTTTTCATTAAGTGTGATGATAAGTTTGCTTTGCTTGTAGTCACCCCCTCCTCCCTCCTACACTCACCCCTCCTCTTTAAAAGTGGCCGGCCATTTCTTTAGGTGGGCTAACTTGTTTTGGGAAAACGATTATGATATATTGGTTCATGGAAATTTCATATAGCTCATTTTCTCATCACCCGATTCCAAATGGCAATTTCATTAACCGTTCATCCATGGCTTTGGATGAAATGAGACAAAGTGTTCTACTCATTCTCTACATCAATCTTGGTCATCTCTTTTAGCAAACTTGATGACCGAGTTGCCTCGGGTCAGAGGCGGGAGCCCGTTTAAAGATCCGTAGATGTGGTGCCACCTCGACGAGGATCGAGGAGATCGGAGCAGCCGCAACGGAGCGTGGGATGATGGTTAAAGAACGAAGGACTCGGATAGTTCGGTATAACCTTTCTACCCTCTTTGTAGTTTGTTAGTTTAGCGTTAATGGCAGATCCGGCTTATAATATGCGATAGCGCCAGTTATAAAAGTTTTTGTTCCGCATTTGGCATCTGAAAGACGGCCGGGGTGCTACCGTAGACTTACATGGTATCAGAGCCTCGCCATTAAGCTTTACTAATTTGTGCTAACGCGTTTAAAATATCGATCGAACGGATTTTCGAAAATCACAATTTTCAAGTCTAAAGTTTATGTTAATTTTAAAACCGGTCTAAAAATATTTTAACTATCCCAGAAAATTAAGCAGGCTTTTTAAAGAACACTGAAGAAAAACGACAAAGTGAATCGACCGTACGACCGTGGAAACGCGGTCAAAGCCTGGCTTTGACAGCGGAACGACGGTCGTCTTGGTCAATCATTTGGTCATTTTTCTTCTGGGGCTTCTACTTGGGAAATTGTGTTTCTAGAATATTTCTTTTGGGCCCAGATTTTGTTACTGTACAGTAGATGTACGAGGGGCCCACTTCGAGAAATTTTGTCGATCGAAATTTAAACGTGTTAGTTTACAGTACTTACATTATATCTCCGACGGTGAATGTCATTCGAGCAATAAACCGCGTCTGATTGCTATAGTTCTTTTAGACGGGTTTGCGAACGTGACATTCGCGTTGATGTTCTGTAACATTTTAAAAATAATTAAATAAATAAAATCGTTTAAGTGAATTTTATAATTTTCGGTAAAGTAAAACGTAGTTTTCATAATACTAAACCGTAATTATTTTTCACTATAAATTTAAAAATAGCTATTTTAATTATGTTATTACTAGTAAATGGTGTTTATTTATCCACTTATAAATTTTTAGTTTAATTAAATATTTTCTTAAATTAATTATTTAAATATTAACATAAGCTTTATTTTTACACTAAATTAGTGTAAATTACAAATTTGAATGGGTTTAATTAACAAAAGTGAACCATTACATATTAGAATCAAGTGTGTTTCATGCAAAATTTATTTTCAAAATTTTACAATTGTTCTAGACCATTCTAGGTCAAATGGAGTGAAAAAATAAAGAATTTTTAAATAAATTCATGAAAAGGCTTAATTATGTGATATTTTTGTGAAACTTTCTACACTTTTCTTCACCTTTTCTCACTCTCCTCTCTTTTCCTCACCTCATGGCTGGCCTCACCACCATGGGCAGCCCCAAAATTTTCCCCCCATCATTTTTGTATTAAAAATCATCAAAATTCATTAAAAATTCAATAAAAAACCCACAAAATCCTAATTAATTCCTACCCTCTATTCTTCGCCCATCTTTATATGAATTTTGGAGATGGAAAGCATTCATTTTAGAGGCTTATTTTCATGTTTGGATTTCATGTTGTGGAGATATAAATCTTCTTCTTTTGATTTATTGTTATTAGATGTTTCATTTAAGCATAATTAGATTTAATAAATAATTTCTATCTACAAGTTTTAAAATTCAAGTTAGGGTTTATAAAATTAAGTTATAGTTTTTATTAATTAAGTAGGGTTATAATAACTAGTTTAAAATTTTTAGAAGTGGAAAATCTTGTATGGATGATATATTGTAAATTATTTATCCAAAATTGTTTAAATTAATCCATTTTACAAACTAGATTTCTATATATTGTATATATTGGTGAGATAAAATTCCAATTAATATTTGTAACACTATATTATGGTTTTAATAAGGATATTAACTTGTTAGTGGAATAAAAAACTTAAATTGGTTACTAGTTTCTATTGATAATTGAAAAATACTAATAAAAATGCTATATTTGCTAACTAGATTTTGGAAATTCTTAAATAAATGAGGTTTAAAATATAAATTATGATTTCATTATATTATTATCATCATGAATTGTAGTTTAATGCATTAATTCATACAAAATCCAGTTTAGATGTGATATTGTGAAATTTTCCTTAAAAGTATCGAAATCGGGCAAGTTTGCAAACTAGAATTTTCAAACTAATATAAATTAGGGTGTTAAAAATATAGTGATGGTTTATATAGTCTAGTTATGCTAATTAATGAATACTATGACCATTAGTTTCTTTTAAACATCAAGTTTTGAAGTAAAATGGTAAATTGGTGTTTTCAGGTTTTACGAAATCGGACGATTTGATTGATTTTTAGGGTTTCGATGAATTAAATCATGTTTTAAATTATAAGTAATGAGTTTTATAACTATGAGTTATTTGATGATGCTTATCTCGATCAATCGGCGTTTGTACGCCGATATCGAGCGATATTTGGTTCTTTTGCATGAGCGGGACATAGGTTTTAACTTATGTGCGTTTCGTGCGTCGTTTTGATGTTGTCCGTGATTCAGTTTACGATATTATATGTGTTTGCGTATAGGTACCCCTCACGTGGACTGCGGGCGATGAATAAGAGGATGGCGACACCGTCTTCGGCAGATAAGGACCAGGTGAGTAGATGTATATCTACGGGGGGAAGTCGGGTGGATGGCGTTTAGCACCCCCGCAAACGTAGAATAGGGATAGTACTTATTGTCATTAGAAAGCCAGACGTGACCTTAGAATTTCGGTGAGTAGGACCCTAGTAGTGACTTTAGGTTGGACTAGATTGATTTAGAAAGACCTTACCCGAGGATGAATATCTTGGAGGAAATTCGTAGGTTTCAGGTAGATACACATACGCACACACTTAGACTCGATGTGGTGTATACGTGTATGTGTATATATATATAGGACTAGGTGTAGGTATATATATATACACAATACGTATATGTGATACAAGGATGTGATATGAAACACGGGGATGAAACAATATAACTGGGCTTGATGCCGTGATTCTTGGCTTTACGGTCGTGTTATGATGTTAGCGGATCATTAGGAAATGAGATAATGAATAGGTATACATAAATAATAAAGGGTGGTGATGATATTAAAGTATATGGGACTCTAAAATAGAACCCGGACCGTAACCTGTGCCTGAAATTCTGATATGATATCATATAGGTGTGACTTGATTACGACATAATATAGGTGTGACTTGATTTCGATATCATATATGTGTGACTTGATTACGATATCATATAGGTGTGACTTGATTACGATATGATCTAAGTGTGACTTAATCACAATATGATACATATAAAATGATATTTCTGAGGATAAATTAACGATGTATATTTATGCTGACAATGATATATGATTGATGTATGCGATTACAGTATAGCACCTTGATCTTGACATGTGTTGATGATGATATTATACGAATGATGAGACGCGTAGGTGATACTTGACCCGTATCCCGATATTGGGATACCGTACGATGGATTTTACCGTACGAGGCATAGATATGATGATTGATTCGCACTCTTGATTCGAGGAAGCCGTACTACGTACGTAATGCTATTGAGGCTGGATCGCCGACTATTAGAGATATGGATTCAGACCTTAGGTGGACTCTTATTTCTTATTGACTAGTTTCTTAGGTTTAGTTCCTTAGGAGGTTAGATGGACACTAGTTTAGACTCGAGTCATATAGTTGTAGTTATACTTGTATATCACAGATGAGTGGTTATTACACATCCATCTTTACATTCATACCGTAATCATAATGGTGCATGTTCATTCATATATTTCTATAATCAGAATAAAACTTTGCCTGTTAGGACACCAGCACCATTACCGATGATGCGCATATTCCACGCACACTTATTTGCCGGCTCACACACATCATCATCGGTAATTGCTATGTTACGTACACTTTAGATCATATTATCTTTTATTGATACAATCAGCTACCAGCTAGATCGATATAATATTGTGATTACTCTCTGGTGTTAGTATAGACATGGTATTTATTACTTAAACATTTCATGCATTCGCATTTTCATGTTATCATGCAGTATTATGGGGCATATGCCGACACTTATCATATACTTACTCATGATTTTGGGATTTTGGATTTCTATGAGATTTCTGGATTTTTGGGGAAAACCGCAAGAACATATAAAAACTTCTTTCTCTTTCTTCCTCTCTTTTTAAAACATAAGATGCGGTTTTCTCGTGATGTATGTGTCGTCCACTATGAGATTTCATGTTTTCTGTTGGATTTCGAGACCCGATTCGAGAAGTGGATGAAGCGTCTCGGGTACATGGTGGGCCCGGTATGGTACCCCGGGGCAAGAAGATCGAGTTGTAGACGATGAGCCTGGCAGGAGAGCACTACCTACCGGTGATATCTGGCGCGGCGGATATCCGGAGGATACCGACCGTTGTCGTGAGATTTGATGATATGGGCCGATCCGGACTGACGGAGCCCGAGATATTGAGACTATGAGACATTGAGATTATGAGGTATTGAGACTTAAGATTTATATGTTTTGTGTCGATGCTTGACACGGATTTCCATGGATTTCATCGTTGATATTTCAGATTTCTATACACATTTTACCATGATAAAAGTTAAAGATTTCTTATACAGATATATCTAGATTTCAGGATTGGTTATTTCACATTCATGGTGCATGCATACTCATTCACATGACATAGTTCTATATGAGGCACCGATACGAGCACGGAGCATTTGCACTTACACATAGCTTATTATCCTGTCTTTACTTGATGACTAGTTGTATATTAGTATATTATTATGACCTAGGACAGCGTCGTACATTCGATTTCTTTTCGTAGATATTTTCTACTCACGAGTTGGCAACTCACCCCCGTTGTGCCAAATTTTATTACAGGTTCGATGTACAGGTTTTCCTGGCAGCTTGCTGGCACATCTTTTCACTCAGGGTGAATTGCACAGTAGGTTGGTTCACTTGTATCTGGACCGACATTGTACTTTTATTATTTCATTTGTATCTAGAAAGCTCCATCAACCAAATTTGTATTACTTGATAGTTTACTGGATCAGTTGTTTATTTCGACCTTAGAGCCGCTCTTGTATTATTATGATATTTGGTGATTTTGTTTTCTTTTGAGTTTTGAGCCTCGCCCTTTGGCGTTGTATACTATTGTGCATTGATGTGGTTGTTTCCGCCTTTTGGCGTAGAGCTAGCTCCCGTTTGGGGATGCTTTTTATTATTTGTATATATATTATTCTTGTTTGTACCCGTCTGGGGCCAGTTTTTACAAAGGAGACTCTGCCAAAATTTTTGAGAAAATTGGATGTTGCTTTTAAACTTGTTTTCTACATGTTTTCCTTTACTTCTTCTTCTTTTTATGGTTTAGATTTCTGGGCTTCGGCTTACTTAGGTTACGTTGCGCCTCTAGACGCTTCGTAATCTAAGTGCCGGTCACGTTCCGTACTTTCAGGTCATGACAAAGTTGGTATCAGAGCGCTAGGTTTAACCTTGTATATGTCTAGGGTGACCCTTGGTTGATGGAGTAGGCGACTTAGGTAGAGTGACATACCGTGGGTATGATTCGCGGCATATTTACTATACGCTACTCTTCTTAAGTAGCCTTAGGATGTACATTTCTTTGCACCGTATTTCATTCGTTCCTTGATCTATCTTCGTCGATATCGGATGGTGGTTTCTGTCACCACGGTCGCACGGGCAGAGGGAGCTGCGGCTCGAATGCGATAACCATTAGGGTATCGGTTATTCTTGAGGATTGAAGTATTGTTTAGCGTGTGGGAGAAGTGTATTCACATGCCGTCCAGATGAAGTTAAAGGATTCAAACGATTGTCAGAAACCCATTTTCCTAAGTTTAAAGTATTCGGAAGAACATGCAAGTATTTCGATAGACCCTCTAGAAGAATGAAACCCTAACTCGACATAATGACCACGAGAACGCCCTTGAACCTTAGGGTTTACGGCAGTTCCACAATGCCATTAGTGAGGCTTAGGTTTGCCCTTCTACGGCTGGACCATCGATGCTGGGGTATGTACCGGATATTTTTAAACTGTACTTGAGTGTTGAGCTCTCAGGGAATTATGGGATTTTGATGGATCGATCGAAAAGTTTAATGTAGTCCGGATATCAGGTGAAGGGATCGACTATGTGGGAGACTTTAGATATGAGTATTGCCGTTGGTAGCGCAGTCAGCACACCTATGAAGAGACAAGTTCGAAGCAGTCGACACCAGAGAAAAGGGGGAAAGAGGCGCACATTGACGATAGTGTTTACGATTGTGATTTGGTGATTTGAATTTCATATTTCCGTTGATTGGATCTTTTTTTGGTATTTTGAGGATTTTGTTCTACGATTGGTAATTCTTATGTGTGCATTCATTACATTCTATTCGTGCTTCATATATCAGTTGTATTGATGTTTTTTTGTACATACCCAGTATACTCGATTTGGTTTTATACATTTTGAGATTTTGATTTGATTTCGTGCATATGGGTTACACGTGATTTTGACATATACTTCGATCTAGTTTTCATGCATTTTCGTACTGTGATTTCGATTTTGATATTCGGTGTATGTTTTCGTGCACCATGTGCACCTGATTGAGATTCTTGCGCACATTCGGTGCACCTAATATGATTTATGCACACCAGATGCACTAAATCATGGTTTTGTGCAGATTAGATGCACCTGATATTAGAGTCGTGCATGCCCGTTGCACTTGACAGATGTTTTTGGTGCACACCTGTTGCACTCAGTTTTGTTTTTGTGTGAATTCGTGGCATCTGTATTTGGTTTCGATTTCAGTGCGCACCGGACGCACATGATATTTTTATGATGTGATTGGGATTGATTTCAGTTTGATCGGTATGTTTTTATAATCATTACTATTGATTTGGTAACCAGGCGGGACGTGTATGTTAAATAAAAGATATATATATATATATATATATATATATATATAGCTATTTTTATTTTAAATAAACGTCCGCTACTTATGCCGTGACACGTGCATCACACGGTGATTTTCAAAAGGGTTTCTTGCATGCTTCTTTATCCAGATGTTTGGACGATTTTACTATGATGCGCACAATATATAAGTTATAGTTTTGATATATATTATGTTGGTTTTCGTATTGGGTTTTGGTATTTTATTTTCGCCATAACTCCGATGATTGTGTTATGCTTGACGGAGTTGATTTTAGTTATGTATTGATGATTTCGGAGCCCTGACGATTTGAGTGTTTTGGTTAAATGTTTTAGTAATTGGGGGGAGTTTTAATTTAAATTCGGGGACCGAATTTCTTAAAGTGGGGAAGATTGTAACATTTTAAAAATAATTAAATAATTAATTAAATAAATAAAATCGTTTAAGTGAATTTTATAATTTTCGGTAAAGTAAAACGTAGTTTTCATAAAACTAAACCGTAATTATTTTTCACTATAAATTTAAAAATAGCTATTTTAATTATGTTATTACAAGTAAATGGTGTTTATTTATCCACTTATAAATTTTTAGTTTAATTAAATATTTTTCTTAAATTAATTATTTAAATATTAACATAAGCTTTATTTTTACACTAAATTAGTGTAAATTACAAATTTGAATGGGTTTAATTAGAAAAAGTGAACCATTACATATTAGAATCAAGTGTGTTTCATGCAAAATTTATTTTCAAAATTTTACAATGGTTCTAGACCATTCTAGGTCAAATGGAGTGAAAAAATAAAGAATTTTTAAATAAATTCATGAAAAAACTTAATTGTGTGATATTTTTGTGAAACCTTCTACACTTTTCTTCACCTTTTCTCACTCTCCTCTCTTTTCCTCACCTCATGGCCGGCCTCATCACCATGGGCAGCCCCAAAAATTTTCCCCCATCATTTTGGTATTAAAAATCATCAAAATTCATCAAAAATTCAATAAAAAACCCACAAAATCCTAATTAATTCCTACCCTCTATTCTTTGCTCATCTTTACATGAATTTTGGAGATGGAAAGCATTCATTTTGGAGGCTTATTTTCATGTTTGTATTTCATGTTGTGGAGGTAAAAATCTTCTTCTTTTAATTTATTGTTATTAGATGTTTCATTTAAGCATAATTAGATTTAATAAATAATTTCTATCTACAAGTTTTAAAATTCAAGTTAGGGTTTATAAAATTAAGTTATGGTTTTTATTAATTAAGTAGGGTTATAATAACTAGTTTAACATTTTTAGAAGTGGAAAATCTTGTATGGATGATATATTGTAAATTGTTTATCCAAAATGGTTTAAATTAATCCATTTTGCAAACTAGATTTCTATATATTGTATATATTGGTGAGATAAAATTCCAATTAATGTTTATAACACTAGATTGTGGTTTTAATAAGGATATTAACTTGTTAGTGGAATGAAAAACTTAAATTGGTTAGTAGTTTTTATTGATAATTGAAAAATACTAATAAAAATGCTATTTTTGCTAACTAGATTTTGGAAATTCTTAAATAAATGAGGTTTAAAATCTAAATTATGATTTCATTATATTATTATCATCATGAATTGTAGTTTAATGCATTAATTCATGCAAAATCCAGTTTAGATGTGATATTGTGAAATTTTCCTTAAAAGTATCGAAATCGGGCAAGTTTGCAAACTAGAATTTTCAAACTAATATAAATTAGGGTGTTAAAAATATAGTGATGGTTTATATAGTCTAGTTATGCTAATTAATGAATACTATGACCATTAGTTTCTTTTAAACATCAAGTTTTGAAGTAAAACGGTAAATTGGTGTCTTCAGGTTTTACGGAATCGGACGATTTGATCGATTTTTAGGGTTTCGATGAATTAAATCATGTTTTATATTATAAGTAATGAGTTTTATAACTATGAGTTGTTTGTTGCTGTGATTCTTGGCTTTATGGTCGTGTTATGATGTTAGCGGATCATTAGGAAATGAGATAATAAATAGGTATACATAAATAATAAAGGGTGGTGATGATATTGAAGTATATGGGGACTCTAAAATAGAACTCGGACCGTAACCTGTGCCTGAAATTCTGATATGATATCATGTAGGTGTGACTTGATTACGACATCATATAGGTGTGACTTGATTTCGATATCGTATATTTGTGACTTGATTACGATATCATATAGGTGTGACTTGATTACGATATGATCTAAGTGTGACTTAATCACAATATGATACATATGACATGATATTTCTGAGGATAAATTAACGATGTATATTTATGCTGACAATGATATATGATTGATGTATGCGATTACAGTTTAGCACCTTGATCTTGACATGTGTTGATGATGATATTATACGAATGATGAGACGCGTAGGTGATACTTGACCCGTACCCCGATATTGGGATACCGTACGATGGATTTTACCGTACGAGGCATAGATATGATGATTGATCCGCACTCTTGATTCGAGGAAGCCGTACTACGTACGTGACGCTATTGAGGCTGGATCGCCGACTATTAGAGATATGGATTCAGACCTTAGGTGGACTCTTATTTCTTATTGACTAGTTTCTTAGGTTTAGTTCCTTAGGAGGTTAGATGGACACTAGTTTAGGCTCGAGTCATATAGTTGTAGTTATACTTGTATATCACAGATGAGTGGTTATTACACATCCGTCTTTACATTCATACCGTAATCATAATGGTGCATGTTCATTCATATGTTTCTATAATCAGAATAAAACTTTGCCTGTTAGGACACCAGCACCATTACCGATGATGCGCATATTCCACGCACACTTATTTTCCGGCTCACACACATCATCATCGGTAATTGCTATGTTACGTACACTTTAGATCATATTATCTTTTATTGATACAATCAGCTAACAGCTAGATCCATATAATATTGTGATTACTATCTGGAGTTAGTATAGACATGGTATTTATTACTTAGACATTTCATGCATTCGCATTTTCATGTTATCATGCAATATTATGGGGCATATGCCGACACTTATCATATACTTACTCATGATTTTGTGATTTTGGATTTCTATGAGATTTCTGGATTTTTGGGAAAAACCGCAAGAACATATAAAAACTTCTCTCTCTCTCCTTCTCTCTTTTTAAAACATAAGATGCGGTTTTCTCGTGATGTATGTGTCGTCCACCATGAGATTTCATGTTTTCTGTTGGATTTCGAGACCCGATTCGAGAAGTGGATAAACCGTCTCGGGTACATGGTGGGCCCGGTATGGTACCCCGGGGCAAAAAGATCGAGTTGTAGACGATGAGCCTGGCAGGAGAGCACTACCTACCGGTGATGTCTGACGCGGCGGATATCCGGAGGATACCGACCGTTGTCGTGAGATTTGATGATATGGGCCGATCCGGACTGACGGAGCCCGAGATATTGAGACTATGAGACATTGAGATTATGAGGTATTGAGACTTGAGATTTACATGTTTTGTGTCGATGCTTGACACGGATTTCCATGGATTTCATCGTTGATATTTCAGATTTCTATACACATTTTACCATGATAAAAGTTAAAGATTTCTTATACAGATATATCTAGATTTCAGGATTGGTTATTTCACATTCATGGTGCATGCATACTCATTCACATGACATAGTTCTATATGAGGCACCGATACGAGCACGGAGCATTTGCACTTACACGTAGCTTATTATCCTGTCTTTACTTGATGACTAATGGTATATTAGTATATTATTATGACCTAGGACATCGTCGTGCATTCGATTTCTTTTCGTAGATATCTTCTACTCACGAGTTGGCAACTCACCCCCGTTGTGCCAAATTTTATTACTGGTTCGATGTACAGGTTTTCCTGGCTGCTTGCTGGCACATCTTTTCACTCAGGGTGATTTGCACGGTAAGTTGGTTCACTTGTATCTGGACCGACATTGTACTTTTATTATTTCATTTGTATCTAGAAAACTCCATCAACCAAACTTGTATTACTTGATAGTTTACTGGATCAGTTGTTTATTTCGACCTTAGAGCCGCGCTTGTATTATTATGATATTTGGTGGTTTTGTTTTCTTTTGAGTTTCGAGCCTCGCCCTTTGGCGTTGTATACTATTGTGCATTGATGTGGTTGTTTCCGCCTTTTGGCGTAGAGCTAGCTCCCGTTTGTGGATGCTTTTTATTGATTGTATATATATTATTCTTGTTTGTACCCGTTTGGGGCCAGTTTTTACAAAGAAGACTCTGCCGAAATTTTTGAGAAAATTGGATGTTGCTTTTAAACTTGTTTTCTACATGTTTTCCTTTTCTTCTTCTTCTTTTTATGGTTTAGATTTCTGGGCTTCGGCTTACTTGGGTTACGTTGCACCTCTAGACGCTTCGTAATCTAAGTGTCGGTCACGTTCCATACTTTCGGGTCGTGACATGTTCTGTGTTGCGCTGTGATGTTACGGATTTGTCGTGGTGGATAGCTGTGTGCAATGGTTGTGCAGTTTGGATTTATTTGTACATTTGATATTGCGGGGCGAGCGTCTAACATGTGGACTGCCGTCATTGCCTGTTTGTATAATATTCTTTTGGGGCACGACCGGGCTGAGGTCGATGTACCCGTTGTATATATTTTTCATTTCTGTACTAGGTTTTACCCCGCGATGGAGTGCACGGATAGCCGGGTTCTGGAGGGCAACGGGTCCGCATCTCATGGCTTTGAGAGGTAGAGGGGCCTCACTCTAGAATTAGCAGACTATTCGCCGCACTCATAGGGGGTACAGGTTGACCCAAGGAGGGGTGCTCATGTTACCGGATTCCGTGAAGTGTAGGGTGGTCCATTCACTTTGCTATAGGGGGCTGCCTCGCTTCAGGTTTTGGCGGGTAACTTGCCGCACCCATAGGGGTCTAGGTTTTATTGCACAGGCTATCCACACGACCAGGGGAACGTCGGGTTTCAGCAGCGGCTCTGTGAAACCCGGGGATCCCAGATTATCTGTATTGTTCTGTGATGCTTATTACTTTTCTGTAATGTTGCATATTATAACGCCTGGAGCGATTATTGTATATTGGTATATATACTAGTAGATGTTGTATATGTTTTACACCCGCGCTAGTTCAGTCCCCGCTCTGTCGTTAGTTAAGTAACCTAACGGGTGATGACGGGACCCAGTGACGAATGCGGATAGCATATCCGTACATTTTATTTTCGTTCTTTTCTGGTGTGATTATTTGATGGGACTGCGTTGATTTTGATCAATGCAAAAGAAAAAAAACCTGTTTGAATGTTGTTGGAACAGTTTTAAAAAGTGTTATTACAAAGGAGTTTTCTTTTGTTTTGCATAGTGGTATTCGGTTGGAATATCCTGCACCTCATTCGACGAGGCAAGGGCCGATATCCCTTCAACGGGAGTGACCCCTTGGGCAAAAGTTTGCGTCAGGGTAATAACTTCACTATAGTCGATTACATGTTGCTTTGCATCATGGTATTCAGTGGAATATCCTGCACCTCATTCCACGAGGAAAGAGCCAAGATCCCTTCACCGGGAGTGACCTCTTTAGCAAAGGTTTTCGCCACTATATTTTTATAAAAAGCTATCAGGTTCCTTCGACGAGATCAAGTTCATTACGTTAAAGGTTTTTCGCCAAAAACCAGCCGTAGCCCTCCGTCATTTCATATGAATGGTCAGTAGTATTCAAGTTATGTTGGTCTGGCCCTTAGCCAGGACATAGTGATTGGTAGCTGCTGGGGTGTTCACATGTTGCATAGATAAATGCGTTGGTTTGGGACAGTCGTACAGCCTTGTTGGCCCTTAGTCAAGGGCGAGTACGGGTTGGTTCAAATTAACAAGATAATGATGGGAAGAACTTGACATGCGACTTATGATGGGTTGGCCCTTAGTCACGATCATAAGAACATGGGGTAAAAATCATATCGGGAGTTTCTAAAGAAACTGAAACTTGCCAGGCATGCGCATACCTTCTGGAGTGTGATAACGTGAGTGAATTCCGTCACGTTATCATGCGATGAGAGTTGGATCCCGATTCCCACTGCTGAGTTGGTTTACTCTTCGGGTGATCCCGATTGATTCTTCTTTTAGGTTTGGAGGAGAATTTGACAGTACAGTGGGAGGTTTCCGGATTAGATAAAGTGATAACCATTCTAATTTAGGTTAGAGTGCACGCAGAGTGTTTCTTTTCTCTCTCTCTTTGACAGCGACCTTTGACCGACCCTAGACTATGACTCAGTGACCAAGTTGACCGAACCTTCTTAAAATACTGGCTTTTGGATTTTCTAAGTTGCATAAGTCATTGCCACCCCTTCTTCTAGCCTTTGAATTTCTCAGAACACCCTGTATTACTACGGACATCCACTTCCATTGGATAGATCCATCGTATGGTTATATACGAACTCGAAGGGACTTCTTCGAGGATGGATACAGGTTCAGGAGAAATAGAATTGGTTTATTCAGTTGTCTTTTATTATCACCTTCTCTCAGGTTGTGAGGGCTCCTTGGTTTTGGAGAGTACACCTATTACGCTTATTAGATAGTCTTCTTCCAAACCATAGGCAGGTGCCGAAAGGTCGGGAATGAAGAAAACCAATTAGCTTAAGTAGGGTGTACAGAAGGTAATATGTAAAGACAAAATAAAAGGATTAGAAAGAGGGCAAAGTAAATTGCGACTTCTATCATTCACGACCAAACCGCGTACTTCATCGCCACTCCTATTTTACCTTTGCTTTTTTCCCCAGTTCGGGAGAAATAGAATAAGGTATTATTCAGTTGTCTTTTATCATCACCTTCTCTCAAGTTGCGAGTATTCCTTGGTTTAGGAGGGTACACCTATTACGCTTATTGGATAGTCTTCTTCCAAACCATAGGCTGGTGCCGAACGGTAGGGAAGGAAGAAAACCACTTAGCCTAAAAGGGTGTACAGAAGGAAATGACTAAAGACAAATAAAGGGATTTGGAGAGATGGCAAAGAAATATACGGTTACAGTCATGAATTGGATTATGGAAGAGGCATTACTAGGTATACCAGGATACCCCTACGAAACATTTTCATGTTTCAGTGCATTGTTAAAGGAAAACTGATTTCCCGATTAGATACTTACTTCAGGGTATGTATTTACCAGGTATGATTCTCACATCTGTATGGTTTTACAGATGATGCGTGGGAGGAAGTTAATGGGAATTAGGTGATCATCCTCATTATATCGGAATTCGTTGTAATTGGTGATATTTGAGGAAGGCGCCTGGGTTATTGCCGGCAGGCATGTATTTGGTTTTAAGTATCCGTTGTTGTGCACCAATTTCAAAATGATATATCTGTACGTTTATTTTCATAAAGTGAGATATAACTTTTTGAAATTATGTCGATAACATTTACCTACATCAGTTGGCGATTGGGTAAGGAGCATTGAACATCGGAGTAGTTCTTAACCATAAGTACAGTTTTCAACCTATGATGCACAGGTTTTGAGTTATTCAACTCAGCGGACTTATACAGAGTATTGTATGTTGTCCAGTGTCCATCAGGACAAAGGGATTGGTCTTCGTACTATGTTCTGTTTACTTATAACTTCTCTAGTTTTTAGACAAGTGTTTCGTAGAAATACAATGTCTAAGTTTTTGAGAAGTTGTGGGTATAAGAATAAAGTAGAGAACCAAGTGTCGCAAGTATCGGGATTCTTCAAAGAGATCGAAGATATAGATACTTGTGATTGGTATTCAGATGATAGTAATGGTTTTGAGAAACTTGTTTCTCTTTCGGGTTGCTCATAATTGGATGGATTCCTAAGTTGAGTAATGCTGATTAGCCTCTCTCCATTTAGTTGATATGCACTGGAGACAGCTGCATGTTTTTGAATCTGGTTCCAATTAAATAAGTGCCAAAGTTTCTATATTGGATATAGAATGGTTCATATCTTAACGATGTTAAGGTACGGGGAGTTGTCCGGCTTATGCTTAAAACCAGACTCTGGATAACTCAGGGCGCGTTTCTGTAATGGCAGTTTGTGGGTTGACCTGGGCTATGTCGAGGGTTGATTTTCTACCATCTGGAAGATCAATAGTGATATTGTTCTTGACTCGCCACAGTTTTAGTAAAATGGATTTTTTTCAGAAAACAGTAGTGGGAGTATGGTAGAACTGGAAGTGATTCCAGAACCGCAAACGATTACGGAAAATTTAATAGGACCTATAAATTCAATCAGGTTTGACATTCCAATAGCCACTCCGCAGATATGGTGGGTAACCTCAGACACCTGAGAGGTACTCCGGTAGCCTCAAGGACAGTGACAGGGAGGTTCTTATCTACCCAGACTTGATACTACTGTTGTTCCAGGCTATGAGACCCGGCAGGAGGATACGTATAGCGTCGTTCTAAACTAGCTTTAGAAGTGCACGTATATATTATTCTGCCAGGGGGTTGTTGTGGTCAGTGGGAGCAGCGGAAGCATAGTGGGCAAGTAGCTTATGTTTATTTATAGACTAGAGCAGTTATAGCGGAGATAGATCATATAATTTTGATGTGACAGTCATGGGTTTGACTTCATCAGAATAGGGGATGGATCTGTTGAGAAGGTAGTAGGGTGTGTGATGTCCTGGTATTTGGATGACATACACAGTGTAGGAAGTAAAATTCCTATACTACGATCGGTTATACTGTGGTCGTCACACAGTTGTTTTCTCCAGACAGGATATGGATATAATATCTGACATTCTGGTTTCTAGATCTATGGTTTTAGATCTGGATTTCGGTAGTTTCCCAATGTGGGTACTTTGACAGTATTCTAATGGTTTTTAGAATAAATGACTCCTGGCATGGTGGTGTACCTGCAGGTGATGGAGTCACCGTCTCTAAAGGTGTCTTACTGACTAAAGGGGAGAGGGATGTGCATGATCGGCAGATCACTTGCTTAGGCAATTGAGTCAATCGTGAGATGTCAAGTACCACACCAGATATTGTTTTTGCACTAGATGCGATAAGTTTATATTAATCCAATCCTGGAGAAACATAAGGAAGCAGTTTTAGAACATAAGTGCATGTTCTATGGATTTGATGACGGCAGGCTCCTTCGGGAGACGGTTATCATTCCAGGCTTCAAAGGTGACATGGATGACAGAATGATTGTCAGAGTTATAGTTTTCCCTCTAACGAAGGGGGCAGTATTATGGACAGGTGGTCCAAGAGGATATTGTGGGGGCATGGTGCAGGATGCTGATTAGGTTCAGTTGACGAAACAGTCTAAGAAGTTTGGATTTGGAGTTCATTTATGAAGTAGGTCCCATCAGATATCCAGATATATTCTAAGACAGGTATTACTCAATTCGGGAGATGGTTTTCTCCACGAACATGAGATTAAGAGAGACATAGAAAGAGACATCCAGGCGGATCCACTCACTGAGGCTATTTCTCGAACACAATAGTTTTACAAAAGGGCTTTGTGAAACTGATTAGTAGAGAAGTTGGGTGTTCGGTATCACACGGGCTGTGAGTATGCAACATCGCAATAATTAGCCTTAAGTGCAAGTGGGAGATTGTTGGATATAGTGCCCTCAAAGTCAATTATTGGATCGCAGGTACGTGATTGCAATGATTGAGGAGGACCTATACCGGTAGGACAGTCTTACTCGAGATGATAATATGCTATCTGGTTTACCTTTATCAGTTGTGTATAGGTTCAGGTGACTGATCACGATTACACATTGATAGAGCCCTTAGGATCTTGCTTGACTACCAACAGTATGAGGGCGATCATATACGTGAGAGTTGGGTAGTCCATAAGCACATCCTTAATAGTGGTCCCTAGTCGTAGGAGTTTCGAGACAGGGCATCGATACTCCAGAGTAGACTAGTGTATACAGTCGAGACCCCGACGAGGGGTGGTGGCCGGTCTCACAAGCCACTAGTGTCAGTTGGATCACCTAAGATGTATACAGGTGCTCATTGGGTTATGAGTACACCGGAAAAGACTCGCCGGGAATCTGCTAGTTGGTATTATACATATCGTCAGATAGAAATTCCTTGGTGACATGTGTACAGGTTAGTTCATCGACCTGAGGTCATCATTTGTCTCGTGTGAGTTCCCACTGTGCTTTGATTTCTACCCAACCATGGCTCAAAGGAGTCGTGCAAACAGGTAGTTTTTGGGTACAGTCCCGAGCCACATGGAGGCAAGTGAGCGGATCGGCAAGGGATTCGTCTCTCCCGGTATTGGGGGTGAGATCGCGCTGTGTCTAGGAAAGCCATTACATCAAGTCCTTGGCCAAGGCAGGTGAGAATTACTGGTAGGTACTCCAATAGTTTCTCAGGGTGTTCAGGGCTTGTCTCCGACATGATTTATACCGCTATTGGGGGTCTGACGTTACTAGCCCCCTAGGCTGGATATGCGATACTCATAGACGAACGGGACGAACTGTATATACATTGTCACTGTTAGGCTCGGTAGGATTTCCGGATGAGTTCGCTCATCGGCTTCCCTTGAGGTCAGTACATGGGCAGCCGTTACGCACTGCTAGTGCCGCTGACGGCTTGTGGCTAAACCCACTGCCAGGGTACTGACGAGTCATTAGAGTCCCCCATAGATAATTTCCCAAGTTCGGGCGAAACGTTGTAGAGGCCGTATGGTTTTATGGCAGGGTTCGGAAAATGCACGTGCGTTTACACACGTGTCATATTTCGGGCAGATAATACTGGTGGGCTTTGGTTTAAGCCAGATCCGAGTATTATACTGTGTAGATATAATATTTTTGTCTCAGTTGCATTTGTATTCGGTCGTAATACAAATGCGGGTATATTTATACTGTTACGGGGTTATCCTGAAATTCGTTTCGGGATCGCTTTTGGAAATTGCCAGTTTCCAGTTTTCTATCGGTCGTATTAAACATTCGGTTTAATACGGATTTATCTATTCTTGAGGGTGAGTCATGGTTCTAGAAGGTTCTAGATGTGGTGACTTGGTTTTGGTTCAATGTATGCATTAAATGAATGGTGACTAGGTTAATGAATCACTCATTTGCATTTAATGTTTTTTGTGACTCATTCTTTTCATTAAGTGTGATGATAAGTTTGCTTTGCTTGTGGTCACCCCCTCCTCCCTCCTACACTCGCCCTTCCTCTTTAAAAGTGGCCGGCCATTTCTTTTGGTGGGCTAAGTTGTTTTGGGAAAAAGATTATGATATATTGGTTCATGGAAATTTCATATAGCTCTTTTTCTCATCACCCGATTTCAAATGGCAACTTCATTAACCGTTCGTCCATGGCTTTGGACAAAATGAGACAAAGTGTTCTACTCATTCTCTACATCAATTTTGGTCATCTCTTTTAGCAAACTTGATGACCGAGTTGCCTCGGGTCAAAGGCGGGAGCCCGTTTAAAGATCCGTAGATGTGGTGCCACCTCGACGAGGATCCAGGAGATTGGAGCAGCCACAATGGAGCGTGGGATGATGGTTAAAGAACGAAGAACTCGGATTGTTCGGTATAACCTTTCTACCCACTTTGTAGTTTGTTAGTTTAGCATTAATGGCAGATCTGGGTTATAATATGCAATAGCGCCAGTTATAAAAGTTTTTGTTCCGCATTTGGCATCTGAAAGACGGCCGGGGCGCTACCGTAGACTTATAGTCTCCTCGTCGGAAATCTCAACAATTGGATGGCCCCGTTTCTATGCACCGCGGGCCTCAAAACATTCCAAGAGCTGACCAGGAAAGTCCAGATGTTGGAACGCTCAAAGTAGGAGTCCTCCTCTGACTCCAAAATAACAATAGGTCCTGGAGAAACCGAAAGGACGATAATCGCAAAGGCGGAAATCCCGACGATTCTGAGTCTTTCAACACTTCGGCTAACCGAAATAAGCGAGGGATAAGAGGGCCTAGTGCCAACCAGCCACGGAAGCCAGTGTTCGGAGAGGGAGGAGAATCTCCACTGAAAGAGAAGCTGGACAAGGTCTATTCCTTCAGAAGGGACAAAATCCGTAAAATATTCAAAGACGCCATGAAGAACGGTCTACAACTGCCAAAGTCAAAACGACCGCGGAAGAGAATATGACCGATGACCCCAAATACTGCCCCTATCACAGAGTGATAGGTCATGCCATTGAGGACTGCTTCGTCTTCAAAGATTGGGTCGAAAAGCAATACAAGGCAGGAGAGATAGAACTGTCCAAAGGCGTGTTAATAAACAGTCAAGTCGCAACCGCCAATTTTACACAAACGGAGACCAAAGATCTTCGTGAAACTGATTCTCTCAGACATCTGCCTTTCACTGAAAACAATCGACCACCACGTCATTAAACAGTCGACCTCTAAGTCGTTAAACTGGGAATGTAAAAAAAATTAATAAATATAAAAAAAATGTGTGTATATAAACAAAAAATGTGTAAATAAAAGAAAAATAAGGAAAAGCCGAAATGATAGGGCAACTCGCAATAAAAATCAGCGAATAAAAATGAAAATGAAAATAAAGCCGAAATGATGGGGCAACCATGAATAAATAGCCGAAATGAAAGGGAAATCGCGACCTTCGCGATAAGAAAAGCTGAAATGATAAAGCAATCGCGGTAAAATAAAAAAAAATGGCGAATGATGAGTCGCTCCTGGTACCATATTCCAGTGCAGCGATGCAGACGCCAACCAAAATCCAATTTTTCAAAATTCTCCCGGCCCTACGGTTAGTCCCCAAATTGACTACCGTATACAATCCACGGGCTCAAATAATTCTCATCACCCTCTTGCTCCACCGTAATCACCAGTTACACGGCTGGTCTCCGCCTTTGGAATTATGCTCCATTGAGAAGACCCACTCATGTGTCCTCACGATACATGAGGAGAACAAATCTTTGTAGGATCCTTACGACTCACGAAGGAAAAACACACTTAGGAGCCCCCACGACTCCTAAGGAGAAAATACACCTGCGAGATCCTTACGACTCGCAAGGAGAAAATGCTTTTATGGGACCCTCACAGCCCATAAAATTGAAAAGTCTTAGGTGGTAGGGATCTAAACCTGTCTCCTAAGCCATCGCTCCCCAACCCCCAAGTGGCGAATGATGAGTCGCTCTTGGTACCATATTCCAGTGTAGCAATGCAGACGCTAACCAAATTCCAAATCCCATACCTCAATGGAAAATGATGAGTCGCTCCTGGTAACATATTCCAGTGCAGCGATGCAGACGCCAGCCAAATTCCAAATCCAAATCCCCAAGTGGCGAATGATGAGTCGCTCCTGGGACCATATTCCAGTGCAGCGATGCAGACGCCAACAAAGTCCCGAAATTTTTATGGCCCTACGGTCTGGATCATACATCCTGCAAAACCGTATACAATCCATGGGCGTAAAACGATCCCAATCTCCCCCAATTCCTACCGGCAAGACCACATTCAAAGTCCTACCGGCAGGGAAGATTCAAAAAAAAAGGAAAAAGAAAAAAGAGAGAAGAAGAAAAAAAAGAAGGTATGTCCACAAGCAAAATGGGCACGAATGAAAACCCGAAATGGCTCCGTGAGTAAAAACAGTAGGACTGCCGGCGAGTTTGTGAAAACCCGAAAGGGCGCAAACTCGTGAAAAAGAGATGAAATGCACTCGCAAAGTCCTCTCGACTTTGTGAGGAGAAAATTTCCGCATGAGATCATTACGACTCACAAAGGAGCAACACACTTAAGAGTCCTCACGACTCCTAAGGAGAAAATACACCTACGGGATCCTTACGACCCGTAGGGAGAAAATGCTTTGTGAGACCCTTACGGCTCACAAAATTGAAAAGTCTTAGGTGATAAGGACCTAAAACCTGTCTCCTAAGCCATCGCTTACTGATAAGCAAGCGCAAATGATGATTCGCTCCTGGTACCATATTCCAGTGTAGCGATACTGATGCCAAGCAAAAACCAATTCCCAAATCCTCCTGGAGAAAATGACGAGTTGCCCCTGGCATCATTTCAGTGTAGCAATACAGATTCTAAACCAAAACCAATTCTCAAATTCTCTCATGACAAATGATGATTCACTTCTGGTACCATATTCCAGTATAGCGATGCTCATGTCAATCCGAATCAAATCAAACCAACAAGCTCTGCGTCGAAATCATGCTTCGTCTCAAAATGTACCTCGTATCGGAATCATACTTCGCCTCGGAGTACCTGCCTTCCCTGTCAGAATTATACTTCGCCTGGGAATCAACCTCTGCATCGAAATTATGCTTCGGTCAGAATGTCTGCCGCTCATCGGAATGATGCTCCGATCCCCTGGAATCATGCTCCGCTCTTCAGAATGATGCTCCGATCCTTGGAATCATGCTCCGCCCTTCGGAATGATGCTCCGAATCCTGGAATTATGCTCCGCTCTTCGGAATGATGCTCCGAATCCTAGAATTATGCTCCGCGGATCGGAATGATGCTCCGAATCCTGGAATCATGCTCCGCTCTTCGGAATGATGCTCCGAACCCTGGAATCATACTCCGCTCATCGGAATGATGCTCCAATCCCCTAGAATCATGCTCCGCTCATCGGAATGATGCTCCGATCCCCTAGAATCATGCTCCGCTCCCCGGAATGATGTTCCGATCCCCGGAATCATGCTCCACCCTTCGGAATGATGCTCCGAATCCTGGAATTATGCTCAACTCTTCGGAATGATGCTCCGAATCCTGGAATTATGTTCCGCTCTTCAGAATGATGCTCTGAACCCTGGAATCTTGCTCCGCTCTTCGGAATGATGGTCCGAACCCTGGAATCATGCTCCGCTCATCGGAATGATGCTCTGATCCCCTGGAATCATGCTCCGCTCATCGGAGTGATGCTCCGATCCTCTAGAATCATGCTCCGCTCTTCGGAATGATGTTCCGATCCTTGGAATCATGCTCCGCTCAGCGGAATGATGCTCCGATCCCTGGAATCATACTCCGCTCATCGGAATGATACTCCGATCGCTGGAATCATGCTCCGCTCATCGGAATGATGCTCCGCTCATCGGAATGATGCTCCGATCCCCGGGAATCATGCTCCCTGAGGGATACTCCGACCGTGGAATTATGCTCCACGAATCAGAATGATGCTCTGATCCTCGGGAATCATGCTCCCCAGGATGATGCTCCACCCCCGGAATGATGTTCCACCTCGAAGTTCAGCTTTAAGATCCATCAATTTCATTCACACAACTCAAATATGCTGTGTGCATTTATTGATGGGGGGCAATTTGTTGGGGTAAAAATTTGCACACCGGTTGACCGAGTCAAAGTCAAGGTCAACCCCTAAGCCAGGTGGGCCCAAGCCCAGGTCAAGCGGGCCCATGCCCAAGTCGAGCCCGCGGCCAGCTTCCTCCATACTAAAATATAGATCATGTAATAAATAATTTTTTATGTAATTTTTTATGCATGAATGTATGCGAAATGGGCATAAAGCCAAATTTTTGTAAGCCCATGGCTTATGTGCAAAAAGAAATGGCACATGAGCCATGAGATGGCTAAAATGCTATTTTTGTAAAGCCCAAGGGGTTATATGTAAAGTGTATAGCCTATAAAGGTAAGGATAATGAAAATATCCCAACAACTTTTTCTCTCTCCAAAGAAAAATCTAGATCTGTGATCTTCTCCTTCCTCAAGATTCTAAACCTTCCTTTTTTTTAATTAAATCAAGAGTTTTACTCTTCCTTTTCCAAAACTAAATAGTTTTTCACCACAAAACCCATAAAGGGGAACTCAGATCTACCATCAGATCACAGAAAGGAGAGATTTTTAGAATCTCATATTTCTTGATCTTCAAGATCCGGCCAACAAAGGAAGAAGAAGGAGACCCATCTCCAAAAACCTCACTTTGGGGAAAAACTAGGGCTCAAGGGGAGAAGCCCTTCGTCAGCTTCAAAAAATCTTAGGAGTATAATGTTGGAGATAGTGCCCTCAGAGTCAATTATTAGGTCACAAGTACGTGATTGCAATGATTGATGGAGGACTTATCCCGGTAGGACAGTCTTACTCGAGATGATAGTATGCTATCTGGTTTACCTTTATCATCGTGTACTGCTTTAGGTGACCTGACAAGTCGCTAATACACGTTGATAGAGCCCCTAGGATTCTTGCTTGACCACCAGCAATATGAGGGCGATCATATAAGTGGGAGCTGGGGTCTATAAGCATATCCTTAAATGGTCCCTAGTCGTGTGAGTTTCGAGACAGGGCATCGATACTCCAGAGTAGACTAGTGTATACAGTCGAGACCCCGACGAGGGGCGGTGGCCGGTCTCACAAGCCACTGGTGTCAGTTGGATCACCTAAGATGTATACAGGTGCTCATTGGGTTATGAGTACACCGGACAGGACTCGCCGAGAACATGCTAGTTGGTCATATACCAGACGTCAGATGGCAGTTCCCTGGTGACATGTGTGCAGGTTAGTTCATCGACCTGGGGATCATCATTTGTCTCGTGTGAGTTCCCACTGTACTTTGATTACTACCCTACCACGGCTCAAAGGAGTCGTGCAAACAGGTTTTAGTTGGGTACAGTCCCGAGCCACATGGAGGCAGTGAGCGCATCTTCAGGGGTTCGTCTCTCCCGGTATTGGGGGTGAGGTCGCTCTGTGTCTAGGAGAGCCATTACACGAAGCCCTCGGCCGAGGCAAGGAGATTTACTGGTAAGTATTCCAGTAGTATCTCAGGGTGTTCTGGGCTACACTCCGACACGACTTGTACCGCTTTTGGGGGTCTGACTTTTACCAACCCCCTAGGCCCGCCATGCGATGCTCATAGACGAACGGAACGGACTGTACGGATATTGTCACTGACAGGCTCAGTAGGGTTGTCAGGCTGAGTTCGCTCACAGACATCCCTTTTAGTCAATACCTGGTAGCCCGTTACGTATTGGCTTATACCTCTGACGTGCTAGTGGTTAAATCCACAACCAAGGTGTTGACGAGTCTTTAGAGTCCCCCACATTCAGTTACTCAGCTTTCGGGCGAAAAGTTGTAGAGGCCGTATGGAGATATGGCAAGGTCCGATCAGATACGTTCGGTATTGCATGGATCAGGATCGGACAGTTTGTACTATAGGCCGTATGGATATATGGCAGGGTTCGATCAGATACGTGCGGTATTGCACGGATCAGGATCGAACGGATATTACTGGCCGGTTTTGGTTTAAGCCGGATCCTAATATAGTACAGTGTAGATTTTGTCTCATTGCATTTGTATTTCGGTCGGAATATAAATGCGGGTGTGTATGCACAGTATCGGGGTTTTCCTGTAATATATTACGGGACCAGTTTTCTGGAGTTGCCAGTTTGATTTTCGTTTCGGCCGATTTCCTCTGTATCGTTCATTGGCCGAAGATTGGTGGAGGAGGGCTTATTTGCATTGTTGCAAATAAGTGGTTGTGGAGGGGTTCTTTGCTTATATTTGTATCATGATGGTTTCATGATGGAGCCCATCCTTTGACTCGTTCTTTTCCATCATGGCTTGACTTTGTAAACAATCATGGTTGTTGATGATTGTTGGTTGAGTGTTGGGATTGTTGTTGATGATGGGAGGTGATATGGTTGTTGAGTGAGGACTTTTCTTAGTGATCATTTTATTCCATATGATAACCATTCCTCTCTCTCTCTCTTGCACGATTGATATGGTCACCTCCCCCTTGACTTTTCCCTCTCTCCTTTTTCCATACATGGGCCGGCCACTATTGTAGCATGGGGGATTCATTTTTTTGGTGTGGCAATTTTTTGGTTCTCTTCATGCTCCAAAACTCACACAAGAAGACTCTCCAAAAATTCCAAGTTCTTTTTCCTCCACCACAAAGGCAATTCCACAACCCCAAAGTGAGACATGGTTCTTCACACATTCTACAGCAAATCTTGGGCACGTCGACTAGCCGGCTTCGTGCCCGAGTTGCCTCGGCATTGAGGTGGGAGCCCGTAAAAGAAGTAGGCGATGTGGTGCACTTCCGGCGATGAGGAGGAGACGGCACATTCCGCAGGAGATCGGGACGACGACGAGAATACCGGAGGACTCGGATCTGTCGGTATATCTCTCTTCCCTTTCTTGTAGATAGCTAGGACTAGTTAGTGGTTCGATCCGGGTTTTAGTGCGCGGCGGTTTGCCAGTTCAAGAAAATTAAAGTTTATCACCGCTTCCGCATTTGGCCGTCGGATTGACGGCCGGGACGCCGCCGTGCACTTACAGTGGTATCAGAGCCTCGCCATTAACTTAGTATAGCTTGGTTTAATGTGTTTTGCATTTCCGATCGACCAAAACTCCAAAATCTACATTTTTGTTAGCATCAGTTTCTGTTGAAATTTTTTGGTCTCGAAAAATTTTTCAGGTTGTAAAATATTGATGTACTGGAAAATCTAAGAGCTCTGTAAAAATTCGATGAAGTGACTCCACAGTGGGAGAGCGGAACCGCCGCAAATACCCCCTTCCCGCCGCTGTTCCGCCGCACACTGTGGGGATCCCTGCACCAATTTTTTACAGAGGCTTTCTGGGGTGAAAAGTGGGGTTTTGGAATAATAATATTGGGCCCAGAATTTCTTGATCTGCTACAGTAATGTTTGGGGGCCCACTTGTTAAAATTTGATCGATCGGATATTTAAACACATTATTTCACAGTATTTACATTATATCTGCGACCGTGAATGTCACTTGATCGGTAAATCCGGTCTAACTGCTATAGCCCGGTTAGACGGATTTGCGAACGTGACTTTCACGTTGATGTTCTGTTTTTGCTGTGATGTTGCGGATCGGTCGTGGGGGATAGCCTGGATGCAATGCTAGTACAGTTGTGGTTGTATTATGTACATTTGATATTGCGGGACGAGCGTCCGACATGTGGACTGCCGTCACTGCCTGATTGTATTATTATTTTGGGGCACGACCTGGTTGCGGTCGATGTACCCGTTGTATGTATATTTTACTTTCTGTACTAGGATTACCCCGCGGAGGGGTGCACGGATAGCCGGGTTCTAGAGGGAAACAAGCCCGCATCTCATGGCATTGAGACGGAAGGGGCTTCACTCTAGAATTGGCGGGCTATTCGCCGCACTCGTAGGGGGTACAGGTTGACCCAGGAGGGGTGCCCAAGTTACAGGATTCCGTGAAGTGTTGGGTGGTCCATTCACGGTGCTGAAGGGGGCTGCCTCGCTTCAGGTTTTGGCGGGTAACTTTCCGCGCCCGTAGGGGTCTAGGATTTCATTGCGCAGGCTATCCACACGACCAGGGGAACGTCGGGTTTCAGTAGTGGCTCTGTGAAACCCGGGGATCCCAGATATCTGTATTGTTTCTGTGATGCTGTTCATTTTCTGTGATGTTGCATTTCTTTCACGCCTTGAGCGAAATATAATATATTGGTATATATATTAGTAGATGTTGTATATGTTTTACATCCGCGCTAGTCCAGTCCCCGCTCTGTCGTTAGTTAGCTAACCTAACGGGTAATGACGGGACCCAGTGGCGAATGCGGATGGCATATACGTACATCAGTATATTTTCGTTCTTTTGGTGTGATCAATTGATGGGACTGCGTTGATTCGGATCAATGAAAGTTAAAAACAAACCTAATCTGATGTTGTTGGAACACTTTTCAAAAAGTTGTTATTGCAAGGACGTTCACTTTTGTTTTGCATCGTGGTATTCAGTTGGAATATCCTGCTCCTCAGTCGACGAGGCAAGGGCCGAGATCCCTTCACCGGGAGTGACCCCTTGGACAGAAGTTTGCGTCAGGGCATTAACTTCACTATAGCCGATTACTTTTGCTTTGCACCGTGGTATTCAGTTGGAATATCCTGCACCCCATTCTACGGGGAAAGAGCCGAGATCCCTTCACCGGGAGTGACCTCTTTAGCAACGGTTTTCGTCACTATATTTTTAAAAGCTATCCGTTCCTTCGACGATATCAAGTTCATTACGTTAAAGGTTTTCGCCAGAAACCATTCGTAGCCCTCCGTCATTTCAGTTAAATATTCGGTAGTATTCAAGCTATGTATTTTAACCTCACGCCAAGGCATAGTGATTGGTAGCTGCCGGGTATTTATCTGTTGCATAGATAGATGCGTTGGTTTGGAACAGTCGTACTACTATTTTGGCCTACGTCAAGGGTATGTACGGGTGGGTTCAAATTAACCTGGATAATGATGGGCAGAACATGACATGTGACTTATGATATTTTGACCTCACGCCAAGGTCATAAGAGCATGGGGCAGAAATCACATCGGGAGTTTCAAAAGAACTGAAACTTGCCAGATATGCGCATACCTTCTGGAGTGTGATGACGTGAGCGGATTCCGTCACGTTATCATGCGATGAGAGTTGGATCCCGATTCCCACTGATGAGTTAGTTTACTCCTCGGGTGACCCCGACTGATTCTTCTTTCAGGTTTGGAGGAGAATTTGACGGCACAGTGGGAGGTTTCCAGATTAGATAAATTGGTAACCATTCTGATCTAGGTAAGAGTGCACGCTGAGTGTTTCTTTTCTCTCTCTCTTTGGCAGCGACCATTGACCCGACCCTAAGACTATGACTCAGTGACCAAGTTGACCGAACCTTCTTAAACACTGGCTTTTGGATTGTCAGAGTTGCAAACCTCATTGCCACTCCTACTTTTACCCTTTTCTCCAGGACACCCCGTTTTACCACGAACATCCACTTCCATTGGACAAAACCATCGTATGGTTAGATACGAACTCGAAAGAATTTATTCGAGGATGGTTTCCGGTTCTGGAGAAAACGGATAGGATTATTCAGTTGTCTTTTCCTTTTTCCCTCTCTCAGGTTATGAGTACTCCTTGGTTTAGGGGTAGTACACCTATTACGCAAATTGGATTGTCTTCTTCCAAACCTTAGGCTGGTGCCGACCGGTAGGGAATGAAGAAAACCAATTAGCATAACGATGGTGTGCAGAAGGTATTAAGTTAAGACAAAGCAAGGGATTAGTAAGGGGGCAAAGTAAATTGCAACAGATATTCATGACCAAACCAGGTATTTCTTCGCCAATCCTAAAATCACCTTTGAATTTCTCCAGGACACTCCGTATCACTACGAAGATCCACAGTTTATTGGATACTCCATCGTATGGTTATATACGAACTCGAAAGGAACTTGTTCCAGTTCGGGGATGGATTCTGGTTCAGGAGAAATAGGAATTAAGTTCATTCGGTTGTCTTTTATCCTCACCTTCTCTCGCATTGCGAGTGTTCCTAGGATTAGGACAGTACACCCATTATGCTTATTGGATAGTCTTCTTCCAAACCATAGGCTGGTGCCGAACGGTAGGGAAGGAAGAAAACCATTTGGCCTAAAGGAGTGTGCAGAAGGTAATGACTAAAGACATATGAAGGGATTTGGAGAGGTGGCAAAGAATTATACGGTTACAGTCGTGAATCTGGAAGAGGCATTACTAGGAATACCAGGATACCCCATCGAAACATTCCATTGTTTCAGTTTCACTGTGTAATGTTAAAAGAAAACTGATTTCCCGATTAGATACTTACTCCAGGGTATGTATTTACCGGTTATGATTCTCACATCTGTATGGTTTTACAGATGATGAGTGGGAGTAAGTTATTGGGAATTGGGTGATCATCCTCATTATATCGGGATTCATTGTAATTGGTGATATTTGAGGAGATCACCTGGGCTGTTTGCCGGTCGGCAAATATTTGGTTTTGAATATCCGCTGTTATGCACCAACTTCAAATTGATATATCTGTACGTCTATTTTTATAGAGTGAGATATACCTTTTTGAAATTATGTCTGTGACATTTACCTATATCAGTCGATGGTTAGGTAAGGAGCATTAAACAGCGGTGTAATTCTTCTTAACCATAAGTACAGTTTTCAACCTACGATACACAGTGAATGAGTTATCAGACTCAAGGGACTTATACAGAGTATTGTATGTTGTCCAGGGTCCATCAGGACAGAGGGGTTGGTCCTCGTACTATATTCGGTTTACTTATGACTTCTCTAGTTTTTAGACACGTGTTTCGTGGAAACACAGGGTCCGAATTTTGAGAAGTTATAGGTATTTGAATAGAGTAGAGAACCAGGTGTAGCAAGTATCGGGATTCTTCAAAGAGATCGAAGATGTAGATACTTGTGTATGGTATTCAGTTGATAGTAATGATAAAGAGATCTTGCTTCTCTTTCAGGTTATTCATAATTGGAAGCATTCCTAAGTTGAGTAACGCTGATCAGCCTCCTTCCTTTTAGTTGACATGTACTGGAGACAGCTGCATGATTTGAATCTGGTTCAATTAAATCAGTGCCTCTGGTTCTATATTTGATATAGAACAGTTCATATCTTAACGGTGTTAAGGTACGGGGAGTTGTCCGGCTTATGATTAAAACCAGACACTGGACAACTCAAGGCACGTTTCTGTAATGGCTGTTTGTGGGTTGACCCAGGCTATGACGAGGGTTGACTTTCTACCATCTGGATGAACAATAGCAATATTGTTCGAGACTCGCCACAGTTTTATTAAAAATGGATTTTTTTTCCAGAAAACAGTAGTGGGAGTATGGTAGAACTGGAAGTGATTCCAGAACCACAAACGATTACTGAAGATTTGATAAGGAACCTAAAGATTCAATCCGGATTGACATTCCATTGGCCACTCCGCAGATAAGGTGGGTAACTTCAGGCACCCGAGAGGTACTCCGGTAGCCTCAAGGACGGTGACAGGGAAGTTCTTGTTTACCCACAATTACCATTGCTGTTGTTCCAGGCTGCGAGACCCGGCGGGAGGATGAGTATAGCGTCGTTCTAAACTAGTTTTAGAAGTGTACGTCTATATGACTCTGTCAGAGGGTTGTCGTAGTCAGTGGGAGCAGCGGAAGCATTGGTGGACAGGTGGCTTATGTCTATTTATAGACTAGAGCAGATGTAGCGGAGATAGATCATCTATTTCTGACGTGACAGTCATGGGTTTGACTTCATCAGAATAAGGGATGGATCTGTTGAGAAGGTAGTAGGGTGTGATATCCTGGTTTTTGGATGACATACACAGAATAGGAAAGGAAACTCCTATACTACAATCGGTTATACTTTGGTCGTCACACAATGGTTTCTCCACAAAGGAAATGGATTTTATATCAGACATACTGGTCACTAGATCTATGGTTTTAGATCTAGATTTGGGTGGTTTCCCAATCAGGGTACTTAGACAGCATTCTAACAGTATTTAGAATGGACGACTCCATGCACGGTAGTGTACCTGCAGAAGATGGAGTCACCCTCTCTAAAGGTGTCTTACAGACTAAAGGGGAGAGGGATGTGCATGATTGGCAGATCACTTGCTCAGGCAATTGAGTCAATCATGAGATGTCAAGTACCACACCAGATGTTGTTCTTGCACTAGATGCAATAAGTTGACATTTGATCCAATCCTGGAGAAACAGTCGGAAGCAGTTTTAGAACATAAGTGGATGTTTAGGGATATGATAACGATAGCCTCATTTCGGGAGACAGTTATCATTCCAGGCTTCCAAGGTGACATGGGCGACAAGGAGGTTGTCAGAGTTATAGTTTTCCTTCTGACGAGGGGCAGTATTTTGGACAGGTGATCCAAAGCAATACTGAGGGAGGCATGGCGCAGGATACTGATTAAGTTCAGTTGACGATACAGTCTAAGAAGTTTGGATTTGGAGTTCATTTATGAGCTATGTCCCATCAGACATCCAGACACATTCTAAGACAGGTATTGCTCATTTCGGGAGATAGCTTTCTCCGCGAACTTGAGATATAGAGAGACATAGAAAGAAACAGCAAAGCGGATCCACTCACTGAGGCTGTTCCTCGAACGCAATAGTTCCGCAAACGAGCTTTGTGGGACTGACTAGTAGAGGAGTTGGGTGTTCGGTATCACACGGGCTGTGAGTATGCGATATCGCAATAATTGGCCTTGAGTGCAAGTGGGAGATTGTTGGAGATAGTGCCCTCAGAGTTAATTATTAGGTCACAAGTACGTGATTGCAATGATTGATGGAGGACCTATCCCTGTAGGACAGTCTTACTCGAGATGATAGTATGCTATCTGGTTTACCTTTATCATCGTGTACTGCTTTAGGTGACCTGACAAGTCGCTATTACACGTTGATAGAGCCCCTAGGATTCTTGCTTGACCACCAGCAGTATGAGGGCGATCATATAAGTGGGAGCTGGGGTCTATAAGCATATCCTTAAATGGTCCCTAGTCGTGTGAGTTTCGAGACAGGGCATCGATACTCCAGAGTAGACTAGTGTATACAGTCAAGACCCCGACGAGGGGCGGTGGCCGGTCTCACAAGCCACTGGTGTCAGTTGGATCACCTAAGATGTATACAGGTGCTCATTGGGTTATGAGTACACCGGACAGGACTCGCCGGGAACATGCTAGTTGGTCATATACCAGACGTCAGATGGCAGTTCCCTGGTGACATGTGTGCAGGTTAGTTCATCGACCTGGGGATCGTCATTTGTCTCGTGTGAGTTCCCACTGTACTTTGATTACTACCCTACCACGGCTCAAAGGAGTCGTGCAAACAGGTTTTAGTTGGGTACAGTCCCGAGCCACATGGAGGCAGTGAGCGCATCTTCAGGGGTTCGTCTCTCCCGGTATTGGGGGTGAGGTCGCGCTGTGTCTAGGAGAGCCATTACACGAAGCCCTCGGCCGAGGCAAGGAGATTTACTGGTAGGTATTCCAGTAGTATCTCAGGGTGTTCTGGGCTACACTCCGACACGACTTGTACCGCTTTTGGGGGTCTGACTTTTACCAACCCCCTAGGCCCGCCATGCGATGCTCATAGACGAACGGACCGGACTGTACGGATATTGTCACTGACAGGCTCAGTAGGGTTGTCAGGCTGAGTTCGCTCACAGACGTCCCTTTTAGTCAATACCTGGTAGCCCGTTACGTATTGGCTTATACCTCTGACATGCTAGTGGTTAAATCCACAACCAAGGTGTTGACGAGTCTTTAGAGTCCCCCACATTCAGTTACTCAGCTTTCGGGCGAAAAGTTGTAGAGGCCGTATGGAGATATGGCAAGGTCCGATCAGATACGTGCGGTATTGCACGGATCAGGATTGGACAGTTTGTACTATAGGCCGTATGGATATATGGCAGGGTTCGATCAGATACGTGCGGTATTGCACGGATCAGGATCGAACGGATATTACTAGCCGGTTTTGGTTTAAGCCGGATCCTAATATAGTACAGTGTAGATTTTGTCTCATTGCATTTGTATTTCGGTCGGAATATAAATGCGGGTGTGTATGCACAGTATCGGGGTTTTTCTGTAATTTATTACGGGACCAGTTTTCTGGAGTTGCCAGTTTGCTTTTCGTTTCGGCCGATTTCCTTTGTATCGTTCATTGGCCGAAGATTGGTGGAGGAGGGCTTATTTGCATTGTTGCAAATAAGTGGTTGTGGAGGGGTTCTTTGCTTATATTTGTATCATGATGGTTTCATGATGGGGCCCATCCTTTGACTCTTTCTTTTCCATCATGGCTTGACTTTGTAAACAATCTTGGTTGTTGATGATTGTTGGTTGAGTGTTGGGATTGTTGTTGATGATGGGAGGTGATATGGTTGTTGAGTGAGGACTTTTCTTAGTGATCATTTTATTCCATATGATAACCATTCCTCTCTCTCTCTCTTGCACGATTGATATGGTCACCTCCCCCTTGACTTTTCCCTCTCTCCTTTTTCCATACATGGGCCGGCCACTATTGTAGCATGGGGGATTCATTTTTTTGGTGTGGCAATTTTTTGGTTCTCTTCATGCTCCAAAATTCATACAAGAAGACTCTCCAAAAATTCCAAGTTCTTTTTCCTCCACCATAAAGGCAATTCCACAACCCCAAAGTGAGACATGGTTCTTCACACATTCTACAGCAAATCTTGGGCACGTCGACTAGCCGGCTTCGTGCCCGAGTTGCCTCGGCATTGAGGTGGGAGCCCGTAAAAGAAGTAGGCGATGTGGTGCACTTCCGGCGATGAGGAGGAGACGGCACATTCCGCAGGAGATCGGGACGACGACGAGAATACCGGAGGACTCGGATCTGTCGGTATATCTCTCTTCCCTTTCTTGTAGATAGCTAGGACTAGTTAGTGGTTCGATCCGGGTTTTAGTGCGCGGCGGTTTGCCTGTTCAAGAAAATTAAAGTCTATCACCGCTTCCGCATTTGGCCGTCGGATTGACGGTCGGGGCGCCGCCGTGCACTTACATATAACTCCTCATATATATATATATATATATATATATATATATATATATATATATACACACACACACACACACACAGAATAATAAGTGCTCCTTTCTGGGAGTACAACTCCCATTGCAGGGACCAAGTCCCTTTTGCTGCTCGAGCGCCCACGTGCTGACACATGGTGCGCTAGCGCTCTTACGCCCAGAGCGCTAGCGCTCGCGCGCCCACGTGCTGACACATGGCGTGCTAGCGCTCAGAGCGCTAGCGTTCAAAGCGCTAACTCTCGAGCGCCCACGTGTTGACACGTGGCGCGCTAGTGCTCAAAGAGCTAGCGCTCTTGCGCTCAGAGCGCTAGCGCTCTTGCGCTCAGAGCGCTATCGCCCAAAGCGCTAGCGCCCGAGTGCCCACGTGCTAACACGTGGCGCGCTAGCGCTCTTGCGCTCAGAGCGCTAGCACCCAAAGCGCTAGCGCCTACGTGCTGACACGTGGCGCGCTAGCGCCCTAGCGCCCACGTGCTGACACGTGGCGCGCTAGCGCCCTAACGCCCACGTGCTGACACGTGGCGCGCTAGCGCTCAGTGCGCTAGAGCCCGAACGCCCACGTGCTGACACATGGTCCGCTAGCGCTCAAAGCGCTCTTGCGCTCAAAGCGCTCTTGCGCTCAAAGTATTGACACTGGCCCCACGCATCCTTTGGATACCTTTTCCCCTCTTTTTTATATATATACATACATACATACATATATATACATATCCACACATACACATACTCTACAACACTCTCCCTCCCAAAAAAAATTTGGGCCGGGGCGCTGCCCCGCACCCCGCAAGGGGCTGCTCGCCCCCTTAACCCCCAGCCCGCTATCCGGGTAGCGGGACCCCCGTAAAAACTCTGCATGGCTCCCGATATATCCAAACCCCTCCTCCAAAACAAATCACACGTACACTGCACGTTGAGTTCGCATAACCAGTTTAACCCGTTAATCGGAGGTTCTCTTGCCCCAAAAGCGAGGAGTAATTAACGGCAGCTTAGTCCGCGGCTACCGGAGATTCGGATCCCCACAATCAATAAACCCCTGCCTACCCTAGGCAAGGAGAATCTGTAGTACGCCTGATAAGCGCGTGCGTATTCCCATCTCAATGGGGTGACGAAAAACACCCTACACTCCCACTACTGTTTTCTGAAAAAATCCATTTTACTAAAACTGTGGCGAGTCAAGAACAATATCACTATTGATCTTCCAGATGGTAGAAAACAAACCCTCGCTAAAGCCCGGGTTAACCCACAAACTGCCATTACTGAAATGTGCTTTGAGTTATCCAGAGTCTGCTTTTAAGCATAAGCAAGACAACTCCAAATACCTTAATATCGTTAAGATATGAACCATCTATATACAATATAGAAACAGAGGCACTGATTTAATTGGAACCAGATTCAAATCACCTTGAAGAATCCCGATACTTGCGACACCTGGTTCTCTACTTTATTCTTGTACCTATAACTTCTTAAAACTTAGACTTTGTATTTCTATGAAACACATGTCTAAAACATGAGAAGTCACAAGTAAATAGAATATAGTACGAGGACCAACCCCTCTTTCCTAATGGACACTGGACAACATACAAGATTTTGTATAAGTTGTTGCACCACGGCAGCGCCCCGGCCGTCTATCCGAGGCCAAAATACGGAATCAAAATTTTTCTTAACATTAAACTGGCGCTACCGCGGACAATAAACCCGGATCGTAACCATTAACCTAATGCTAGCTAACAAGAGATGGGAAGAGAAGTATACCAAGCGATCCGTGTCCTTCGGTCTTCGTCTCCACTCCGATCTCCCACGGAAACTCCGTTCATCTCCTCCTCGTCGGAAAGGGCACCACGTAGCCGGAATCTTTTACGGGCTCCCACCTCTGGACCGAGGCAACTCGGGCGCGAAGTTGGCAAGCCGACGCGTCCAAGAAGTGCTGTAGGCTAATGTAGAATGGTTGTCTCATTTGGGGTAGTGAAGTTTCCATTGGTGATGGAGGAATGAGGTTAAGAAAAAAATGGTGCTTTCATTTTTCCAAAACAAGAAGAATGAGATGAAGGAAAAATGCCATCCTCCTATCCAAAATGAACCTCTCATTCTCTCTTGAACAAATGGTGGAGGAAGAATCTCAAAAACAAGAAGGAAGGTGAGTGTAGGAAAAGCAAGAGGTGACCATATCGAAAGTAAACCTCACATCAACTCCTAATCAACTCCAATCCATTCTAATCACCATTAATGCAAAAGAAATGATGATAGAAAAGAATGGTATCAAAAGATGCTCTCATAATCAATCCATATGCAAGAAACCCCTCCACAATATGTTATTTGCAAACTTGCAAATAACACCCTCCATCGGAAAAGTCCGGCCGGGAAAGAACAAAGGAAAACCGGCCGGAACGGAATGCAAACTGGCAACTCCAGAAAACTGGTCCCGTAATAAATTACAGGAAAAACCCCGATACTGTGCATACACACCCGCATTTGTATTCCGACCGGATACAAATGCAAAGAGACAAAATCTACACTGTACTATACTAGGATCCGGCTTAAACCAAAGCCGGCTAGTAATATCCGTCCGATCTTGATCCGTGCAATACCGCACGTATCTGATCGAACCCTGCCATATTACCATACGGCCACTAGTACAAACCGTCCGATCCTGATCCGTGCAATACCGCACGTATCTGATCGGACCCTGCCATATCTCCATACGGCCTCTACAGCGTTTCGCCCGAAACTTGAGTAACTGCCTGTGTGTGGTGGACTCTAAAGACTCGTCAATACTATGGCTGTGGATTTAACCACCAGCACGTCAGAGGTATAAGCCAATACGTAACGGGCCACCAGCTATTGACTAAAAGGGACGTCGATGAGCGAATTCATCCCGACATCCTACTGAGCCTGTCAGTGACAATATCCGTACAGTCCAGTCCGTTCGTCTATGAGTATCGCATGGCGGGCCTAGGGGGTTGGTAAAAGTCAGACCCCCAAAAGCGGTACAAGTCGTGTCGGAGTGTAGCCCAGAACACCCTGAGATACTACTGGAATACCTACCAGTAAATCTCCTGCCTCGGCCGAGGGCCTTGTGTAATGGCTCTCCTAGACACAGCGCGACCTCACCCCCAATACCGGGAGAGACAAACCCCTGCAGATCCGCTCACTGCCTCCATGTGGCTCGGGACTGTACCCAACTAAAACATGTTTGCACGACTCCTTTGAGCCATGGTAGGGTAGTAATCAAAGCACAGTCGGAACTCACATGAGAAAAATGACGATCTCAGGTCAATGAACTAACCTGTACACATGTCACCTGGGAACTGCTATCTGACGTCTGGTATAATCCCAACTAGCAGGTTCCCGGCGAGTCATGTCCGGTGTACTCATAACCCAATGAGCACCTGTATACATCTTGTTGGAGATAGTGCCCTCAGAGTCGATTATTGGATCACAGGCACGTGATTGCAATGATTGAGGGAGGACCTATCCCGGTAGGACAGTCTTACTCGAGATGATAGTATGCTATCTGGTTTACCTTTATCATCGTGTACTGCTTTAGGTGATCTGACATGTCGCTATTGCACGTTGATAGAGCCCCTAGGATTCTTGCTTGACTGCCAGCAGTATGAGGGCGATCATATAAGTGAGAGCTGGAGTCTATAAGCACATCCTTAAAAGGTCCCTAGTCGTTGGAGTTTCGAGACAGGGCATCGATTCTCCAGAGTACACTGGTGTATACAGTCGAGACCCCGACGAGGGGCGGTGGCCGGTCTCACAAGCCACTGGTGTCAGTTGGTTCACCTAAGATGTATACAGGTGCTCATTGGGTTATGAGTACACCGGACAGGACTCGCCGGGAACATGCTAGTTGGTCTTATACCTGACGTCAGATAGCAGTTCCCTGGTGACATGTGTACAGGTTAGTTCATCGACCTGGGGATCATCATTTGTCTCGTGTGAGTTCCCACTGTACTTTGATTACTATCCTACCACGGCTCAAAGGAGTCGTGTAAATAGGTTTTAGTTGGGTACAGTCCCGAGCCACATGGAGGCAGTGAGCGGATCTTCGGGGGTTCGTCTCTCCCGGTATTGGGGGTGAGGTCGCGCTGTGTCTAGGAGAGCCATTACACAAAGTCCTTGGCCAAGGCAGGAGATTTACTGGTAGGTATTCCAGTAGTATCTCAGGGTGTTCTGGGCTACACTCCGACACGACTTGTACCGCTTTTGGGGGTCTGATTTTTACCAACCCCCTAGGCCCGACATGCGATGCTCATAGACGAACGGACCGGACTGTACGGATATTGTCACTGACAGGCTCAGTAGGGTGTCAGGATGAGTTCGCTCATCGACGTGCCTTTTAGTCAATAGCTGGTGGCCCGTCACGTATTGGCTTATACCTCTGACGGGCTAGTGGTTAAATCCAAAGCCATAGTATTGACGAGTTTTTAGAGTCTGCCACACTTTCAGTTACTCAAGCTTTCGGGCGAAACGCTTTAGAGGCCGTATGGAGATATGGCAGGGTTCGATCGGATACGTGCGGTATTGCACGGATGGTGATAGGACGGTTCTTTACTAGCCGGCTTTGGCTTAAGCCGGATCCTGGTATTTGATAGTGTTGTTTTGTCTCTTTGCATTTGTATCCGAACGGAATACAGATGCGGGTGTGTATGCACAGTATCGGGGTTTTCCTGTAATTTATTATGGGACCAGTTTTCTGGGGTTGCCAGTTTGCATTCCGTTCCGGCCGGTTTTTTCATTGTTCTTTCACGGCCGGACTTTTCCGATGGAAGGGGTTATTTGCAATTGTGCAAATAACATTTGTGGAGGGGGTTTCTTGCAAATATATTCATTATGATGGCTTCTTTAGATTCCCTCCATCACTTGCATTGATTGAGATTTGAGAGGGTATGGTTTGGATGTGCATTGATTTGGTGATGGAAATTGGATATGGGCCGGCCACTGTTGGGGTATGAAGTGTCGTTTAATTTTGTATAGTGGATTAATTTATTAGTGTGTGCTGGAATGATTATGTGAAGCAATTTATTTTTCTTTTTGGGATTAATTGATACACACATGAATTTAGATGAGTGCTTGCTTCATTCCTTTTTTCCAGTGAGCAAAAATGAGTGGCTGCTTCCATTTTTGTTTTTCCAGTGAGCCCAATTGCTTGGCCGAGCTCACACATTTCCATTGCATGCTCAATTTCTCCATCAAGCATCCTTGAAATTCTAGTGTACAAATCCCTCCAAATTGGCAACCTCATAAACCCCAAAGAGACCTGCTTACTACATTATTCTACAGCAAATCTTGGACGCGTCGGCCAGCCAACTTCGCGCCCGAGTTGCCTCGGTATTGAGGTGGGAGCCCGTAAAAGATGCAGGCGATGTGGTGCCCTTCCGGCGAGGAGGCGACGACCGGAGTTTCCGCAGGAGATCGGGACGACGAGGAGAAGACCGGAGGACTCGGATCACTCGGTATATCTCTTCCCTATCTTGTTACTTTGCTAGATCTAGTTTAATGGCCCGATCCGGGGTTTAGTGCGCGGGGGTGCCGGTTTGCTAAGTTCGCAAAATTAAAGTTTATCACCGTTTCCGCATTTGGCCGTCGGATTGACGGCCGGGGCGCCGCCGTGCACTTACAGTGGTATCAGAGCCTCGCTATTAACTTAGTCTAGCTTCGTTTGATGTGTTTTGCATTTCCGATCGACCAAAATTTCCAAAAACCGTATTTTTCCTTCACATCAGTTTCTGTTGAAATTTTTGAAGTCTAAAAATTTTTCAGGTGGTCTCAGAATGATGTGCAGGGAGTTCTAAGAACTCTGGGAAAATTCGAGACAATGATCCCTCAGTGAAAGCGCGGAACCGCGGCAAAACCCCCCTTGTTGCCGCGGTTCCGCCGCAAGTTGGTGAGGTCAATGCTTCGTATTTTTCCAGTGGGCTTCTGGGCTTATTTTAGGGGTTTTGGAATATTAATTTTGGGCCCAGAATTTCTGTGAGTGCTACAGTATTGCTTGGGGGCCCACTTGTTAATTTTTGTTCGATCGAATATTTTAAATACATTTTTCACAGTATTTACATTATATCTGCGACCGTGAATGTCACTCGATCGGTAAATCCGGTCTAACTGCTATAGCCCGGTTAGACGGATTTGCGAACGTGACTTTCACGTTGATGTTTTGTGATTTTGTTGTGATGTTGCGGATCGGTCGTGGAGGATAGCCTGGATGCAATGCTAGTACAGTTTCTGTTGTATTATGTACATTTGATATTGCGGGGCGAGCGTCCGACATGTGGACTACCGTCACTGCCTGATTGTATTATTCTTTTGGGGCACGACCTGGTTGCGGTCGATGTACCCGGTGTATGTATATTTTACTTTCTGTACTAGGATTACCCCGCGGAGGGGTGCACGGATAGCCGGGTTCTGGAGGGCAACAAGCCCGCATCTCATGGCATTGGGACGGAGGGGGCTTCACTCTAAAATTGGCAGGCTATTCGCTGCACTCGTAGAGGGTACAGGTTGACCCAGGAGGGGTGCCCAAGTTACCGGATTCCGTGAAGTGCTGGGTGGTCCATTCACGGCGCTGAAGGGGGCTGCCTCGCTTCAGGTTTTGGCGGGTAACTTGCCGCGCCCGTAGGGGTCTAGGTTTTCATTGCACAGGCTATCCACACGACCAGGGGAACGTCGGGTTTCAGTAGTGGCTCTGTGAAACCCGGGGATCCCAGATATCTGTATTGTTCTGTGATGCTGTACATTTCTGTGATGTTGCATTTTATCACGCCTTGAGCGAATATAATATATTGGTATATATATTAGTAGATGTTGTATATGTTTTACATCCGCGCTAGTCCAGTCCCCGCTCTGCCGTTAGTTAGCTAACCTAACGGGTGATGACGGGACCCAGTGGCGAATGCGGATGGCATATACGTACATCAGTATATTTTCGTTCTTTGTGGTGTGATCAATTGATGGGACTGCGTTGATTCGGATCAATGCAAGATAAACAAACTTATTCTGATGTTGTTGGAACACTTTTTCAAAAATCTGTTATTGCAAGGACGTTCACTTTTGTTTTGCATCGTGGTATTCATTTGGAATATCCTGCTCCTCAGTCGACGAGGCAAGGGCCGAGATCCCTTCACCGGGAGTGACCCTTTGGACAGAAGTTTGCGTCAGGGCATTAACTTCACTATAGCCGATTACTTTTGCTTTGCATCGTGGTATTCATTTGGAATATCCTGCACCCCATTCTACGGGGAAAGGGCCGAGATCCCTTCACCGGGAGTGACCTCTTTAGTAAACGTTTTCGTCACTATATTTTCTAAAAAGCTATCCGTTCCTTCAACGATATCAAGTTCATTACGTTAAAGGTTTTCGCCAGAAACCATTCGTAGCCCTCCGTCGTTTCATATGGATAGTCAATAGTATTCAAGCTGTGTATGTTGGCCAAAGTCAAGGCACAGTGTTTGGTAGCTGTTGGGTATTCATATGCAGCATAGATAGATGCGTTGGTTTGGGACAGTCGTACTGCCATTTTGGCCAAAGTCAAGGGTATGTACGGGTGGGTTCAAATTAACCTGGAGAATGACGGGTAGAACTTGACATGTGACTTATGATATGTTGGCCAAAGTCAAGGTCATAAGAGCATGGGGTAAAAATCACATCGGGAGTTTCAAAAGAACTGAAACTTGCCAGATATGCGCATACCTTCTGGAGTATGATACCGTGAGCGGATTCCGTCACGTTATCATGCGATGATAGTTGGATCCCGATTCCCACTGATGAGTTAGTTTACTCCTCGGGTGACCCCGACTAATTCTTCTTTCAGGTTTGGAGGAGAATTTGAGGTACAGTGGGAGGTTTCCAGATTAGATAAATTGGTAACCATTCTGATCTAGGTTAGAGTGCACGCTGAGTGTTTCTTTTCTCTCTCTCTTTGGCAGCGACCATTGACCCGACCCTAGACTATGACTCAGTGACCAAGTTGACCGAACCTTCTTAACATTGGCTTTTGGATTGTCAGAGTCGCTAACCTCATTGCCACTCCTACTTTTAACCTTTTCTCCAGGACACCCCGTATTACTGTGAACGTCCACTTCCATTGGACAAAACCATCGTATGGTTAGATACGAACTCGAAGGAATTCGAGGATGGTTTCCGGTTCTGGAGAAAACGGATAGGATTATTCAGTTGTCTTTTCTTTTCACCTTCTCTCAGGTTGCGAGTACTCCTTGGTTTAGGAGTAGTACACCTATTACGCAAATTGGATAGTCTTCTTCCAAACCATAGGCTGGTGCCGACCGGTAGGGAATGAAGAAAACCAATTAGCCTAAACGGTGTGCAGAAGGTATTAAGATTAAGACAAAGCAAGGGATTAGTAAGAGGGCAAAGTAAATTGCGACTGCTATTCACGACCAAACCGAGTATTTCTTCGCCAATCCTAAATCACCTTTGTATTTCTCCAGGACACTCCGTATCACTGCGAAGATCCACGCTTTATTTGGATACTCCATCGTATGGTTATATACGAACTCGAAAGGAACTTGTTCCAGTTCGGGGATGGATTCTGGTCCAGGAGAAATAGGAATATGGTTTATTCGGTTGTCTTTTATCTTCACCTTCTCTCGCATTGCGAGTGCTCCTAGGATTAGGACAGTACACCCATTATGCTTACTGGATAGTCTTCTTCCAAACCATAGGCTGGTGCCGAACGGTAGGGAAGGAAGAAAACCATTTGGCCTAAGGGGTGTGCAGAAGGTAATGACTAAAGACATATAAAGGGATTTGGAGAGGTGGCAAAGAATTATACGGTTATAGTTGTGAATCTGGATAATGGTAGAGGCATTACTAAGAATACCGGAATACCCCACCGAAACATTTCAATGTTTCAGTTTCACTGTGTAATGTTAAAAGAAAACTGATTTCCCGATTAGACACTTGCTCCAGGGTATGTATTTACCAGGTATGATTCTCACATATGTATGGTTTTACAGATGATGAGTGGGAGTAAGTCATTGGGAATTGGGTGATCATCCTCATTATATCGGGATTCGTTGTAATCGGTGATATTTGAGGAGATCACCTGGGCTGTTTGCCGGTCGGCAAATATTTGGTTTTGAATATCCGCTGTTGTGCACCAATTTCAAATTGATATATCTGTACGTCTATTTTCATAGAGTGAGATATACCTTTTGATATTATGTCGATGACATTTACCTATATCGGTGGATGGTTAGGTAAGGAGCATTAATCAGCGGTGTAATTCTTCTTAACCATAAGTACAGTTTTCAACCTACGACACACAGTGAAAGAGTTGTTAGACTTAGCGGACTTATACAGAGTATTGTATGTTGTCCAGTATCCATTAGGACAGAGGGGTTGGTCCTCTTACTATATTCTGTTTACTTTTAACTTCTCTAGTTCTTAGTCATGTGTTTCGTAGAAATACAGGGTCTAAGTTTTGAGGAGTTATAGGTATTTGAATAGAGTAGAGAACCAGGTGTAGCAAGTATCGGGATTCTTCAAAGTGATCGAAGATGTAGATACTTGTGTATGGTATTCAGTTGATAGTAATGGTAAAGAGAAATTGCTTCTCTTTCAGGTTACTCATAATTGGAAGCATTCCTAAGTTGAGTAACGCTGATCGGCCTCCTTCCATTTAGTTTACATGCACTGGAGATAGCTGCATGATTTGAATCTGGTTCAATTAAATCAGTGCCTCTGGTTCTATATTGGATATAGAACAGTTCATATCTTAACGATGTTAAGGTACGGGGAGTTGTCCGGCTTATGATTAAAACCAGACACTGGACAACTCAAGGCACGTTTCTGTAATGGCTGTTTGTGGGTTGACCAAGGCTATGACGAGGGTTAACTTTCTACCATCTGGCAAATCAATAGAAATATTGTTTTAGACTCGCCACAGTTTTATTAAAAATGGATTTTTCAGAAAACAGTAGTGGGAGTATGGTAGAACTGGAAGTGATTCCAGAACCGCAAACGATTACTGAAGATTTGACAAGGAACCTAAAGATTCAATCTGATTTGACATTCCATTGGCCACTCCGCAGATAAGGTGGGTAACTTCAGGCACCCGAGGGGTACTCCGGTAGCCTCAAGGACGGTGACAGGGAAGTTCTTGTTTACCCACACTTGCCATTGTTGTTGTTGTTCCAGGCTGCGAGACCCGGCAGGAGGATGAGTATAGCGTCGTTTTAAACTAGCTTTAGAAGTGCACGTCTATATGACTCTGCCATAGGGTTGTCGTAGTCAGTGGGAGCAGCGGAAGCATTGGTGGACATCAGGCTTATGTCTATTTATAGACTAAAGCAGATGTAACGGAGATAGATCATCTGTTTCTGATATGACAATCATAGGTTTGACGTCATCAGAATAGGGGATGGATCTGTTGAGAAGGTAGTAGGAAGTGATATTCCTATACTACGATCGGTTATACTTTGGTCGTCACACAGTGGTTTCTCCACAAGGGACTTGGACATTATATCAGACATACTGGTTATTAGATCTATATTTGGGTGGTTTCCCAATCTGGGTACTGTAAGTCTACGCTAGCGCCCCGGCAGTCTACAGACGCCAAAATGCGGAACAAAACTTTTAAACTGGCGCTATCGTATACTTTAACCCGGATCTGCCATTATTGCTAAACTAACAAACTGTAAAGAGTGTAGAAAGGTTATACCGAACGATCCGAGTCCTTCGTTCTTCAACCATCATCCCACGCTCCGTTGCGGCTGCTCCGATCTCGTCGATCTCCGTTATCCTCGTCGAGGTGGCACCACATCACCGATTCTTTAAACGGGCTCCCGCCTCTGACTCGAGGCAACTCGATCGTCAAGTTTGCTAAAGAGACGATCAAGAATGATGTAGAGAATGAGTAGATGACTTTGTCTCACTTCGTCCAAATCCTTGGACGATCGGTTAATGAAGTTGCCGAAGGAATCGGGTGATGGAATGAAATGGACTGTGAAATTCCATACACCGATAAAACCTATCATAATCTTTTCTAGCAAATGAAAACTCAAGTGAGAGCAAGAATGAGGAGAGAGAGGGGGTCGGCCATAGATAGCAAGAGGGAGGTGACCGTAGGAGAGGGGGGGGACCTTAAGCATAAAGCTTCTCACTTCAAAATATCCTAAGGAAAA